>CM050164.1:388019699-388734699 GCA_027410445.1 Discoglossus pictus
CTCTGCGTTGCCTCTGTCTGCGTTATTATAAGGTGTGTACTGTTAAGTAGTACTATTCCTATCGGTTTAATCCCTGTTAAGTCCACTATTAGGGGACATGTATAGGGCATTGATTTTTGGAAGCCGGAGATGGAAAAAGATGCTTGGTCGGTCCTCCCACTTCAAATTTGGGGCACTGCGCGTGCAATCTAAGGTGCCACCAGATAGGAGTGTCACTGTGCACTGGCAAAAGTTGGCAGAGTAGGCGCTGTAGGCCTCACACACACGCCTATAGGCAGGCAACTGATATTCAATCGATTACAGTCAAAAAAGTGTTGTTTTATGTCACTGTACACTACAGTTGCACCAGATATGACGTATCACTGTGCACTGGCAAAAGTTGGCGGAGTAGATGCAATAGGCTTCACACACACGCCTGTAGGCAGACAATTGCTATTCAATCTATTACAGTTGTTTTATTTCACTGAGCACAATATAAGCTGTGAGCCTGACACAGGCAGGCAACTGAAATTAGATTACAGGAAAAAAGTGGTTGTTTTCAATGTATGGTACACCACCAGGTATGAGTAGTGAAAATAAGCACAATATAAGCTGTTAGGTGTTAGCCTGTCACACACACACGCTGGCAGGCAGGCATATGCAATTAGATTACACAGAAAAAAAATATAAAATAAAATAAATGATGTTCTAGCCCTAAAAAGGGCTTTTTGGGTTGCTGTCCTTGCAGCAGATATCAGATGAGTCCTTCAGGTCTGTAATGGAAGCTAAATACACCGCCTGGCTATCTATTTCCCTATTAAATCTCCAGCAGCTACACTATCTGTCCTCTCACAACGAATGCAGCTTCAGAATGATTCTAAAATGTATGCTGTCCTTCAGATGGAAGGCTCTGGAAGGGAGTGTATGCTGCTGATTGGCTGGAATGTGTCTGCTGACTGAGGTGCAGGGTCAAAGTTTCCTCAATGATAAAGTATAGGGGACGAACCGAAAAGCGCATGTGCTCGCCGTCCGCTGCCCCAAAAAAAAACATGCCAAAATCGCCGCGAATAGACCGCGGGCGAACTGTCCGCGACATCTGTAATGACCACCTGTGCACACTTTATTTGTCATCCATTCATCATGTTATACAGTTCAGTCACCCCTTATCATCATGTTCCACCCCTTAGTCTCCATCATCAAATCCACACACTCCCTGCTTCCAGCCACGTGCCCTGCCTGTCAATCATGTGAGTTAGCCTTTCCAAGGACAGCAAATAAATAATCCCTTTGTTCTACCTGTAAGTAAGTGTCTTCTCTATGAACTCAGTAGGGGTTAATGGACATCTAATGGACCTCTGTAGTTGGGGCAATTTGAGGTTAACCCATTGAGGCCATTGGTCAGAGCCAAAGGGGGAATGCCTCATACCCAAAAATCTTACCAGTATAGGTTAATATTAATACTGATAATCCAAATCATTATGAGAGCCCAACACATTGTGTTTCATTTAATCTCCACAGGAACATCTTGCGTTTCAAAACAAAGCATGACATTTATATGTTTACTTGGACATCATAACATAATCATTGGCAGAAACTAGTCCAAGAGAGTGGGCTCTTTGGACAATTTCCTACAACCATGACGTCAGCAGTTCAGATCCAGATAGCAGAAACAGAAGATTAAAAAGGTACATGAGAAAAGCATTTTCCAGTTGATTATGCATCCCTACTTCCATGGCAAATATATCCTAGGGAATAGGTTTTCATGATCCATACATATTTCCGCCTGAAAATTTAAGAGGTTTTTTTATAAAATGCCACAAATCTAGGTTACAACAAATGGTTGCGAAGGCTGACTGTCCCATCACCTGAGAAGAAGTTACATAGTTACACAATAATTGAGGTTGAAAAAAGAATTTTAGTCCATCAAGTTCAACCTGTTAAGATCTCCTTTGATCTGCAATATGTGGATTAGTTGTTAATTGATCCAGAGGAAGGCAATCAGAAAAAAAAAACAAGTGAAATTTAGCCAATTGTCTCAAAGAAAAAAAAAATCCTTCTGGACTCCAGATACTGGCAATCCGATTCCTCCCTGGATCAATGCTCCCTCTGTAATTATCCAGGATAACCCTGAATGCCCTTTTTAATAAAAAATAAACCAAGTCCCCTTTTAAAGTTATCTATCGAATCCGCTGTCACCACCTCCTTTGGTAGAGAATTCCACAGATTAACCACCCTTACTGTGAAGAACCTTTCTATCTTTAAGGTGGAATCTTTTTAATTCTAACCTCAAAGGATGTCCTCTCATCAGTTGAAAACCTCTTGGAACAAAAAGCTCACTTGACCAAGCTTTATACTGATCCTCTTAGACACCTTTTTTTTTCTAGATAAAAGAAGTTTAACTTGGTTAGTCTTTCATCATAATTTAGCCCCTCCATTCCCCTTATTAGTTTTGTAGCCCTTCTCTGTACCTTTTCCAGCTCTAAAATGTCATTTTTATGAAGTGGTGCCCAAAACTGAACTCCATATTCCAAATGAGGATGTACTGGGAATTTGTATAGTAGCAGAATTATATTTTCTTCCCTTGCTTCTATACCCTTCTTAATACATGCTAATATTGTATTTGCCTTGCAGCTCCTGCTTACTCCCAAATCCCTTTCAATATCTGATAACCCTATATTTGCTCCATTAAGATTATAAATAACTTCCTTCACAGATGCATAACTTTGCATTTATACGTATTAAATCTCATCTGCCATTTAGATGCCCATTCCTCAATTTTATGTAAATCCCTTTGGAGGGATAATTAGCTGATTTAATTACCTTGCACAACTTTGTGTCATCAGCAAAAATGGAGACACCAGTCCCACCTCTTTAACATATTTATTAATGACTTAAAGGAGAGGACCTAATGCTGAACCCTGAGGAATCCCACATTAGTCCAATCTGAGTAGGTTCCATTTACCACAACCCTTTGCTTCCTGTCTTTTAGCCAGCTCTCGATCCATGAGCAGATATTTACCGCAATTCATTTATCCCTTAGTTTGCAAAATAGTCTTCCATGTGGCACTGTATCAAAAGCCTTTGCAAAATCCAGAAAGACTACATCCACGGAGTTGCCCTGATACAGTTTCCTACTAACCTGCTCATAGAAACTATGAGATTTGTTTGACATGACCTATCACTCAAAAATCCATGTTGACTCCTACTTATAATCCTGTTCAGATAGACATATTCTTGTATATTATACATTTTTAACCCTTCTAAAAGCTTCCCCACTACAGAAGTGATACTCACTGGTCTATAACTCCACGGATTTGCTCTTGCTCCCTTCTTAAATATCGGTATCACCTCTGCTTCTCGCCAGTCATCTGGTATTGACCCAGTGTTGAATGAATCTTTACAAATTAAATATAATGGTTTTGCTATTACAGAACCCAGTTCCCTCAGTAACCTTGGATGTATTCCGTCAGGACCTGGGGCTTTATTAACATTTATTTTTTTTAACCTCTTTTGGATTTCTACCTGCGTTAACCATTTTTTGTGTGAAGGTAGAGTAGCCCCATTATGTTGCAGTGCCCCAACCACTGGTACCTCCCTTGTGTATACCGAAGAATATATATATACCTTCTTCCCAATATATATTTAAAAAATATTTTAGGGTTACTCTTACTCACTTTTGCAACTATTTTTTCATTTTCTATTTTAGCCAGTCTAATAACCCTTTTGCAAGCCCTTGTTGATTTCCTTGTACTCACGCAAAGCAGTCTCTGTCCCCTCTTGTTTGTATAATTTAAATGCCTGTTTTTTACTCCGTATCTTGATCTTTAAGTCATTGTAAAGCCACATTGAATGGGATTTACTCCTTTTACTTTTATTCCTGCATGGTATATGGTGATAATTATGTATATTTAGTAAGGATTTATGTTTACCTATCAGTTCTCTGTCCCAGTCTATACATTGTATTGCTGCCCTTAGACCGGTAAAATCTGCCCTTTTTTTATTTTATTTTGTATTCAATCTCAATAGAGACTGTTGTTTTCCCAAAGGTTGCCTATTTCAATATTTGATACCATATTGATAATATTACTGATAACTAAATCCAAGATAGCTTAACTTCTAGTAGATTCTTGTATAACCTGGGCCAGATAATGACCTCTCAGTGTACTCAAGAATCTGCTCCCCTAAGCTGAACTTCTGGTCTCATTTATCCAGTGTATTCCAGGGTAGTTAAAATCTCCCATTATTAGAACGTGACCATGCTTATCTGCATTTCCAATCCATAACAATAATTGCATTTCCTCACTTTCAGTTTTATTTGGGGGTTTATAGCATACTCTAACTAATATTCTTTTGGAATTTGCTGCTCCACTATTTAACTCTACTCACAAATACTCAACATTACTGTTAGTTCCAGCATAAATATCTTGTCTTACTATAGGCTTAAATTCAGGCTTAACATACAGACAAATCCCTCCTCTTCTTTTACCATTTCCCCTATCTTTCCTAAATAGGTTATAACCATCCAGATTAACAGTCCAGTCATGAGACTCATCCCACCATGTTTTGGTGATGCCTATTAAATCCCATTTTTCATTAATTGCCATTAATTTTAACTCTCCCATTTTTCCTGGCAAGCCTCTGGCATTAGCAAGCACACATCTTATGTTATGAGTTTGTAATTTTGAGGTGCCTGCCTCTGTACTTGAGTTACTTTGTAATACCTCACTATGGACGATTCCTCCCCTCTTCTCCATCTCCTCCCCCATGAGTAGTTAATTCATCCCTTATCCCCTCTACACTTTCTACCCCATTACATTCATCTCATCCCTCCCTCCCACCTACTAGTTTAAAAACTCCTCCAGACTTTCTACCATCCTATCCCCTAGCACAAAAGTTCCCTCATCATTGGGGTGCAATCTATCCCTGCTATAGCGATTGTACCCAAGTGAGAAATCAGCCCAGTACTGAAAAAACCCAAACCCCTCCTTAATGCACCACCTTTTTAACCACGCATTAACCTCCCTAAGCTCCTTCTTTATCATCTTTTTACTATCCATGATTATTATACCTCCGGTTGTTTTAATATAAATATATAAAAAAATACTTTTAGGTTTTACAAATCGTTTAAGACCCACACACCTCTGTACTATTTATTTGGATTTCTTTTATTTATTTATTTTGTTATTGTATTTAACTGCATATATGTTTTTTTTTTTAACGAACCAATTGCCCATTCTACCTCACGTTTCTGGAACACGGATATGTTGTTCTAAATAAATTTATATTAAAATTATTGACACAGGTTTGTGCTTATGTTCATTAAGATGCTTGACAGCAATGTAAGTATATACTGTTATTACATCGACATACAGTGCCTTGCAAAAATATTCACCCCCCTTGGCATTTTTCGTGTTTTGTTGCCAAACAACCTGGAATTAATTTGGATTGTATGAGGATTTGCATCATTTAATTTACAGAACATGCCCACAACTTTGGAGATTGTTGTTTGCTTCACAATAAAAAAACAAAAAAAAAACAATATAAAAATAACAGAAAAAGTAAATGTGCATAACTATTCGCCCTATAATATAAATATATGTATTAATATGGCAATTTTCACCTATTCCTTCAATTTCTTTATTATGTCAGAGTGTTAGGATTTTATACCAGCCATTTTTTATTTTATAATAAATGTTAAGTTTTAAAGTTTGAGTTTTCTCTATATTGTTGCTCGGGCAGAGAGTGTGCACTAATATATAAAAGGATACCTGCTCTTTCTCTTTTTGTTTATTATAACTATTCACCCCCCTAAAGTCAGTACTTTGTAGAGCCACATTTTGAGGCAATCACAGCTCCAAGTTGCTTTGGATAAGTCTCTATGAGCTTGCCACATCTTACCACTGGGATTTTTGCCAATTCCTCCTTGCAAACCTGCTCCAGCTACTTCAAGTTGGATGGTTTGTGCTTATGAACAGCACTCTTTAAGTCTGACCACATATTTTCTATTGGATTGAGGTCTGGGCATTGACTAGGCCATTCCAACATATTTACATGTTTCCCCTTAAACCACTAAAGTGTTCCTTTAGCAGTGTGTTTGGGGTCATTGTCCTGCTGGATGGTGAACCTCCATCCTAGCTTCAAATCACGCACAGAGTGGTACAGGTTTTGCTCAAGAATATCCCTGTATTTAGCACCATCCATCTTTCCCTCAACTCTGACCAGTTTCCCAGTCCCAGCTGCTGAAAAACAAACCCACAGCATGATGCTGCCACCACCATGTTTCACTGTGGCGATGGTGTTCTTTGGGTGATGTGATGTGTTGGGTTTGCGCCAGACATAGGGCCTCATTCTATTACCGGCCGTAAGGCTGCGATTCCTTGCGGGGGTTCTGTTAACTCGAGATTCTATTATACGGCCCGCAAGAATCTCCTCTTACGGCCGGCCGCATATCTTGGAACCGGCCGTAAGCTCAGAAATCTAAAAACGCAAAAATAAATTCAAGCCTGCACTGTACAGCTCTGTAAATGCTAGGGATCATATTGGGGGACATGAGGATTAAAAGTAACCCACTCTCAAGCTTGCACATCAGCCCAAACCCGAGTTCAGATTAACTGTTTATTTTCCGGCTGCGGCGTGGGCGGGTCTGAGGTGCTCCAAGCACTCTGGACTTTTTACATGTATATTTTACGTATATAAAAAAAAAAATTTTTTACGGATTTGAATATAGGGTAATTATGTGCTATTTTTGCTAACACAGAATATCACTTTATAGACTCTGCAAAGTGCAGGATGGCTTTATTTGGGCTATTTTATGTGCTTAATTGGTGCTAGCGGGACCTCTTTCCTGCAAGTAAGCTGCGGCTCGCTTTTAGCCTTGCAGAGAGGGTTCCCGGAGCAATTGAATTGCAAATAGGAATTTCTTACGGCCGATTTCCTTGCGGCCGTTTTAGATCAAAGGATTTAGCAAGGCCCCGGCCGCAAGCCTGCCGGAATCCCCGGCCGGAGGGGAATAGAATAGCAGAATAGCTTGCGGCCGGTCCTTGCGGCCCCGCAACGGCTGCGGCCGCTAATAGAATGAGGCCCATAGTGTTTACTTTCATTGCCGAAAAGTTAAATTTTTGTCTCATCAGACCAGAGCACCTTCCTCCATACATTTTGGGAGTCTCCCACATGCCTTTTCACAAACTCAAAATGTGCCATTTTGTTTTTTGCAGAAAGTAATGGCTTTCTTCTGGCCACTCTGCCATAAAGCCAAACTCTTTGGAGCATACGGTTTATTGTCGTCCTATACTCCAGTCTCTGCTGTGGAACTCTGAAGCTCCTCCAGGGTTTTTCTTAGGTCTCTGTCCTGCCTCTCTGATTAATGCCCTCCTTGCCCGGTCCGTGAGTTTTGGTGGGCCGCCGTCTCTTGGCAGGTTTGCTGTTGTGCCACGTTCATTATGATAGGTTTGATGGTGCTCCTGGAGATCAAAGATTTGGATATTTTTTTATAACCTAACCCTGACTTGTACTTCTCAACAACATTGTCCCTTACTTGTTTGAAGAGTTACTTGGTCTTCATGGCAGTGTTTGGTTAGTGGTGCCTCTTGCTTTGGTGTTGCAGCCCCTGTGGCCTTTCAAAAAAGGTGTGTATATTTAATGACAGATCATGTGACACTTAGTGAAATGATGACCACCTGTGTGCTATCTAATTATGTGACTTCTGAAGGTAATTGGTTGCACCAGAGGTTTTTATGGGTTTCATAGCAAAGGGGGTGAATACACACACACCTGCTAATGTTCTGTTTTCTTTTTCAAAAAAATAGTTTTATGTATATATATTTCTCATTTCACTTCAACAACTGAGACTATTGTGTTCTGATACATCACATAGAATTCAGATTAACAAAATATTGAACTTAAGGCTGTAATGTAACAAAATAGGTAAAAAGCCAAGGGGTGTGAATACTTTTGTAAGGCACTGTAGTTAATATACGATTTATGAAAAGTCTAGTATTTTAATCCACACATTTATTCATCACTCTATCCTGGACTTTCAAGTTGACAACGAGATGATTCATGAACGAAAAGTACCAACCAAACATTGTTTGAGACATGTTGGGAAACTCTTAATATACCTCATATATTTAGGTTCACAAAGTTTAAAGTTGAATCTCGATCTGTGTGTACGCATTTTGTGGGATTATTATACCATGGTAATCTGCACTAGGTATTGGTGCACCCTCTTTGCCCCACTCTTCCTCTTTTGTAGTATACTATAGAGACACATCCGTGAAATGTGGGCTACGCAAGAGAAGCTGCTCAACTAGTTAAAAGCTAAAAAATCTCACACCTAATTTCACCAGAAGCTTTGACTCATAAGAACGCCTCCTCCAATAAGTATACAAATGTTGGATAATACAGAGAAACATACCACCAGAACCTTATGAGGAGCGCTACAGAATATGCCCAGGGACACACTGTCCCAGTTTTTTTGTAATAATTTTTTAATAAATGTATTACTGAAATGTCAAGTCACATGAAGCATTTCATTTTTGACTAAGAGCTCTCGCTTGTTACTCTGGTGGGACGAAGAGCTAACTTCATGGGGTGGTGGGCATGTGTAATCTATAGCTAATTTAATTATAATAAAAAGTTTGGTGGAGCACGAAAACTGCTTAGTCCATTTTTTTTATAAACTGATCCCTTCTCGTAGTTTTTTGCTCATATAATGCTAATGTGCTATCTATTTTAATTGTGTATGTTGAATGAATTCATTTAATAGACTGGTATGAACTGAGCAGTGAAATCAAACTACTCAATTTATGACTATATTGAGATAATACTCAAGTAAGTTTTTAAATTAGAACACATTGTCTGCTGTGTATTTATCAGGTGATATTGGATTCAGGTATAGCAGTAAAGCTTTAGAGGTGAATTTTGTCTATTGTGGGAACCCTGTGCCATACAGGAGTTCTGTGGTAGAGAATAGCTGCTTTATCATGTTGTGTGTGCTGGGGCCTTTACCAATAGCTCCTCATTTGAATGGTTTCCTAGTGCCAACGTAGCAATTGAGAAGGGATTATGAATATTACCTACTGTTTCTATATAATTGTATGAACAGTACTGCGCCTCATATATTGTTCTTAACGGTTATAAAATCACTCAACTCTCACTTACACTAATTGTGATTTGATTTTTGGAGACTGATATTATTTAATCTATATATACATTTATGATCAATTTATTTGATTTTCCTTTTAATATGTTTTTAAATCATTTGGCTTTATATTGCACTTTATTTAAAAAAATTATCAATAAAAGTTGTATTTTATTTCACTGTATTGTTTAGGAATTCCTATTATTGTGTCTGTTAATCCAATAGTGGGCACTGCTTGTTACACAGTATGCTTTCTCTATCTAGCAATATCTTTTCTTACTACTGGCAGCCATATACAAGTAATAAGGGAACATACCCATTAGACACATGTTTACCCCACTTTGTTTTATATACTTAGGGCGTTATTAAATTAGCCCTTGTAGTTCTTTCGGTCCTCGCAAAAGAGGACCGATTCCTCAATACGTTCCTTGCAGCCTGCTTTGCGAGATGACACCGAAAAATGGCTGAGAATAGGCTCTGAGAGAGCTACCTAGTAACATGCAGCCATAAATCTATGAGGGGAACCTCACACCTGGGAAGAATCCCTACAGGCACAAAAAAGTGCCAGCAAGGGCTTCTAAGGCCTCTACATGCTGCCTCTGAGCAGCCCAACAACGCCGTGTGATGCTCCCCCTGCTCCCTAAAAACATCCCCATGCTGCAGGGGTCCATATAGAGACCCCTGCAGCCTCCCCACATTAACCCCTTGAAGCGGGGGTCCCGATCGGCATCGATCAGGCCCCCGCTGCATTTAAAAATGTTAAAATACTCGCCACACTATAAACCATTCCCCCCCCCCCCCCCCCCCCCCCGCGGCACCTAAAATTACCCCGCTCTATGCTACTAAAATTAACCCCATCACTCATGGGGCTCTAAACAGAGCCCCATGAGCACTTAAATGAACCCTGTCACTAATGGGCCTCAATACAGACCCCCATAAGCCCTTAATTAACCATGTCACTCTATACAGAGGCCCATGAGACTATAATTATCCCCTCAGTCCAATAGGGGTCTATATAGACCCCTATAGGACACTATTAACCTCTAGGTTAACCCTACAAGTGCCATGAGGGTCCTCCAGGACCCTCATGACAAAGTCTAAGCACTACACTATTAACGATAACTATACCCCATTAACCCATACTAAACCCTATCTAACCCTAACTGGGCCTATTTAAACCTATATGGACCTAATAACCCTAACTGGGTCTATTTAACCCCATCTAGCCCTATTTAATCCTATCACTTATGAGGGTCTATACAGACCCCCATAAGCCTCCATCTAACCCCATCCCTTATGGGGGTCTATACAGACCCCCGTAAGCCTCTAGTTAACCCAATCAGTCTCATAAGGGTATATGAAGACCCTCATAGGACAATTAGAAGCCCATGACACTAAGTACAAACACTACACTACACTATTCTCCCCCAATAAACCACTAAATCTAAACTAACCCGCCTAAATCTAAACTAACCTATTAATGCCTACCTACCTAACACTACTTGCCTAACCGCTTATTACTTAAGATAAAAAAAAAAACTAATGTACACAAAATAAAAAAGGACATTACAACCCCCCCTCACTACAAAAAAATTACACACCTGCAAAGGAGAAGGCATACACAAATATACATACATTACAGTAATAAATACATTATAAATATACACCTAACTACAATACATTTCCCCCTACTAGACATCACCCCCTATCTATACCTAAGGTGCAGATGCCTTCAGCCAATCACCCCATGGGGGTGTATCCCATTGTGATTGGCTGAAAGCAATAGTGCTTTCTGATTGGCTGTTGTCACTGTCAATCAGACTGCAGCCAATCAGAAGGTGCAGATGCCTTTAGCCAATCACCCCGTGGGGGTGTATCCCATTGTGATTGGCTGAAAGAAATCGTGCCTTCTGATTGGTTTAAAAAACAGTTCCTTCAGCCAATCACAATGATATATAGGGGTGCATCCCATCCAGATTGGCTGAAAAGGCTGTCAATCACATTTCATCCAATCGGAAGGCGCCATTGCCAATTTCCTGGCGGAAGAGGCTCTGGAGGCCTCATTAGCGTCTGGGAGCTCCGCGAATGCGCAGCTCTGTTCGTTTTATTTTTTAGAGCCCGAGCAGAAGGTGAGAAGCCCGGGGACAGGTAAGTTTCCAATCTATAATGTTTATATTTTATTTATTTGTTGGGTTTGATGTATGTGTGACTAATGTTATGTATCTTTTTTCCAGGGGCCGAGCAGGAGAACAGAAGAAGATGGACAGGGACATGCTGGAAAGGTGAGTTTAATACTGTATTTGAACAATTTATTTATTCTATGTAATGTTTATTTTTTTAATAATCTGATGTTTAGTTTTTTCCTAGGGGGTGCGATCAGAAGGGACATCTGCAAAGGTAAGTGGTTTTATTTATTCTATTTTAGCTTAGGTTTAGGGGGTATTGTATAGATAGGGGGTAATTTCTAGATAAGGGGTTAGGTATAGATAGGGGGTGATGTCTAGATAGTGGGAAATGTATTGTATGTAGTTGTATACTTATAATGTATTTATGACTGTAATGTTATGTACATTTGTGTATGCCTTTTCCTTTGCAGGTGTGTAATAATTTTAAATTTTATGTAGTGGCGGAGGAGGAGGGGGGGGGGGGTTGTGATGTTTTTTTATTTTTTGTAGGGAGGGGGGTTTGTAATGTCCTTTTTTGTTTTGTGTACGTTAGCTTTTTTTTATTATATAATTAGTAGGGTGGGGGCTTTAATTGGAGGTTAGTTAAGTAGTATTAGGTAGGTAGGGGTTAATAGGTTAGGTTAGAAGGGGGTTAGTTTAGATTTAGTGGTTTATTGGGGGAATAGTGTAGTGTAGTGTTTGTACTTTGTGTCATGATGGTCCTGGAGGACCCTCATGGCACTTATGGGGTTAATTATAGATTTCTAGTTGTCCTATGAGGGTCTTCATACACCCTTATGGGACTGATTGGGTTAACTAGAGGCTTACGGGGGTCTGTATAGAACCCCCATAAGGGATGGGGTTAGATGGAGGCTTATGGCGGTCTATATAGACCCTCAATGTGATGGGGTTAAATAGGCCCAGTTAGGGTTATTAGGTCCAGATAGGTTTAAAAAAGCTCAATTAGGGTTAGATTGGCCCAGTTAGGGTTAATAGTGTAGTGTAGTGCTTAGACTTTGTCATGAAGGTCCTGGAGGACCCTCATGGCACCTGTAGGGTTAACCTAGGGGTTAATAGTGTCCTATTGGGGTCTATATAGACCCCTATTGGACTGAGGAAAGTAATTATAGTCTCATGGGGCTCTGTATAGAGCCCCATGGGTTATAGGGTTAATTTAAGTGCTCATGGGTTATAGGGTTTAATTAAAGGCTTATGAGTCACAGGGTTAATTAAGAGCTCATGGGGCTCTGTATAGAGCCCCATGAGTGATGGGGCTAATTTTAGTACCTCCCGTGGCAGGGGTTAATATTTTTTAGTGCAGGTCCTCTCAGGACCTTTATGGCCCTTTAAGGACCCGCGAGGCGGGAAATTTGAAATTGTAAATGCACCTGGAGCACGATCAGTGCCAATCAGGAACACCCACTGCAAGGGGTTAATGTGGGTGGGGGGGCTGCGGTGGTCCCTATGGACGCCTACAGCAAGGGGTTAATGTGGGGACACTTTGTGGTCCCCCAGCATAGAGGGGGGGTTAATTTTAGGTGCTGCGGCCGGGATTGGTTTATAGTGTGCCGAGGGCCCCTTAAGGACCCGCGGCAGGTAATTAAAATGTTTTAAATGCAGCGGGGGCCTGATCTATGCCGATCAGGGACCTCCCGCTGCAAGGGGTTAATGTGGGGGGGGCTGCGGGGGTCCCTATGGACCCCTGCAGCAAGTAGTTAATGTGAGTCACTTCGGGGGTCTCGATGGGGACCCCCAGCACAGAGGGGGGTTAATTTTAGGTGCCGGGGGGGGGGTAGTTTGAGTACCCCCATGGCAGGGCTTATGTGTAGGACTGCGGCAAAGGTCCCATTCAGGACCCCCGCGGCAATTGATGAGGTGGGGGAGCCTGCAAGATCATCTCACAGGCTGTCACTCCTCATATACATTTTCTCTGTGTTGACACGGACGGCCGTGCTGCGTAGCTCACACGTTGCTCGCAGCAGGGCTAATTTAACAGCGTCGTACCTTTTCAAAATTTGCAGCACGTAGGGTTTAAGTAGAAATCTTGTATCTACGAGCCTGGAATTTAATAAGGCTGTTAGTGAGGGTTCCTTCCCTCTTTTTTTCCCAAATAATAATGGGTTTAGTTCTATGTTTAATACATTAATGTGAAATAAAGGACCTAATATTGAGTTTTTTAGTTTACATTTAGTTTTAATGTATCCCATATTGCTACAGTACCTTGTACAAATTAGTTTCCTATTTAGGCCTATTATATTTCCTAAACAACATTAAATGTTGTATATGTATGCTGTTAATGTCTAATTTATCCCAGTAATTTGCAGATGCTTTTGCTGTATCTATTGGGGAGGAGAAGAAACAAGAAGTAGATAGTCCTAACAACCAGTAACCATGCTTGAACCTGATTTTAAAAGGATGTGCTGCTTGCTTTTAATCCCAGAAAATTCTGTTGACAGTACGTGTACATTTTCAACAATGATCAAATCTGTTATCCTAATCGTTATAATCAATATAATTTGCTATGTATTTATTACCTATTGTACTGGCCAGATCCCCCATCTATGCTGTGGAAATTAGCCTTGAAACTATATAACAATACTACCCATGATTGTATATAATAATGAATTAAAGATTTTACCTTTATCTATTATAGTCATATCTGGAGCAGCCATAAAGTGTGATTGGGCTGAAAATGAGGTTCCCCATGGACCTGAAGGAGGAAATGCTGTATACCAAGCAGCACAAAAAGAACATGCACAGGTTCTGCAAGTAAGCGACCGAAACCTGAGAACATGGGTTGCGTGTTCGTTTACTAAGGCAAGGCAAGTCAGGCTAAAAACATATAATGACAGGGAGTATATAAAAGTTCATTAATGGTAAAAGTTGAAGTTTACTGATATACAAAAACATTTTTTTTAAATACAAATCAATAAATTTCCATATAGCTTTAATTCAACCATAAAAAGTAAAAAATAACTTACTACTTGAAGCAATGCAAGGTATCCAGCCCCAACATTGTCAAAGTTGATTTTCACATTTTTCCATCGAACTTCAGTAAAGTTTGCCTCAATTAGACTTTCACACATAGATTTGTTATCCACATCCGTTTCCAAAAATCGTTCTTCGGCTGTCTCATTGTAGCAATAATAGTATTTGCCAGCAAACAGGTTGACACCCATGATACTGAAAATCAGCCAGAAAATAAGGCAGACCAGCAATACATTCATAATTGAAGGGATTGCACCAACCAAAGCATTGACTACCACCTGTGTTGAAAGAAAAAAACAGGTAGTGAACTCATGAGATTTTTAACCTGCTAGTTCTTGTTTTAGTTGAGGGAATGTTTAGAGCTAAAGGCCACTAACAGGTATGTGCTATTTGAATAATGAGTTACTTTATCATAATATCCTGTACAATTAAAATCCCATTGTAGTTTGAACAAAACTTACGTATTTGTCAAGTGCATAAATGAACATTAGCAGCTATGTAAGTCATGAGAATATCTTAATTTTAGTAGATTATGCTGTTTAGAGACTGACATGCTTATTCTTTCTAATCTGTGCATGATGGGTTGGATTACTGACTTTTGTTATGCATGTACCTGCTTCTGAGAATGTGTGAGTGAGGAATCAAATGCTGAAAGCTTAACTTTCTCCAATAAAGGCCACCAATCCTCCTCTAACTTCTTGCCCCTTAATTTCACTGCTGAATCAAACAAAGAACTAGCAGAACACATTTTCCCACAATCCAAACCAAAAATCAAAGGACTAGTGCGAAGCACCTGCAAGGAAGTTTAGGCTGCTAAATCTAAGATTTTCTCTAAAAATGCCTTGATGCTCACACTTAAATAGTTGCTAATGTTAGTTACAAACTTCACACAGACACATGCATTTTATACCAAACTATAGTCCATTACCAATTTAATCGTATTTGCTGAACTAAAATTGTGTTCATGCTTTCTTTTCTGCTTCTGATTTGATGTTTTTTAGCTACAAGTCTCGATATTCAAAATACCATGGTTTTAACACTGTAAAAAAAGGATTTTGTTTTTAATTACCACCGTGCAGCTTCTCTAGCACTGAATAAGGTAACAGGCTACATTCATGAAGATGTGAGGTTTCCAACTAGTGAGAGAGACATCACTTCATGTTAGATCAGGTGTTGATTATTCGCTAATGTGTGAAGTGATTATTCAAACTTGAAAACGAGGTTCCATAGATAACAACATCTGTAGAGGTCTCATTTCACTAGCGAGAAACCTCTCAACTTAGTGAATATAACCAGTTGAACGAACTATTCACATTATGCTTACAATGGCATATTATATTCTGAAAGAAGTCCATAAAAGATAGTGTGTGATGGCAAATTAATTTCATATCAGCGAGTGGCCTTTAAGTGGACATTCCCAACATCTCTAAATAAAATGTTGAGAAATTACCTTTTTATAAGAGTTAGCATTGGTTAGTGTCCAAAGAAGCTGCATTTGTGAATATGCAGGTCATATATGCCTCAGGCAATAGCTGAGCATGCATGTTATGCAAGCTCAAATAAAAAAGCCATATTCCCTCCTTACAGAAAAAAAGAAGAAAATAATGTATTGGCTCATAACTTTAAGATGTATGTACAAATTAGGTTTTTGAATTACATTGAATAAGTCTTTCATAAACCTATCCTTACACACAGAACTAAATAAGAGTTTATACCTTAGATATTTATTATAATAATTAAAAGCGTAGTGGAATAAACATAACTTGTTGACAATGTTGATATGTGTCTCTCCTAGTATGGTGATTTAGGGCTCTTCTGCAACAAGTTTATGAAATGACTTAAATGAAAGCTGACTTGTACACAAAATTGTGTGGGATACAAGTATTTAAAACTTAACATTCATTAATGACAGCATAAAATAGCATTACAACTATTTTATGTAGTGACTAATCAATGTAAATTCTAAGTTCACAAGTACTTAAGGGGTTCATATGGGGTTTATTCCTCACATTTAGGTTGGATTTATTGCCCTGAGCACTACTGACCTGTTCGATGCACTTGTAAGCTTGGGAAAGCAGAAACCACCAAATATTTTAATTTTAGTGTTGTATATTGATACTATCTAGGAGTCAGAAGCTTGAAATGCACATGTAGATGTCACCAAGAAAACCCTTATTTTAATGATATTGCTACAGAATCTGTTGGATAATGCAGAGCTGTTGTGATACTTTATTGAGCAGTATAACTAAGGAGCCGTTATTCATATGGTTGCTTTTGCCAGTTCTAATTTTCTTAAAAACCTAATGGGTCCTATGTAACATGTATATTCAAAACTATCTGTTAAACAGATCATTTGCAGAGCATTGTAATGTGGCAATAGTCAATAAGGACAATCTATGTAAAGCCTGACCACACAATAAGAAAAACACAATCTTTTCTCAAATTTTCATAGCAATACTGAAGAGGTAAATACAGTTCTCTCCATTTATCGAGCAAGAAATGGCCATAGAAATTGATAGACTTACATGCATGTAATTGTTGATATAAGGATTTCCAGAAAGAGATGCTTCTTGAGCTCTATTAATCATGGGTGAATGACTTGGCCATACTAGCCAATGGTTAGGCACTTGATTTTATATTATAAGGAGCTGGCAAGTGCTGCTATTTCCTTTTCCAATACTTAGGAGGAAGTATGGTAATGACTCTGGAGTTTGGATAGTTAAGGGGGTTGTCTCATTCTGTGCAAGGAATAATGGACTGTTACTTGCATTAAAATAATATATTTAGTAAACAGAATTTAAGAAAAAAAAAAGATTATTCCACTCTGCATTTAAATTCATACGCTTTGTAAAAGATATACAACTCAGAGCATTTATAAAAGTTCCTGGGTGTAAGCCACTGTCCTAGAAATATTCAGACACCAAGAACAGTGTGCATCTAAAAGAGCCAAAAGTATAAACTAGTGAATAGCATCAGAGTCTTTAACAGGTTGTGCACAATACAAATGCATTCCAAGGTACTCTCTGTACAATAAATTGAATCCAACTTTTACCATTACAAATTCCCCACAACACTAGAGGGAACATGGCTTTTATGTGAATTGTGCATTGGCAGTTAATATATTGCATGCATGTTCCATAGCAATACAATCAGTTCAGGAAATACTATAGAGAAATTTTAGTTCTTCCCAAGTATTGATTACTATGAAATTAGAAAATTAAAAAAACAACAAAATAAATTTTATGAAATGTATTTAATTATCATCTACTTAAAATATGTAGTGTGTAAAATGCGAAAGAGAAGCTAGCTAACATTTCTATTAAACTAATGTAATGTACTAATTAGCCAATTAAGATTACTTTTCACCTTCACTAAACTGGTGATTATTATTTTAAGCAAAATATTTATTTTGAATGTAGTTTTGTTTTTGTAATATATAGCTAAATTAGAATAAACAGAATTTCAAAGAAATAAGTGGCATCAAACTTCCATAATTTTGTGTGTACGCACATATCAAGCAGAATAATATTTTTAGGAGTCTTTTTTATTTTATTTTGTTGTTTGAGTGAGAAATTAAGATTAAGAGTGGAGACAGCATCTTTCCTTTTGGACAAACACCTCACTAAGGGCCTCATTCTATTATCGGCCGTAGGAGATGCGGGGCCGCAAGGACCGGCCGCAAGCTATTCGCCTATTCTATTCCCTTCCGGCCGGGGATTCCGGCAGGCTTGTGGCCGGCGCCTTGCTATCCCTTGCGGCCGCACGCGCCGGAGGAAAGCCTTTGATCTTAAACGGCCGCAAGAGTTTCGGCCGCAAGAAAGCCCGGTTGCTATTCAATTGCTACGGGAACCCTCTCTGCAAGGCTAAAACCGAGCCGCAGCTTACTTGCAGAAAAAAGGTCCCGCAGGCACACAATTAAGCACATAACAAAGCCATAATAAAGCCATCCTGCACTCTTATAAGACTATAAAGTGATTGTAGGTGTTAGCATTCATAGCACAACATTCCCCTACACTCAAATCCGTAAATATATATTTTTTTAATTTATGTCACATATCCATGTAAAAAGTCCAGAGGGCTTGGAGCACCTCAGACCCGCCCACGCTGCGGCCGGAAAATAAACAGTTAATGTAATCTCGGATTTGGGCTGATGTGCAAGCTTGAGAGGGGGTTGCTATTAATTCTCATGTCCCCCATAATGATCCCTAGCATTTACAGAGCTTTACAGAGCTGTCTTGAATTTATTTTTGGATTTAAAGATTTCTGATCTTACGGCCGATTGCAAGATATACGGCCGGCCGTAAGGGGATAGCCTTGCGGCGCCGTATAATTGAATTGCAAGGTAACGGGAGCCCCGCAAGGAATTGCAGCTTTGAGGCCGATTTACGGCCGATAATAGAATGAGGGCCTAAGAGTGCTAAGCCTATTATGGTATAAGAAGAAAAAAATCACCCAAGTCCATATTAAGTCCTGTATTTTTAGTGTTGAAGAATATGATCATCTTTATTTCAAATGCTTTTCTCTCTTGGCTGTTTTTTACATTTTACTCTGAGTATTTTGACTTTTAGGTTTTGGATGGAGTGCCTATTCTGGCTAAAATGGTGTCGCACTGGGCTACAATAACTGTCTTCATTATGTTTTCTTATTGAATGCCTGTGTAAATTCATCCTTAAATGCATTTTTTGGCCGGTTTCTCCAATGTAACAGCCTGTGTCACATATATTACATTGTATTATATAAACCACATTGGACGATGTACATGAATACGATCCTTTGATGTTATAGGTCTTGTTATTATGTGTGGCTGTGTCACCATTACAAAATGTGTTGACATAATTTACAGGCACGTTTGTTCCAAGGTTTAGTTCCATTTTTTATATTTAGTTGCTCATTGGCCAATTTTCTGCTGACAAGTTTTTGTTTCAGGTTTGGTGGTTGTTTAAATGCATCCTTGCAGGACTTAATATGGGATTTGGGTTTTCTAAGACATTATCAGAATTTCATGTGATTTTTTTCTTCTTATAACATAACAGGCTGGCACTCTTAGTGAGGCGTTTGTCCAACAGGAAAGATATCACTGTAGACTACAGTGCTCTGTTTTTTCATGTATTTATTGATATATATGTATATAGTATGTGCATATAGGTTTCCTTTACTATGTTGTGTTTATTCCCCATAAATGTATTTACCTGATGTTGTCAGATGCTGTTTCCACTCTCTCTGCATCTGCTGTTTTTATTCAAACTGAGGGTTCCATCTCATTTTAGTATTGCTTCAGACTTGAAAAAGAGAGGTTAAGCCTCTCGAAAGCTTGTCATTATAAATAAGACGTTTGCCCAATACAAAAGGTATCAAGTTATATTGCAATACTCATTGTTAATCTATATATATATATATATATATATATATATACATATATATATATATATATAATTACTAAATTACTAGATTAATGGACGGCTGCTTCATTCATGACTGTCCATTAATCTAGTAATTTAGTAATTATTATATATATATATATATATATATATATATATATATATATATAAGAGAGAGAGAGAGAGAGAGAGAGAGAGAGAGTGACTGTCCATTAATCTACTAATTATATATATATATTTTAGTGACTTGCCCTTCAAAAATGACGGAGCAATAAAATTTGAAGCCATGGCAATGCTGTTTGCCACACAATGTCAAGCTTTTTGTACTCTGAGGACATTCGGCGCTCATTGCAAGCCTCATGCTGAGTGCCTTTGGCGCTCATTGCGAGTCTCTCCTTTGGTGTACTTTTGCTCCTCTGAGCACCTCCGGAGCTCATCACAAAGACAGATACATATGTCTATATTTTTTTAAATAATCAATGAATTAGTTACTTAATAAATTGATATATTTTACCTATTTGTAATTAATATATCCAGCAATCAATAGCCTGAAGAGCTAACAATCGCTTTTTATTTTAAATGACGAAGCAATAAGATTTGAAGCCATGGCAATGTTGTGTGACACACAATGTTAAGCTTTTTATACTTTAAGGACCGTTGGCGCACATTGAGAGCCTCTCTTCGCGTTTCCTTTGGCTCCTCTCTCTATTTTTTTTAAATACTAATTAATTAATTGAATAATACATATAGTTTATATTTTTCTAATTAATATATGTAACAATCAATAGCCTGAAGAGGTAACAATCTCTTTTTATTGTCCTGCAGCATATAATGTCCAGTTGGACTGTTGTTGGCCTGAGGAGATAGTGTTATGAATGTCCCAACTGTGCATTAGAAATGGGCTGGTGCGAGGGCAAACCATTGGTTAATTTGTGTAAAGTGCTACTTTAGATGTGCAATGTTGTTAGTTGCAAGTTTTCCTTTTTTTTCCCTTTTTTTTCTCGTTTAGACGAGTTTCGAGTGCTGTGACTCTGCAAAATCAACTTAAATTTGATTTCCACCCCACTCCCAGACGTCCTGGCTGTTCCCCCGTGCTGTTTTTGTTGTATTTTTTTTTTGTGTGTTTTCCTTGTTTTTTGCTTTGCACGGTTTGGCCGTTAGCTTCGTATTTTTCCCGTGTCTGGTATTTTTTTTTTCTAAGTCCCGCGTTCGTCAACTGCTTGCAGCCTAAGGCGATCCCGCGTTTCCTAAGTGTTTGGAGGCCAAGTCCTGCATGTTTCATTGCCTCCACTGCTCGCTTCGCAGGCAATGAGTGCCTTTGGCGCTCATCGCCCAAGTGCAGAGAGTTTTAGTGCCTAAATAGCTCGCTCATCGTCTAAGTCGTACGCACCACGCAAGTCTCGTAGTTCGACAATTATAATATGTGATTTTATATACATTATATATATATATATATATATATATATATATATATATATATATATATATATATATATATAAAGGCCCTCATTCAATTGCGATTTGGCCAATTGAAAAGTGCTCTAAATAAGCACATAACATATTTTTTTAAAATAAGTTTTTAGTTAGTGAAAAACTTGCTTTTGGATAGATGTTTACTAAGTAAAAACTTCTTTAAAAAAATATGTTATGTGCTTATTTAGACCCCTATTCAATTGGCCAAATTGCAATTGAATGAGGGCCATAGTCTTTAACCTAGCTATTCAGTTATGTACTGGATGTTCAGTGTAAGTATGTTCAATAGTAAATTAAAAAGAGGAAGCTCAGAACATTTTTAGTGTGCATTTTGATATTCAGTTGAATAAGAGATTCCTCCCTTGAGAGATGAGATCACTCCATCCCCAAGGAAATTCGATGCAGTCTGTTCACTTGAGTGTGAAGTGTTCTCTCTAACCTGAAATAGAGACTGCACAGCTTTACAAAAGACAGAGCCAATGTTCGTGATGAACTAATTCTGAGGCCAAATTGTACTGGAGATGAAGTATGCTCTTGGCTTTATTACAAGCTTCAAGTGGTTCAGTGTTGCTGAAGTCACACCAGAATTCACCTGAAAATGCCACCAGAAGAACAACTGTGCTAACAGAGAGATACTTTAATGGCGGATTCTGCACTCAGAGAACCTAATTTCTATTTCCATATTATAAGTATTCTTTTAAATACCAATAACCAACTACCAGTACTTGTGCACATGAAGTGCGTTATGATAACCTGAATCTGATATATAGATAGATATTTATTTTTCATTCTTATAAGTTACATTAAAGTATTTTTATAATTGTAAATACAAATAAAGACTGTGTATAGGATATTAACAACACTAAATACAAACAATTTAATATCTAATGTATTTCCTGTAGCATGGAGTGAAAGTTTCCATATCGTTCTCGTGGTACAGAATCCCTACGAAGTGACATTTGAAGCTATTGTGTGTGTGTCACAGACCTTTATTGCAAGAATTTCCACTAAGATTCCTCATTACACTAAGCTCCATGAGAGGCAGTAAGCTACAAAAGTGCCCATGCCCAAAAAGAAAGATTTTTAAAGGGCCATTTACCTCACTGTAAGTGCTCTTCATTGTGTGAAAAAAAATATTTTTATTTTTTAATTACATCAATAACAGCTAAAAAATCTAAAGTTTTAAGATTGTTTACAAAAAGAGTGACTACTAGCAGTTTCATGATTAATATAAGACTGCAGAGTTGTGTTGGGAGAAAAGTGATTGATTGCAATCCTGAGTTCAGGGAAAACTGCTCTCAAAAGTTAACCGTCAACTGACCTGTTCAGGTGATTCCAGTTATCATTTAAGCTGAGAAAGTAAAAAAAACTAATTTTTTAAGTTCATTGATGGCTTTTTTTATAATAAAAGTAATTACTACATTATCTTTTCAAAAACCAGTTAATAGATTATTGGCTATGATTAACATGGAGAATTTGCTGGATTTGACTTTTCGCTGTTTAGTATATACAATGAGAAAGAGAGAGAATCTTTCTGGCATGTTATAGTATGTTATTCATATTTTTATATAAATGTTTTCATTAGAGTCATGTCCTACTGAATCTAGTATGATCCCAAAAAGCAGATATTTCCCAAGTAAAGTAGTTTGTTTCTAGGAATCTGATTAACTGTTTTTTTTTTTTTTACCTCCATGACAATGCTCCACCTGGATTAAGAAACCCTGCACAGAATATATACTTTCCATTCAGAAGTGTATTTATATATTTGTATTCACAGCTATATTCTGGATCAAAGATCATTTATTCATAGTATTGATAAAGTAATTGAGAGTAGTAGACTAATTCACTATGTTCCATGTGTGAGTAATACTTTATATATTGCTATAACTATTTGTATTTATATTTATTATTTATTCTGAATCCCATATCAATTACCATCAAATTAACTTATATGTATTTAATTATATATAGGATATTGTAGTTAATATTTATACGTTGAAGATAAATGTATCTACATTTTACAGTCTTTCAAGGCAATGTCAGAAATTGTAAATAAGGTAACATATAAATATGAAATATTCCAGTTAATAAGATGCATTCCAGTCAATAAGATTTATTAAAAAACTTAATTTTCCAAGTCACTTATGGGAATTAGACTTTTTTTTATTTAACCTTAAAAAACAACAAAAACACCTCAGAGGAATCTTCAAAATTACCTCCAAACTGTGTTGATACATGTTTTTTTTTTTTTTTTATAACAGCTGCCCAACCATTTATACAAAAGAATAATAAATCACATACCTTGTGAATAATTGAATAAAGAAATACTAATGTGAACTACTTTGGAAGAATGCTAAAAAATATTAGTAAAATGATTTAGCTACTGAAAAGCTAGTATGTTTGTTTTAGATATATTAATATTAGACATGGCTTTGTGTTTCTACAGCTGAAGTGACAGGACGAGGTACCATAAAGCATAGTAAAAAGTGCCAGGAAGTGGAAAAGCTTTGCTGTCAGACAAGCCTTCCAGTCATCAGTGGACTGGACTGAGAACAACAAGGTGCAACAAGATGAATTAATCCAAAATGTATAAGTCTATTTTAATGGTTGATTATACAAAACATTGCTTAATTTATCAACTTTGATAATTTGACTTTACACCCATTAACCCATATGCCATATACTACTACCTAGGAAGATTGACTGTAAATTCCTCTTTTTTGCACCTGGTGATTCTCCCTATTTATATATAGCAGGGAAACCCTTTGGGTTCTGGAGACAAGCCAGGCCAAATGAGAACAGCCAATGTTACAATGTACTACGAATGGTATGTTGTTTGGGGCCATTATTAATGTGATGAGGCAGCTGAATGCATCTCCCTGTATTTAGGAGAGGGTGCAGGGGTAAGGAAGTCAGCAGCTACATCATGAATTTTGACTTTCATACCAATTTGATCAGTTCTAGCATGCTTAAAACTGCTCCATGTGCATGCAGAAGGATCAGCTGCTTTCAGCATCTTACCCTCATCCCTTCAAATCGTGACAAGGCTCTTAAGGGTCTCAAAGCTCTTAGGGTCCTAAGGGACTTAATGGCACCTAGTTCCGAGTAGCCCATGGCATTAGCTACAAGGCTTACTAAAGAGACCTACACAGAAACAGAAGAGCAAAGAGAGGTTCCAGACTGTTAGAAACATAGCCTAACACTGATGGCACAGACTGGATTCAAGGCTGGGAGCCCAGCTACCTAAATCAATTGACAGAATCGACCTGGAAGGAAACGTGGTTGAGAAAAGCATTAGAACAACAGCTAGAAATAATGAGTGCAAAGCAGTGGTCTGTTCGAGCTGACAAAATTCTTACCCTTGCCCTTCACCGTCTGCTGGTTACAGCTGTTCCCATTACATTAAGCCACACAAATTTAAGGTACCTGTGAGAAAGAATACAGATAAACATATACAGGACGTGCCTCGACTTGGTAATTCATTTGGAATTATAAAAATAAAATCCTTCCACATGTACAGCAGGTTTGGTCTTCATTCATTAAATGTGTCCTTTTTAATAGTTTTAATTTCGTTTGTACTACAGTGCAGTCAGTACCCTGGAGACACAAATTTTGAGATTGATCATGAAAACAAAAAGTACAGAATTTTCTTTTTGTATATTTGATACATCAATAGGCACATGAAGAAATTTGGCACTCCACATATGGGTTTTCATACTAAAATAATTTGTAATGATGCAATGTTTTTATTTAAATGTATAAAAATAGCATTTCTTATACAGTACTTTAAATTTAATATTTTCTTGCCCTACATATAAACTTTCAACTTAACTTGCCCAAAAATTATAGATCCTTTACAGAGAGAATCACATCCACTGATTTTGTGGAAAATTAATTTAAATATATATCGGCTTAGACCATGCATTAATTTTCTTTTTGTAACACTAGAGTTTTTTTTTTCACCTTTATATTCTTCACTGTTAGCAATTTCACTGAGGAATAAGATGTGGAAAAAAGTAATAAATAAGATGCGTAGTCCTCTGAAATTCAAAATTCACTTGTTAATACATGAATTGGAGCATTGTATTATATAAATTATTTGACTGCAATTAGGCATGTAGCCATACAACAGCCATAATTAGCTCAGCTTTACAGGGGCTGCAACATTGTTTTCCGGTTTATCTGTTGTTAAAATGTTGTTAAATTAACTTTGATGACTGTTCACAGCCCCGGCAAAACTTAGTGAATATTAGCCATTATACCTGCCACAGTGAAATATATTTTTTGGAGAGGTTTAATGAGTTTCTGTTAAAATGTATATAAGACAAACTGCACAAAACTTTAGCTGTATTGATTTTTTCCACTATTTATAAAATGCTTTTTACTTTGCCACTCCGCAATTAATAGAAAATAACTAATTAACGTTAAAGATTATGTAATTTTTTTGGTGCAATTCAAAATACACATGCATGAACCATAACAAAACAATAAATTAATGCAAATTCACACATGTAATTAAGTTTTGCTATAACAGGTAGGACACAGATAATACAGGATCTTGCTGGTTTAACCGATTTGCCAGACCAATGGTGGTCTGGCAAATAATGTTAATCAGGCAAAGTCACCCAATCCCTTACCTGCCCACAGTAACAATGTGAGCACCTGCAGCCACCCGTTCATTTAGGAGAGGCATGAGGCTGTGTTCAGGGCACTGACCGACAGCCAAAGTGGTGATCCGCTGTCAATTCAGAAGTTACTGCAGGGTGTAGGAGACTGCCAGGAGGTGCCAATATATCTGATGCCGGATAATCAGTGTCCTACCTGTTTATAAAATTATTTCCTCTCCTTACATTACAATAGGCATCAGTATTGTCAAGTTTAAGGTTAGGTACATCACTCATAATTCTCTACCAAATGTCCAATACCAGTACACATTTCATAAATATACGGAAACAACTTGTTTTAATTTTGACTTCCATAAAACAGTGTGTTCATGAATATCAGAGCAAGTCTTCAGTTACCTACTTTACACATGCAGCCAGGTACCTCTGTTCTGTGCTAAGCCCTAGTATAGTGATTATATAGTAAGCTGTGATAAGATTAGTGTAATCATACCTGGCCTGAAGCTCCATTTAAAAGAAAAAAAAAACGTAAACTTGCAGAGCAGAAAACATTCTGTTTATTTTTGCTACCGCCCAAAAACATTTAGCTGAATGTAAGTTTTATTCTTATACTTTCCCTACGAATATCCATATCAACTATACCTGTTAATCTAACATATGCTTTTTATACATACTATGGGCCTCATTCTATTACCGGCCGTAGGAGATGCGGGGCCGCAAGGACCGGCCGCAAGCTATTCTGCTATTCTATTCCCCTCCGGCCGGGGATTCCGGCAGGCTTGCGGCCGGCGCCTTGCCATCCCTTGCAGCCGCGCCGTAGGAAAGCCTTTGATCTAAAACGGCCGTAAGAGTTTCGGCCGCAAGAAAAGCTTGGTTGCTATTCTATTACTCCGGGAACCATCTCTGCAAGGCTAAAAGCGAGCCGCAGCTTACTTGCAGGAAAAAGGTCCCGCTAGCACCAATTAAGCACATTATAAAGCCAAAATAAAGCCATCCTTCACTCTGAGGAGACTAAAAAGTGATTGTAGGTGTTAGCAAAAATATGATTACAATAATATAACAAGATTTGGTTATCTGTGAGAGGAGCAGTTAGTAAAACATTATGTAATAAATTGAATAACTGCTGTGATATTCATACTAAGGTAAGAAATACTATTTACTGATTTGTTGGGAAATAATTCCTTTATTGTATTTCTTTTTTAATTAGCAGCTGTGTAAACTGGAATTTGAACGGTTTAACTTAACTGACTGATGGTATACTTGTACAACATACAGTTTTTGTGCATAATTCAGTTTCTCAAAGTAGAAATCAGGTATAATTGTTTTGAAAATAACTACTGCCAAATAAAGAAACTTGATGTTTATATCAATTAAAAGGTAAAAAATATATACATACATCAACAATGAGGAAGTCAAGCCAGCACCAGGCATTGGTGAAGAATTTCACAAATCCATAAGCCAACCACTTCAGTAACATTTCCAAAATGAAAATGTACGTAAACACTTTATCTGCATATTCAAGAATAGTTTGAATTGTTTTCCGCTGTTCTATGTAAATATCTTCAAAGGCCTGCCAAAAAAAAAAAAAAGCGATATTATGCTTTCAAATAATTGGTTTATTTTAAGGTGATTTACAATACTTTTTGTTTTTAAATTTCAAAGTTTCCTAGATATCTAGGATCTTTACTCATATGACTGTCCTGGCAGTGGCAGCAGGAGTTGCAGCAAGGAGCTGGTAGATGGCGCTGCCAAAATTGTGCACAGGTTGATCAATGCATAATTACAAAATGTCTCCTGTTTAGGGCATTACAACGGCCCTTTAATGGAATACGGACAGTGAAGAACCATTTTGAAACATATATATTTTTTATATCTGATGGCCATTGATGACATACAGATGTCTATACGTACCAGTGCTCCACTGCTTAGCAAAATCATAAAGATGATGAAGGATTCAAACCAGTTGTGCTCTACTATAAGAAAGCAGGTTTTTCTCAGCGTCCACCAAGTCTTGCCAAATCCTTCTTCTACACTGACTTGACAACACTTAAAGCGAGCAATACAACCTACAAAGAAAAAAACACAAATTCCTTCTCATTAGTCTTGCCTATTAATGTGAAACACAAGTAGTCTCCCATAGCAACCCAGCAACCCTACCCTCTATAAAATGTGAAAACGCTAAGCACCAACTTCTTCCCAGAATATGTCCCTGCTTTTTTCTAGCCTTAAGTTCCCCATCCTTCATAGTAACCGTAACTATAGATGAATAATTATTATATTAATACAGTATATACCAATACAACATTTTCTCAGTTTTATTGTAATGAAAATATTTTAATTAACTTATTTACTTAATTTAAAATAAATATATTTTTTTTAATTATATTATTTGAAGTATAAAAAAAAAATATAAAACAACTTTTACATTTCTTAAACAACTGACATATCAATATATATGCCTACACATATAAGTATACATAAGTCTTCAAAATTCTATAAGGTCCTTAAAGCAACAATGACAGTTCAAGACATGTAAAAGTATTTGCACTTAACAAAATCGAAAAGTTATTTATGCGTAATTATTGCTGGCTGCCAAAGATAGCAAATTTAAATGTGGTATTAGTTAAAAAAAATCTCTCATATACAGAGTTGTTTTTGGTAAGAACTGCAAATTGAATATAGGCAGTTTCTGCAAGTTATCTATTTGTAGAACAGCAGACATGTTTTCTGTTTGCACTAGGACAACTGTAAAAGCGGACATTCAAAATAACTATTAGTAGATAGGCAGATAGTGTGCATCTGAGATTCCACAAACAGGCCTGCTTTGAAGCTTTAAATAGATCAAATATATAAATATAAAAAAAAAAAATGTGTTTTCTTAATTCTGATTTGTTTTTTAAGTAAAGTGTTTTCTTTGTATTACTGTATATTATTATGCTTTACGTGCAAGGCGCCAAAATATTACATGCATTCGTTTGTAATGTTTTAAACCTAGATAGTGTCCTCGTAACACACTGTCAAAAATGACTTTGTCATGAACGATTTGGGGCCATAATGGGACACCTTGCTACCCACAAGTATCTCTGCTATTTAGAATGCTGGCACGCTGGGTGTTAATGTCAAGAACTATTACAACGGACCTGAAACTTGTGAGGACTGACTTGATTGTTTTTGTGTGTAGTATGGACCACAATAATTAATTTGGTGGTTACTGGATCATGCTATATGCACTGTAATAATGCATCTGTGATAGAAGTAGGCCCTAGGATGCTAGAATTATCTAAAAAATACTGCAGTCACTTATGTGACAAAGGAGTAATCTTCTATAGAATCTTTATGGCCCTGCAGTCGGCCACGTGTGAAGGCTCTGGCTTTATTCATGAAAGGGGGAACTATTTTTATGGCTCTGTAAGAGGAGAAACAAAAGGTGTAATTAGAAGAAAGCCAGATGCCTCTATACATCTGGAAAGCATGTGGGTGAGGGGGGATAGCAAGCTATTTGCCTAGGAGGATGGGCTAGAACTGGGGGCAGTCTTCGGTGTTTTGTGTCATCTTTCTGTTTTTTTATATATCTTTGTAACAATAAAAAAGTGGCCAGTCTGACTTTGGACACACTAACTAAAGGTTGTGTCAGAGTCTGCTTGTACTAATCCAAGGTACATGGGTGTGATTCTTAGATCCTAAGAATAGGGGTCTGATGCTGCCTGTCTCTGCGGTAATGATGCTGTCATCTAAAGTGTCTGCTAGTGTCGAGATCTGAACAAAAAGTTGCGACCGTAGAGAGAGAGAGATTTGGGGTGAGCGTGGTCCCCCGAATTGGCCGGTCGTGACAGCTGGTGGCATCGGTGGGAGATCTCAAGCATTTTTTACCAGCAGCAAGGATGGCTACTTACAAAGGCAGAGAGAAAGAGAGCAAGGTGACAGAGGCAAAGGACTGCAGAAGAATGGCCCTTCTAAAGCAATGGATGGCATTCCTGGGATTGTGGCAGGACCATGAGCTGTCATGCTGGCTGAAGAAACTGGTATGGAAAGAGATTGCCTTAGAGAAACAGTATCATGCCAGGATAGGGCCTGTTGGTGCCCTTGAAGAGGATCTCTATGTTCAATTGGAGCTAATAGATGGGCTCTGGGAGATCGCCTATAGTGATCCTGAATGTGGCATGGGGACTGTAAGGAGGAAAAATATCTTATTTCTTAAAGGCTGTCAAGGTCTGGGACTAGAACCATGGTCCCCGGAGGCTAATTTGCTGGAACCCCTTATTCAGCAAGAGCTGCAGGTGGAGGCTGAGTATGTTGAATTGCTGGATGAGGCATCCATGGAGGGGTTTTGGCCATCCAGTTGGGAGGAACCCTGTCAGGCGGACAGGGAGGAAAATGATTGGTTACCAGAGGTCTGGGGAGAGGATATTGTGGACTCTGACCAGGACAATACCAATGTGGAGATACAAATGGACAAGGCCCAGTTAATTTTTGCTACAACTGGGACAGATGAGGATGGTACCATACATTATGGGTACATCTCAAAACCAGTGGAGTCTGAGTCTCAGACAGGAATAGCAGGCCAGATGGAGGGCCTGGGAGAGTTCTGGAAAGAACCAGAGATAAATTGTAAACCTATCATGGGGTTTCCATGGATAACTACAGTCCAGGAACCAGCAATGGGTACAGGGGCGAACACCGAGAACAACCTTGGGACTGTGTCAGACCAAGGGGGGCAGCTAGACCCAAATGGCTGGGGCACAATTGCTAATAACAAGGCAATTGAGAAGACAGAGAATGTCTGTAAAACTGATGGCCCAAGGGGATGTCTGGATGAGAGTTGTGAGGTCCTGCCAGGGAACACAGTGACCAAAGATCCCAAGGGAGGTGAGTGCTGTGCCCAGGCAGTGGTTCCAGAGAGAGGGGGATGTGATGTGCTGATCCAGATCTCACATAGATATTTGGAGTCTTTAGACCAGACCACAACATTGGGTGCCAGCTTCCAGATCCGTCCAGTAAATTCCCCCACCTGGAATTACTATTTTTCTGGGCACCCCAGGGGAGTGTTTTACCCATGCAGTGGGGCAGAAGAGTGTATGGGCCCTGGTTATTGGGGGATGGGCTGGCAATGGCACCCTTGAACTGCATTGATTACCCTGGCACAGAGGTCTGTTGGCAGAACCCAGGCCAAGCAAACAGTCTGGATAGGAGCAGCTATGTTCACTGTGCCCTGGGAATGGACTTTGGGCCTAGTATGGAGCTCCCGCTGATAAAAAAATGTCAGAGAGCTAGCCACAGACAAGGGGGCAGGGGAGGTTATGATCCCTGAGATCCTGCCAAACAGAGACACTGCAAATCATTTAAAGAGGGACCACATTCCTTATTGTGTGCCCAATCCAGGCGAGATGGAATACAGCGCACCAACTGTGTTCCAAGGAGAAGGAGAAATGGAGTCCCATGCCCAGACAATTGCGACAGGTGAGAGGGGTTACTGTGCCCAGAGTGCAGTGCAGGGGAAAGTGGGGTACAGTGCTCAGGTCATGTGTCAACACAGGGGGGTGAAGGCTACACCCAAGGCTCAGGTTTCTAATGCCAGCCAGTACATACTGGCAATGCCTGCTTTTGTTCCAAAGGAAAATGACTATGCTCCTGGCCTAATATCCAGAGATGAGTACTTGCCCTGGCCTGTTGAGGTTGTTCTGGCCAGGAATCCACAGGACTTTCCCCAGGCTTTTAATTCATCCCTGGAGTTGGTAGAGGGGAATAATGACAAGAATCTGCCATGCACATCCGGGATCAGGCCGCGTGCTGGTGGAGGTCTGAAGAAATTATTTTCCACATTGCCCCAAATGGAGTTGGGTGGTCCTCTCGTTTCAGCCGGACAGATGGGGTTACTGTGCAGGATTGGGGGGCTTGTACCGGTATTTGACCCTTCAAGATGCCTGCTAGCCTGGATGTATCACGTTCTATGGATTATAATAGGGGTTTACAGGATGCTATTTCCTGCCCACCCCACTACTTGTTACTTCCTGCAGCCGCAGTAAAGGGGGGAACCACAGAATGCTTCTCCTGGGAAGGTATCTCTAAGCGGCAGAAATGCCGGCATCCATCCGATTAAAGATGGACGCCGGGATTCTGCATTTTAAAATGGGGCAAGCTGTCATGAACGATTTGGGGCCATGATGGGACACCTTGCTACCCACAAGTATCTCTGCTATTTGGAATGCTGGCACGCTGGGTGTTAATGTCAAGAACTATTACAACGGACCTGAAACTTGTGAGGACTGACTTGATTGTTTTTGTGTGTAGTATGGACCACAATAATTAATTTGGTGGTTACTGGATCATGTTATATGCACTGTAATAATGCATCTGTGATAGAAGTAGGCCCTAGGATGCTAGAATTATCTAAAAAATACTGCAGTCACTTATGTGACAAAGGAGTAATCTTCTATAGAATCTTTATGGCCCTGCAGTCGGCCATGTGTGAAGGCTCTGGCTTTATTCATGAAAGGGGGAACTATTTTTATGGCTCTGTAAGAGGAGAAACAAAAGGTGTAATTAGAAGAAAGCCAGATGCCTCTATACATCTGGAAAGCATGTGGGTGAGGGGGGATAGCAAGCTATTTGCCTAGGAGGATGGGCTAGAACTGGGGGCAGTCTTCGGTGTTTTGTGTCATCTTTCTGTTTTTTATATATCTTTGTAACAATAAAAAAGTGGCCAGTCTGACTTTGGACACACTAACCAAAGGTTGTGTCAGAGTCTGCTTGTACTAATCCAAGGTACATGGGTGTGATTCTTAGATCCTAAGAATAGGGGTCTGATGCTGCCTGTCTCTGCGGTAATGATGCTGTCATCTGAAGTGTCTGCTAGTGTCGAGATCTGAACAAAAAGTTGCGACCGTAGAGAGAGAGAGATTTGGGGTGAGCGTGGTCCCCCGAATTGGCCGGTCGTGACAGCTGGTGGCATCGGTGGGAGATCTCAAGCATTTTTACCAGCCGTTTACGGGTGTGAAAACATTTGCGGGCATGCGGAATTGTAGCAATTGAATAGAAATTTGCGATTTTAGCCAATGCAATTCTTGCGGATGTGAAAGATCAAAGGTTTAGATCGGGTGTAAGTTACGGTTGTAACAACTGCAAGGATTTCAAGCCCGTAACCCGTAGACCATTTGCAACTCGCAAAAAGCCGGCAATTGAATAGCAAAATAACGGCCTCCATTACAGGCTACTGTAACTTACAATTGCTTAATTGAATGAGGCTCTATGTATTTTGGGATGGGCACCCTAACACCAACAAATAACTTCTATCTACACCTACCCTAGCCCCTAAGAGCCCGTGCGGGCTAAGAAGGGCCATTCATTTTTGCTATTTCATATATATTGAGACCCTATTGTCTACTGCACTACCCTGATGGGGATTGCCTCCAATGCTCCCCCATGGTCCATAGCTGTATTCCGCCCCCGTATGGATGTCAGTATGGATCCCAATTGTTCCTAACAGTAAACCCCAATACATAACTTAAATGAATTTGATTATTTATTTCTATTTGGTATTTTGAATAACTAAATGTAATAAGTAGCAAATTGTTTGTAGAAAGTGAACAAATAAACATAGCATTCATATTTTTCACTTTTATATTAAATTATTATTTACTGCATGCTTTCATTTTCTTTACAGAGTCAGCTTCTGACTAGTTCTTTGTCAACAGGGAGTATTTTTGTAAATTAATGAGCTTTGCATTACTGCTAATGAAAGCATTGGCAGTAGATTGTTATACATTCCTTTTGGACACATAGAGCTTTCTCTCTGCATTTAAAGTGTCCTCCTAACTCAAAACAAATCTAACTGTCAATTTAAATGGTAGATTGTTCAGCAGCATAATTATTAGAGACTATATTATTGTTTTACAAATACAATGTAAAAATTATACATATATATATTTATATATATATATATATATATATATATATATATATATATATATATATATATATATATATATTAACTGTAGTCTTTTTCTGTAAAGTTAGCTGAAGCCTTTAATTTAACAGTGTTTTTTTGGAGGAATAGTTAAGATAATGACCTTGGTGGTCCTTAAGGAATTCATATACGCAAGGGTGATTTGTGGATCGGAAGTTAATGGCTGACCCTAATCTGCACTGGTCCTAAGGGGTTATGGCCTATTTCATTTATTGGGGTTATGGCAAGAAGGTGCAGGAAGTGGAACTAATGGCCCCCAGTTAGAGAGGAAGGTCTGGGGGGGGGGGGGGGGGGTAGTCAGAGGTAGTCAGAAAGCACATACATACTTTGTACTGAAGATTAAAAAAAAATAGCAACAGTGAAGTCCTTCATGCGTGTGCTGTGCAAGAAATGTTTGAAAAGTATGTTTTCTTTTTGCCCATAGCGAGTGGCTGAAGGTATTTGGGAGTACATGTTAATTCTTATTGACTGTCATGTAATAGCACTGTTGGCGACCTGCACTTAAAGGGCCACATTAGACAGTGTGTGAAAAAGCATGTGGAAAAGGGTTTTCCTTTTTAAAACTGATGCAGATTTTATGGAGTTATGATCAGTAGTATCAGCACCAGGAAAGGATATAATGAATATTAATTAAATCAGGTGAAGAATCATTGAATCAAACAGTGGCTAAGTGATCTATAACTACGTGACTTTGCTCTAGCAGAAAGTGTAGCAACAGAACAAACACCACAGCAAGTTAAGCAGCTGTCTGTGGAGATGAAGATCCAGGGTTTACGTTCTCACACAAACGATTTTTTCATTATTGTTTACAAATCAAATATAGTTGTATAGGTTATATAATAAAGCATATGTTAATATGAGGTAACTTGATTTTTAAATAATTATTTGCATACTTATATGAACTAGTTGTTTGAAATAAATTGAACCAGAAACTATATTAAGCAGGTATACAAATAGGTTTCAACGGTACGGATGGGAGCTGTGTACTGTAGCAAGCAACCGGCGGAATAGGAAGCTTTGCACAAAGGAACACAGTATAAGTGAGCAAAGGAACAGCTACAGGCATAACCTGGAAACATACTCTGCAGCAAACAGAAGCTCCCCCAGAATACAAGGATTCCAAACAACCAGCACTTTAGTACTATTCTAAATCCATTAAATACAGGGTCAAGTCAGCAGTGCGTAGTCAATGAAATACAGCATGTGTCAGGAGCTGCCTTGGTGGAAATATAAGGTGACATGTAGGCATTTGCAGTGACAAAAAACAGTACAATTGCAAATAAATGGTGTGGAAACTGTGGAGCACCATGTGCCATTGATGTCAGAGATGAATCTCGGCTGCGAAGGTCTGTGAGGGCCAAACGATACACTACAGGTGAGCACATTACTGTTCAAATAAACCAGGGTGCTACAAAATTACAGTACAGCCAACCCTGTTGAGTATGGGGCTCCAAAGCAATTGGCTGATCACTGCACCCATGCTGACGAGGGATCGCTGGCAGAAACTGCTTCAATTTGCACAACAGTACTGAAATTGGACCTCTTCTGATTGGCAAAGGGTTGCCTTCTCAGATAAGTCATGCTTTCTGCTTCATCGACTGGACGGACGTTGGCGTGTCAGGTACAAATGGCGTAGGGAATGTTTTTTTGCCATTGTCTGGGTCTACTCGTACCTCTGGAAGGCACTTTCAACTATTATTAACTTGTATTTGTAACAAAACTTCCAAAAATGGATGGCCCTGTTTTGAGCTTATGTAGAAATTGCTTTTTTCCCAAAAGCAAGATTGGACTACTTACAATCTAAAGGGAATGGAAGAGGCAGAAACCTCGGCAAGAATGAACCGATATGGAATAGCAAAGGAAGTGGGTCAGGAAGTTAGCAAAAGCTTTCCTAGGTAGGTGTGCAAAGCTAGAAAGGGTTTTCATTTAGTAGGAGAGAGAAGAGATCTGATAGAAAGTCATTTTGAGGTGGCGGTCTATAGTGTATAATATGTAATCTGCCCCTAGTGGTCAGATAATATAACCTACAAATTAGAAAGTCAGGTAATTTGACTATAAAGCTGCAACAATCGGGGGTGGTTGTATGCGGGGGAGGGTGGGAGGGAAGTGTTTTCTTGAGTCAGCAAAATTTAGGTTGCAGAGATCGTGGGAGACAGGAAGAGGAGTTAGTATTAATGATTGTGTGTCTGCAGCAGCTGTGAGACATGCAGGTGATAGTACAGAGGCCTAAGCTATAAAAAGACAAGAATTATAGATAGGTGGGAGGGAAAGTGGGTTCAGACAGAAGCAGGACTGTTGAGTAGGAGATTTGTAGAAGATTTTTATGTATTATTGATGTAAATAATTATGGGCAAACTCTGCCAAGGGAAAAAAGTGGATCCCAATCATATTGCTGTTCAGAGTTATATAGACAAAACTATTGCTCTAAGGCTATTTGTTTTTAATCTTTTTGGATGCTCCTTTGGTCTCTGGATTAAAAGCTGACGATTTCATTATATCAATTCCTATATGACTGAAAAATGTTCTACAGACTATGAGCTGGCGTCCTCTAGCATAAATTATTTCAACATGTATACTTTGAATACAGAAGAGGTTCTTCAGAAAGAGGTCTGCTAGTTCAGTGACTGATGGAAGTTTTCTAAGTGGTATAAAGTGGACTAGTTTACAGAACCAATCCACCATGATAAGAATTGTAGTTTTCCCTCTGGATGGAGGTAGGTGCACAACAAATCCATAGAAATGCTAGACCAGGGTTTCTGAGGTATGGACTGTGGAATTAAAAGACAACATGGCAACTTCCAAAGTGTTTTGTTCAAGGCACATACATTACAAGCAGCTTCAAACTATAAAACCTGACCCTTGAGTGAAGGCCAATGGAAACACCTTTCCAATAGTTTATCGGTCTTATGCTCACCTGGATGACCGAACATGACTTATGAGCCTATTTAATATGTTTAATATGTTTTTCTGACATCTTTAGGGTTTCCAGAATACGATCAGGAGGGCACATCATCTGGTTTAAACTGACTGGGTAAGACATCGGCTTTACAGTTCTTGCTCCCAGGCCGATACAGGATTACAAAGTATAAAGCCCATGTGGCATGTGTGGAATTCAACCGCCCTCAAGCTGGTGTCCCCACTACACCAGTGTAATTTAAAAAACCAAGAGTTCCTTACTGCCAGGATCGTAATCTGCTTCAGCAGGAGAGAATTTCCATAAATGCACATGGGTTTCAACTCCCTTTTTCAATAAAACCTTGAGAGAGGATAGCATCAGCACCTATATCTGAGGCATTCACTTCAACTGTGAAAGGTTAAATCGGATCAGGATGGGAAAGAATAGATGCAGATGTGAACTTCTCCTTTAATGTTTCATATGCTTGAACAGCTTCAGGTGGAATACTGTTCTTAAAAAGTCTTCTTAAAAAACTATTCTTAAAAAAAAAAATTTTTTTGATGATTCCCTGGTAATTATTACAGAATCCAATGTATCTCTGAGTAGCCTTTAGGTCTGATGGCAGTGGCCATGCACTGATGATTGTCACTTTGGAGGGATCCATCAAAAATTCCTTTGGGGAGATAACATAACCTAAGAACAAAATGTCACTTTGGTGGAAAGTGCATTTATCTGCTTTAGCCACAAGATGATTGTCCTTGACGACCTGGATGAGATTTCTAACCGACTGATGATGGTCTTCTAGGGTAGAGGAAGTAAAGCGTATATCCTAAAAATATACAGCAACATGACCTTGTAGGCCTTGAAAGAGATCCTTGAAAACTTCAGGGGGATTACAAAGACAAAAATGCATTAATAGTGTCCTGGATGTGAGTTAAGCAGTTTTTCACTCATGCCCTTCTTTTATGCAGATTAAAGTCAAGCTTAGTATATAGGGTAGATTCACTGAGACGGTCAAACAGTTCAGTTATCAAAGGATAACGTTTTTTATCTGTAATCACATTCATGCCTCTATAATCAATATTGGAGGATACAACCACCATTATTTTTCTGCAACAAAAAGAAACCCGCTCCTGCAGGTAAGTAGACTAACAGATGAACCCCGATTTCAAATTTAGTTTTTTTTTGCTTTTGCTTTGCTTTCTGGAACAGACAAGGGGTTCAGGCAACTATAGGTGGTGTGGTCCCAGGTAGGAGATGAAGAATAAGACACTGTTAATGACTCTTAGCACTCAAAAGTACTGATTTTGGCTTTCTGACAATCAATTGTGAGGATATGCCTCATCTGCCAATGATCTCTCAAATGAAAGGAGTTATAGGGGCTTTGATGATGAACAAGGTCATTTTCTCTGTTTTTGTTCCAGCAATGGTTAGTGTGACAGGTTTTAATACACAGGATACAAGCCCAGATCCCAGGGGTTAACTATGCACGGTGGTAATACGAAACTGCTCAGAAAGCCATTTGACAGGTATACCAAAGCTGTGTGAATAGGTATCAAATACAATTTCCTCATACTCCTGAATCAATAAAGGCTTTAACTGAAGCAGACAAAGACCCCCTTTCTAGGAATACAGGAAGCATCAGCCGATTTCCAGGTGGAGATGCAGTATTTGCAATGCTTATAAGTGAATTTCCTAATGTATCAGTCTAGCTACTTCCATAGATTCACATTGATTTAACTAGAATATTTTTGTTTGCTGCTGTGTTAAAACAATTGTGAGCTGTGGCCAAACACATATATATATATATCACATCTAATAGTTGTCAAACTACGAATCGTCGTCACGCTTTGCGAGCTTGCGATGCAAGGGACTCAGTTCGGGCCGCAAATGTGGACACTCGCGAAGCGAGGGGCCGCATTTGCGGAGGCTCCCACGTCGGCTGCAATGAGCCTTTGGCCTCACAAGCGATTACAAACACCCACAGAAGCGGGACTTTGAAAAAATACATCTAACACGCAATCGCTATTTACGGACTTACACTAAAAAAATACGAGCTGCGGGACTTAGAAAAAAAAAACCATTACGAACTCGCAAAAATATGACCTTAAGGGCCGAACCTCACACACCTGAAAACATAAAAAATAAAAAAAATACACACAAAAATAAAAACAGACATAAAAAGCTTACTCACAGCAAGGGGGGGGGGGGGGGCGACCAGGACCTCTGCAAGTGAAGTTACAACTCAATTTAAGTGCAAATTACCGAGTTTAGACACACGAAAATCCCCTAAGCAAGAGAAAAAATGGCTGCCGAAAAAAAACGAAAACGAGGCTACAGGACCCTAAAGCCGCAAAACACCACCAAGCACATACAGCTTTTCCAAAAAGCCGTATGAGGTACAAGATACACTTTGAGCAAGAACGCTAAATCATCCACACCTGCATACCACATACACATTCCCTGCCATTTTACAACACTAACTTACAGAATGCGGAAGTACCCAGCTACGCTAACGGCTTCCCCTCACGCACGCAGCCTATCTACACTACACACTGCACACATTGCTGACACTTACACCTCTGCTCCACAACAGTGCAAACCTACATTGTATGCTGCAGGAACATCGAAACAGATTGTCAGCTCTTCAGCACAATGCTTCCTGCATAATGTATATTACTTACAAATAGGTAAAGTATATTAATTTATTAATTACTTATTTAGCATACAAAAGTACATATACAAAAAAAAAACACTATCGCAATAAACACAAAAGCCATTCATCGCGCGCCTCACAATGAGCGCCAACGCTGCTCATAGCACACATACTATATCAGGGGACAGCCTTGCAATAAGGGCAAAAAGCAGATCAGCACCGACTTTACAATTACAGCAAAAGCGCCTCTGATAAAAAAAAAAGTACAAACAACCAAGAGCCTCGAAATGAGCGCAGAAGGATCTCAGACCTCCCAAAAAAATGAATGTCTGTGGCAAACAGCATTACCTACCTTACAATTTTATTGCCCTGTAATTTTTGACGGGCAAGTCGCTAATATATATATATATATATATATATATATATATATATATATATAGGAAACTGGAAACCTGACAATGCTGTTAACCACACAATGTGAGGATTTTGCCCATTGCCCACCTTGGGTGCTCATTGTGAGCCCCCTGTGTAGTTTAGGGGCCTTGTGATTGGTGTTACTACCTTGGGTTAAGTAGTTACTGCCTTGGGGCCTCATTCAAATGCGATTTGGCCAATTGAATAGGGCTCTATATAAGAAGATAGCATAATTTTTTTTCCCTGAACTTTTTATTTAGTGAGCTTCTATCCAAAAGCAAGGTATTCACCAAGTAAAAACTTCTGAAAAGAAAATGCTATGTGCTTATATAGAGCCCTATTTAATTGGCCAAAATTGCATTTGAATGAGGCCCTTGGTGTAACTGTTACTGACTTGGTGTAAGTAGTTACGGCCTTCGGCGGTTTTTTACTGCCTTCAGACTCGTTTTCATTTGTTTTTTACGTTTTTTTCGGCCAATATTTTTTTCCCTTGCTTAGACGATTTTCGATTGTGAAAAAACGGCAATTATGCCTCAAATTAACTTGCAACCTTACTCACAGGCTCCCCCCCTGTGATGTGTTTGAGTGTGTAAGTGAATTTGAGGCATAATTGTGTTTTTTCTTTGGTGGTCTTTCCAGTTGCGTGATTTATGCGTTTTACGTGCTTCGGTCTTAAGTCCTACGTTGTGCGCGATTGCATTTGCGTGGGTCGGTCCTACGTCCTACATGGCCTGTGGCGCTCATCGCGAGCTCTGCAATGAGGCCTCGCGATGAGCGCCTGCAGCCTAAGTCCCGCAAGGTTTGCATTTACAGGCCTCAACTGCTCCAACATCGCAAAGGTTCTCAACACTGACAACTATATATGTGATATATACACACACACCCATCAATTTGTTCTATCAAGCCTTCTCATCTTAGACTTTTTAATTTGTAATCTAAGACCCCTATTTAGTTGTGCAATTGTTAGTTACTGGAGCCCGTAAAATGGCCCGTAAACTAATTTGCTCTTCAACTGGCATCTTTTAGCTACCCGAAAATCCTACAAGTACCAGACAGGACTTGCAAGGGGGTTAAACACCTGATCGTAGCACTGTAAATGCAAATATAAAATCAATACTGCACTTAAAGAGAGGGAAAGCAATGAAAGACATTATAATTAATTGCAAAACAGTCTCAAGCTTGCAAATCTGCCATACATTTTTTTTTTATTTCTGTGATCTATCATTCGCGGTAATCAAGGAGTTAATACATATTAGGCCACCCACATGGACTGTAACATTTTCTCCATTCATTTTTATTATTTTGTACATTGCCAGATTGCGAGTCCGATTGCATATCGGACTTCTAAAGGCTAATTGATTGACGTGTAACCTGCATGTTTTACTGACATCATGATGATGGTCTCATTTACTGTAGGCGGTTTCTAAATCGGTAGTTACAGCCTCGCTAAATTGATCAGGATCATATTGTGAAATACTATTTATGGTGCATGGTGTACGGTTTAGGCTTTCGGCCAGGTAGCTGCGGGCTTGATCAATTGAATCACTCTGTAACGGTTGCAATTGAATGCAGGCCTAAGTGTCTTGTGTGTTAACAGAGACTAGTGGATTTATTTTCTCATACACTGTGCATGTACTAGAACCAATGCTAGATATTTATAAAATATTGAAGTCAATCCAAACACCATGATATTGGACTATCATGCCTAAAATATCAGTTCTACAGAATTAAAGACATTCATCAAAATAGTTTGTATAAGGTGTTTATCTATATGACCACTATTATACTGTAGACTCCTAGTTTCTCTGCATACATAAGACTATGATAAAGAAAAATGAAAAAGTAATGAAGAAAAAGCATAGAGAAGCTGTATTAAAAACTGCAAATATAGGTGTGGAAACTTGGTTACTTGTGACAAAAACATTCCAATGAATTTGTACTCTATTTGAAAAACAATTCTTAATAGAAAGGTGCTTTTATGCTTTTAAGGAATAACACTTTGCTAATGCACCACCAGTATTATGCATTATATATATATATTTATATATCACATATATAGTTGTGAGCATGCGGATTGTTGCTAACGCTTGCGGGCTCGTGTACCGAACCCACCTTTTACGGGCTCGCATAGCGAGCTCGCCGCAGTTGCTAGCAAGGAGCGCCAAAGGCGCTCCTTGCTCTGCTGGAGATGAGCGCCATCCCCACGACTCCCTACGACTTTCGAACCGCAAATGCAAACCGCTCTACGGCGCCTCACACGCGGTTACAAACACGCACACTTTACCAAAATACATCTAGCACGCAATCACAATATACGGACTTACACAAAAAAATACGAACCGCGGGACTTAGAAAGCAAAATTTACGGACTTAGAAAAAAAAAACATTATGACCTCGCAAAAATATGACTTTACTGGCCGAACAGCGCGAACCTGAAAACATTAAAAACACAATAAATACCCACAAAAAAATAAATAAAAAGCTTACCCACAGCAAGGGGGACACCCAGGACCTCTGCAAGTGAAGTAACACTTCAATTTAAGTACAAATTCAGGAGTTTAGACATACGAAAATCCCCTAAGCGACAGAAAAAATGGCCGCCGGAAAAAACGAAAACGACACTACAGGACCCTAAACATGCAAAACACCACCAAGCACATACAGATTTTCCAAAAAGCCATCCGAGGTACAAGATGCACTCTTAACAAGGACGCTAAATCATACACAGCCGCGTACCACATACACATTAGCGGCCATTTTACAACATTAACTTACACAATGCAGAAGTACACAGCTACCCTAACAGCACAATATATTACTGCCAAATAGGTCAAGTATATTAATTTATTAATGTATTAATTATTTAATTAGCATACAAAAACAAATATACACAAAAACAAAAACTCACAATAAACACAAAACCAATTCACTGCGCGACTCACAACGAGCACACAAAGCTCGGCAATAAGCGCAAAAAGCAGATCAACGCCGACAAAACAATAACAGCAAAAGCGCCTATCAGAAAATAAAAATACAACAGCCTCGCAATGAGCACCAAAGGCACTCACTGCGAGACACTCGATAAGCGCTGAATGCGCTCAGCGCGAAGCTCGCAATGAGGGACGAAGTATCTTGGACCACCAACAAAATTAATGTCTTGACCAACAGCATTACCTGCCTTACAATTTTGTTGCCGTAATGTTTTGACGGGCAGGTCGCTAGTATATATATATATATTTTACACACACACACACATATATATACACATATATATATATATATATATATATATATATATATATATATACCGTATATATACATATATATATATATATATATATATATACATACCCACATATATATTATATACACACACATACATATACATACACACACATATATACACTAAGCGCACCCAGAGGCAGATTTACCGTAGGAAACTACTCCAGTTCTCAGTTCCGGTCTACTCCAAGTTTATTAAGCAGGTGTTGGATTTGTACGCAGATACATTGCCTTGCAAAAGTATTCACCCCCCTTGACTTTTTACCTATTTTGTTACAATACAGCCCTAAGTTAAATGTTTTGTTATTCTGAATTATATGTGATGGATCAGAACACAACAGTCTAAGTTGGTGAAGCGAAATGAGAAAAATGTATACATAAAACTATTTTTTAGAAATAGAAAACAGAAAACTGGCATGTGCGTATGTATTAATCCCCTTTGTTATGAAGCCCATAAAAAGCTCTGGTGCAATCAATTCCCTTCAGAAATCACATAATTAGTGAAATGATGTCCATCTGTGTGTAATCTAAGTGTCACATGATCTGTCATTACATATACACACCTTTTTTGAAAGGCCCCAGAGGCTGCAACACCTAAGCAAGGGGCACCACTAACCAAATACTGCCATGAAGACCAAGGAACTCTCCAAATAAGAAAGGGACAATGTTGTTGAGAAGTACAAGTCAGGGTTAGGTTATAAAAAAATATCCAAATCTTTGATTATTCCCAGGAGCACCATCAAAAATATCATAACAGTTCTACAGCAAAGACTGGAGTATCTGTACATAGTACTACAGCAAGCCGTAAGCTCAATAGAGTTGGGCATTATGGCAGAGTGGCCAGAAGAAAGCCATTACTTTCATCAGAAAACAAAATGGCATGTTTTGAGTTAGCGAAAAGGCATGTGGAAGACTCCCAAAATGTAAGGAGCAAGGTGCTTTGGTCTAATGAGACTAAAATGGAACTTTTCGTCCATCAAAGAAAATGCTAACAACACATCACCCAAAGAACACCATCCCAATAGTGAAACATGGTGGTGGCAGCATCATGCTGTGGAGATGTTTTTCAGCAGCCAGGACTGGGAAACTGGTCAGAGTTGAGGGAAAGATGGATGGTGCTAAATATAGGGATATTCTTTAGCAAAACCTGTACCACTCTGTGCGTGATTTGCGGCTAAGACGGAGGTTCACCTTCCAGCAGGACAATGACCCCAAACACACTGCTAAAGCAACACTTGAGAGGTTTAAGGGGAAACATGTAAATGTGTTGGAATGGCCTAGTCGAAGCCCAGACCTCAATCCAATAGAAAATCTGTGGTCAGACTTAAAGATTGCCGTTCACAAGCGCAAACCATCTAACTTGAAGGAGCTGGAGCAGATTTGCAAGGAGGAATGTGCAAAAATCCCAGTGGTAAGATGTGGCAAGCTCATAGAGACTTATTCAAAGAGACTTGGAGCTGTGATTGCCGCAAAAGGTGGCTCTACAAAGTATTGGCTTTGGGGGGTTGAATAGTTATGCACATTGACTTTTTTATTTTTATTTTGTCCTATTTGTTGTTAGCTTCACAATAATAATAAAAAAAAAAAAACATCTTTAAAGTTGTGGGTATGTTCTGTAAATTAAATTATGCAAATCCTCAAACAATTCATGTTAATTCCAGGTTGTGAGGCAACAAAATACGAAAAATGCCAAGGGGGTGAATACTTTTGCAAGGCACTGTATGTTTCACTGGTACGGACTGGAACTGTAGACTGGAGCAGGCAACCACTTAACTCAAAAAGTTGTAATAGAGAGTCTTGTATACTGGAACATAGTAGAAGTGAGCAAAGGAACAGCTGCAGGCATAAGCCGGAAAACATACAGTGCAGCAAACAGAAGCTCACATAGAATGCTAGGATTCAAACAATAATATATAAATATATATATATATATATATATATATATATATATATATATATATGTGTGTGTCTGGAAGGGAAAGTAATGTAAGCTGCTGTAAACAACGATTCAGCATAGGGACACAGAACGTTCAAACTATAAACCCAGGCAACAAAATGTGGCAAGTTCTTAAAGAGATGGGAGTACAATATAATTTCACACTCTTACTGAGGAATCTGTATGTGGATCAAGAAGCTATGGTCAGAACCGAACATGGAACAACCAAATGGTTCAAGATCAGGAAAGGAGTGCAACAAGATTGTATATTGTCATCTTATCTATTTAACTTATATGCAGGTGAACATCATGTGCAAAACCAGACTGAACTTATCAATTGCTGAAATTAATATTGCTGGGAGAATGATCAACAATCTCAGATACACCGGCGATGCCACTCTAATGGCTGAAAACAAGGATAAACTAAAGGGCCTAATTATAAGGGTGAAAGAAGAGAGTGCAAAAGCTGGCTTGCTGCTCAATGTTAAAAAGTCAAAGATTGTGGCAAACAGCAATCTAAGTTCCTGGCAAATAGATGGAGAAGAAGTGGGGGCAGTGACAGATTTTGTTTTCCTGTGCTACAAGGTATCTTCAGATGGTGACTGCACCAATGAAATTAAGATGTTCGCTTCTGGAGAGGAAAGCTATTAAAAAGCAAAGATATAACTATGAATAAAAGGTCTTCGTAGTTAAAAGTATGGTATTCCCAGTAGTAACATATAGATGTGACCATAGAGAAGGCTGAGCGACTTAGAATTGACAAATGTGAATTGTGGTGCTGGAGAAAACTGCTGTGAGTTCCTTGGACTGTAAGTAGGCCCAATCAATCCATACCATACTACAGGAAAACAAGCCAAACTGTTCACTGGAAGGTATGATCAGGAGGTTAAAGTTCAAACATTTTGGCTATATCATGAGATGACAGGATTCCCTAGAGAAGACTCTTTAGTAAAAATGTAAAGCAAATGAAGAAGGGGATGGCAGTGGCGGAGATGGATAGATACGGTCATTGAGATTCATCAAGCTCATGGTCATTGATTCAGAGGGGCAGTAGTTAAAAGATGCACCTGGCACGTTGCAGTCCACAGAGAGTCGGATATGACTGAACAACTAAACAACAAATTGTGTGTGTGTTTTTTAATCTAATGTTCTTATTTACACACACAAACAAATGGAAAGCACTTGAAACTAATTCTTAAAATCTACACATTTACTACCACACCAACAAACTATGCATAAAAGTATGTGTAAAAATGTATATAAATGAAATAGAATGTGTTATATAAACTCTTACATTATCTATGCAGATTGTTGTGGGATGGCTTCAACTAAAATGACAATATCTGAAACCGTTCTTGATCAATTTTAAAAATGTTAACATATTCCTCATGATTTTCCACACTTTAACTCTAGCATACCGAAAACAGTTACATGTTAGGGTTTCATATGTGCAACAAATAACAGGAACATTGATTTTTATGTGTGATTTTGCCATGTAATCCACTCCAATGTACAGTATGCTTAATTTGCCAGTTAGTCCTCCATGTTTGTAAAGAGTGGAAACTGCCCTTTGAAGTTATTTTTTTGTCACAAATGCCGAGACTGCTTGGCTGATTAGGTCACAATTTCAAAAGCCAATCAAACTCAAAGCTGATTTGTAAACTAATAATTATTTTCATGCTCTGTGTCCTTCACCAGCTCACATTTCCTGACATATAGGGGACTTACAGCAATAAAAAGGTAAGTTCTACAGCTTACACATTTATTTGAATGTCTATAAGTTGAAAATACAATTTTAGCACTTTTTTCTCACTTTTAATCATTTTCAGTAAAACTGCATCTCAATGGTCCCTGTTCTTATATTTTAAATAGGTGCTCACCCTCTGTAAAACAGGCATCTGGATCTAAATATTCTTCTGGTTGCTCGACAGGAACTTCTTCCACTTCTGGTTTAATGTCGATTGTACTTCCTTCTGAAGAGCTAGTATCATCAAGTTTCTACAACACAATACAGATTATGATCAAAACATACAAATAAACAAATCCCTTATTTTGCAAATATTGTAAAGATAGCAGGCACGGAATGAAAGTCCTGTATTAGAGACATAACAAGATACTGAATTAGAATGATATATAGATTATGTACGGTATCTGAAAACTTGTTCTCATTCCATTCCCAGTGTAGTTAACATGGTGTTCAAATTACAATATATAATAGATCCATAAAGGTATGTGAACCTAACAAGGTTGACAAAGAGTGTATGATAGACTGTTAGAAGTGAAGAAAGAGACACATTGATCAGAGTGAAATGGCAAGTGAAAACTATGGCTGCTCACTTGATTTATCAATTATGAGCAGTATACCGAATTTATTAGAAATTATGTTATTGTAATAAAATGTTGCTACCATTTAATATTTATTTAATTAAATATTGCATAAGCTTCAATACATTGCTTCACTAGATAGAATCTTACAAATTAGTTGTGGAATTAAAAGTTATTAGAAAGACAAAAAAACAGTAATGCATTCACTAATGTTTGTAATTGTTTGCTACTAAGGGTGAGCTTGTATTTCTTTGTTGAACCATTTTACTATTGTAAGCTGCATTCCTATGAAAACTATTTTCTATGGTACTAAATGGCTGCCCCCAGTAAACCATAATTCATACCACTCAAATGTATCTCTTTCTTTTAGGAGGAAGTTGGAGTTGTCTCCTCTTAATCTATGCTATGCCTCCTCTTTTGATGCTAAAGTCCTACATTTAGCAAAACCCTGTCACACTTTTTCTGATTCTTCCTGTTGTTTTTCTCAAAGTGAAAGAGAAAGATGGAAGCCTGTAGTTTTAGTTCTACAGCGTGTGTGCGTATAGTACACATAATTTTCAAGTATGTCCATCTTTGTCCATTTGAAATATTGGGAGGTAGGACAATTGCATGCACTAGTTAAGATTTATTTTACATACTAAAAACACTTAACACATTATCAAGTTAAGTTCTTAATATGGAAATTCAGTGGTGCCTTAACATCTACCAAGTTAAAACATTCACAAACATCTCACAGTTCAGTTATAAGAACTGTTAACGAACCTACTACGTGCAGCATAAAGCCTTTTTTGTTTAATAAACAAAGTTAATTAGGATAAAGGTGCATTATCTCACATCTTTGCTGCCTTCTTCATCAGATGCACTGCTGAAATCCTCTGTGTTGAGATTTTCAAAATCAGATTCTCCAACTGCAATGGGCACTTTGACAGTCAAGTTTGGGTTATTTATGAAAGACATGTGGTCTTCATCTATCATGTATTTTTCCACACTACTCCCAATACCACTTGTAGTGCCATTCCCGTTTTTCTGATAATCCATGTCTCTGTTAATGTCAGCACCTGCATGATTTGCTAAACAATTCATTTTCTTCTCGTACATTTCATCCAATGGCTTCACCTCATCTCCATCTTTCTTTTTAAAATGCTTTTGCACAAACTCATGTACTTTGATCTTAATCCAGGCTACTCCTTTCTTAATTCGAATAACGGATATCTGAAGGTTGTTCATTTCACCATCATCATCTGTTGCTGCCAAATTGTCTGCACTGAAAGAGCTCAGTAGTAAAGCAAGGAACAGATTCAATACCTAATAGTGGGGTAGATAAAAAAATATTGCATAAATAAGCAAGTAAAATCACCTTGCAGAAGAAATATTTAAACAAGAGCTAGTTTAACTATGCATGAAAAAAAACACATTTAGGATAAAAAAAAAGTATTTCAGAGTTCTAGAAGTGTACGGATTCACACAATTTAAGTCAGTTTTCTTTATGTGGGCACTGATCAGTAACTAAAAATGAAAGCTAATCCACATTTGTACACAGCTCTCTTGACGTTCATTTATAATTATATATTTTAAGTCAGGAATTAAGATTCCTTTTACCAACCAAGGTCACAGCCTACATGAAAAATGACAAGGTAGCACAAAAATATATTTATTAAAGGCCACATAAAATGCATCTTAATAAATTATTTTTTGCGGCAGGTACTCTACATGGTGATTAGCCACTGAGTTTGATGCTGTATATTTGTGTAATTGTGAGCTGGAGTATTAGAAAATGAGGTTATATGGCACATGTACTGATACAAAACATCTTGAGGGCCTCAGGGAATCATGCAGAGGCCACATCAGATTCTTGAACATGGGATTATACTACCACTGATATTGGTCTTGATATCCAGTTTAATGTAATCATCCAGTTTTTATAATTTGGGGTACTAAAAATCAGTAAAAACGTAAAATTTATAAAAATGTTAAACATAATGCATGTGCATAATACATTGCAAGCTTAAAAAATTGATGTATACTAACCACCAAATTACCGATGACCATCACCATCATGAAAACTACAATACACATTGCTTGTCCGGCGACCTCCATACAGTCCCACATAGTTTCAATCCACTCTCCACATAACACTCGAAAAACGATGAGGAAGGAATGGAAGAAATCATTCATATGCCACCGGGGTAATACACAATCTGGATTTATTTTGCAGACACAGTCTTTGTAGCTCTTGCCAAATAACTGCATCCCCACCACAGCAAAAATGAACACAATAATAGCCAACACCAATGTCAAATTACCCAAGGCACCTACAGAATTTCCAATGATTTTTATCAGCATGTTTAATGTAGGCCAGGACTTGGCCAGTTTGAAGACTCTCAGCTGTAAACATAAAAATACAAAAACACATTCTCAGTTTATTTCTGTATTTGAATGGAAGTTTTATTAAATAAACGTAATTGTGTCTTTGTATAGTACCTGATTTAGTATATAACATTTATTGCTTTATTGTTTTTTTTATTACACAGTGTACTGCAATTTTCTTATTAAAGATTAGACTTAATATTCATATTCAAGAATGTACTCATGTCCATTGAAATACCAGCACTTGTCAGTATTTATAACGGTTAGTTTTTAACCCTAATGTAAGCCCAACAAAAATAAAGTGCAAATTCATCATAAAGCTGACACATGTATCTTAGTCGACCACTGGACATATCATGGGATGTTATTTCTCCATGATCCACAGTGACTGGCTAAGAAGCTAAACATGGGATTTTCACTATGAAAGAAAACAGACAAGTGAAGAAAACAAAACAGCCAGAAATATATTTTGGGACCTTTTTAGGATTTTTCTACAGCATCTTAAACTTTGCAATAGTTGGCAAACTGAGAACTGAATCTTTTCATGCTTCGGGGAAATTTTATTACAGCTTACCAACAATACTATTAGACCCCCTGATTATGTTGTAAAGAAACTCAGAATGTGCCAGTTGATAGCTTGCAACGAATACTCTGTGAATCTCAAAAGCCACAGTGGTCGCTTTTTGCGTAAATAAAAATAAAACAAAAAAGCTGAGAAGAGACAAGAAAATATATAGACAAGAAAAGAAATAGATGGAATTTGTCAATAAAAATGTAAGAATGGCAGCACAAACAAAATAATTACATTCTGCTCAATGAAAGCCCACTAAAAATCATAAAAATATATATGAGATGTAAAAAAATAAAATGTTGTAATGCCTTAAAATATTATTATCTTTTATTTGTAACGCGCCAACATATTCCGTAGCGCTATAAAGGGGTTAATACATGGCAAAAAAAAACTTTAAAAAAAATGCAAAAACAAAATTAACACATTACAAAGAATAATATGTAAGCAACTTCAAACAATACACTGATAAACTGTATCTTTTACATGTTTTCACAGTTGAAAACGTATTATTTTAAAAGTAAATATTTATATGAGATTTACCAGTCTGAAAGATCGTAGTACAGAAAGCCCTTCAACGTCTTGAAGACCCAACTCCAGTAAACTGAGGGAAACAATAAAGCCATCAAATATATTCCAGCCTTCCTGAAAATAATAGTATGGATCCATTGCTACAAGCTTTAAGAACATTTCAGCAGTAAAAATTCCAGTGAAAACCTGAAAGAAAGAAAAAAAAAAAATCACACTTCAACTGGTCTCCCTGTAGTTGTCAAACATTATGGCCCATACAAACCCCAAAGGCAATACTTAAAACATGTCCAGCAAAACACCATTACATTTGTATACAATATCTATATGTACAAACATACATTGTTAAAATGGTACACTATACATTTATCAACTAGATTGAAAAGCTTCACCTAAAACATTTTTGAATTAGAAAATATATATTTATTGTGAATTAGTGCTTTATATTTTATATACATAAATAATATCAGATAACAGAGAATAATAATGCATTTCTTCCACTAATCAACTTTACTTACCCCATATTATTATTGTAAAGACTATAATTGAAAGAAATCATGTTCTGGGAATAAACATTATATTTGATAGTTTAACTTTTGTGGAGTATTTTATTATATTTATTGCTTAAATAATTATATATTAAAAAAGAGATAACATTATTTTTTAAATCAATAGATATTTTTCATTATATTCCAATAGTAGGTCAGACTGTCTCTCCTCAATTTTATTAATAAACATTTTAAATTATTTAATAAAAGTTATATTTTAAATGTTTTTGCCTATTCAATTGAGATCAGAACAGGGTGTTCCCCAATTCAAATGGGATCTGTTCTATCCTCCCCTTTTCCATTAAATAATTATATAACTATAATATGCAACAGAATAACCAATATAATGTCTATGTATTATGCTTTCACTTTAAAGTTCAGAAAATGTACTGCCCTGCTGCTGTGAGATGTCAGAGAACTTCTCCATTTTTGTTATCATTTGGTGTATAAATGCTAAGATCAGACAATTCTAAACGTTTTGGAAACATACTAGATATGGATATTACTCCTCAAGGAGCCTTGGATATTACATAAAGCTGTAAAGGATCAAGCTATCCCATCTCTCATTTCCACTTGTCCTGGAGACCTGTCAGATGGCAACCCTCTAGCCAGAGAGAAAACAGTGATAATGATTGATCAATTCAGAGGCTCATGTACATGTGTGTTCTTTAGGGTAAAAAAACCTCTAGAGTCAACCAGATAGTACTACTGATGAAAAGTCAAGGATGGCAAACACGTCACATTCTTCAAGGCCATTCACACAAAAAATGGTTGTCGCGTGGACTGAGTGATAGGAAATTTGGTTCTGAGTGTATGGTCTGAACAAGGCCACATATAACACCAGATGTATCTTTAAAGCAAGTAGTAGGGTCAAGTGAAATACTACTGGGCCAAGTTTGGATTCAAAAGGAAAGGGACAAGTATATTTGGGACCCAACTTGGATGAGGGCTGTGGAAGTCGAAGATTTTGTACTAGAAGCCGCGCTAAATCTCCCTTCTTGGAGAACCAGGAATTATTTCCTTCTACGTATACCACTTGTATGGCACTTATACTCAATGTATGCTTAATAAAGCTGTCATAAGACCATACTAGATTAAGGTCTTCTGCCCATAGGCAAGATGCACTATTCCCAAACAAGGTGGGTTGTAGCCCAAAGCTGCATATAATGTTGTTCATTATTATGGATGAATTCAGCCAAGGGCAGGAGATCAACCCAGTCATTCTATTCTGCAGAACAGAAGAATAGGAAACCTTGTTCCAGCCCTGATCGGTTCTCTCAGTAAGTCCATCTGTTAGTGGATAGTGAGCTATAGAAAATGTTATTTGTATACAAAGTATCTGGATAAAGGATCTCCAAAAACAGTCGACAAAGTGGACTCCTTGGTCAAAAGGATTTCTGAGTGAACTCTGTATAGTCCATAGATTTCCTGAATAAATAGTTCCACCAGATCAGAAGTAGACGGTAGTTTAGGAAATGGCACAAAATGTGCTTGACAGGAGAACCAATCTACTACTACCCATATTACAATCATTCCTCTGGCTGAAGGGAAGAAAAGTCCATAGTGATGCAAGTCTATGGATGAGCTGGAACATGCAACGGTTGGAGCAACCTTGGATCTGGCACATGTTCATGACATCAGCAAAAACCTTAGGCCACCTAAGATTGCTGGTATACGGTCATCAGTGTGCCAGCACTGTCACTCACCACTTCACAACTCCATCTTTTGACCTAATACCATCCCTCAGACTCCCCAAGCTAGTCCAATCTCAACAGTCTCTCTAAGATGCCTTATCCTCAGTTCATCCTGGCAAGGACCAGTGCATTACCTTGAGGTAATGGCTAATTGTAAGAATTTTAATACTGAAGGGTGCAACTTTGGTGGCTGCAGACTATTGCACATCTGCTCAGTTTGTCACAAAGCACGACAATTAGCCCTCAACTTGCATGTATTCACTAGCTACCTAGCTTACCATCCATCCCAACCCATGAAAAATTCCTCACTACAGGATTTTCAGAAGGGTTGTACACTTAAGTGTAAGCATTGCCTCAGGTTTCCTTCGCCAAACGACCATCTACTCACTGCTATGAGGTAGTGAAAAAACTTTGATAATTTGAAGTCGACAAAGGCAATCTGCTTGGACCTCTCTACTCCTCAGCATTCCTGATTTGGAGAATAAATCCAATTGGAACAACAACTAGGAAATTAATCGCTAAGGAAGCGACTAATCGTATATTTGTCTGCACCCCACAATCCTCTCATACCAAGCTTCAGCTCCCTCGTCCCTTTGAGGAATACTCACTGCAATATGCTACGGTTGATGATGCCATCACCACTATACTGGGTTAGGTACTGGATGATGGTTGTCAAAATTGAACACGATCAAGCAATTACATATTCCCCCGACCTCTGGCACCTCCATGGTGTTAAATGGGACGTAACCTATTATTTTACCAGCAGACACATTTTTGAGTCTAAAAGTAGCCCCAAGTTATTTTATTTATTTGCAGAGGCTTTATGAAGGATTTTTCTTAACATACTCAAATGCCCAAACATGATCTTGAAGATTTTTTATTATAACAAGGTTATTTGATGAACTCAAGATTCCATATGCTGACTATAAAAACGAATGGCCGACCAATGAATTGGAATTCTTAGGGATCATGTTGGACCCTGTGTGAATGGAGTTCAGGCTCTAATATATTCAAAAACATTACCATCATTATTTTGAAGACCACCAAAAATCTCCAATGACTCTTAGGCCACCCAAATTACAACACTAAAATCCTTCCTCAAGGAAGAGCATTTACAAACAAAAATACTGATCGGATTTGACCAAGCCGGAGAACCACCATTTCACGATCACTCAGAGTGAACAATCCATCCTAGATCTATCCCTCTGGACTACCATCATCAGTTCACGGAACAAAAGATCTTTATTTCTTGAACATCCATCTCGTACTTCATCATGTCTCCTGATCTTCACCTGAGACTTTAAAGCTCTGTTAAAACTGTGAAATTATCAAGTCACACTATACCAAAAACTTGGCATCAACTCCACTCAACGTCATGTTATCCCAACTCTGAAAGCAGCTAAGGCTTGGGGAAAATTAAATGGAGCCACCAAACCATTAGAAACATTACCACCAAAGAAGCCACGTATGATATAATCCAGAGCTCAAAATCTTCTGATCCAATGAAAATGTCTCTCCTCAGGAAACTAGCTTTCCTTTCCCTTAACTTGAGCCTACATCGGTATATACATACATCGAATATCCCTCATTCACCTTCATTTCATCCACAGGACTTCCTTTCAAGCACTCTGGCTTGCGCCATCCTTTGCCCAGGAACCTATCTGCCACAGACACAGGACTACAACCACTTCTGCATTAAGTCAGACAAACCATCCTAGATGGCCTAGTTGCCAATACCCATCAGACATATGACAGAGCATGGAAATTGTTCCAACTATTTCTACCAAACCACCACATCTCCGCCACCTATCACATTGCCCATCTTTCTAGCCTTTGCAGCTCATTATCAATCAGGACCCCATCTACAAGCATCATAACAACTTCTCTAATTGAGGTCCAATTTAACCTCACTGAGTCTCAACTACTCAGTGAATTATATATATCTGAACTACCCAAGAAATAATTCTCAAAGGCTTGACTAAACACTCCCAGATCATACTTAATGCATTACTTTTCTGTCTATCACCCTTTTGGTGCTAAAACTTCACTTACCATTATCCCAGAATCTAAGTTAGTATTCTTCGGCTTCTTGAGATCCAGCAAATTCACTATATCCCAATCACAGACATGTTACCTCACAAAGCAAAATATCCCTTTCTCTGCTAATTTATGCACACTCCACCTCCAATCCATTAAAACTAGTCACACTCCTGTTTCTATCACCTACTACCGCACACAAGATGAAACATGCCCAGTAACCACTCTTCAGATACTACATGAGATACTCAAGGGACAAGAAAAAACTAATTCCATCCTTTACTTAGCATCTCAAGCCAACCAATATCCATAACTACATTCATACACTACATCTGGTTCACACTCACCAGGACCCATTTCAAAACAAACTGTTATAGAAGGCACATTACCAATCCCATGTCTGAAATTAGAGTAGCCTTCAAAAGGCTCAGTCAGTAATATACCCAGTGAGGTTTTTGGACCTTTCGGGAAACCAAAATGGGCGTAGCTTTTGCCACACCACCTGCTACATGGGGAGAGCGGACCAACCAGAAATGTCAAAGTATTTTGTTAAGATTCCATAAAAGTATGCTCCTGACTTCTACCTTTGCAGTATTTCTCTTCCTTATTATGTGTTCCCCAGTCAACCTATATATCCTCTTCAATGAGAAAGAACAGTTACTTTTTATAAATTACTAATACCATAGAATGGTTTGGCTTTGCTAACCTTACATGCATTGTTTTCACCACATTTCTTACCAGATTTCCAACTTTTAAAACGTTATCAAACTCCTCTGTCATTGGATAGTGTTCCATAGCCATAAATAAAGTGTTCAGAACAATGCAAATGGTAATGGCCAAGTCCACAAAAGGATCCATTACAATCAGATTCACAATTTCCTTGATTTTCAGCCACAAAGGGCAACATGTCCATATAAGGTAGGTGTCTGCAAATTTGTACCAACATGGTGGGCACTTCTTCTGCGATTCTTCTAGTTCTGTAGATAGGGAAAAAAAAGTTAATTCTCAAGCTCTAATAACTTTGTGAAAAGTCTCTTATAAAAAGGCTAAACTATTAATGAAATGAAAAACTTGTGTACCAGTGAATATTTCAATTTTGCCTAATTTCAACCTTACATATTTAACCAAACTTATCAGTTTTGTTTTCTTTCCCTACTTTGGAAAAAATATTTAGTTAATTGATTAATAAACATTTTAAAAACATTTCAAATGTTGCATATATAAAAAAATAAATTATATATAGTTAACTCTTAACCAATCCATCTGTGCAGAGCATTGGATGCCGGAATCAACTAAACAGGCCAGTTATGGGTTAACTTTTCAGTGCAATCCTGAGTTCATGGAAAAACTGCTTTCAATCACTGTTCTCACTGTTATTAATCATACAAGAGTCAGTAGGCAGGATAGACCCTTTTTTTTTTTTTTTTTTAATCTCATGGACCGTAATACAACATATTTATGTCCATGGTCATGCTGCTCCACTTTGTATTCATGGCAGAGATACTGGAGTGAGTTGCCCGTTCCTTCTCCAGTGTGCCACAGCATACAGCTCCTGGTATTCCTAGGTGGTCTCCCATTCAAATACTAACCAGGCCCAACCCTGCTCAGCTTCAGGGTGGTGTGATCTCTTGGTTCCCAGACTAGGGATCGAACCTCTAGTCACATTGGTGAAAGCACCGACTCCTAACCACTTGGACTACCAAGGAACCAGAGCAACCTTAAAAATGTATATGTTTTAGCTGTTATTAGTGTGATTAAAAAAGTAGCATATAACAACATATAATCTTGTGCATGTTCACATCATGAAGAGCGCTTACAGTGAGGTAAATTAACCTTTACGTATTCACACTAAAATAAGAACCCAGCTCTCGAATATAAGACAACCGCTTTAAAAACAAATCCAGGCCATATATCCATATCATTTCAAATTATTATTATTTCAATAATAATATGAAGTTTTCACAAAAAATGTTTTCTATTAATGAGTCAGAAGGCTACATTGCATTAGAATAGACAAAAATACCTAATATGTTTAGATCAATATTATACAATATACTTTATTTCTGAAATAAAATATTGCAGAAAAAGCAATTGTCTCAAAAGCATACATAAAAAAGTCAAATGTACCTTCAACAAGGGTATGAGACATAACGCTCAAAACACTATTAGCTCTGTTCTTTCTTCCAAAGGATGCATTCAGCTGATCCATAGAAACCCTTAAAGACCCAGAAGGTTTCTTTTTAACCTCAACTTCTGTTGTCGGCTGCAAAACATATTGTTCATTAATAGCAAGAAGGGTATTACATATTTATTTTTGATGCAATATTAATTTGTATGAGGAATGTTAGAATGCTTCAAAATGATTGAATAAACTACAGAAGTGAAAAACGTAAAGGGAATAAAACATCTAAAAGATATTTTACTTCATAATGAAGCAAACATATTTACAGTACTCAGGTACCGGTATGGTTTCTGACAAAACTGGGTTCCTAGCTGAAATGTTTGCTGTCAGAGACATTCATCCCTTCACAGAATCTGTTTTAGTTGTCATGTTCCCTTTAAATTTGCTAATATAACTAAACAAGAAGCCATTAAATTTATTTTCTAAAATGTGTATATAACGTCTGCACACATATTATAAGTAATCGGTTATCCATTAACTGAGTCCCTGAAGAGTCTTGCCCTTACTAACATAGCAAGGGTTATTTACCTTGACATAGGTTGCATTTAAGTAATCAACACAGTATATGATCAGCAAAGTCTGAATCACACAAAATAAGACTGTAGAGGTTTGCTAGACTAGTAACTCTCTTTAAAGACTCGTAATCCTATTTCTAATATTCTTCTCCTATCCAAAATCCAACAAGCCTGAAATAAGTGCTGTAAAGATTGAAAGCATTTTATAGCATTACAAGATGGTTTCATTGCTCTCAACAAAAGGCCATCTCTAAAAGTTCCCAACCTTCTCACAAAACTAAATTTATGTACATTGTCCTTAAACGAGAACGGAGCATTGAAACCAACTGTTGTATATCAAAATTTGTTTCAGTATCTCTTTTGAGTTCACTTTCAAATGTTTTACCTGAAGGACTCCAAGTCCATCCATTAAATTTTACTAAACGTAATTATTTCGTTAGCTATACTTGTTAGCTTTGTCAGGTGATAAATATCTGTTCAGATTTGTAGCATACTTTTAATAAATGTTACTCTTTTTGGAGCTAACATTTTGTTGACCATAAAATTGTATGCAAATCTGTACTCCACAGCACTGTAAAATCAGGATTTGTAATCAACGTAATCTAGAGCATACAGGACTACACTACTATTAAGTGCTTATGAAGAAAAATGTGCAACTTCTGCTATTTGCCAATTTGTGTGATAAAAGCAAATAAAAACACAATCTCTCTTGAAATCCATTGAGAGGTAGTAACTGTTTGTAGAAAGCTGTCGCCATTTGTGAAATCAGTGTTATTTTTTATAGGCTTAGTTCTTTGAACATGCATCATGCTAAACTCAGAATATTGTCATGCTAGGTTAGAGAGGGAAAAAACTCAGCAAGATATTATAATGCTAACATGCTATCTAGATAGGGAAATATAGTTAGAACAAGGTTGTTGGAAGAAAAGAGCAAATTTTAGTTTTAAGAGACAAAAGCAGACTGGAAATTTTGTAGCATTTGATTTGTAATGTTCTATGCAATAATGAGAATGATGATGTTTGTGCTGTTTAATGCTGTTGAAATAAATCAGCAATCTAATAATGGATTAACATCTTTCATAATAAAAAATGTTTTTTTAATAGAAATGCAAAATCTTTATGGAATATGAAATAATGAAATTTATATACCGGTACATTTATAAATGTATCGGAGATGAGATACTTGTGGACAATGAAAGGTGTCCTGTAGTATAAGAAGGACAGATGGATTTAACAGTTTTTTTATATCGACTTAAAGGTATGATCATCGTGGGAATGCAATAGCTTAATGGCAACAAAGTATTACAGTGTTACAGTCGACATCTATATCTTTAAAAAATAAAAATATATAATCTCCTAATATGTTTGTTTTCTAGTAGCCATTATCAAATATTTTTCTAGGAAGAGGCTTAATCAACTGCACAAGTATAACATAATTGGCAATGGGTCCTAACAGTCTTTGAAGAGTTAGTTGCCTGGTATTTTTGTGTAATGTATTTACAAGAATAAAGCTAAAATAGACTATTGTACACCAATTAAATCACTTTTAATTATATGATTTGTAGAACAAGATCATAAAAAAACACTAGTTGTCTGATGGCACTGAGATAGCCAGAAATGTGAGATCTTACCATAGAGACATATCTCAATCTACAATAATCATTTAATTTCTCTCAAGTTGGTAAATAATTTAGATCCCTAACCAAATTTAGCTTTTTAAGAGAATTCTTATATATACTTAAATAAGGGCTGCACCTTTAAGTTTACTTTGCTTGTGCTTTCCCATTCTGCTACCTAACCGCTTGTTAAACTTTTCACAATAAAAAATTGTGGTTACAGAATAAAAGTGGAAAATTCCAGCTTGTTTTTTTCTCCAGGTTAGACATAGTAAAGTGGGTTAATTTAGGAAACTTAACAAAAAAAAAACATAATCAGTTTACAAATTGTGTTAGCATCTGAGGTTAGGAAAAACCAGTACTCATTCCATCAGGGAGGGATCCAGCAGAGAGGGTAGACTGCCATGCCTAGGCTAAACTACTCATAGACTTCCTTACGCTGTCATCAGTAGCTGCCTTATCTATTTTCACCTCAGGCAGGAGACGTCCACCAGGAATATTGGAACCCGGGCCGCCAATTAATGACACCACGCCGTTGCAATCCACCGTACTATTCCTTTTCACATTTCTCCGTAGATTGGGGAAGATTCGTGATGATCGGCTGCCCTGGCTGTACCCGCTGTTGTAACTATTTCTCCTGTCGTAGGATCGAGCAGGGATGAAAAGTGAATCTCGTCTTCCTTCGCTCTCCTCCACCGTACTATGCTCATCATCTGCAAACTCATTTTCAGACACAGGGTCCCGGAAGCAAGAGATACTGCTCTTGCTGTTATGTCTCGAGAGATATGGAGACCCTGGAATGCTAAGGAGAGACTAGGAAAAAAAGGATGAAATACTTTGTTCAAATTATTTAACTTGGACCAGAAAAAGATTTAAACGTCTTCACTGATGAAATAGCTACAGAAAGGTTAAAGCTTACTCTCCATATTTCTCCAATATTCAATAACCATACAAATTTCTTATCTCCCATTAGTGGTTAAAGATACATATAATTATTTAGCATATAAACTAAAAGAGTGGAAAAAACAAACAAAACTTTATTTTTTTCTGTAAATATTTTTTCAAAAAGACATGCAGTAGATTTAAGCTGAATTACAAAATCTAATCCTTATTAAAATATGTTACACAACAATTTATTCTTATAAAAGGGATTCTACTTCATTAATCGTGCTTGTTTTACTAACTCCATGTGGGTATAACTGATCCTTTGTAACAAGATTCCTTATTCTGTTATATTCTAAATATACATGTTAAGTAACATAAAAGTCCATCAGTCATGTGGAAGTATTTCAATGAAGTATCAGTTAATTCACTAAGGTAAGCGTCAGGCTGGCGAACAATATGGCAAGGTCTAGTGTCTGCTGCATGTGAACTATAAATCCTCATTGTGGGGTAAGGTAATACAGATGAAAGAAGAAGTGGACATTTTCTGCTATACTACTTTATGCTACAGATTACGTAAGAATCTGGCAGGGTTCTTTTTTCTTTAAGAATACTTTTGGCAGTGTTTCAATATTTATTTTGTATGAATTCACATAAGGCAAAGAAGATATAAAAAGGTTTAACTTGATGAATGCTAGCATTGTGTCCAATTGTTTCAGAGGTTGTAATCAAAAAGGTATACTGATGCATATAGTATGGGAATGCCCAGCTAGGTCTGCAACTTCCTGTAAAGCCATACAATTTGGTTATTTTAGCTACAAGTATGTAAGCATACTTAATGGAAAAGCAGTATAGTTCATTAAAATACAGGGTTTAATAAGATGTGTACACCACGGCACTGCTCAGAATATGCTAAGCTTCAGATGCCTTATTTATACCATGATGGGGACATGAGAAAAATGTATTTAAAATTGAAAACCATATACTTTTTGCTAAAGGTTGTATGGTGACAAGTGCGAACATGGAGAAATACAGATGTCTAACTGTAAAATGCTGCTTTTATCTATTTAGGCTATATTTTGTTAGCTTACAGAGTGAGGTTAGGTTAACATGATTAATACTGTGAAGTATTATACTGAAAAGTGGAGATGAGGAAGAAAGGAGAAGAAATTATAAAATTAAAAATAAAACAACAAGGGGAGAGAAAAGGAAAGGCAGGATAGAAACATGATTTGATGTACAATATTATTTGAAATGTGAATTACTTATGTGTTACAACACAGCTATTAATGAGAAAAAAATATTTAATTTCAAGGGCCAACATTTTTTTTTTCTCAATTTCAATTTCTATGTTATTAGGAATCTAAAGACTACTGAGTTTTGAGAACAAAAGTGAATGACTTTAGACAAAAGCATAGAAACATTAAAAGCAATACCTGGTTCATGATTGAAAATCTTCTTCCCAACCTATTGTCAGGGTACCAGAAGCCTTTTCTCTTCATGCCATCTTCTGACTCAGACTTGTACACCTTTTCATTATCACCCTTCTCCTCTCCTTCAGACAGTTCTTTTTGTTTCCGTTTCTTTCTGCGATTTCTCTTTTCCTTAGCACTCTTTGAGTCCAACTTTGAAAAGTCAGAAGAGGTTTGAGACATCCTTGCATCTCCGTCATCGTCCACAGCATCTTCAGTGACTGTACCAGCAGATGTGGCCATGGCTGCTGCCTACAGTATACACAAAGCAAACCGATAAATACTAAAACAAAGAACTCAATAAGCCTATATTGAAAACAATTGTATCAAGTGGACACAATCACAAATGTGTCTTGATAAGTTTTATTTAAAATTCACATTAGTATACAGAACAGTGACACAGAATTTAAATTGTGATTAAAAACCATTTGTTGTGGAATCTTTGAATGTCAAGAAAACCATTTAAATATAAATTAGCAAGGAATTCAGCTTTCCCTTTGTTGTGAAAGCTTTAGGGTAATTTATACTAAATACCTCTTTGTAGTTTCTACACAATTAATACTTAAAACACCTAGTTTCCCTAAATGTGCTGATCTAATATATTCATGTGGTGTAATCCACCAACTGTGCAACTGTGGCTCTATGCTAGGTTACTGTACAGACGTATGTTGTACTTTTGTACTTTTCCTAAAATGTCATTTCATCATGAACAATCAGTGGTTACACTAATTTTATCCAGATTCGTAATTAATCTAAGGAGTAGAGTCATAAGGTTACAAAGTCACAAGTCTACAAAAAGTCATTCATATAAAATGCAAATTCACATAAAACTATTTTTAGATGAAATATATGGTAACAGGCTACAGCAAAAAATTTGATGATATTGTCATTTTAAGTATACATGCTTTAGGACTGCATTCAAATAGGAGACACATACAGTGCCTTGCAAAAGTATTCCCCCCCTTGACTTTTTACCTATTTTGTTACATTACAGCCTTAAGTTCAATGTTTTGTTAATCTGAATTTTATGTGATGGATCAGAACACAATAGTCTAAGTTGGTGAAGTGAAATTAGAAAAATATATACATAAAACAATTAAAAAAAAATAGAAAACAGAAAATTGGCATGTGCGTATGCATTCACCCCTTTTGTTATGAAGCCCATAAAAAGCTCTGGTGCAACCAAATAGTAATTACATATAGTTACATAGTAATTAAGATTGAAAAAAGACTTTTAGTCCATCAAGTTCAACCTGTTAAGATCTCCTCTGATCTGCAATATGCGGATTAGTTATTAATTAATTTGTTGATTAAATAATTATTAATAGTATAGTATTGGAGGATGAATAAAGAGTTAGCCCATAAATAGCTTCAGAAGTCACATAATTAGTGAAATGATGTCCACCTGTGTGCAATCTAAGTGTCACATGATCTGTCATTACATGAACAAACCTTTTTTGAAAGGCCCCAGAGGCTGCAAAACCTAAGCAAGAGGCACCACTAACCAAACACTGCCATGAAGACCAAGAAACTCTCCAAACAAGTAAGAAACAATGTTGTCGAGAAGTACAAGTCAGGGTTAGGTTATAAAAAAAAATATCCAAATCTTTGATGATCCCCAGGAGCACAACAGCAAACTTGCCAATAGATGTCCGCCCACGAAAACTCACGGACCGGGTAAGGAGGGCATTAATCAGAGAGGCAGCACAGAGACCTAAGGTAACCCAGGACGAGCTGCAGAGTTCTACAGCAGAGTCTGGAGTATCTGTACATAGGATGACAATAAGTTGTACGCTCCATATAGTTGGGCTTTATGGCAGAGGAGCCAGAAGAAAGCCATTACTTTCAGCAAAAAAACAAAATGGCACATTTTAAGTTTGCAAAAAGGCATGTGGGAGACTCCCAAAATGTATAGAGGAAGGTGCTCTGGTCTGATGAGACAAAAATTGAACTTATCGGCCATCAAAGAAAACGCTATGTCTTGCGCAAACCCAACACATCACATCACCCAAAGAACACCAACCCCACGGTGAAACATGGTGGTGGCAGCATCATGCTGTGGGGGTGTTTTTCAGCAGCCGGGACTGCGGAACTGGTCAGAGTTGTGGAAAAGATGGATGGTGCTAAATACAGGGATATTCTTGAGCAAAATCTGTACCACTCTGTGCGTGATTTGAGGCTAGCACGGAGGGTAACCTTCCAGCAGGACAATGACCCCAAACACACTACTAAAGCAACACTTGAGCAGGCCAGACCTCAATCCAATAGAAAATCTGTGGTCAGACTTAAAGATTGCTTTTCACTAGTGCAAACCATCCAACTTGAAGGAGCTGGAGCAGTTTTGCAAGGAGGAATGGGCAAAAATCCCAGTGGTAAGATGTAGCAAGCTCATAGAGACTTATCCAAAGCTACTTGTAGCTGTGATTGCCGCAAAAGGTGGCTCTACAAAGTATTGACTTTAGGGGGGTGAATAGTTATGCACAATGACTTTTTCTGTTATTTTGTCCTATTTGCTGTTTGCTTCACAATAAAAAAAAAAAATCTTCAAAGTTGTGGGCATGTTCTGTAAATTAAATGATGCAAATCCTCAAGCAATCCATGTTAATTCCAGGTTGTGAGGCAACAAAACATGAAAAATGCCAAGGGGGGGGGGGGGGGGTGAATACTTTTGCAAGGCACTGTACATGACTAATTCACCAAAATTCAAAAGAAGGACACTTGACAGACATGTTCAGCAAATGGCACGTTAAGACCAAATGACATATAAAGTAGGATTACTCATTGCTCCTTTTTAGTATGCACTTCTTATAAATGTACAACAGTCATCTACTGGTACAATGCCTCAGAGGCTATACAGCAGTGCAGGGTGTGCCACTGTTTGACTGGCTGTCTTGCTAGTGTGAACCCTACTCATCTCCACTTAAGGAGTGCCATTCATCTCTCTGAATTAATAGTACCCAAGGTGAATTGTACTCTGAGCAAGGCTAATCTCCCGCACAAGCTTGATACCCTAGGCTGATGTCTGGCACATCCAATGCAAAGACTACCCTTAAGGCTCTGTGTCTTTAAAAATGATTTATCTATCGTCTAGAATCATAAGAAAGATTCATATTTAAAATACACTACAAGTATTCACAAAAGTCAAATCTGACCTGAGCATCTTCTTGCATCTTTTTTAGCTGCTCCAACATTGCCTTGAACTCTGCCTCCTTTTGCTCTGCTTCCTCCAAAGTTGCTTGATTTTGTTCTTCATAAGCCATGGCTACTACAGCCAAAATTAAATTTACCAGATAAAATGACCCCACAAATATAACCAATACAAAGAAGATCATATATGTTTTTCCAGAAGCCCGTAAAACCTGGAAAATAAAAACAGACACAAAACTAGATTAGACAGCTATATGTAGGATCCCTGTTAACATATTAAATATTTGCAACATATGCAAAGCTATCAGCTTAAATATTTTCTTAGGAGCAGAAAACATCTGAAAATTAAGACCAGATATAATACTTGAACAGACAGACCTTTGAGGGACTGCTGTCATTATAATTACTTTCTTAAGGTTCCTGGCTTGTTTGTGGCCCACACGGTTCACTGTCTTAAACCATTGGCTATTTTTCATGCATAAGCAAATAAACAAGCTATTAATTTCAAATACTATGCATATTACAGTTGTTAAGCTGAATGTAAATCAGCATACACAATTTACAAAGTTTGCAGGACCTTTTTCTTATTGTGAGTATATTTTATAGATCACTAGCTAGACAGACATGCTTGAAATAAGCGCTATGGAATATGTTGTTGAGTTACAAATAAACGATAATAATGATAATGCCATCATTATCCGTTTTTAATCTTAATATGTATACAGGTGTGCGCGCTTCTGTTTGAATATTTGGAACACATTGTTTTAAAAGATGCAAATATACTTACTAACTGATACAAGTTTTCCCAAAAATCCTGAGTCATAAGACGAAATAAGGCCAAGAATGCCCAGCTAAATGTGTCAAAACTGGTATAGCCATAGTTGGGGTTCTTGCCAGCCTTCATGCATGTGTATCCCTCTGGACATTGGCTGAAACACAAATACATATGCATACATGAATACACAGTACCATACAGAAAATAGCATTTTCACTTCTATGAATAGTTTCAGTGAAGTTTTTCAAACATAAAAAAAAAGAGTACAGTTTTGAGCAAACCAGAACACAAGTTATTTTTAAGTTAGTAATGCAAGTTATTTAGAAAGAACAAAGCAAGTGTAGCATAGACTTTTACTGTAGGCTATTAAAAAAAATACATGATCAAACATTTTATAATATTACAAAATATTGCAATTAAAATTATGAAATGTTATGAAGGTTTTAATGTCTCAGCTTGCATTAAGAGGCCATCCAAGAAAATGAAAAAGGAAAACAGCTATGTCTCAATACGTGCTGGTGCCCATAACATTGGGTCATTATTTGGAAGAATTTACTGTGGTGGAAGTTCCCTGACTCTTTCCTGCAGGAGTGTGAGAATAGTAGATATGTTGTATTCATACCTATTGTACAAGAAGGTAGGAGACACGTTAAACCTCTGATGGATTGCAACTAAATGTTTCAATTAGCAGCAAGTTAAGAAACTCCATATTGCAGTTTAAAGTACATAGCAGGTTTGCTGCCCCTCTATTGGGTCATGTGGTCATATTGGAGACACGTTAACCCTCTGATGGATTGCAACTAAATGTTTCAATTAGCAGCAAGTTAAGAAACTCCATATTGCAGTTTAAAGTACATAGCAGGTTTGCTGCCCCTCTATTGGGTCATGTGGTCATTTAGCGATTACACTAAACTTCAATTAAATTAGTTTTAGCTGCCGAGTCCTCAAACCATAACATGCTTTGAGGTAAGAAGGGAGCAACCACCAAGAGGCAAGCAAAGGGATACTAAACAGTGGGTTGGGATATGTGTTACCCATATAAATAAGCTAAATAGCTCTCTAAACGTAGGTAGGGCTTGATGCAGAAAAAAACTGAATTCATCTTTTACTGTTATTTCAAGCAATTAAATTATCATTGTTCAATGATTCCCCAGGTGATCTCCAGTTCTCGCCATTCCATAAATAGAATAGTGGGGGTTGAGTGGAGCCGACCAGCTGGATAGTAAGTGGTGACTAGAAAATGTGTTTATACATGGCTAGCAGCTCAGTTTATACTGCTCCCCGATACAAATGTTAGTCTCAGAGTATTTTCCATTTTGGCACTTCCCCTTGGATGGTTCCACTCCACCCCAAAACATATTTTAGGGGTGGAGAAAATGAGAGAAGGGGGAGGTCATTAAAACAAATTAATTTGCTTTTTAAATGCAAAAAGTTTAATAAAGATTTTTTTTATGTGGCCTAATTCCATTGCTCTCATGGAAAATAACAGGTACACTTTACTTGTTAATCAACTATTAGCAATCACTCCACACACGATTAAAAAACAAAAACAAAAAAAAACTTACGAGAAAGACTAGTAAAGTAACCAAAATCATACCCCTTGGGTACCTGTCCATTGATATTTCCTAAAAGGCCATCACATTATATTTATCTACAACCATGGGGGTCACTATAGCCCCACTACCACAAGGTCCTCAACTGACCCCGTGGCATCTACACGTAAGCCATATAACACTCATGGCATCTAATAGCCCCATGGCATCTAATTAACCCCGTGGCAACTAAACATCAATTCTCTATTTTATAAAGCTATAATAACCAGTATCTTATTCTACCCTAAACAGCAATGTAAGCTTTAATGGAACCCCAAAAGCATCTAAATATTAACCCCTGCCATGGAGGACCTTTATGGACCCGCGTGGCACTGAAAACTAACCTCTGTGCCAAAAGAGGTCAATCTGTTAATTGGTTAGAAATTGAACCATGAAAATGTTGAGTAGGCTGACATCAAATACGCTGTCCTGATTGGCTGAAATATGATAGATTTTGAGGATTCTGATTGGCTAAAATGTCAATTTAAAGCTGGAAAGTGTGCCAAAAGTAATTAATCAGAGCAGATTTTTTAGGTAGAGGCCAATTTAAATGGGGGACGGATTCTTCAATCAACATCTATAGCACGGTTATTCAGAGCAAACAACGGAGGACCAGGGTCTCGTCATTTGCTGTAGGGCTTCATGGGACAGGTAAAGTAAAAATGTACCCCCTTTCATGTATAGTTAATTTCTTATTTTTTGCATTATATTTTTTTAATGTTTTTTTGTTGTAATGTTTAGGAATAGGGAGTATGTGGGTCCTTTTGGACCCTCATGAAAGGGTGGGTTACACGGGTGTCCAATATGGACCACTGTGGTGGCAGGAAGGATTTTTAGCTTAAGGACTCCAATGGCACAAGGATTAATGTTGGGTGCCAGGACAAAGGAGTTATTTTTCACTGTGATGGGGATCCTTTAAGGACCTCTGTTGTAAGATGTCACAGGGGTCTGATTAGTATCCTGGTGGAAAAGGGGTTTAATGTTAGTGGCCATGGGGGTTCCTAGGGACGCCCATGTTTATAGATGGTTCCTGTGTACTCAAAGTCTTTTCCTATCTCTGTAACAGGAACCTAAATTGGCAGATTCAATAGCAGCATAATTCCACATAAAAGTAATAAATTAGGGGATGTATATTTTGTTACACTCTAAAAAAATGTTGCTTTTTTTCCAAGATTATTTCTTCAAAAGGGGCAATTTTAAATTCTTTATCACAGTAGACTTTTAAGTAAAGACATGTTTACAGTTTACACAATTTAATTTATTTATATAAAAGAAAGCAAATGGTCACTAAGGGCCTCATTCTATTATCGGCCGTAAAACGGCCGCAAGGCTGCGATTCCTTGCGGGGGTTCCGTTATCTTGCAATTCAAATATACGGCAAGGATCTCCCCTTACGGCCGGCCGTATATCTTGCAACCGGCCGTAAGCTCAGAAAACTTTAAACGCTAAAATAAATGCAAGACGGCACTGTACAGCTCTGTAAATGCTAGGGATCATATTGGGGGACATGAGGATTAATAGCAACCCCCTCTCAAGCTTGCACATCAGCCCAAATCCGAGTTTACATTAACTGTTTATTTTCCGGCCGCAGCGTGGCCGGGTCTGAGGTGCTCCAAGCCCTCTGGACTTTTTCCATGGATTTTTGACATAAATTAAAAAATAATTTATTTACGGATTTGAGTGTAGGGGAATGTTGTGCTATTTTTGCTAACACCTACAATCACTTTATAGTCTCCTCAGAGTGCAGGATGGCTTTATTTCGGCTTTATAATGTGCTTAATTGGTGCTAGCGGGACCTTTTTCCTGCAAGTAAGCTGCGGCTCGGTTTTAGCCTTGCAGAGAGGGTTCCCGGAGCAATTGAATAGCACCTGGGATTTTCTTGCGGCCGAAACTCTTGCGGCCGTTTTAGATCAAAGGCTTTCCTCCGGCGCGAGCGGCCGCAAGGGATAGCAAGGCGACGGCCGCAAGCCTGCCGGAATCCCCGGCCGGAGGGGAATAGAATAGCAGAATAGCTTGCGGCCGGTCCTTGACGCCGCGCATCTCCTACGGCCGATAATAGAATGAGGCCCTAGGGGTTCTGTTAACTCGCGATTCTATTATACGGCCCCGCAAGGATCTCCTCTTACGGCCGGCCGCATATCTTGAAACCGGCCGTAAGCTCTGAAATCTAAAAACGCAAAAATAAATTCAAGCCTGCACTGTACAGCTCTGTAAATGCTAGGGATCATATTGGGGGACATGAGGATTAAAAATAACCCCCTCTCAAGCTTGCACATCAGCCCAAACCCGAGTTCAAATTAACTGTTTATTTTCCGGCTGCGGCGTGGGCGTGTCTGAGGTGCTCCAAGCACTCTGGACTTTTTACATGTATATTTTACGTATATTAAAAAAAAAATATTTTACGGATTTGAGTATAGGGTAATTATGTGCTATTTTTGCTAACATCGATTATCACTTTATAGACTCCGCAAAGTGCAGGATGGCTTTATTTGAGCTATTTTAGGTGCTTAATTGGTGCTAGCGGGACCTGTTTGCTGCAAGTAAGCTGTGGCTCATTTTTAGCCTTGCAGACAGGGTTCCCGGAGCAATAGAATCGCAACCAGGCTTTTCTTACGGCCGATTTCCTCGCGGCCGTTTTAGATCAAAGGCTTTCCGCCGGCGCGATCGGCCGCAAGAGATAGCAAGGCGCCGGCCGCAAGCCTGCCGGAACCCCCGGCCGGAGGGGAATAGAATAGCCGGAAAGCTTGCGGCCGGTCCTTGCGGGCCCGCAGTGGCTGCGGCCGATAATAGAATGAGGCCCTTAGTGTTTATCTCTAAAACTAGATAGATGAAGAGCAAATGTAAGTTTTTTTTAACTACTATCAAATGTTTGTTATAATAAAAGACATTGTATATGGAGAAAATTGTAAAAAAGAAAAATTTAAAACTTACCCAGCATCAGATCCATTACCACAAAGTAAAGGGTCAATGGCCCCATGGACTTTGTAAAAGTTTGCTGAAAATAAAAAGGGAAACCATTTATGTTTTCTATTACTTATTTTGACACTTCAACATTGTCCTGAAGGTATGTTTACAAGCAGAAGGTTTTTATTGAATCTCATAAAGGTGACATAATATTAGATACATGGAAATAGATTATGATGTGACATAGCAAGAGATTTGATAAGCTACATCAGGGAGAAAGGAGCATTAAGGGTCACTATAGTTTCAGTTTCTAACAAGCTTATAACATTAAGAGCTATGTAAGTCACTTACCAAATTACAGAGGTTTGTTATATCCACAGTGTTTGTGGCCCACACGGCTCACGTCTTAAACCACTTGCTATTTTTCATGCATAAGCAAATAAACAAGCTATTAAATTTCAAATACTATGCATATTACAGTCGTTGAAGCTGAATGTAAATCAGCACACAAAATTTACAAATTAATTTTCCAATCGTTAATGTATTATAAAACTTAGAGAGCCAAAACCAACATAGTATATAATAAACAAGATAATATTTCAAAATATATTCACAATAAAACAATTCAAAGAATTTCATCCAAAAAGACTTCTTCAGGGCTACCCTGAGGAAGTCTGAATATTTAGATTAAAAGCAGGGCTTTATCTTATTGTGACTATATTTTATATTTTAAAATATTAAACTGTTTATTATACCATAATATTCTTGTTCCTTTGCTCTTTTTTTTCTTTGTCGCTATAGGTTTTGCGTACATTGTGATATTTGGGATTAAAGCACAGGTTACTTACATCTATATCCCATAAATACCAGCCCAGATAGATGTGGGACTATCTATGTATTCACATCTGGGATACTAATATTGTTGCTATAAAAAAATGAGACAAAGATAAATCATTTCAGAACTTTTTCCACCTTTAATGTGACCTATAAAATGTACAACTCAATTAAAAAAAAAAAAATGAAATCTTTTAGGTGGAGGGAAGAAAAAAAAGAAAAGAAAAATAATGTGGTTGCATAAGTCTGCACACCCTCTTATAACTGGGGATGTAGCGGTGTTCAGAATTAAGCAATCACATTCCAAATCGTGTTAAATAGGAGTCAGCATACACCTGCCATCATTTATAGTGCCTCTGATTAACCCCAAATAAAGTTCAGCTGCTCTAGTTGGTCTTTCCTGAAATTTTCTTAGTCGCATCCCACAGCAAAAGCCATGGTCCACAGACAACGACCCAAAGCATACATCCAAATCAACAAAGGAATGGCTTCACCAGAAGAAGATTAAAGTTCTGGAATGTCCCAGCCAGAGCCCAGACCTGAATCCGATTGAAAATCTGTGGTGTGATCTGAAGAGGGCTGTGCACAGGAGATGCCCTCGCAATCTGACAGATTTGGAGTGTTTTTGCAAAGAAGAGTGGGCAAATCTTGCCAAGTCAAAATGTGCCATGCTGATAGACTCATACCCAAAAAGACTGAGTGCTGTAATAAAATCAAAAGGTGCTTCAACAAAGTATTAGTTTAAGGGTGTGCATACTTATGCAACCATATTATTTTATTTTTATATTTTTTCTTTCCTCTACCTAAAAGATTTCAGTTTGTTTTTCAATTGAGTTGTACAGTTTATAGGTCACATTAAAGGTGGAAAAATTCTGAAATGATTTATCTTTGTCTCATTTTTTTACAGCACAGAAACCTGACATTGTGCAGACTTTTTATATCCACTGTATATATATATATATATATATATATATATATATATATATATATATATATATATATATATATATATGATATATACATATATATATATATATGATATATTTATACATATATATATGTATATATATATATATATATATATATATATATATACATATATATATATATATATATACATATATATATATATATATATATATATACATATATATATATATACATATATATATATATATATATATATATATATATATATATATATATATATATATATATATATATATATATATATATACACACACATATATATATATATATATATATATATATATATTTATATATATATATATATATATATATATATATATTTATATATATATACACACACATACACACACATATACTATATATACTCTCTTGAGGGCTTGATGCTGGTAGTTTTCTCTTATATATTACGTCATAAAAAAATGATATCAACGTAACATAACCGTACGCTTCTATATCTTATATGCTTTACACTCAACTATTCAACTTTTGTGTAACTTCACATGTCTCAAACAGGTCTGTCCCGTGCACTGCAATCCAGAAACATGGTACAGACCTAGTCAAGCAATGGTAACAAACTAATGTAAATATATTTTTATTTAACTGAACACCAATTCTGAATCTATTTATAAATCAAGCGTGATTAATTATATATACCTTAAATGTCTAAAATTGCTTATGTACTTTGTTAATTAATCTGCTTGTCCAACAAATTACAGACAGTGCCCACAAACAAAAATGACTATTGATGCTAGCAGTTTGTCTGTTCAAACACCACTGTAATGCCCTAACAAAAGGAACTGGTTGTTTTAAATATGCTTTAATAATTAATACATTTCCTGTCAAATGGTTTATGACACTGACATTCAATTTTTAATTAAAATTTAAAGAGTATAGTGTCAGCCCCCATTGAGCAGTTTATCGCCACCCTTTTAAGGTGACCAAGAAGAAAGGTGATCATCTGAGAGATGGGTCTAAAGGGTTTTAAAAACAATCTTATTAGATAAGAGGCCAAACAATAATCCATAGTCTAACAGAGAAAGCCTTCAGCCATTGGAGAGAATTGCCTTGTAATAACCTTGTGCCAGAAAGCTTAACACTGCCTGCTAGACAAACCCACTGTGCCTGATTGTTTAAAGAGAGTTTAAAATCATTACATATGAAGATTACTAATGAATAGTAGCAAATAAAAACATCTTGCTATTAGGGGTTCACAATGGTCATTTAAATGCATTACTAATTAATAAAACATTCGGGTACTTTTATTTAATCAAACCTGTGCATGGTTTTCAAATTATGTTTCCCCATAGGGCTTAAATACATGCTTTAAAATACACTTCAGTAGAATTATTTAAAGGACACCACATTACATACTGTCATTCTTTATGTATTCATCAAAGTCAAAGCCTTTGCTGCCATTAGCCAAGTACTGCTCGTTCATGTCAATTGGCCAATAAACACACTTGCGTCTTAGATGGCCCATGAAAAGCTGTAGACCGATTAAAGCAAAGACACTGAGGCAAAACACCGTCAAAATCATTACATCCGATAGCTTCTTCACAGATTGAATTAGGGCACCGACAATGGTCTTCAGGCCTGTGGTGGGATAAGAGAAGAGAGGAAATATGGCAAAATCAAACAGCTAACACATTTCATGAGTTATATATATCACACAAATGCAGCCTGGATACTTTAAAATTAAAGGATCACATATAATACAAATATATATATATATATATATATATATATAAATATATATATATATTTGAAAACTTTGAGTTTAAGAACATAATTAAAACATGGAAAGGCCATTAAGCTTGTTTTTAATTAGAAAAAAAATCATTTTGCCTCTAGGGGGCCCTGGAAACATTTACGTTTCATTGGTGGATGTTGCGTCGGTGAGAGGGGCATTTTTATTTATTTGCTTTTGGTCCTTTGAGAGGGAAGGATATGGTTCAATTTTTGTTATCAAATTATCTAACAAAACCGTGTGATCAAGCTTGCAGTATGTAACAAACAGAAAATTCATTCCTTTACTCAATTTTCAAAAAGCCTTCAGAATTTTCCAAAAAAGTGTTTTTATCTCCATAGCTAACATTAGTTACATATTAAACTGACAACCTATTTTTTCCTTTAAACTTTTAAATCAGATCAAGATTTAGTATTTACCAGCTTTTGCCAAAAAAAAAAAAAAAAGAACATACAGACTGCTACCTTAGAAAAGTATTTTTTTATATTTGGTATGACTTTTCTTATTGATCTTTAGAAAAAAAAGAAGAAACATTTTAATTTACTAATTGGCCCTTATAATAACCAGTGTCCCATTATATGTCAAACAGTACAACTAGATGATTTTTTTAATGCATGCTTTCAGCCATTTCACTCAGTCAGCAGAACTGCTCCTGAGAGGATGAGCATTTCAACCCTTCTTGCTCCTCTTGAAAGTGATTTCACATATGGCCCAGTGGTATTCTCCCTTTCAATGTCCTATAGGCCAAAGCATTACAATGAGACAGGAAGCTAAACACAAAGTCTCAAGGGTGCTTATTTTTCATGAAAGGAGTCAGCAATGTGTTTGGAAGTTGAATTCTGAACCAATTGCTGTTAATATTTGATAGCAGGGGACCAAGCTTTCTAAAATTTATCTAAAATGTTGCTTTTAAGAAATCTGTTAGGTTGGTTTGAATACAAGGTTCAATACATAAAGACCTGAAATGTAAAAACTGGTTGTGGAAGTGTTCAGTGATACTCACCATAATTTTACAGTGCATCATGAATTTTGTCAAATGAAAAAGGGTATATTTCGCTCTCAGTCCTTTACTCACTTTTTATATAGTACTATAGTATATACTTTTTACATTGCAAAACAATCAAAAACAAACAATAAAGATTTACAAAAAAATTGAGATATGGATTAATCCTGCAGATTTTAAATTCATATTACGAGGTTATGGAGGAGAAAAATCAATATTATAAATTAAGCTACAGCAACTGGGAACTGGGCCTTCGGTGAATGTTCAAACAGTTTTGAGCAAGAGATATACATATTGGCCCTGGTATGGAGTAAAGAAGGATGCCTCTTATAAGTGAGCACATTTAACTTGGCTTTATATTTGCACAAAATATGACACAAGTAAATCCTGAATCTATGTTAATATAAAAGTACAAAATACTGATAGACTAAATCTGTTTGAGTTATGTGTACAAGAGGTTTGAAATACCAAATAAATCCCTGTATATTTAATGGAATGAAATAAAAATATGGAACTAAACATGGGTAATACAGAAGAAATAAGAGAAATTACTTAATAAAAATACAATGCAAATTTATACTAGGTCAATAAATATTTATAGTAAAAAAAAAAAAATAGTCATCATTATGACAATTTTTTTCTAGATCAGTGCTCCCCAAACTTGTTGAACCCTGTGCTTCCATTTTAAGTGACATGGGGCTCCATAAAGTGATACTGCGTCAGGGATTCCCAAACCTCTCCTCAGGGAAGCAAAGACAGGGCAGGAGTGAGGTTAAATACAGTTTTCACACAGGTGACGTGCCAGAGCCCCCTGGAAGACAGTTTGCTTCACCTGTATTCACACAATGTTAAAACCTCAATCCTGTTGAGTGGTATCTCTAAGGATAGTTTGAATACTCTATAAATTAATTATTTGCCAGTTACCACCAATATATATATCTCCCAATATATATTTGTCAAACTTCAAACTGAAGTATTTTTAAAATCTGCAGGATAAAAGTACCATTGTCCTTTACCAAAGTAAAGTCAAAGCTTATACAACAGACTACTTGGGTTCTGTTTTTTCAGAGACATTACTTCTGATCAAAACTGCATATTGGGAGGCAAACTCATTGAATAATAGGTAAAAATATTACATAAATTTACAGAAAACAATAATCACATGCAACTTGATCAACGGTCACAAAATAAGCAAATTCATTCATGAGTGGGAGTTTCAGGCTGGGTTTGGAATATTTCCATGCATTTCATTTAAACTCCAAGGCTGAGCAAACAAATCTCAAATGTGTAACTTCGAAAAAAATATAACAATTATTTCCTTAAAACAAAAAACAATTGATTTCAATATTAGTAACAGAAAAAAATAAGCTTAAACGTTTATTGCGCCATGCATATGAAAAATTGGAAAATAGCATTGCAATTCTTTCATCTCAAATTTTAGTAAAAAAGGGATTTTCAGTGTTGGTACACAAGCTGCTCTATTTTTCCAGCACACACCAGTTGCTATCAACTAAACCAATAAAAATAATGGTATATTTTAGACTCTACTTGTTGGAAACAGCATTTTTAACATTAAAGACAAAGCATTTTTTTTTTGCTTTTAATGAACATCTTACTTTCATTTATGTATCTATATTTGGTATATCTAGTTTAACCAAATTCCTGTGAATTCCAAAACCGTTTAATATAAAATCATTGTGTTTTATTAAACATATATAAAACTGCTACATCAGCTTTGGTGAATTATTTTGTATATTATGGCTGTTGAATATCATTACCAATTTTATGACCATTTATCTGTTAAAATAATGAACTATTTCTCTTAAGAAATGTCAAGTTTTGTAGGTCTTACAGTTATCTAAAAAAAATAAAAACAATTTGATCATTTTATATAACTAGAGTGTTATGAACAGAAGGGCCCACTGGACTGTTTGGGGGTTCATCAGTTATATGTGTGGTTGGAGGGTGCTGGTGACTTGCTTGGCAGTTGTATCATGGGTGTGGTGCATACATGTAGTTGTATCATGGATATGGTGGGTGCATGAGGTGCTGTCATTGATTAACATTGGAATACTGTATATGTGTTAGAAATAGGGTAGTGGGCTATGCTTAAATAATAAAGTTATTGCAGTCACTTATGTGACAAAGGGTTAAAGATTTTAAAGAATTTATATGACCCTGCGATCGGCCACGTTTTACTCCTCTGGCTTTAGTCTGAAAGGGGGGAAGTATAGTTTTACAATACTGTAAGTTGAGATTTGGCAACTGGGGGATGTATCATGTAATAGACATCTCCAAGGTGGTGAGAGTGTAACAAGCTATTGCCCACATAAGGAGGGGTTAGGCATGTGGTGGTGGTGGTGGTGGGGGGGGGGGTTAGATCTTTGTGTGTTTCTAAATATCTCTGTAACAATAAAGAAGCCTGATTTTGGACACACTAAACAAAGGTGGTGCTTGTACTAATCAAAGGTACATGGTGTGTGATTCTGAGATCCTAAGAAAAGGGGTCTGATGGTGCCTGCCTCTACAGATGAGAGCATCATTTCTGAAGTGTCTGCTGCTGTCGGGATCTGAACAAAAAGTTGTGACCCGTAGAGAGAGAGAGAGAATTGGGGGGAGTGTAGTCCCCCAAATCTGGGGGGAGTAAGAGTATATAATGAAATACTGAGAAATGAACTGGTCTTAGAGCTGGTCTTTTTTTCTACAACTACGGTCATCACTGTCGTCTTCCAACAACCCGTTGATACAATATAGTCAATAGATTTAGACTAGGCTTTACAAGTGTTAATATCATTAAATGGGCAGAATAAGCACTATTCAAGTCAGATCTATTTTTTCGCTCAACATCAATATTAAATACATTACTTATGTAGGCCAGATTACATGAGGCATGCTCACTTTGGCGAGGCAGGGTTATGGGACTGTAGCCACAACCCAGGTAATATAGCCGGAATAGTTAATTCAATCTATAAAAGGGGGGTTTCTTCTATGCAGCAGCCATTTATGCTTGAACCATGTTATGAAATTACATTTTCTTGCAAAAGCATTTCATTACTGCTTACAGTAGTCCTAAAAACTTCACATTTTGTTGGCCTTGAAAACATCACATTTTTAACATTTCTTTGCACTTCATTTTGAAATCTGCTGTCATATTATGAAACATAACTTCCAACAGTCAAATTTATTTATTTTTCTGTATAGTTACTTAAATCTACCAACTGCATTTAGAAACAGTAGCTTAAACATTATACTTCTATAAAGAAATCCTATTTTTAGCACAGGTGGTGCGCTGGAAACATAACAAGAGCACTACAAGCAGTGCAAGATGTTCATATGCAGTCTTGGGTCCTAGCACCTAGTATCTTTTATGTAAAAAAAACAACAACATTTATTTTAACAAGTAATTACCTAAGCTTAAATCCGCTATAAAGCAGGTACCGTAATCTGTTGATGGCTTCATGCAACAAATGTGTAGACCTTTGTAATCATAATGCTTGAGGCTTTGCAGTCTTAATCTCTGGTATACACTCAAGAACTAGGAACTCACAACTTTGTGATGAAAACATTTGTTTAAAAAGGGCGTTTTAAAACGTAAGGAATTATAAAGTGCAGAGAAAGCATACATACTCCATTGCACTTTATTTGATCACCTTTAAACACTGAATATGATTATTTTGTCCAGCTACTTAATAGTTTTAGGATTGTCTCAAACTTTCTGCGATATTTACTAAGCATTGCAGGGGCGAAGTGCTTTCAAGGTTTTTTTTTCCTTCAAAGTTGGGAAAGTTGCCATTGCATTCCTCCACAACTCTCTGTGGCCCCTATAGAGGCTTAAGGAATGTGTCCCTTTAGCTATGTCTTACCTATATTTTCCACACCAGAGAGAACATACATTGCTTATGAAATCAAACTTCTAGCAATGTATAATAATTATAGAAGTAGTCAATTAAAAACGAACAAATAAAGGTGGAAGCAAATACTGGAATGGAGCTGGACAACAGGATCATATTGAGTTTATTTTACTATTAAAACAGATAATAGTAGCATCAACATATAGTAACTTAGCAATTATTTAACAGACTGTTCTATATCCTGGTAAATATTGTTATCTACTGATACTATGTTCTTTACATTTACAGTTTAAAGCTGGTTGTATTGCCTTATTGTTATTTCCAGAGAAATACAGACTGTGAAGCCTGTCAAAAATGTGTATGTACCATTTTTGAAGGAAATCAAACAAAGTATGTTGAAATACAGGATCAGCCTTAGTGTTTAAACTGTTTCTCACCTGGAATGACAGAGATAGTTTTCAAAGCTCGGAGAACTCTGAATGTTCTCAGCGCTGAGACATTCCCAAGGTCCACAAACTCTGTCACATATCTGTAATAAGGGAGGTCACACACAAACACAATGACAAACACAAAACGGCTACAACAGGAAGTACGTCACAGAGCCTACCCAACACCTAACATCGACTGCAGGCCACCTTACCTGGAATTACAGAAATAGTTTTCAAAGCTCTCAGTACTCTGAAAGTGCGCAGAGCTGAAACATTGCCTAGGTTTACAAACTCTGTTATATACCTGCAGAATCAAATCAGAGTTACTTGTAAAGGTGTGGATGGTTTGAGGAGGGTAAAGCAGCTAAAAAATAACCCATTATGTTACTGGAGACCTCTGAAAATCCTTAGAGAGGAAAGCAGTTTGATGCAGTCCCCATAAAAATGGTTACATTTAAAGAAAAAAGTCAACTGATTTTTCAGAGATGCCGTAGTTCTTTAAAAAGGTATATTTATTTTTTTGCAAGGATATATACTTTTGCAAATTGCATTTTAGGAATGACCAATTTAAAGCTGGTTATTCATTCAAAATAATGCTGTATAAACGTGTTTATAAATACATACCCCACTGTTAATATTACCTGTTCTTTAAGTCAAATAAATGCAGCTTAGAATGTATGTAGAAGATATTAAGGGCATTTTTTAGAAGAAACAAAACATTTCCTTGAGTGGCAATAGAGTGGCTGGAGTGAAACCATATTACTTTTTTCATATTGACAAATTGTCAGAGGGTGGTTCTATTTTATTTGAGTAAATATGTAGTAAATATGCTCTGTAGACTTTTGATATGCCCTATCTTTCAGAGAACGACAAAGACTTAAGCCAACATATTAAAGGGACTTTAAGGTTTCTGGATTTCATTACAAATATAATATAGCAATGTATCTCTATATTTTTGTTAAACTTTAAAAGATATTTTTTCTGTCTGCCATTTTACAAATATTTGGATTGTCCCCTCTGCTTCTCATGAAACAGTGTACTTATAAGCGCAAATGTTGCCCTGTCTCATAGCCAACAATCAGTGGCAACATTCTGCAATAGGCAGCTTGAGAGGAGTCACTGACAGGCTAATTTAAACATTGCACTTCACAGTCTCTGTATTCATAAGCTGCATGAGCTACAGAGGGCAGTCCAAAACAAGTATGATCTTAGGGGACTTAAGAGCTTTTAAGCACTTCTGTATAACATAAAAATACATAAATGTACAGAGAAACATAGCTATGTAATATTCCTAGAAAACCAGAAACCCAGAAACCTTCTATGTTCCTTTAATATATTTTCAACAAGGATATCATGTTTACCCCAATTATCACATGTGGTTTAGGTCTTCTCAATTTTCAGAAATATGCGGCATATTAACAGCCTTATTAAATTGCGATTCAGCCAATTGAATAGGGCTCTAAAGAAACACATAGCATATTGTTTTACAGAAGTTTTTAGTTAGTGAAGATCTTGCTTTTGGATAGAAGATCACCAACTAAAAACTTCTGTAAAATAAATATGCTCTTATATAGAGCCCTATTCAATTGGCCGAATCACAATTTAATAAGGCTGTGAATGTCTATAGATGTAGAGCATATTAATTTTAATAATAATATCAATGTTGTGGAAATCCAGAAACTTTCCATTTTCCTTTAAGTAAAATAGCATTATGATCATGTTACAGAATATTTATCTTTCTAGCACTGCATCAAGGCAGACATCTTCACTATCTATCTCATACAGAAAGCCCTCAGGCTGCCTGCAGGGAAAGGTTAGTAGAAATTCTTGAAAAGAATGGCGAACAGCAGAAATTTGAGTCTGTTGCCAATTAGCAGATAAGTGCCGGCATTTAACATTATGGAATCTCTAGTTCTAGTTCTTTTTTGTGATTGATCAAATCAATTGAGGTTAACCTAACTAACAAAAATAAAAACTGTATTCTGGGAGGGTAGAGTCTAGGAAGTGAAGTAAAACTGCATTTTATATTTACCCTGTCTTTCAAACCCTTAATGTTGCGTCTAATAGTTAATAGTCTTAATAGTTACCAGGTCAGCTCGTCCTCTAAAAGTTATCAACCACCAATTTAATTTTCTCAGGATAAATACTACACACTGTATTTTTATACTATTTGATGATACACAAAAGATACATTTTCTATTGAGAAATGACCTGTGAACTGAAATGTTGTGATTAGAACAAATATTTATGGTACAATTCTTTAAAAGCAAATACAATTCTTTTGCTGTTTACTAAAGGAAGTTTTTATGGAAAAAAAATGTTTTCCTTGTATTTTATTCTACCAATAAATGCTACTGTGTAAGCCATACCCCTTCAGTAAAGTCATAAAAAGGAGAGCAAATCTACAATCTATAGTGGAGTGGACCTACTAAAGACACCACGTATAAAAAATATTTTGCCTATTTAATCTAGCTCAAATGATAAAAAAACTGAACAAAGTAGTTAGCATAAGAAAAGAAAGAAATTGCTTATTTTCTTTCAAGGGTCAAAAACGATTCTTTATACACATACATAATCAGTGATAATTGGGTATAAACACATTTGAGCTGTTGGTCATGAAATGTGGTACTTCACCTCAATACTTTGTGCTGGTATACTGTTTTTTCACTGATAAACTTCCCAAGAAACAATACATAGTACATCAGGAAAACAACAATCATATTGACTCTAATACAATGGGATAACTATCATCAGATGCCAGCACATCTAGTTTATAAAATACAATGTGTTAAGGGACCAAATTAGTGTCTTCCTGGGTTACACAAGAATCATTGCCTACAATGAGAGGAACAGTAAGGGATTGTGAGTATTCGCCCTACAGAATACAATCCTAAAAATCTAAAAGCTTTGATGCTGGTTAGCCTCTACTTCTACCTCAACCACAACATAATATCGCTTGCTCAAAAATTGGTAATTTTTAATTAGGGTGTAAATATGTATTCCAACATCAACATGACACCCTCTTTTTAAGAAGATGAGTCCGGTTGTTAATTAAAACACTTTTAAAGAAACATTTGGTGTGGAACTTGGGTCAGCATAAAAAAAGAGCACCTAAAAGCATTTACCTAAAAAGAGAAGGAGTTGAAAAGCGTATCTTTTAAAACACCTTCTGAGCATTTATTTCTGCCTTCATGTAGAAAAGATATCCAAACAAAAGAATGAACAATAAAATGCACCTATATTTAATTTGCCATCTTGAAAAGTATACAAAAATATAGGGACATGTTCATTGAAGCCATCTTCTTTATCATGGTTTCCCGTTAAATGTTCAGATCACGAATAATAATAAGGTACAATGGAATATCAATACTAGACTTGTTTAGAGACAATAGCCAAAACTTCAGAAAATAAGAAACCATTTAAATTACATCAATGGTAGTCTCCATTAAGTAATACAATATTGATGACTCTTTTACTACAACATGGTAGGGTAGTGGATGGTGGGATTGTCTTCTCATCAATGATAAGAGAGATAGAAAATAGTCAACAGTAATCCACAGACTCCTTTTGAAAACCCTTTGCTTTAGAACAATGGTGCCCTACATATAAAAGCAAAGCCTCATATTTATGATTGAAATAATATGTGTCTGTGTACATATTTGCTGACAGCTTTGATGTACTTCATGAATCTAGTCTCACCCTCTAAGATGCTGAAGTGTGGAAAAACTGATACGTAAGGTTTTGCTGATCAACGTCCTGTTAAGCTTCAAAAGGACAAATTAGAATTGGTAATTCCGGAGGTGATTGTAAAAATATGTATTTATCCTAAAAGGAACAATGTTTACTTTTTTCATAGCATTGGTCTTCTTCTAGACCAGTAGCTCCCAGGGTGTTAGACTGAGCCTCAGTGCTCAGTCATTGAAATCTTGCTCCTTGACCCAGCGTATTCCTGATTCATATGGTATTGGCCCATGGCCTGTTAGGCTTCACTTTTGCCTCTTAGAAAAAAAAAAATCAAGATATTTATTGAATCATGTGCAAATTCAGATTATTGATTTAGCTCATCTTTCAAATAGATAATTTCACTAACATTGCTGCAGATCTAGTGGAATTTAATGATACTCTCAAGTGTAAATATTACTGCCATCTGATCTCTTCAGCATTTTCAAAATTGGCTACTAAAATGTTCTTAATCTTGCAGATGATATAATGTTGGTATGTGTCCGGCAGATATTTCATGTAACTTTGATTGACTTTTTTCAATGCAATTCAATCTGCTTAACAAATGTATCCTAAAGAGAAACTGCTGGTACTATGGTCCCCTAAGGAAACCTTGCAGGAGCATCAAGCTTTACTCGGTAACCCCAAAAGCATCATATGTAGAAGGGGAAAAATATTCTGTGAGATGTAGAGTAGACATATTTATCTTTAACGCGTAAGTAATTACGTAATGCGATACAAATGATCGTACATTTTTATGTTCCGCCTACCAAAACATTTAGCCCTTCAATTAACAATACTTTTCTAGATCTTTTTAAACAGAAGTTTTGGTGATCAAAAAACGAAATCTGTTTTTATATTGGTGATCAGCTGTTTTAAGGTCTTGGACAAAGGTACAATTTTCTAAACCTGGCTTATTATGCCATGCATAGTGCAATCTAATGTTCCTCAATGTTTTCTTTTTAGTTAAATGTATAAGATGCAGCTTAGGAAGCTATATTCACTATATTTTAATTAACTAACTGATTGAAGTAGCCAATGAAGCTATTTAACACTATAAGCTTACATTGAATTTTGTAATTTTTACCTGCCAGTCAGCATTTCTGATCCATTCACCAGGAATGGGCTTTTATATTATTTTCAGGTAATTCACTTGAATACTGCTAGGTCTGCTCAGTCAGTTCAATGGCAGATAGCTTTAGACTGAAAAGAATGCAGTATGACCGCCAGGGGGTAATTAACAATTATAAGGAATCATCATCCTGAAAAAATATATAACAGACCATGCTTCTAAACTGGATGTAAACAATGAATAAAGCCAATATAATAATGTTACTGTAAGAAAACACAAGTTTTAAAATAGCATTCAACTGATAAAGTACTTGCCATTACCTATATTCTTAAATTATTTCATATATGTAACGTCCACTGTAACTGCTGACTTATTATTTTATGTCACATCTGTAGAACTGTGATTGAATCCCTAGTCAGTTGAGCTGAACGCATTTGGAATATCAGCACATTTAAGGTAGGTCAGCAAAAAAAGGCTGCTTAACTAAGGGGCGGTGATGCTTTCATAGGTCTTCCCCTATAGATCATTGATGTGTTCATCATGGTTTTATCTCAGATGGGGTGATCAAATTCTATAAAAGTAGCATCTACTGCCATCTGAAAACCCAAGAAACTGAACGATATAAGTGGGAATATATTGATAAACACACACATATTGTATTTATTGTACACCAGCAAATGCTGTACAACAGCTAAGTACCTATAGAGAACAGATTCTCTCTCTCTCAAAAATTCATGAAACATTTAGCTTTGCTATTTTTCTTTATATAAAGACATTAGTCAAATATTTTAAAATGTGAAGGAGTAGATTTAGTATTATAAGGTAAGATAACATAGTAAGTTGCAAAAATACTTACGCCATCATAATGACGCTGAAATCCAGCCAGTTCCATGGGTCTCGCAAAAATGTAAAGCTGTCTATGCAAAACCCCCTTGCAATCATTTTCACAAGTGATTCAAATGTATAAATACCAGTGAAGGCGTACCTATCAGAAGATTAAAGAAAGGACACAATTATAAATATTTTCTTAGCAAAATATATGAACACTGAATTACATCACAAAGTAGACAGAAAGAGATAATTCGGAGTCAATTAACGAATCATTATAGAAGGAAATGTGTTCCAAAGGAACTGCTGCCCCTAAGTATACATATGGACTAATTATTAAAGTGATATTTTTGTTAAATTGGCCAGATTTTTATTTTATAAAAGCCAGGGACATTTTTTAGGGACACTTAGCACAGGGAGACCGGTTGCAAAATGCTAGGAGAATATTTTTATATACTTATAACTAACTTAAAGCCTGAACATTTCACAACAAATTAATTAAATAGTTATTTAAACATGCAAAGGCTGAAAACCATTTATCTAAGAAAGCTGAGTTCCCATGAACCATACGGCATGATTCCCATATACACTGTATTTGTGTTTGATTGATAATTAACTAAATCCCATATTATCTTTGGCTAACCCATACTGTATATCCCACAAACGTAAATCTCTCTTTAATATGTCTGGACTTGGACTACATAAGGTATAGAATGTGCACCTACATGAAATTATACTATATATTATATAATTTTGCAGAAATATTTTCTTCTTTGGTTATATTCTATTTCCTTTTACAACTCACATGTGATATTCACTCATCTATGCTATCAAACGCAACTCAAAATACAGAATTAAAACATTTTGAAAATGAAAAATGTACTTACTCAACTTGTTTCGACCAATCTGGAGGATTACTAAAAGTCATGAAGACGCAGTTGGTCAAAATAGTGCACATAATAATCATGCTAAATAATGTATACTTATGTTAAGAAAACATACATTGTTGAAAAAAAGAAGAATACTAACAGAAAAGTAATACAAAAACATGCAATTATAACATTTATCGGTCCTTGTCTATTTCATAGCCTCTCAGATCCAGAACACTGGGGTTGAACGCTGTGCCACAGCACCACCTAATGGTGAAAAAAATGACTGCAGGCAAAGAACTATTTCCACCTCTGATGTGGCTCATAAGGCGCGCCAACAGAAGAGGCTTTGAGCTATGAGAGGCGCGCCTGAGGCCCTGGGGGGGGTCGAGTGCCCGTGCCGAACATAGCGAACATTCAGCGCCATCAAGTTGCGACACGAACGTGGAAATAGTTATTTGCCTGCAGTGATTTTGGCACAGCATTCAACCCCAGTGTTTTGGATCTGTGCGGCTACAAAATAGACTAGATCCCATTTATCCTGATTACATATATTTTCAAATTATTCTTTTTTCAGCTGCCTGAAGACAATGCACTTCTATATTCAGAAATCTCATAGTCTGGCTCTGGTATTTTTTATGTTTATTTGTGCCAGCATTTCATTAAACTGCTTACCGATTTTTACTTACTAAAAGATAAATATTTTTACAGAATATAAGTAAATACATTTTTTGAAGAAATAACTGGTCCTTTATGAAAAAAATATAGGCCTTCGAATATGTCTGTTCTTGTTTCCTAGTTTTTCACACAACCTGAAAGGTAGAAAAAGTACACTTATTAAAAGTAAAACTAATATTCTAAAATGTAGTATGTGCTTGGAAAGTTATTCATCTACCTCTAAATTTGAAAATATGTATATCACTTAGGAGATAATGATCCGGATTCACTTAATTGTTCTGTGCTTAAGAAGTGAGAGGAGTGAGAGTCTTGCAGCCCCTCACTCCAATAAACTGGATCAGATTCCAGTATTATAGATTTACATATGTGGTGAGTGGAACTGTAAGACTGTGAAATGAATCTCACAAACATCTAGATCACCACTCTTGCAATCTGTTTAATATTGTATTTTCCCATGTACTTAACCCCTGTATTGCGCTATAAAATATGTTGGCACGTTACAAATTAAGGATATTATAATTATTATTAACTTCATTGTGCAACCTTCAACTGAATAAAAATCTTATTGGTCAAAGCAGGATATCAGCCCTTGCACTGACTCTCTGCACAATGATTCATAATTTAAAGCCTATTTTTTGTGTGCTTTCTAAAATATATTGCCTATTTTGCAGCTCCTCACTACAATAAACCGGGTCAGATTCCAGTATTATAGATTTCCATATATGGTAAGTGAAACTGTAAGACTGTCAAATTAATCTCACAAACATCTAGCTAGGATTGCCTCACAGGTTGCTTTAAAAGTTGGGTCTTGCCATAATTTCACACCTTAGTGAACTTAAGTACCATGTTTGTCCCAACCATATTGGTATATAAAATTTGAACAACCAGACCCACATGAGGATATTGTTGGAAATCAATTATGTTATTTACATTGTAAAAATAAATATATAAATAGTGGAACATGTGTGTGTGCTTCAATTTGATCTGATCGATCAAATTTTACAAGGAGGCAGGAAAAAATGAATATATTGGTCAATGTACAGGGAAAGCAGCTTTACAGCACTGTCAGGATCTCCCTCTGAGAAATTGAGTGTCAGCTGCAGCCAGTCAATCAAGAGGAAGTAAATTATTGCTCCAGAGAGATCCATAACTCTGCCCACACGCTAATTACGGTGGAGTATATTGTAGCAATGACTTTTTTACAAATATAATTTGCTGAGAGGCTAAATGTTTCTTGCATATATAATAAATATATATAATGTTGAAAAATTAAGCAAAAAATGTACACTTGTAAACTTACACAATGTGCATGTTACCCTTGAGTATGAGGAGTATCTCAAATATTACTATTTAACACTCAGACTTTGTTGGTTTTACCAAAAATAAACCACTAAAAAGAAAAAATAAAGCTACAAATGTAACCCTACTATCCACCCCTATATGAGTTGGATTCTCAAGTCTTTGCAGAGAAAAAAAAAATACAGTCCCCAAGACATAAATCAATTTATCAGCAATCCTTTGGTCAAATAAATAGGGCGACATTGATGCTTTCTCATCTATCACAACTATTTCTTACAAAATACATTTCACCTGCAACGATCTGACTGGGCCCACTGTGGTATCACATAACCTTCATCAATTCATCAAGGGAATCGTCCAAGAGCTAACAGAGGAATACCTACTGTGAAGATATAGGTTCTCAAATACACATTTATAGTGCTATAAAACAAGCTACTACCATCCACCAAGAAGCTTACAATGCCAATGCCAACAACTTTTGAACAACTATGTTCAATTTTCTACCATACCACAATGAAAAAATTACATAAAATTACCCAAGAGCAAAGCATGCAAAGGAACATTATCAGGGACCAAAAATGTTTCTCCAATAATGTTTTAGAGCACAGTCAACTCCCATCCTCAAGAGCTACTTGCAGGTCAAGCTGTAGGACTAATCTGCAACAGATTGGTTAATCAGTGTAATTTACAATAAGACAGGTGTCATGTGCGGTCTCCCCAAGTACAGTCATTTGTGAACACTTACATTAAAAAAAGTCAAAAATATATAAATCTCATAAACAATTGATCAGCTATTTCTCTATGTCCCAAGTACAGGCAGAAAGTGCCATATAGCAAATAAATGACTTCAGAATACGGCCATCTCACCGCATTCTCTCTCCTTATGAGAACCTTAGAGACCACTAGCAACCAGCTCCATACACCTCCTGATTCAAGCAATAACTTTCCTTCCACTTCCAATTGTTGAAGCTGTATAAAAATAGTCAAATTACAATCACCTGATATTCCCATTTTTAGGTTATATTATCTGACCACTAGGCAAAGACAACATACTATATACTAGAACCATTCATCACACAATGACTTTCTATCAGATCTCTTCTCTCTCCTACTACAAGAAAACCTTTTCAACTTTGCACACCTTCCTTCCAAAGTAAACTTTCACTTCTGTCCTGATCTATCCTAAGCCTTATCTGTTATTCTTGCCAAGGTTACTGCCTCTTCCATTCACTTTAGATTGTAAATTTGCGAGTTTTAAATCTTGTAAGGGGATTTGTGAAAAAGCACTTTCTACTTGAGATTTTAAGCTCAAAGACAGGGATCACCACTCTTGCAATCTGTTTTTCCCATGTACCTAACCCCTGTATTGTGCTATAAAATATATGTTGGCACGTTACAAATAAATGATATTATTATTAACTTCATTGTGCAACCTTTAACTGAATAAAAATCTTATTGGTCAAAGCAGAATATCAGCCCTTGCAATGACTCTCCGCACAACATAATTACACAACGATTCATAATTTAAAGTCTGTATATTTTTTGTGTGCTTTCTAAAATATATTTCCTATTTTTCACATTTAGTTCTTCAAAATGAAATACTGAAAATATGGGCCAATACTCTTGATAATGGCTTTAAAAGTACTGCAATTTGTCCCTAAGATAATCTATCATTTATATCAAATGAGACCCTATATTTTCATCACTGGTCCATTATGCAATCTACCTACAATTGTAGGCTTTATTGGTATTCATATTATCCTTATCTGTATCTGGATATTCTTGAATAATTGTACCATATTTTTTCAACCACTTCCAATGTCAACAATTTTTCCTGCTTCTTAAAAGTTTTGTACAGTAGTGTTTCTGCAGATAAAAGCGCTCATTTAAATATTACAATATTGTATAATGCATCTTTTGTATAAATCAATACCAGATTTATTAGTCTTTATATTCTCCAAATCCTTAATTACCTTAAACATATATTTACAAGTTAATACAAATAATGAAGAAGTAAGAAAGCATGCATTTCAATACAAAAGGATATGAATGTATCAAAATTTTAATAGCGAATTTCCTTAGTGGGTTAAAAGGACTTAAAATATACATGGCAGGGTTGGCACTAAATCTGAAGATTGTTTTTCCTCTGTTTAGTACTATAAAGGTCTGTGGAGAGAAAAAGAGAAATTAGTCATTGCAAAACAATATTAAATCAAGCACAAAAAACATTCTCATAATTGTGAAAGAAATGTCCTATGACCAGTCCCCAAGACATTATCTGATGGTCCCCGGGAACAAGAGGGATGAGCACTTTCAACATACCACTACCATTAGTCACAGTTATATAGTTACATAACAATTGAGGTTGAATAAAATAATTTTTTAGATCTCCTCAGATCTGCAACATGCAGAATAATTGTTATTTATGACAAAATTATTGATTTATGTATCTGCGGTAAAATGTACTTTATTCAAATCAGTTCAAAACTAGATGATAATTTAATGTGTCACACGTAATAGCACCGTATTAAAAATGTCCTAGATCACAAAGGTGGTTTTCATGAGCTTTGGAAGGTAACCATCTGGTTCTCAGATAAAAATGTTGAGCACCATTGATACAAAGCATATAAAGAACATTAAAAGCACAAATAGTGTGGCCATGTTGATATGACATTTTATAAACCTAAAGGAACTCACACAGTAAGCTTTCCAAACTTCTGAAGACATAATTACCAAATCTCATGTTAATCATTATCCAAGTCAACATATATCTCCCAGTCTGGATATTTTTTCAGGAGTTTAGTGCTTTCAAATTGTAAAATGATTTAGGACATAAAATGTGTTGTAAAGCAGTGGACATTGACCAGAAACTCATACATAGTAGATGGGAGAATTATTGATATAGCAAACTTTAAATAGCGACACAAACAGTTCCAACTAACGTGTGCATTTAATATAAAGATTGAAATGAGCACTTTTTTACTTGCTTGCTATTAGTAGCATTGAATAAAATTGTTGTTCACAAGTAGTAGAGTTGCACATGCTCTGATCCTATGCTTTCTATCAGTTTAAATTGGCCAGCTTCTAAGCCCACTGGTATGACACCAAGAATCTTAGCATGTGAGACGCGTACAATTATTTAGTTTAATTAACTAGTATAGATAAGGTGGCAGGAACAGAAGAAAACATGAAAACGGCTCATATAAGGACCCTATGCGCTGTAATTCCATTTAAAATATACTTATACTTAAAGTACGGACAATTATTCATATCAAGAATAAACTACATTGCATGGAATACAAGACTGTTTGATCGTAACTACACTCCATTCACTATAGCTCTTTTTGGTCATAAAATTACAGACATATAGATAATAGTACAGTATTAAACAACCACTGTAACCATGATATTTTCACTACTTTTTATAATTTCTAAACCATGTTACAAACGCAGCTTTTATTTTATAGTTTATAATTATGCCTAACTGACATTGGAGAACATTTTGGTTTCTGCGGATTTGAATCTAGAAGTTAGACACAACCTCATTTTTTACCTTCTCAAACCATTTTGCTCATTATCTAGTCAATAGTTATTCGCAATAGCTTATTATACATATGCAACTACAGCGGGTCTGTAATAGGTATTCTGCCACTACTGGTCTAACCCAGACTAAGTTTCAAAAGCTGTATATAATCAATATATCTATATATATATATATATATATATATATCTATATATATATATATATATATATATATATACACAAATGCACACACACTAAACAGAATAATGTTAAAATAGTAAAGAAGAAAAAATGCATGTCATTAACCAGAATCCTTCACTCTGGTGGAAGCTGTCCATCAGTAATTCTGTGTGTAATGACATTTGATTTTTATACTGAACATTCATTGCTATTCAAATCATCTAATAATATGGGAAACATTAACATTATGTGATGACAAATACTATATAAACCAGATTTAAAATTTCAAACAATGAATTAAAACAAATAATTCCCTACATTAGCTGCAAAGTATATAAATGTTGTCACCAATAGCAATATTATTTTTTTTTTTTTCAAAACAGAAGAATAAAATATATATTTCTCAGAGAAATAATGCCAAACTGCACACTGTGCATCTCTGTATCCGGTAAAGCTTAAAAGGAAAAAGTCAGCAAAGCAGAAAGAATAATCAATAACCTTTTTTTTTTGCTGAGATGAGAACACATGCAGAGGAAAGAGACTTTAGCATCTCCCTAATGCACACATCTCAGAATGGCTTGGTCTTAACACCGCCGAACTGCATGATTTTCCTGTAAGCAATAGCTCTAGTCATTTTAAATAAAAGCAAAGCTGACCAGATATTCCATTATGTAACTAAATCACTATCTCCTATACTAACCAGATTACACATCTCTCTCATCCATGTTTTTTATTCCCACTTATTTTCCTAGTGTTAAAATAAGTATAAAATTAATTTATTACACACTATGCTCCCCCCCAAAAAAGATAAACAGTCATTCCATATTTTTCACCCAACAGTTCGAAAGAGTTACATTAGATCTCTCTAAATTTTATTTTTTAAATATTTTAAACACCCAACAATTATTGTACTGTAAGCATTTTACATATCGCACTGTATGTTTGATTTGCTTTTCCTTTTTTTCTTCATTAGCTATTAGATTAGACTGACAAAAGATAATGCTAAATGTATTAAATGTATTAATTGTGGGTTAGAACATTTTTGAAAAGACTGGTTAAAAACTATTGAGCGTGTTAGTGAACTACTCGAATACTGCTTGGCCTTGGCATGCAGCATAATAATTTTTCTGCCTACGCTTTTATTAATTATAACGTCATAAGCTTACAAAACAAAATCTTCAGCACTATATAAACATTTATTCAATTGATATTTTTTCAATTATTCCACTAACTTTACAATATTTAAGTTTTCAGATTTTAGAGTAGTCTTCACTGAATCTATTTAAAGGAGTAAAAAGGACACTGCAGTGCAAATTTTATATTTATTTAAAGACCATGTAGTGACTACATATATTACATGACCTTTAAAATAAACAAAAATAATATAATAATAAAATAATATAAACTAAGAAAATTTGGCACTGCACTGTTCCTTTAAGGATTCCAATATTATGACATATTTTTGCTTCTCTTATATTTCACATCAGACAACAAAATAAGTTATTTACTTTGGCTATTACAATTTACTATAATAAGTTATTATGGTATTGTTATACCTATCCAATGTAAATTCTTCAAATCTGGGCACTCAAAATAAAATACAGAAATGGTAATAAACATGATAAACTACAATTCAGATTTTGAGTATTTGAAAAGTAGTTTGGATTATGAAGCAGGCAAATATTTAACAATATGGGATTTGTGGATATTAAATTAGAGAATTCCAGTAAAAAAAAGGATTCAAGCTCTGAAAGGGTTACATACAAGAGATACTAGAGCCAACACAGCACTTATGAACACAAACTCCTATTAACTTAAAAGGGAGTTTCCGGATGTCAGCAAAGACGTAATGCTAATAGCCTTCCAAACCACAATAGCAAGTTGTAATATTTAAGTAGACATTTTGTGCAGAATGGTATTTTAACAAGTGCAATTAGAACAGAACGTATGAATAAAAACAATTCAATAAATTAATTCATTTTCTACAACATCTAGGTTATTAAAAAATATTTTGGTATTCATAAACTATAATAGGATTATAACATTCTTAAATTGTGAAATATTAAAAAGAGATCTGACCTAGAATTGAGAGAGGAGTGTTTGAATTATAGTCTCTATTTATACACCATACAAATAAAGCAGAGGATAGCCTCTTTTCACTAATACAGATCATTTTTCATAGAAAAGTGTGGTCTCCATTTTTAGCCTGAACTATAAAATGAAAGGGTTGGGAGAAAGCCTTGTCAAGCAATCAATAACCAGTTAGACTTGATTGGTTAGCCTGTTGCATTTTGAAGAGGATAGGGTACTTCAAAAAGTAGTTTAATTTGAAAAGGGATTGCAACGTCTTTATTCCACGTTGTTCCAAACTATAAGAGAAGCACCCCAAAACCTTAAAATAAGTTAATTTTACAGAACCACCGGCCATGCCTCTCCTGTCCTAATGTGCCCTTTTTAAACTTTCTTTACTTGGGAAAATACGTTACTGCCTAACATCTAAATCCGTATTTCTTTTGACAGTAAAAAAAACTTGTCACTCTAAATAACAATTGTGTTCGATAAAAAATATATCACAGTATTTTACCCTTATTAATCATCTTTCTATATGCGTGTTTTCTGGTCTTGTAGTTATCGTTTTTTTCCCCAGGCCTTTTGTCCAATAAAAAGGAAGGAAACTTTTGTGAGAGTCTAGTGATAAGACTCAGACAACTTTGATTTTACTAGCATATAAAATGGAAATTACAGTACATAACAGGACTTTATCATGAAATAATAAAACTAAAAAACATAAAAAAAAATTAAACATGAATAGTTATGTAATAATCAAAGGCATTAAATTAAAGGGTACTGAACTGTTTTTATACATTTTCATGACAGAAACATTGTAGTCACAAGTTTGCTATTGTGCATTTAACAATATTTAAAAGGTTTGTAAAAAATGTCTATAAGTTAGGCACCAAACAATATTTTCAGTAACCGAAAAAAAAAAAATCTTTATTTGTTGTTGACCCAATACCTAAGAGTTTATCTAGTGTCTTTAATCACCTTTATCTCTATAACATTATGCCTGGGAACATTTTACTCATGTTTTTCCCTTTCTCCATCTTATTGTACATACAAATCCATGAGCTCTACAAAGTAGTATGGATTTTACAGTAACTGGTGGCCTGTAATTGTCCAGCCCTAATTTGAAACAAATGCAAAAATATGTTTTTGCAGGAAGAATTAATGTTCCAAGGGATAGAAATTATTTTAAACTCATATACACTCTGCTTTTGGAGCCAGGCACCAACTTTCTCCTGATTTGGTTTAGCCAGGAGAAGGAGTAACTGATTTTTCCCACACAGACCTTCAAATTCTGCAGAGCTCTATCATATCCTGTATAGACTAACAGCCTTATTAAATTTTGATTCTGCAAATTTAAAAGGGCTCTATTTAAGCACACAACATATTTTTTTTACAGAAGTTTTTAGTTCGTGAACTTCTATCCAAAAGCAAGGCTTCACTAACTAAAAACTTCTGTAAAAAAAATGCTATCTGCTTAAATAGAGCCCTTTTAAATTTGCTGAATCACAATTTAATAAGGCTGTATGTCAGCAGCACATTGATAGAACAATTAGCACACCTACTTATCAGGAAACACTTATGTACTCCTAAAAATCTTTTTAAAAGCATGATGGGTAATTTGGTGACCTCCGAAGCACAGGGATTTGGAAGATACAATTGTAATTGGTATAGGCCACTGCACCTTTCTTTGTTTCACGCCATTTGCTTATTCTGCTATAACAATCCATAAATAGTTTTAATGCATTTTGTCAAATCAGCATATACACAAACAGTGCCATTTGTTTAACCTATTCATATGTATTCATCCCCTTGGACTTCTCCACATGTTGTACTATTACAGATCTTTACAAAAGAGTTCTCAATGTTGAAGATAAAAAATGAAAAAAAATGGCACCATCAGAATTATAACATCTATTTCTGTAAGGCCCTGGAGTTTGCTAGAAAGTATATCTAAAATAATGGCAACATGAAGACCAAAACACATCCAGCATAAAGATGTGGAGAAGCAACACTCAGGGTTGGCATATAAAAAAATATCCTTAACATTCAATTCCTGGAGTGCGGTTAAATCCATTATTTAAAAAAAATGGAAATAATATGGCACAACTGCAACTTTGCCTACAGAAGACTGTCCAGTCACCCAGCAAGAAGAGACTTAGTCAAAATGGCAAGCAACAGTCCAATGTTAATTCAGAAAGGGCTGGATTCCAAGCTGCATCCAAACCTGTGCTTTTAAATATAAGTTGAAAAAAGAAAGCTATTGCTGAAGAAATAAAACAAATCAAATCCCATTTGATGTTAGCCAAAAGCAATGTTGGAGACACAGCAAACATGGAAAAAGGTTTCCAGTCTGATGAGACCAAAATTGAAATTTTGGCCTCAGTGCAAAATGCTGTGTGGAGCAAAGCCAACATTGCTCTTTACCCTGAGCACACAATCTTCACAGTGAAGCATGCCAGTGGTACATTTTGTGGGGATGGATTTCAAGCAAGCTCCACTCATTCCACCAAAAGAGAACATTACTTCTCCCCAGCATAGATATGTTTATTATTTCACTATGAACATACGTGTGCAAAACCTAGCACATTACAGCCTGTAGCGCGGATTCTTGTACCAGGCTCAAAGTAACGCCTCCATTTGAAGATTTTCAAACCTCTATCTGATGCTGCACTGCAGTTGTGGTGCTCTTTTATGGTGCTCTCAGTTGTGACCTAAAGAACAATTTACTTAACTCAGAATAGTACAGGATGTTTTTTGATAAATGTGGTTTCCCCCAAAAGAGAAGATTTGGCAAAATAAATATTGTTTATTCAGCACTCAACTAACCAGGACTCTCAAGCAACCGTCACCAAATCCCCATTTAAACAAAACTCCCGCTAAACCAGCACTATCCGGCAGTTCGAGACTGTAGAAAAAAATACTACCTTTTTTTAATTTATTTTTTCTGGCCCAAAATAACCCAGTTTAGGTGCTAATGTCTTTTTAAATGCATTTTGATTGGTTTTGAGGGGTTTAAGGGTCGTTTAGATCCTTTTTTTTATGGACTCCAGATTAACCAGCAACTACACTTATCCAGCAATTGGGAGTCCACATAGGTGCCAGATAACAGGGAGTTTACTGTATTATGGTTTTGAGTAAATATTTCTTAGTTTAAAAGTTAAACTTTCTTTAAGAGAAATCGTTATAAATGAATTGTATTGTTTCCATGTTCCACATTCACTTTGTATATGACGCAACATATCCCACATATTTGCAGAAAGGTGCATCACGCCGTGTGTCTTATACTGTTTCCAGTTGTGAGTTTATTTCTTCCACAAACCTCAGTGTTATATTGGCTTGAGGTCTTACGCATTTCTCAATAAAGTAGCTATTTTTACTATGGGTTCTGTTTGAATATTTTGTGAGTAGATTATTAGAAGTTTTAATAACAAACTGATTAGTTCACGTGAGGATATTTTATACACAGAGAGGTATTATCTTTCAAAACATTAGTAAAAAATTATTACTCTGCAATTGAAATGCTGGTATGAAAAATTGCATTTTGGGGGATTATACATAGTCCATTCACTATTATGTTTTTTATTTGGTCAAGTGAAGTCCACAAGTTATGAATCAAAATTCGAATTTTTTTCCCATTCGAAGTCAAACGACCACAAAAATCCCCTATATGTGCTCTGCACCACTAGATACAAAAAGCATGTGGATTTTTTTTTTTATATTGATGAAGAATTGAGTTATAACTGAAGGCAGGCTATTTTACCACGAAGAACATACTGAATATTAATTAGAATCTGGTATAGAAACTTTGAATGAGGCAGTGGCTGAGTTGTACCTACTTAACTACATTATATTCTAGCAGCTAGTTTAGCAACAGGTTCTACACACCTAGTGTTGATGTCTGTGATGGAGCAAGTCTTGGGTTCAATTCCCACAGGGGCATTTTTTTTTTTACCATTTAAAAAAAGAAAAAATACATATATGAAGCTACCAATTATGCAATGCTCCGAGGCTCTGCTCTGGGGGGCCAGTGCTGTCCCTAGCGCAACCTGACATGGCCGGCCGCATCACCACCCCTTGCATAAGTGCCAATGTACATCTAGTATCTGTAAGAGCCCAAGTGCAGTCTGTGCTTACAAGAACCAAAGAGCAGCCTGTGCCTATGAAATCCCAAGTTCCAAGCAATAACCGCTCTCCTTCTCTACATAGACACCACCCCATTGGGCCCACTCAGTACTATTTGCGCCTGTAATAGCCAATATGCAGCCTTTGCCTATGAGAGCCAATGTGCAGCCTGTGCTAACATGAACCAAAGTCCCAAGCAAAAACCTCTCTCCTCCTCTAAATTGCCATCATCTTATTGGGTATTCATGTCCTCTTTTATTTGATACAATTATTGACTTTTCTTTTTTAATTTATGCAGGTTTAGTTTTAAGGTTTGTATAAAAAAAAAACAAGATACAAATTATTTAAAAAAAAATGGTGCCCACCACCTCTTGGGATGTGAGGGGAGGGGGGGGGGGCATTTTTTTTTTTTATTGTTCACCTGAAACCCTTCATGCACTAGCTCTGCCACTGATAAGAATGCACATGTAAATATGATGTAATGGTCTTGTTTTTTTCTTATTTAAAAGGACTAAATTAAAATGACAATAATCAAGTCAAATCTTGATCAATTTTGAAAATGCAACATGATTTTCCACCCTTTAACTTATGGTTACATTTGTGGACATGGAACACAACTATTTATTTCAAGCACTTAAAAGAGCACATTTTAAACTGTTTAAATGGCTGTTTCTTGCATGAAGTAGTAAGAGGTCATTCTCCCAAGAGCAGTTCAAATTCTGAATATGTTTTTGTGTTCAGAGTTATTTATCTGAAATAACAAAAAAACACACCGACTATCAAATACTGATTCAACAAATAAAAAATATCAATGTTTTTTTGAAGGCATATCTAAGTGAGCTGGATTATGAATGCATCGAATAGAGGAGAATAAATACTGTATGCAAAAAATGTTTTGCATGACAAAATCCCCAAATAAACATTTAAACACTTCCATTAAAGTCAGCAAAATATCTTGTAATTTCTGACCGTTGCAAATTAGGGTTAACACCCTCCAAACCCAGGCTAAATTAGCATCACATTTAAAATGATTTATTTTGGCCAATCAGGTTAGCTGAAACATTTGATTTAAACTCTGGGGTTCCTGTGTGTGCTGTAAAGCAGCCTGGGATATGTAGTGCATCACTGATATGTGCTATGTATTGCTGTGGAGATAGCGACAGGAAGTGGCAAGGAGATTGGCTGAACAAGTAACAGCAGGTAAATAGTGGGTTAATATTGCTCCCCTGATGTTGCATGTGGATTGTGGGGGCCCATATGCCGGTGTAGACAACCCCCTGGAGGTGTCAACATAATAATTAGAGGAATTTTTAGACATTAATAAAAAATAAAATGTTTTATGAGATGTGCTGCATACACATAAGCTGCCTTTTGCCTAAGGATTGCAGAAACGTATTAATCCAAGAAACTTGGATATACCTTTAACTTCTGATCTGTGCGTGGCACATTTAGGAAAAATTTGGAGCTGTTGTCCATGTGGTGACGTGATCTTGATAACTATTTTAATTTCAAACAATATTTCATATAGATTGTTATACAGAAGTTTGCACTGGGTTTTTAAGAATCATGAATATTTCGTTATATAGGCCTCTGTAATTTGGATTAAATATGGTTGCAACTTGCTCATAAAATATCGCTCTTTAACGGATACCTACTTGTTGCTTAATCCAAAAAAAAAAAAAAGCTTAAAGGGATACTTAACCTAACAACAAGCCTTTCATCTTAAAGAGAATTAAAAACTATATATTGTATTGGCCATTTTTCTACTCCGCAAACCAATCTGGAGATATTCAGCAACGCATTATGCAAATGTGCAGCACAATGTGCTTATTTTCATCTAATTGTGCTTGATAAGTGAGAGGAAAGGGATCTAACTGCACAATTAAACTATGGGGTAAGTTGCGTTTGTTTATGCATTTGCAAAAACAATGTGTCAATTAGCAAATCAAAGCAGTTTGTACTTGCAGCACAAACAAAGGTGAATATCTCAGTAATTTACAATGTAAATTTAAGCCGAGCTTTAAAAAAAAACAAAAAAAAAACAACTTGATTTTGAGGAATCTTTAAAAAAGATCATATCAGGTTCACTGCACCGACAACGATAATTCAATCTTGAATATATAGGCAAGTGTCCTTTGCAGAAACCACAAATTCAAAACCTACAGTATGTTTTAGATAGACTTTCAAATGGCATTAATGGTTTTCCTTTTTGATATAGACTGTAAATGAAGGGTGTAAGAAATATATGGGTCCAGCACCAACAATCAATTTCACCAATTCTCCTACAAAACAACTTCAGAATACCATTCTTTTAATCACTTTCAAGACATTATGGGAAGTCATTTATTCCCTGCTGGCACATGATAAATCCTGATTATGCTTCACCCCACACCGATTGTTGGACTTAGCAACTTCTGGTCTTTCTCGAGTCTGATAAAGCTCCATTAACTTGCACATAAAGAAGTTAAATATGTATCAGTTTTAGAAATGTGTATAGTTTTTCAACACAATTTTAAAGTCTATGGGCCTCATTCAATTGTTACTTTTTGGAGACTGGGGCCCGCAAGTTACTTAGCTATTCAATTGCCTCATACTTGCGGGCACCGATCGGTTACATGTTGCGCGCTACTATCTATTGCAATTCTTCAAATTGCAGCTTACTTTGCTAATACCGCAATTTTTCTATTCAATTGCTCCAATTCTCCCTCCCGTCAAGCCCGCAAATTGCTAAACTGCTAACCCGCAGGTTACTGGACCCAAGGAGGTGTAGCAAGGGCTTGCAAAGCCCTTAGGTATCCTCCCCACTGCTACCAAATCTGACCCCCATGATGCGGGGGACCCGATCGGGACCCCTGCAGCATTTAAAAACATCAAATTCCCCGCCACTGCTCCTTAAAGGTACCCCCGCTGCAACTGACATTAACCCCCCCCCTCCACAGTGTCCCTACATTAACCCTTGCCATGGGGTCTCGATTGGGACCCATGCTGTATTTAAGAATTCGCTGTTAATCATATTTCACCCAATCAGAAGGCACAAAGGTGTTAGCCAATCAAAATGGGATACACCCCTATATGCCATTCCGATTGGCTGATGTAACAGTCAATCATTTTTAATCCAATCAGAAGGCGCTATTGCCTTCAGCCAATCAGAATGGGATACACCACTGTGGGTTAATGTGGGGACTCTGCAGGGGTCCTGATTGGGACCCCTGAATTATGGGGTTAGTTTGTGGGTCTGATTGCATATGGAGCCCGAATCCATGACAGGCTCCATTGTGATTGGCTGCTTTGGACTGGGGTTACGGGCTTGCGGCCGCGATCATGTTCAAGCCCAGAAATCCTTACTGCCAATAGCAGGGTTTCCGATTATTGGGAAGGGGGACTAACTTGCGGGTTCGTTTCAATTGAATGGCTAAGTAAAAGTGGAGCTACTTGAGCACCCAGCTCAAAAGTAGCAAATTGGATATTTACTTGTAAGTAACAACCCCAAATTGAATAAGGCCCTATATCTGAGTGCAAGTATAAAAAACAGAAATTAGAAATTAATAACACCCTAACTGAGTAAGGATAATGCTGAATAAGAATCTAATTCACACCCGTTTCGCAGCATTTGGCTTTTTCCCAGTAACAAAACTAGCAATGAATTTGTTCAACTTCATAACTTACAATTATACCCTGCTCTTTCTTTACCTCCAACAATTGTGTACTGCTCCTGCTTTTCTAACAAGTAATGAGACATTTTAAAATCTTGTCATTTTCTTATCTATATTGCCAGTATGGCAGCCCTGGTCATCTCCAGTGCTGCCTTATTAAGATCTTTGTTTATACATCCTGCCAAGGAAGGATCCTTGTATTCTCAGTCCAGTCATGATGATATAAAAGGCATGAACAAATGCAACTGCCTTTATTTAGTTACCCCAGATAAAGAGCCAACTTACAGTGGGTACAGAATGCTACAGTGAGATTATTAAGAAACCTGCCTGGATCCTACCACAGAACAACTATCCTCTGTGTCTTCTTATTATATTATTAACTAGCGACTTACCCATAAAAATGACGGCAATAAAATGTGAAGCCTGTAAATGGAGTCTCCCTCCCCTGTGTCTCTTCCCCCTCCCGTGTCTTTCCCACTCTGTCTCTTCCCTCCTATGTCTCTTCCCCCCTCCCTCCCCTTGTGTCTCCTTTACCCCCCTCTCCCTCCCCTTGTGTCTCCTTTACCCCCCCTCTCCCTCTCCTTGTGTCTCCTCCCCCCTCTCCCTCCCCTTGTGTCTCCTTCCTCCCTCTCCCTCCCCTTGTGTCTCCTTCCCCCACTCTCCCTCCCCTTGTGTCTCCTTCCCCCACTCTCCCTCCCCTTGTCTCTCCTTCCCCCACTCTCCCTCCCCTTGTCTCTCCTTCCCCCACTCTCCCTCCCCTTGTCTCTCCTTCCCCCACTCTCCCTCCCCTTGTGTCTCCTTCCCCCCCTCTCCCGCCCCTTGTGTCTCCTCCCCCTCCTCTCCCTCCCCTTGTGTCTCCTTCCCCCCCCTCTCCCTCCCCTTGTGTCTCCTTCCCCACCCTCTCCCTCCCCTAACATAGCATTACCAACAAACTTGCAACACAACGACTATTATACGTGTTTGTTATGATCATCATTATATTATATATGTGGAAGGTTTCTGGATTTCACTAGGAATATAATATACCTATGCGTTTTTTTAACTACTATATTTTACTAGCAAATTGCCCATCAAAAAATGACGGCAATAAAATTGTAAGCCAAGCCATGCTGTTTGCCACACAATGTGAGTCTTTTGGCCCTCTAAGCACCTTTGGCGCTCATTGCGAGCCTCTCCCCTTGTGTACTTCAGCTTTCCTGCTTTGCAATGATCACCTTCGCTGCTCATTGCAAACCTTTCTTCCTGCCTACTGTACTGGACAAGCATTAACCTGCAAGTTTTGTGCTTGGGAATGCCATGTGTCTTTCCATCATCTCCACCCTGACCCTTCCCTGTGTGTTTCTCCTCTGTGTGTCTGCTGGATGTTTCCGTTGTTGTTTTTGTGCCTGGCGTTGTTCGTGCAAGTGTTAGTGTCTTTACCGTCGTGTATTTTGTTAGTTCTATGTATTTTTCAGAGTTCAGTATATTTCCGAGGTCGGAATGTGCTTAGCCTCGTTTTCATTCCGTTTTTTGTCCACCATTTTTTTTCCCCCTTGCTTAACCGATTTTGAAGTGACGAAACATGGCAAATTGGGCTTAAATTCACTTGCAACCTCACTCCCAGGTGTCCTGGCTCTCCCCCTGTGCTGTGTGTGAATGTATTTTAATTTGTTTTGTTTTTTGCTTTTAAGGTTTTTGATTTCCGCGGTACGGCCATTACATTGGTATTTTTTTGCATTCAGATTTTTTTTCTAAGTCCCGCGTTCCTCAACTGCTTGCAGCCTAAGTCCTGTGTGTTTCCATGCCTCAACTTCTCGCCTCGCTTTGCCCAAGTGCTCCGTGCTTGGAAGGCTTCTATGCGTTAACGGCTCACCTCGCTTTGTGAGGCTCACAAGCATGACACCAAATTGCAGTTTGACAACTATGATAAGTGATTGAGAAGGCCTGATTTTTTCTCTCTAAAATCATACAAATCATATCTGCTTGTGTCTACCCTCTGCAGCTCTTAAAGACACAGGTTCAGTGACAATCTCTGTACAGCACAGCAGTCTGTGTCTTCATGAGCTAGAGGGCAAACCCATGCAGGTATGATTTCTATGATTTTAGGCAGTCAAAACAGTGCTTTTATGCACTTCTTAATAAACTAATAGACATAAAAATACATACCAAGGAATATTATATTCATAGTGAATTCCAGAAACCTTTTTTATATCTAGTCTCTTCAATTGCCTAACCGAGGAATAGGCAAAATCTACACCAAATATAGTTAATAATTTAATTACAGTTGAGATGTGCGCAGGTGAGTCAGTAACTTCTTTAGCCATTCTGATTAAGTCACAGGTACACAGTAAAAATTCTGGCCAATTTTCCATTGACCCCATACAAACTATCTACTCCAATTTGTGTGAAATCTGTTTCTTTCTGTATATAATTTCTATAAAAATATTTTCATTTGGTTTTCATTATAAAAATCACTTCAGATTCAGATCATATCTCTAAAAATTACCTTCATTGCCTCTTACTCTGGTAGCTCTTGTAGCAGTGACTGTTGGGTCTTTAAAGGATAGTTCTTGACCTCTTGCTTTGGAATCTAGTTTCTTTCCTGTACTAGGTATCCATAATCTATTCATTCCCAGACCTAACTCACTATTATTTTTGGTCTCTATCTGTTAATTTCATAACTTTTCTTGATGGATCTTCTAGTGTCCAAAGCTCCACTTGAAACAAAACAATGGTTTACTATTTTCATGATTATATACCAACATCAGCACCTAACCATCATACCATAGGAGGGCTTTCATGAAGAGATATGTGCTTGACAGATAGTAACTTAAAATAGTAGTGAGAGAGGATCCATACTAGTATTCTCTAGAATTAAGCATTTCTATTCTATCCTAGTTAATGACTACATATCAATCCTAAACTATAATTTTATTATTGGTTTAACAGAACTTTTTGCAAGATTGCTTTATTTTAATATTGCTTGTGATATTTTATAATTATACCTAGCTGGCTTTATATTGTAGAAGTACCTGACAAATTAGGTACAAGCTCGCCAGGCACAGTTAAGAAATCAAGATGTAAACTAGTTGTCATTCTCATGGTGGCTATATTTAAATATGTATATGCCAGATTCACTATGTTTCACAAGTGATGTAAAGTGCTTTGCGGAGACTGCAGTGGAAATTTTTCCATAGTAAATAGATGTTGCAGATCTGCTTTGCACCCTTGATAAGCTTAGTGAATTTGGGGGATTATTTGCAATAAATGCATTTATTTCTGCTCCTACATTCCTCAACGATCTTCCTCCTCATGAAGAGCGAAGAACATTTTACTGGTCAGTAATATAACTGCTGCCTCTCAGCTGGGAGATTACTTGAGAACAGCTTTCCTTTGACCCAGAATGTTGTATCAAAACATTTTCATTACAAGAAAAAGCTTTCAAAAAGCAGTTTTGAGACAATCCGTGCAACATCAGAAGTTTTTGACATTGATAGCACTATGGGCAGTCTAGCTGACATATCACACACTCTGCGGCCAAAACTAAAATTGTATAAGTATATTTTGACCATAGAATACATGCATTTGAGATTACTTACCATTTAACTAAACCACCATAATTGTTGGTGATACAATGCAAACAACATTGAAAAATGCTCACTATATTATGATTAAATACTCAAACCAGTACAACACAAATAATAATAATACATGCATGCTGTGAAAAGATTAGAAACAAGATCCTGTCTCCATTATATTGGAATATGATCTCAACTGTGCACAACTTCTGGACCTGTGGATTATAAAAATGTTCCTTTTGTGAATCAACGCTGTATGATGCAGATATTGGATGATATCAATTGATCTGGTGCCATTGTAATAAGATCCTCTTGAAAAAAAGAATGCAGCAATAGGTTTACTATAAACAATTTAAAATATTATTTCCACTGATGTTTCTTGAATCAATGATTGCAACCAACCAAGAACCTGGACATGTAATTCCCTTGCAATATTATTTGTAGACTCACTTTCTGGTTTAAATAAAAAGGGTCTAAGTCTTGGATTGGCTCAGCAACCAACTCTTTAGGAGGATCGCCATAGATAAACGGCACAGATTTGCCTGCTTCCAGGTCACCGTTTGGTTTTGGCTTATTGTCATCATCATCGTCTCTGTGGCTACTGTCTTGCTTTGGTGGCTTTTTGTTCTTTTCAGCGGCTATGCGTTTTTCAATGGCAGCCAAAGATTCACGAGTAAAAGCTTTGTAGCTATCAGGGCCGGGTGGTGCCATAAGTGGAGCTGCCATCTTTTCATCCTGCAGCAGCTTCTTTAGTTATGTAGCACCAAAGATAAGTCAACTCTGCATGAAAAGAAAAAATAAAAATAAATCAGAAACAGCAGATGCAGAAATATTAACAACAACATACTGTATTTAGAAGTTGTAGCAGCAACCTTCAATAGTGGAAAATGTTTTTGCACAATAATTGAATAACACATTTCTATAAAATCTAAACAGAAACTGATTTTGTATTGAATAGTTTTGAGAACAGACCCTCTTTACCCATAATATCAAGGACATTCTTAGATGCCCAACAGGGTAAACTTTTGTAGTCACAGTATAACACAAGCCTCCATTTGTGTATTCACTTAAAATATATATATGTTTTTATATAGGAAATGTGGGACTTAAACAATGTGAAATAAAGTCCATCACGGGAACAAGTGCCTTAAAAACTTAAAATTATACCCATTATTTTTTTAGAAAATTAAAAGGGTGTCAAATAACTATAACGGAGCAGAACTAAGATATTGGACATATGTGACATTTAGTGTAAAAGATACATTTATTGTCCTTTATAGCCAACAAACAAAGCAGTTGTTTCCAAACTCTATAAAACAAAAAGAAGATTCTATTGCACTTGAGTACAGCATACAGAAATGGCACAACAGCGATAAGAAGCTTTGAGCTGCATGCATGGGTCTATAAACATTAAGTTAGACGTTGTCAGGGTCAATCAAATAAATAAAATAAAAAATGTCACCATCAACACAAAATCAAGGCTGTAATGGTTTTTTAATTTTCTTAAAATAGTTTGTCTGTTATCAAGTAAAATTAATGAAAAGAGCATATTATTAATATGATACTATAATGGTTCCTTAATAATTCATAAAAATACCAATTTTCACCCCAGGCCACAATTCTATTATATACTTAGCACAGTCAGCTGTTCATCTGCACTCGCGATGCACTGGCGATTAAGCCATTAACGAGTCGAAGAACGCAGGACTTAGGCTGAAAGGAGCGCCGAAGGCGGTCCTGCGAGCAGTTGAGGCATTGAAGCACGCAGAACTTAAGTTGCAAGCACTTGAGGAACGCGGGACTTAGAAAAAAAATCCAAACTCAGAAAAATACGAACCTAACTGCCGAACTGCGGAAATCGAAAAACAACAAAAAACATAAAAAATAAATTAAATCACACTCACACATAACGCAGGGAGAGAGCCTGGATGTCTGGAAGTGAGGTTGCAAGCAAATTTAAGCTGAATTGTCCGTGTTTCAACACTCAAAAAACTAAGTGAGAAAAAAAAATGGACGAAAGCCGTAGAAAAGTCTGAAACTGGAATGCCAGGCACGCAAACCTTGGAAAATGCACAATGCCACACACAGTAACACTTACATGAACAACGCCAGGCACGTGGGATTTAGAAAATACACAATGCCAAAGGCAGTAACACTTGCACAAACATAATCCGACCTTGCAAAAATACGAATGTAACGGCCGAACCGCCAAAATCTACAAACACGAAAAGCAACAAAAAAAATTAAAACTAATTAAAAACACACACACAGTAAAGGGGGAGAGCCAGGACGCCTGCGAGTGAGGTTTCAAGCAAATTTAAGCTGAATTTGCCGTGTTTCGTCACTACAAAATTGTCAAGAAAAAAACAGCGGCCGAAAAATGTAAAAAAAACCTGAAAAACTGAATAAAAACGAAGCTAGGCATATTCCGACCGCAGAAAAATACCAAACCCTGAAAAATACATGGGACTAAGAAAATAAACGGCGGCAAAGACACTAACACTTGCACGAACAATGCCAGGCACGCAGTACTTTGGAAAAACAAACAAAAAAATCAACGGAAACATTCAACAGACACACAGAGGAGAAACACACAGGGGAAGAGACACATGGCATTCCCAAGCACAAAACTTGCAGGTTAATGAACCCTGCAATGAGCGGCCAGTACAGTAGGCAGAAGGAAAGGTTCGCAATGAGCACCGAAGGCGCTCATTTCGAGACCCACGATGATCGTCCGAAAGTTGAAGTACACAAGAGGAGAGGCTTGCAATGAGCGCCAAAGGTTCTCAGAGGGCCAAAAAACTCACATTGTGTGGCAAACAGCATTGCCTCGCTTGCAATTTTATTGCCGTCATTTTTTGTTACGGGAATTCGCTAGTCTATATATAATTTTATAGAAATGTACTAGTTAAGCTATATGTTGACCCCATCATGCCATTATCCAAGTGTTATGGAATTGTTCTCATTTGTTAGTTTTAACTATATTTGATTAGTCTGTTCTCCAAAAGACCAACTCAGTATGACAAACTGTAAAATATGAGACAACATTGGCTCCTATTCAATTGAGCAACTGTAAGTTACTGGAGCCTGTAATGGAGCCTGCAAACTAATTTGCTAGCCACAAACGATCTATCGGTTACAGGCTGAAAATCCCTGTGGTTGTCAAAATCATAACTTACAACCCATCTAAGTCTTTGATCTTTCAAGCCAGCAAAAGTTACAAAATCGCTATTCAATTGCTACAATTACTCAAGCACTCAAATTATTTCACTCCCGTAAAGGACACATGTAGAAGAAAATCCAATGAGTACCAGATCGGATTTACAAGTGGGTTAAACACCTGTTCGTAAAACTGTAAATGCAAATAAAAAAAAGCAAATAAAAAAATCAATACTGCACTTTAAAAGACTTGGAAAGTGACGAGAGACATCAAAATGAATTGCTTAACAGTCTCAAGCTCGCAAATCTTCAATAGAATTTTTTTTTTTTTTTATGTTTCATCTTGGCGTAATATCAATCGCAGGAATCAATGAGTTAATACATATCAGGCAAGCCACATGGACTAGAACAGTATCGCCATTCATTTTTAATAATTTGAACATTGCCAAATTGTGAGTCTGATTGCATATGGGACCTCTAAACATTAATTGATTGATGCGTAACCTCCATGTTTTACTGACGTCATGATGACTGTCTCATTTACTATTTCCTAAATCCTTATTCTTAAATAAGGAGAAAACGCTTTAAACTTTAAAATATAGGCCACGTATACCGGTTAGGACAGTTGACAGTTTTTTAGCTCGATTATTTTTTCATGTTACAAAAAAAGGGACAGAGTAGTAATCTCACAAACTGTTCTTCAATACTTTTAAATACCAAACCTGTGTACAAGTAGGAACATCCTGAAATGATGGTTAACTGTAAAAATGGCATTAACCAGATACAGACCATCATAATGTTAAAGGAGTCCATTTATAATGCATTGTGACTTAAAGCTGAATATTTTTTGTCAGATTCTTTCTTGGAAGTGAATCGGTGCATAAAGTTGGACAATATTCATTTATTTTTTATTGAAAAACATGCTTTTACAATTTAATATGAGTGAGTTTTGCAACTGATGCATAGGACATTTTTAGTGAAGTCCAATACTAAAAGCAATATTGTAATTATAATTCATAATACTTAATGGTTACGGTTTTCCCTAAACCAGTAATAGCTCAAATTAAAGGAGTTTTTATTTTTACTGTCTAAACATTTTCCAATTCTTAAATGTACTTCAAGACTAATTTACGTAAATATAAGGTTTTAGTAGTACTTTAAACTTCCCCATGTTCACCAAATGCATCTAGTTATACAGTATATAACAAATGGATGGGAATGAAAACCACTATAGTTTAGGATCTTGGCAAGATGCACATAAGTAAGTGACTCTGTATCAAGCACTGTAGAGAAAATGGTCTGCTCCCATTTCTCTGAGCGCAAACAGCACTCAGTCTCATGCACAAAGCTAAAGCTCCATTTGAAATCTGCCACACCACAGCACTTCACTTCAGGATTCTCAGGGCTGTCGTCACAATCCATATTATAATTTAATGAGTAGAATACAGAAAAGTGGAAATGTTGTCTATTATAGCATTATTGAATTGGTTAAGAAAGTCAAATATCAGTGTTTAGACCGTGCTAAATAGTAGGCGCCATATTCTATTAGCTACTTGCAAATGCCTTGAACTCATAAATTTGGCTTCCGTGTTTTTTTATAAATGTTTATATGCATTCTATTAACATAAGAATTAATTATTGCCAATAAGTAATATTTGCCAAATATGTAGCAATAATAACAGTGATTTTAGGTGTGTATAAATTTACGAATTGGGCAATAGAATAGGGCCCTAAGTTTGCAATGCACACTGTGCTTACACAGAGAAGCAATAATACAGGAAATCGCTTCCTCTACAGAGGAAGAGGAAGTATTATCTTGGGTAAGATACTATTTGCAGGGCAAGTGCTGCAAGTTATATAGTACTTGGCCAGCAAGTACAAGGACTGTTAATTGACCTCTTTATTTTCCTATGTACAAAGGAGATACTGGATTTTATATCATGCTTACAATAAGATATCTATGCTAGTCTCTATTATTATAGAAGACAGATATGTTACATATTTATCCACCATGTGTATTGTACCCATAGTGCTACAGAATCTACTGGAACAGTAGAGGATTGGATCACAATGAAATTGTCACCTACACTACCACCAAAATTGACACGTATGCTTCCACAGTATCATGGAAGCCTCCAGGATCCAGCAGAGGTAGCAACATTGTTTCTTTCAAATTAACTAGTTTTGTGGTCTCCTTAATTATGCTCTCAGTCACACTCTGTTTTTAAACATGTTTTTTTCATTGTACAGTGTTCCTTTAATATTGCCATGTTTGATGATAAACTACATCTAAAGAATCCAGTCTCCATGAGTGAACAAAAATATACAAAATTAGTAAGCCAGCTTGTACATTTCAGGCGACAGGCTCCTTGGAGATCCACTGTTCCTTTGGAAAAGTCTAAGAGCCAGATGTAAAACTTAGAATCCTCAGCTACTATGCATTTGAGTTTATGGCACGGACACTATTTGTAATATGGAAGTCAACATTCAATATGAGTGTCTGCAATCTGAGATCACCTTTCAAGAGCATGGAGGTATATTAAGTGGCTGGACTATTACTGCAATGCTAGCAGTAACACCTTCGGGATGAAAATTTCAGCCCAGAAATCTTTTTTCCTTATGATCTAAAACAGTGACTGCCTTGAACCAAACAGCAGATTTGGTTTTGTCTTTAAATTCTGCCACTTTCCTGACTATGAACCCTTAGAGTCCAATCTACCACTTATACATTTGTTCATTCAGTCATGAGATCATATTTTATTATACTGTAAATGCAATGCATTTTCAATTGCTTTTATTGTCTATATGGTGTAACCCTGTTCTCCAGTCCAAATGTCCTCATTCTCGTTCCTTTGTTCCTTTACAAGTTGATTAGATCCAAATACTGTCTAAAACATAAGCAATGGAATCCAAAAAACAATTTAAAAAAAAGGAACTTTATTAGAAATTCTTAAAAATATACACAATAAAGACCCTCAAAAGGTGCTAACAACCGGATTGGTCAATTAAGAAATTCAGATATGATACAAAAACCAAGATTTTTTTTTATATACAAAACAATCCCTGTGTCTCATTACAGAGCCTCCTATCTGAGGGGCTATGGTGTGCCCCACAAGCTGGCTAGTTACCCTACAATAGAGGAGTATAGACTGGATACATATGATAACATACCAAACCAGAAGGGAGAAAGTTTAAAAAAATACTCATTCATTCAACTAAAAACAACAACTTTAGCCTATTGTGTGCCACATTGGGACAGAATCATAATCTATCAGTGCAATGTGGGTATAACACAAACACCCATCGTGTAACTTCCCAATTGGGTAAAGAGACTGCTGGATATGTCAACACTGATAGAAGGAAATACCTGCCTGACGGGTTACTCCCCCCGTTTCGCTGCTAGATTATTATTCTGTCCCAATGTGGCTCACAATAGGCTAAAGTTGTTTTTAGTTGAATGAATGAGTTTTTTTAAACTTTCACCCTTCTGGTTTGGTAGGTTATATGTATCCAGTCTATACTCCTCTATTGTAGGGCAACTGGCCAGCTTGTCGGCATACCATAGCCCCTCAGATAGGAGGTCTCTGTAATGGGACACAGGGATTATTTTGTATAGACTTAAATATAATATATATATATATATATATATTTATATATATATATATATATTATTTTTTTTTTTTTTCTTGATTTTTGTACCATATCGGAATTTTTTGATTGACCAATCCAGTTGTTGGCACCTTTGAGGGTCTTTATTGTGTATATTTTTAAGAATTTATAATAAAGTTCCTGTTTTCAAGTTTTTTGGATTCCATTGTTGGTTAATGTTAAGAGCTGGAACGATAGTAAGGCTTCTTCTATTGCTATACTATTGCTTTAAAATATTTTATATGGAAATATTTATGTATTGCACATGTACAAATAATAAAAGCAAATCTTACAAAAATTCTACGAAATAGAAAAGGAATATGCTAATTGTAAAGGAGAGAAAGATGAACCATAGAAAAAATAAATAAAATAAATATTGACAACTTTAAATCATGCTAATAATCTGGCCCAAATGGTTTCAGCGCTCTGTATTATAAAACATGTTCTGATATACTTTTACCATACCGAAATAACCTTTTGTCATCAATGATAGAGGCAAACAATGTTCTTCCTGTTTTTGTAGTCATCCAAAAACCAAAGCCCTTTTTAATGGTAAAAATATTAGTAGACCCATATCACTTATGAGTGCTGATTTTTACAAAACTTATGTCAGAAAGATAAAATAAAATGTTACCTTCTTTAATTCACCCTGATCAGGTGAGGTTAATTCTGGCTTATAAGGAAAATACATGCATCTAAAATAGAAGATGCAATGTTGCCTATTATCTTTCGGCATAAAAAAAAAGCAGTTGATTCTCTGCAATGGACCTACTTATTTAAAACTGTTATATGGTTTAGAGGGAAATTTATCAATGCAGCAACAGTATGATATAAAGACCCCAAAACTACTACAAAAAAACTTCCGGGAACATCCTCACATGTCATACAAATACAAAGTGGAACCTGTCCAGGCCTATCATAATCTTTACATCACAATGGGACTATTAGCAGCTAGAATAAGAACATTTGTGGTATTAAAATAAATCAGACTATTAGACCAACCTATTTGCAGACAACATTGTAACAATCATTATACCTCTTAACACATTACCTAATCTGTTACATTACTCAATAGATTTGTCACATTTCCGGCCTTACTGTTAATTCAGATAAATCTGTTTCTTTGAATTTAAATCTTCCACAACAAATTATGAAATTACTACAACTTCATTTTGATTTGCAATGACATAACTGTCATTTACAGTATTTGGGTTCAGACTTCAGTTAGAATGCAATCTTCAAAACAAATTATCCTCGGTTACTCTTTTGACTTATCAAAACCCTACATTATTGGCACACACTTATACTTCCTCTTCTAGGACGTTAATGCAGCAGTCAAAATATCGCTTCTTCCTAAAATACTATATTTATATGTTGATCCCTGCCAACTACAGTACCACAAGCAGGCAACTCCCACCTTCAAAAGGAGATATTTGTTTTCACATGGCATCACACACGTCCGGGAGCCAATAAATCCAGAATGTACACTAACAGAACAACTGGCGGTTTCTCTGCTGGTAATTTACACTTAACATATAGAAGCATATTACTTGTATCCCTCCTTGTTTGGTGGATTTTGAAAACTCACTCTTTCCAAATAGAAATATTAACTACATATTGTGATAAAGCAACAAGATTATTATCACAAATTGTAATAAGAATCCCTTCACAAAACATTCCCTGAGCCTTTGGAACAAATATAAGATCACATTTAAAATCGCATTCCCATGTTCTTTTGTTTCTTCTGTGTTTAATAATCCTCAATTTCTACTGGGCCAATCTACATTATGCTAGCACTGGAAAAATGCAGGCCTCACATGTATTGAGCATTTCAAAAGGAAAATCACATATACATTAGGAATTGCTCATCAAGCCTATTACTCTTATAGCCAAATATCACATTTTATCACTTCAAAACTCAAAAAATATATTTTGAATGCTGTAACACTTACAAAAAAATGTTGTCACACACATATACACACACAAATGATACCTTTGGCTCTTTTTAGCTCTTTAGTTACAGGCATGTTAAACATAAAAATGCAAAATAAATATATTTTGATACAATTCATTTACAAATGCTTTTCTGTTTAGTCATGCCTGACTTTCCATAACCCTAATATCACCAAGAATTACACTTTTTCATTCATGTTATTTTAAGTCGCAGGCTCATTTTCTTCAGTAGAAGTGCATTCCTACATATTGATCTGTCGTATCGCAATAAATAGGACTTTACTCCATAACAATCCAGTTGTGAAAGTAGGTAGATGTTACTTAACTGGTTTTGTTCAGCTTGACATGCATTTCTGGTGGTGAGGAGTTCTGATAAATAATGGGCCAAACTACGCTTGCTACCTCTAAGTTTACACAGAGTCATTTTTGCATCTTTTGAGTTTCTTTCACTTCCATTTTTATAAACATTTCAAGTAAAATATGATAAAATATTTGTGTTACCAAAGCTCTTAAATTAACAATTAAGTACACATTGCTTAATGTTAGGCCGGGCTGGTTCAACATTACATATTAATGTGCTGCAGACTACTCAACAATTAAGGGGTTAAGAGAAATGGAAAATTATTTATCCATTTAAGCTTTACAGGAAATAGACCTTCATTTACAAAACCATTTGACGAAGAGCAGCTTTGGTATGGATAGTATTCTGCCAAGATCTCTTTCCATTAGGAGATCAAAGTTGAGCAATGTGTTCTTATTCATATAGAATTCAAACCACCACATTATGTACTGATGTGGTGCTGAAATCCTTGGCTTATGCTGGGTTTGAACAGTACTAGCATTCAATAAACCTTTCTGCAGATAGCATTCTGGGAGTGACTAGGAAAAAGAAGTGCAACAATCTCATAAAATTCTCAAAATAATTTAAAATTATTATAGTTTTTTTTTAAATATATTTAGAATTGGAAAATAAAGATTTTTTTTCTTAGACTTTCATGTTTATGTGCCTACATAAGTGGCATAGGGTCAGTCTCAATGGGCAGTCTTGGAGTGGTTCTTTAGGTTAAATCTCACGTCACTCAACAGAAATTAGTTATTTTAAGGAATATATCCCTTATGTGAAACTCCTCCTTCCCTACAAGGTTCTGCAATGTATGGTGAAAACAGTTGTCTAGCAACACTTTGTCCAAAATACGTTACAATTTAATAAGTTATTTTATATGTTATTAAAAAGCAGTATATGCATTGAACCAACAATATAACAAAAGACAATATCCCTATGTTGAATTGATTTTTCAAATCATCATGTAATTTCTCATCCCTTCCATTGCCTGCACAGTCAGACAAATAATCCAGACAGAAACCAAAAGGCCAAAGGCCTACTATTAAAAGGTAAAATCCCTTCAGGGCAGCAGTAGAGGGCCCACCTTGTGAGAACAGATAAGAGGCAAACACAAAACTGTCAGATCCCATGAAGACTTGCCAACACAAAGTCACCATACGGTCCCCTGTACAGTCAAGTTCAGACCCACCAAGGTGGGCAGAACCTGGAATGTTTTTCCCCATCATAAAATGGTGTGTAACAGCTGGACTGAATCAAACCCAAACATTCCTGTCAACAATTCCTCCCCACAAGAAACCACCTCAAATGTTCACCACCCATTTATGTTGTATTGCTCTAGGACAGGGGTCCTCAAACCTTTTAAACAGGGGGCCAGTTCACTGGCCCTCAATGTTGGGGGCGGAACTATAGTTTGAAAAAAATATGAACTAATTTATTTAAATATATATATATATATATATATATATATATATATATATATATATATATATATATTTACACACACATACATACATACATAGACACACATGCACTTGCAAAAGTATTCACCCCCCTTGGCATTTTTCGTGTTTTGTTGCCTCACAACCTGGAATTAACATGGATTGTTTGCGGATTTGCATCATTTAATTTACAGAACATGCCCACAACTTTGAATATGCTTTGAACGGAAAAAGTCAATGCGCATAACTATTCACCCCCTAAAGTCAATACTTTGTAGAGCCACCTTCTGCGGCAATCACAGCTCCAAGTCGCTTTGGATAAGTCTCTATGAGCTTGCAACATCTTACCACTGGGATTTTTGCCCATTCTTCCTTGCAAAACTGCTCCAGCTCCTTCAAGTTGGATGGTTTGCGCTTGTGAACAGCAATCTGACCACAGATTTTCTATTGGATTGAGGTCTGGGCTTTGACACATTTAAACCACTCAAGTTTTGCTTTAGCAGTGTGTTTGAGCTCATTTTCCTGCTGGAAGGTGAACCTCCATCCTTAGCCTCAAATCAAGCACAGAGTGGTACAGGTTTTGCTCAAGAATATAACTGTTTTTTAGTACCATCCAACTTTTCCACAACTCTGACCAGTTTCCCAGTCCCTGCTGCTGAAAATGATGGTGTTCTTTGGGTGATGTGATGTGTTGGATTTGCGCCAGACATAGTGTTTTCTTTGATGGCCGAAAAATTTAATTTTAGTCTCATCAGACCAGAGCACCTTCCTCCATACATTTTAGGAGTCTCCCATATGCCTTTTTCGCAAATTCAAAATGTGCCATTTTGTTTTATGGCCGAAAGTAATGACTTTCTTCTGGCTACTCTGCCATAAAGCCCAACTCTGTGGAGCCTACGGCTTATTGTTGTCCTATGTACAGATACTCCAGTCTTTGCTGTAAAACTCTGTAGCTCCTCCTGGGTTATCTTAGGTCTCTTTGCTGCCTCTCTGATTAATGCCTTCCTTGCCCGGTCTGTGAGTTTTGGTGGGCGGTCGTCTCTTGGCAGGTTTGCTGTTGTGCCATGTTCTTTCCATTTGGTTATGATAGATTTGATGGTGCTCCCTGGGATCATCAAAGATTTGGATATTTTTTTATAACCTAACCTTGGCTTGTACTTTTCAACAACATTGTCCCTTACTTGTTTGGAGAGTTCCTTGATATTCGTGGCAGTGTTTGGTTAGTGGTGCCCCTTGCTTAGGTGTTGCAGCCTCTGGGGTCTTTAAAAAAAGGTGTGTATATGTAATGACAGATCATGAGACACTTTGATTGCACATATATGGACATCATTTCACTATGTGACTTCTGAAGGTAATTGGTTGCACAGGCTTCATAACAAAGGGGGTGAATACATACGCACATGCAAATTTTCTGATTTGTATTTCTAAAAAATAGTTTTATGTATATATTTTTTTCATTTCACTTCACCAACTTAGACTATTGTGTTCTGATCCATCACATAAAATTCAGATTAACAAAACATTGAACTTAAGGCTGTAATGTAACAAAATAGGTAACAAGTCAAGGGGGTGAATACTTTTGCAAGGCACTGTATATATCCCTCCCTTCTTTCCATCCCTTCTCCCTCTTCCTTTTTCTCCCTCTCTCCTTCTCCCTCTCTTTCTCTCTCTCCTTATCCCCTCCGTTCTCTCTCTCTGCAATCTCTCCTTCTCACTACTTCTCTCTCTCCCTTGTCCCTTCTTCCTTTCCTTTCTATCCCTTCCTCCCTCTCTCTCTTTTTTCGGTATCTCTCTCTCCTATACTGTCTCCTATCCTTTTTCTCTCTCCCTTATCTCAGCCTCTCTCTCTCTCTCTCTCCCTACCTCTTCTTTCTCTCTCTCTGTCCATCTGCCTCCCTCCTCTCTCATCCGCACTCTATTTTTCCATGTATCTCTCTCCCTCTCTTATACTCTCTCCCTCCCTCTTCTTTTTCTCTCTCTCCATCCCTATCACTCCCCTCTCTCTCTGTCCATCTCCCTCCCTCCTTCCTTTCTCTCCGTTCATCCCGCTCTTCCCATGTCTTTCTCTCTCAATCTCTCTCCATCACTATCCCTCCTTTCTCTCTCTGTCCATCTCCCTCCCTCCTTCCTTTCTCTCCGTTCATCCCGCTCTTCCCATGTCTTTCTCTCTCAATCTCTCTCCATCACTATCCCTCCTTTCTCTCTCTGTCCATCTCCCTCCCTCCTCTCTCTCATTTCCTCCCTCTCTCACTCACTCTCCCCCCATGTCTCTCTCTTCATCACTCCCCTTGTCTCTCTCCCTCACCCCCCCCCCACCCCTTGTCTGTCCCTCTCTCCCCTTGTCTCTTTATCTTACTGCCCATTTTCAGTCTGTCTTTCTGTCTCTCTCTCGCTCACCCCCACTTGTCTCTCTACCTTACTCCATCTTGTCTGTCTCTCTCCCCCACACTGCACCCTTGCCTTCATGCAGCAGGTGTGTGGCTCCTCCCCATGACAGCTCCTCCCTGAGTCAGCCCCTGCTCTGCCTAGTCAGATGACTAGGAAGTGATAGCAGGGGCTGCGGCTGTGGAAGACAATAGTTTAGTAGTACTGGTTCTAGGGCTTTATTTAATGAGTGAGTTTGTTGGGACAAGTGCAGTAATTATTACTGTTACTAAGTTGTTAGAAAGGTAGCAAATATGAATACATTGTTGTTCTTTAGAAACAAGAATTTTTGATGAGGGGGAAGACAAAATCCATTTTCATCTTAGTACACCATGTTGCTAGTATGACACCATTTTGTATTTCTCATGGCAAATGTTACTATAGGACCCCCATTAAATGGACACACCATTTTATGGTGATTGAGGAGTAACCAAATGAGGGATGTAAGATGTGAAAGATAGCTAGAGAATGAAGGGAGGTTGATAGTGAATAATCAGTGGTATATTGGAAAGGCGGAGTGAAGCAGATAAAGTGTTTTGGATATGGAGATTGGATAGGTCTTGGCTTTAGTCTGTGTTTCTTATTAATCCATTTATCATACACTTAGTATTAGTGATTATGTTGCATAATAATAAGATAGTGTTACTTTCAATCCATCTAATATTTCCTTAATATTTGTATAATAAAATGTGTATACATTTTGATTCCCTTAACAACTTAATTCTATACACTGTGCCCAAAGCAGATTTGCGTTTGAAAAACTAATACAACTCCTATATCTGGTTGACCGATTACATATGATATCATACAGCCTACGCCCTCTTTAAAAAAAGGAACTGGCATCCCATTCCCTGTAATGCTAAGTCTTATTGCTTTTCTGTATAACAACTGAAGTTGCTCAAGTTTTCAGCAACACAAGATGAGACCGTTTATTTTTGGAAATCCTCACACACAGCTCAACATATTTTTTAATATATTTTTTTAAACATGGCTGAAAGAAACAGATTTCCAACGGTCATTGTTCCTTTTAAGCAGCACTCTGGTGTTATCGGTTTCCATTTGTTATATCCTTTATAAACACTTCATATCACATTCAACCTGGACTGTATCGCTCTGCATATGTGCTCACACCCCCTTATGACATATTGTATGATATTCACTGTTTGCTGCTGATAGGGAACTAAAATGGGTTATACAGCATGTTGTGATGTATTGGCTTTTCCAGAACAGCCATCTAGCTTCATGAATGGTAGCCCCTCCACCCCCCAAGTCCCATATAGGATAAAAGCCTAGTCCATTTGCCCAGACACTAAATCTATGAGAGCAATCTAGCTAATTACCCCCTATAGTGCTGTAAATCCTGTCCAGGGAGATAACCTCACCAGGTACCAAGAGGCCCGGGGGGGGGGAGGGGTACAGAAAGGGCCCAAGCCCTTCAATTAAAACCACCTTGTCAGTAAAAATGACTATTAGGATCAAACAGTTTTGTTTACCGCAGGACAGGACAATGTTGATTGGTTGATGCACTCTTTAAATAGGTGTGTGGAACAATAAAGTTTTGTTAGTTGCTCGACTTGGGAATGCATAAGCAAGTTGTGTATTCTTTCTTAAGGGAATGGGCTATCCTAGAACCAAGGGATTATTTTTCTGAGCTTTTAAACCTTGGCATCCTAAGTTTCTGCTGCTGTCTTAAGGAAAGGAACATAAGACCAAATTACATCTGCTGGTAGGATTGGTCCCCTTGGCCTTCTCAATCCCACTGAAGAGCAGACTAGGTTATGGAGAAGACATTATGGTGACGTGGCACTGGCATGTCTTCATGGGATCGGTCAGTTCTGTGTGGCTCGCTCGTCACCTTTATTTTGAGTCCCTTTAAATCAAATTATTTTTTTTAAAAATCGTCTCCTCAAACAATATTACGTCCAGATTGGTTACAACGGATCAGCAGCAGTAGTTTTGTTATAGCTATAAAACATGCTTTAATTCGCTTATTCTTGTATCATTAGACATTAGGGATATGTCAAGGTATTTAGCACTGTTCTTTCATACAACAAAGTATATCATAATTATACTTAACATCTTTTTTGTTAAATTAATTCATTACAGTTTAACACAGAAATACCTCCTGGGTGTATAGAATGCAGGTTTATCTTTCCTTCTATTGTCTCCTGTCCCATAGGAATTTTTGTCTTTCATGACACAGTGATATCCTTTATCAAAGGACATTAAGGAGCTAAAGAACAAAGCTTTTTATAGCATCATCGGTAGGCAATAATTAAAACACATACTGCATTACATAGGCAAAACAAAGTATGTCTGCAAGGATACACACACACACATACAATTCCAGGAGTCTGTTAGACCAGGTCCATAATATTTACTCTCATCTCCTAAAAATGTTTGAATATATGATTATAGTACATTATATACATATAAAAGGTCAAAGAACCCCGGCTCCTTGTCAGGAATTTGTATAAAAGATACATAGAAGAGAAATTTTGTGTTATATTGAGTATCTGTTCAAAAACAAATATGTAAGTGGATATGTTCTACTTCATAAAGATTTCAGCTTTAAATGGTGGTCATAATTAAACAGTATATGATAGGAGCTACCCTAAATGTTCTTTTTTTTCCTCCAGAAATAGCATAAGCTCAAAAAACTGCATCTACAAGGAAAATTTTAAGAAAATAATTTAATTCCTCACAGTTTTCTTTCCATTCGTATTAATGGTCAATATGACGAATATGAAGATATGCTACTGAAACCCCACCTGGAAAAATCCACCTGCTATCTTTTGCCTGTATAGAGGACTTTAAAATTACCAATACTGTAAAACAGCAACAGCATTGTCTAACTTTGATTGTTACATTACAAACATGAGTGAGCTATATTCTAACAAATCTAAGTATATACGTTATCCTGCAGCACAGCCATTCCTTTGCACTACTCTAGGCATTGTGTCTCCGTTCTAAATTTTTTAGATAAGGGTTTGGCTTTTCCACAACACATAAACCAGTGCACTTAAATGCACTAATAAAGGGATCTCCAGAGAATAGTTAGGTAAGGCTTCAAAAAAAATAAAATAAATAAAAGTGGTCCTTTAACACTACTAACTTACCTTCTAGATTGAAGGTTCTTCTGAGTAGGGACCTCTAGTTGCAGTAAGCTGTCTACAGACCCATTTGTTTCAGATTTGTGCTTCACTGTACTTGTATTTTTTTTATTTATCTTAGGATTTGCTTATACCTTTGTAATTTGCCAATTGTCCCCACCCAATAATATTTTGAAAACGATGTTTCGGCAGATGTTGGCTTTTTTTTTTTCTAATCGAATTGGTCACCTGGGAGGGGCCTTGATGCAGCTATTATCTCCATTTAGTTCTTAAAAAAAGGTTTCCACAGTGATCTGAAAGAATAGACTTCAAAGTAGTTGCCACTTACAATAGGATGATTCCTTCAGGAGACAAATGAGCAAAAAGTAATAAATGAGAATAGTAACAAATAACTGTATATAACAAATTAAAAACTATACCAGATAAAAATCTGTGATGTAATTGCACAAAAAAGCTGCTCGCAATGGGGGACCACCATGACACATTAAGTATTAAAGTCAGTTTGCCAACGGGGTCTTTATAGTATGGGTCTAATTTTTAATACCATGAGTGTCCTTTAAGGACCCCCATGGTAACTAGGGGTTAAATAGGAATACCATGGGGCCCTTTATTTATATTAGGATCCATGAGTCACGTAGGCACCTAAATGTTGACACAGGTTAATTATGTAGGATCTGAATAGACCTCCATGTTTATAGTGGGGATTTGGTATGAGCACTTAGGATGAGGGAATCCTGGGAGTTCCCTACAGTGTGGGAGGCGGGAACCCCTTGGGGAATATTTGAAAGATTTCAGCGAGTTAACACAGAGCTTTAAAGCACATGTTAATAAGAGCTTTAGATATGCAAACAAGCACTTAATAGTTTATTTTTATATTGAAATCCTCTTAAATGAACTATGACCATCTTCACCTATTTCATACCCATTATACGTCTCTTCATTCTCCACAGCCTCAACCTTTTATCTTTCTGAGTGATTTTAGGCTCAATCTCTAGTCTATCAATTTGGTTTTTCTAACTACTCATTTAATTTACCCTTTATCTTCCTCCTGCAATAAACAGATGACGCCTGTGAATGGACCCCATATAATTTGGTGGCTGAACACCTAGTGGCAATGAGAACACGCAGCTACCTCTGGCCCATTACAAAAATGGATGGTGCAAATAAGTAAACATTTTTTATGAAAGGGCTGGTGGTACCGCAAAACCAACTATACAGCAACACATGCCAATCAGTCCCAAAGGGCTGTAGCAGGGGACTGATCAGTGCACAAAATGCCAGAATGTTAAAATTAACATACTTGGTGGCCTTGTTAGACCAACCTAGTTATCAGATTAAATACCCATGCTCGACACCCAATGGGTTAATAATATCCAAGACAATATCCGATATAATTTATCTTACATGCACCTGTCTTATAATATATATGCCAGCATTTATTCATTTTTTTGTTATGTATCATTATTATAGTATTTGTTAAAGTTATTTTAATTTCAGTTTATCCTTATTTTAGCAGGGCAAATCAACCGATGCACCCACACCTTGGAAATTGCACTACATTATGATGAAAAAAAAAGTATATTGTAAGGTCACAACTTCCACAAGATTGTGTCATTTCAGTAAAACTGAATAGACATCTTATTACCATTGAAGACGCCTCATAAGTTAGAAAAAAACAAATGTCAGCCTTTAGCGATGCATAATTGAATATAATAGATAAAGAATGCATTCATTTATTTCTTTTTACTTTTCAATAATATTTGCTGATTATCAAAACAAGATATTCAAAGAGTATACATTTAAATATGACACTCCAGTGCAGTGTGAATACATGGTGTGGAAAGGACATGTTTAGTTATCCTTGGTATAGCGCTTCTCATGGGATTGTCTCACATCCAAAATAACCCTGACGATGCAAATAGGAAACAAGTTAAACCTTCAAGTGACCAATGAACATATGCAAGCTCTTTATTGCTCTGTTCTTACTGCTTCACAACATGGCCCATTTTTTTGAATATTTAACTGTGAAAAAGAGCCAAATGTAAAAAAAAAAAACTTCTTTATATTTTGCTACTTTTCTAAGTAATTATTCTTTACTGTGTGGCTCTATTTTGCTTACTTCGTTGCTATCGCCTATCAGTGTGGGTGTGTCCATGTAAACTTATGAATTTTTATTTAGCCCTGCTGAGAGCACTAGTATATACAAATTAGGAACTTGCCCGTCAAAAATGACTGGAATAAAATTGTAAGGCTGGCAATACTCTTTGCCACACAATGCGAAACTATGGGCCCTCTGCGTACCTTTGGCGTTTATCGCGAGCCTCAACTTTCCTGCGTTGCAATGATCACCTTCGATGCTCATCGCGAGCCCCTCTATGAGCACCTTCGGCACTCACTGCAAGGCTCTCCCCCTGTGTAGTTTATAGGCCTCGCGCTGAAGTGTTACTTTGTTTGGTTGTGTTAGTGCCTTGGGTTAAGTGTTACTACGTTGTGTTAAATGTTACTGGCTTTCGTGAATTGTTACTGCTTATGGCTCATTTTTCCATCCATGTTGCGTTTTTTCGGCAGCCATTTTTTTCCCCTCGCTTAGGCGATTTTCAATTGTGAAAATATGACAAATATGCCTTCAAATTAACTTGCAACCTCACTCACAGGCTTCCTGTCTCTCCCACTGTGCTGTGTGCGAGTGTGTAAGCGAACTTGAAGCATATTTGTTTTTTTTTTTAAAGTCTTTCCAGTTCTGTGGTTTGGCCGTTAAAGTCGGATTTGTGCGAGGCGCACAGTGTATGTACGGGTTTTGGTTCTAAGTGTCGTAAGTCCCGCATGCCTCAACTGCTTGCCTTGCTTCGTGAGGCTCACAGTGCAATGAGCGCCTTTGGCGCTCATTGCAGCCTAAGTCCCGCGATTCTCGCAATCTAATGCATTGCAGCCTAAGTCGCACGCGCCTTGCTTAGTGAGGCTCGCAGTTGCGGCCCTGTGGGCCACAACATGACCAACGCCCTTGAACTGACAACTATATATGTGATGTCATTTTCTCATTGTGCAAATAGACACTCTGTGTATTCAAAGTCTACTTCCACACCTTAAAAAATCCACATCTCTTAAATTGTATTGCTAAAAATATTCATTTATTTTAAAAAGTTGTATTCTAGATCTTTTAATCACCTTATATGCCTGCTTCATTACAGGGAACCACGATGCAATAGTTTCATACCCACTAGATACTTGAGCAAGTAAAAAAGAGGCCCGATTACTACTTCTTACAGGTTTGTATAGTAATGATTAATGTATATCGGGAATATGCATAAAAGGGAATTCTATTGTTTTGTTGATGGTTTCGAGAAGTACACAATACATTATAAACTAATAGACCAAATATGTCAATATTTAGCCAAATACCAAGTAATTATTTCCAAATGAAAAGAAAACCTGACTAAAGAAAGTGAACAGGAACATAAGCAAGTAACACAATCAAACGTTAACAGTGGGATCTGCCCCATGGGGCATGGAACTGGGGAGGCTTAGCAATATTTCTTCAGGTTTCACAAATTAGAATATACATTTGACCCACACTGCTGATTAATCTAGCCATTCAGAGAGGAGAAAACAGTGCTTTTTTGATACAAAATAAACTAAACAAAAAAAAGTGTGTGGTCACTTTCCCATCCCTATGAAGACACTGGGCAGGGCCAATGGAACAGCTGCAAGGACGTTTTACATTCCTCTGTGTGGACAGCGGGCTGGAGCCAATGACAACAAGGGGTTGGCCAATGATATCATATCATATCTTTACCTGCTTTCAAGATCCACGGTGGTCAAGTCACCAGGCAGAGCTGGCCACACCCTATAATAATGCACTGGGAGGTGGAGAAAAGCAGCTCTGTTTCAAGGGGAAAAAAATAATTTAAAAAAAGTAAGTTATTTATTTAAAACTGAAAACTGTTTTTAATAGTCTTTGTACAACAAACAAACAGATATGCTTTTAAAAAATTATTATAAAAAGCATTACAATTAACCCAATATTTTTATACGTCAGATTGTATTTCCCTGTTTTAGATTTTCTTCTATTTAAAATTGTTTATGAGGTTTACTGGTTGTTGAAAAGTTTTTTTTTTTTTTTAAGTTATGCTTCTATCCTTTTCCCCTAGCGCCAACTTCCATATCCCTTTGACTGTTTACAAGATCTTCTCTGCTTCTCAATTAGCTGCTCTTGCCATTTCAATGTTTTTTTTTTTGTTTGTTATCTGTATAAGAAAGTACATTGCTTTAAATTGAGAGCTTTTCATTTAATGCATTACATTGCACTAGTCTTTTAATGATGTGTGTTGGTCAAATACGAATGTAATGCTGCCTGAATGTATTTACCAGTGTACTCAGGAGGCTTTTGCTTTTAGCTAAACTTTTACTGATCATATTGGGTTTTTTTTTTTAAGTATAAAATCCCCCCCCCCCCGCCCCCCCCAAAAAAGAGCTAATAATACATTTTAAAAAATAATTATTAGCTTTATAAACAGTATATATTCTGCATATAAATATAATTACACTGTCAAGTACCTTGTCTAAACACAGACATAGTGCTGTAATGTGTTTGGCCTCCTGCATCTGTAACCACTGCCCCTGAATGTGTCCTAAACTACTTCTGTTTGGTATGTAGGATTATGTCATGTCTATTTTATATACCATCAATCCTCAATTCATAATTTGTTTATTGCATACACCCCTTTCATTTGATTCCCTGATTCATTCAATTCTTGTTATCTTCATGATGTAGCCATGAGTGAAGAAGAAGTAGATAGTGGGGGGCTTAAGATAGTGAGTATATGAAAATGAAGGGGAAGAAGGTAGGCCAGGCAATGGAGCATTTTCAAATGCTGCATCAATAACTGTAGCCCCCCATTGTTTACCCTTAAAACAAAGCAAGGATTGCATTTCCCATCTCCTATTGGTGTTGGATTTACTCAGGCCACACTTTCATGCACACTAGTCTAACACCTCTATTATATTCCATGCATTCAGGTCCCTTATAAAATAATAGGAGTATTTAGTTAAATATCAAAAAAGCCTAATTAAATAGGAACAATGTCTGGTTTGAAAGGGAGTACGTCAAAGCATTTTAAATAGCCCCAAATTGAATCGTTGAGGTTTAGAATTATTTTGAGAAACCTTTTTAAAATTTAAAGAAAAAAGTAATAAAGAGGATTGAAGATTATTTAAGATTTAACCTAACCTACTGTATAGTTAGTTCAACAGAGACACTATTTGGCTGTTGATGCATTTAGTAGCCATAAGAACAGGTTTAGATGCAAAAGCCCGCAGGTACTGTCCAGTCTAGGTTGATGAGGTACAATATATTTTTATTTCACAGATAAAGTTTTGAGATTTTAACCATTGTAAAATGTACTTCTTAGCTGAATATATTACACTTGTATTGCCAATGGAGTAGTCTAAAGTCCTATCAACTTTACAATAAAAAGGCAAGAGTTTATATTGTAATCTATAAAGTGCATTGGCTCAGGTTCATCTATACATTTAAGAGAGCCTAGTTCATTTATATTTCAGTGTCTTTATCGAGATGATCATCATTTTTGTTTACTAGTAAAAGCAGCTTAAGACGACAAAGCAATCTGATAAAAGGTACATGATGCAATACAATTTTCTGTCCTGCAACTAAAAGAACACATCTTAAGGTATGCATTGCCGTGAATGATGCAATCATCACACAAGACAACAAAAATTCTAAATTCACTCTTTCATATCTCGCCTTGACTACTGCAACTCGCTCCTTGCTGGCCTTCCTATCTCCCGTCTCTCTCCACTCCAATCCATATTAAACGGATCCGCTAGACTCATTTACCAAAATCAAGGCACAGTGTCCGCAGCACCACTCTTGTTCTTGACTTGTACTTAACCCCTGTATAGCGCCACGGAATATGTTGGTGCGTTACAAATAAAGGATAATAATGATGATAATAATAATAATAATCTGTTCCTATGGGAAATACTACCATTGTAGCCTCTGTAATAAATTAGTAAATATCTACCAAATGTTAATTCTGAGAGATCACTGCAAGGCTGCCATCTAACTCCATTTAGGATTAAAATGATTTAGTACCCATTTCCACAATTACAACAAAGTTGTACAATTATTATTATCATCTATTGATAGAGAACCCTTAGCAACAATTTTTACAGGGAATACATATGACAAACATGAGAAAAGTATACATACTGGTACAGAAGGTAAAGAGGTAGCCGCTGCTTTAAGACAGTACAATCTAAATAGATTTGAAGATATGAGAGACAACATGAGTACAAACTGCAAATGCATAATATTTGCTTTAGAGACTGTGATTTTCTTATAATAGAAATTGAAGGATTATAATATATAAAGGCCATTCAAATTGTTGAATGTAATTGGATAAAATGCAATTATGGGTGTTTTTTATTAATAAATGTGGCAAATATCAAGGTCTGTTAATCAATTAAATGCATTTCAAGTTGCCCATGAGACTTGGTTCTGATATATTTATAAGTTTTCCAGAAGCAAAATAAAAAGAATGGTGCAGAATTTGAGAAATCCCAATGGCTCTGCCTAGATGCCATTTCAAACTGGAGGAGCACGGATGCCATCCACAGCAAATGATGGCACTTCATGGTGAATGTACATAAATATAGCACTTTGTCACTCAATAACATTTAAACTCTACAACCAAATAATTTGTATGCATCAAAAGTCCACTGCTTTGAAATTATTATTTTACAGTACAGATAACTGAAGACTACAATATATTAGTCATAGTGAATAAAGACAAAACTAACTGCTGTAAACAAAATATATCTGTAAAAATATATAGATGTCATTCAGTACCTTAAGATATATGGAAATGTCCCTGTTTTTAATATTAAAATAAACTATTGAAGTGTTTTATTTGCAAATCTAAACATCATGCTATTTATGATCAAAGCTCTGTTTTCACTAACCTTCCAAACAGTCCCTGCAATGTTCCGGCCCCACATGACATGTGTACAATGTTTGTATTAATAAGAAATGTACTAGCCACTTAGACTGTTTTTCAACTGTATTTTTTTTAATGCTTCTGAGAATCTGTGATTGGTTAGTACATCTAGTGCCAATAGAAACATTGTATGCATTACTTACCATATAGAGATGTGGAGCGGTGGGTAACAGCATCCCCTTTTTAACTGCAGGTTATGAATTTAAATCCTCTTTTTTACATTAATATTGGTCTCATATTACCCCTTACAGCTTATATATATATTTTCAGTTTTATCTTGTGACCAAAATAAAGATTTTAAAATAATTAATAAAAATAAGGTGGTAGGTCTTGAACTCACAAGTGTCAGTTCATAGTCCACTCACCTAACCAATAGCGAATATGTCTACATTATTTTAATGCTGCACAGGCATGTTGTTGTTGTTTAGTTGCTTAGTCGTGCCCGACTCTGTGACCCTATGGACCATAGCACACAGGCACATCTGTCATTGCATCTCTGGTTATGCTTATCCATAAGGTTATCGTGGCAAAGATACTGGAGTGGGTTGACAGTTCCTTTTCTAGAGAACCATAATTTGTCTGACTTCTTCTATGACCTGTCCATCTTGAGTGACCCGACATGCCCCTTCACCACGACAATGCAGCGATCCAGAAGGGGAAGGGCATGTTAAAAGCAGCCTAAAAACATTAACAAGCTAAACTAAATTTAGCAGTAATATTAAAAATGAATGCACTTTCCATTTGTTTGTCTTCCACCCATTTTCTGATAGTTCAGAGCACAAATGATGACTTCAGTGTCCAGTTCCATAATAATAAATGGCAAATTAAAATATTGGCTCTTTTGAGCATATTGCAGTGGTTTGATTAAGCATAGATTTCCAGTTGAGAGATGAAAATTTAGTGAATAGCCTATGGAATATGCTGGCGTTATTAAAGACAGAATACAATAAGTGGCTTAGTGAATATAGTCATATCTAACACAGCTATGTGTTTCTATTTCCTGGACCTGCAGACAGTGCCAAATAATTCAGTTCCAATGTAAAAGTGACTGCCATGCAAATATTCCAAGAATGACTGGGAAGTGTTTAAATGTAGGTTATGTATAAGGATTAAATCATATTTTGGTTTAGAACATGTATATGTTGCTGTATTATTGTCTACTACACTACAAAAAAAACAAACAAAAAAACAAACAAAAAAAAAATCGATAAAGCTCTTAATAAAGGAAGTAAAATGTAGTTACATTAAAATGATAATTAATAAATACATTATAAATTAAAAATTATATTATGAACAGTTGTTTGGGTGTATAATGTAATTGTGTGTTATGTACAAAGGAATGCAGTATATATATACACCCACTCAGGCTACTTATTAATTTGGGGCAGAAAGCATTTAACATGTATGATATTATTTATGTATGTAGACAAGGAACATAATTGTTTTTTTCCATTCATATAAAAGAACAGGTTTTAAAAACATTACAAAAAGAAATGAAAAAGGAAGCCAACAAGATATCCGCAAAGCACACTGTAATATGTAAGCGAAGACAAGGACGCATACTGCAGGGGTGCTCAAGTTCAGTCCGGGTGGGCCGCATACAGGCCTGGATTTGAGGATTTATTTTCTGTGCACAGGTGAGAATCAGCATGACTGGAGAAGCGATAGTCTCACTTGGGTGCAGCAGGGATATCCTTAAATCCGGGCCTGTGTGCATCCCACCAGGAATGAACGTGGACATCCCTGATCTACTGTATATTACTGCTCATTGGCAGACATGGGCAAGCTTCCGAGAGCAGTCACACAAAACAGTTGAAAGTTGTAATCAAGTTGTAATTGAATGTACTGCGAGCTTAGAGATGCGTTCATACAAGCTGTTATCAACTCTTCTACGCACAAAACTTGATTTCAGGTAAGGTTTCATTGACATGTTCCGAAATTGATTCTGGTGGTGTATTGAACATTTTGATTATATTATATTTTGCTGAGCAAAATAGGTGTAAAGATGTGCATTTTAAGTTACTATTTAGCCATACGTTTATAAAATAAACATTTGTGATTGGTATTAAAATGTATTTCCCACTCAATGTAAGGGAGTTTTCGTTTAAAAGAAAATGCTTATAAAACACTGTTGATGTGGTATTATACTCCAATAGCATTACTGCATTTATAAAAAGACATTGTTGCAGAGATTGCAATTAAGAAAAATGTTGTAGTTCAAGAAAAAAAAAAGACACTTGTTTGCTGTGTAAGTTATGAACATAAAACCATTTTTTAGGACAATGCACATTTTCTGGAGGTTCTTTATGAGTACAAGAATTTTGTTCTTTATGGCTCTTTAGGAAAACTGTACAAGAATTGTCCAATTTTGTGTGAGTTACATCACTTCCTAAGAGCAAGATGTGTGTTGCTATCAGAGGTGTTGTTAGATAATTGTATAGGATTTACACCACTTCTACCTAACGAGACCAGAAGCAGAAAGTTTGATTCAAATCTAGCTCTGCTGAAATGTAAATGCATCTCTCGCACTCACAGACTTCCTCCAACTATCATGAGTTCCTCCAGTGTCCTGCAGAAGCATCAAACTTTTAAAATTGCTTTACATGACTTTCTTCCTGTTTGATTATACTTTTAGTCAAGTTTTCAAACATATATTTTTTTCATTGTTCAGTGGTCCTTTAATGGGTGCAATTTTCCTTATGTTGGAAAACCCAAGCGCAGTGAAGAGAGAAGAGAGGGGGAAAAAAACACATTGGATGATAAATATGTGTTGGAAGAATCATTGGCCTTGATATAGACATTATAGATCCTGCTCTTGTCTTGCTGGGGTTAAGTTGCTATGTAGGATTGGACTGTTCTAGCCCAATAAGACTATGCTGGTACATTATAATGTATCAAATTTGTTAGCTCTTATTTAGATTTATTTCCTAGATTGTATTAAATATTTATTAAAAGTAATTACATTTCACACTACAGAAAGTTATTATAAAATTTAACAAAGATCTTAAAACTACAAATATTATTAATTTTCCTTTACACTCATGGTAACCACATATTTAGACATAGTTGCGTGTTACCAGTTGGTATTGATCTGAGTCTTTCAAAGGCATACATTGTATGACAAACTTTATGTAGAGTAAAAGGCTAATAAAGATCTCCACTACGGATTATAGATGCTTGGTCAGCTCATATGCAAGATGAACAGGCATTTCCCCCTTGACTCATTAAAGGTATATGAAGGTTTGCAGGATATCATGTGTTTTAAGTTTGTACGATTGGGCGTGCCTCATATCAAATAACTTTATGGAGGAATTCTGTATATTTGTATTACATTTACATTTTTATGTGTGACCTATGTAGGCAGAGTGTCCTAGCCAATCAGCTGTGTGGAGTGGTGTCATAGTGAACTAACTGTCAGCAACATGGCCACCTCCAAAGTAGTTTTAATTATACTGAAGACCTGAGAATTTCAACACTGTATCAACAAGCATTCAAATGGTTCACACATCTGGTCTTATTCCCTTTTCCTGGCTTAAAGGGTCATTTAATTCAGAACAATTTGGTGCACACATGTTGAAATACTTTTTGAAATGTGTGCATTTTTCACGGAGAAGTAATACATTAAACCTCTGTTAATACGTGTCACTGACTGCCCGTAGACAGACCGACAGCAACAGCTCCATGCAGTGAACATAAGCAAAAAGAGATTTAACCCTTCACAAATTCACACACAACCTCTATTCATTAAATGTACAGGCCCTTATTCAATTGCAATTTGGCCAATTGAATAGGGCCCTAAATAAGCACATAACATATTTTTTTTAAAGAAGTTTTTAGTTAGCAAGCATCTATCCAAAAGCAAGGTTTTCACTAACTAAAAACTTATTTAAAAAAAATATGCTATGTGCTTATTTAGGGCCCTATTCAATTGGCCAAATCGCAATTGAATGAGGGCCACAGTATATAAATGGTTTGCCATTTTAACTTTGCTCATGTTTGACGGGAAAACATTATAGATTTTGAGAGGAGGCAGAGAACAGCATTGTTCTAGGACAGGAATAGTCCGTAAGCAGACCTGGGTGCGAATCAGGGGCTTTGGTCCCTATCTTCTGAACCACAGCTACATCATTACATGTCATATATTTCTACTGAAGCTTCCAAATCCTAATGTAAGCTATCCATTAAATAGCGCTAATGAAAATGCTGATGCTTTATAAATAAATATAATATTAATAAGGTAATTTCATGAGTTCTCCATTAGTGTGAACCTCCTTTCTGAATGTCAATATATTTGTGTGTCTATAAACAATATGGATTTCAAACCTTTTCTTTGTTTTCACAAATGCATTGGACACTGGTAAAATTTGTAAAAAAAATAAAATAAATTTACTGTGACTGTCCTAGGGTGTGTTAGAAATTATGCTCTCCTATAATTCCTTACGGCTGCAGACTGGGCAAGACAGACATTACAATGACAAAAATATTAAAGGAACACTCTTTACACACATTTTCTAGAAATTAAAAGATCAAGTTTTAAGCTTTCAAATTATTCTTGTATGAAACATGAGTGACCTGCAAAGTATAAAAATATATTGTTACATGAACGATTAACAGGCAGCCTTGTGAAACTGGTTTAGTTAAACACAGGGACTATCAATAGAAAAATCCTCCCATATTATTAGAATATGTAACCTAGGTCAAGGTGGCTGAAAGTCTTTGGACTGAAGAAGCACATAAGTGCATAAAAGCAAAGTATTTTTTAATCCAATTTCATTATTTTCATGTAAAAAATATTTTTTAATCATAAAACATACCTATTTAAATGGCAGAAAATGTGCCGATACATTTGTCCTATTGTTTGAGGTTTGACCAGCTGCATCGTTGCGATTGATCAATTTCCTTCAATCACAATATGTTAAAAAAAAATAATGTTTTAAATATATATATATATATATATATATATATATATATATATATATATACATATACACACACACATTTTAGTAACAATATTATCAGTATTAAATGCATTAAACATCCCAGCCACAATAGTGTCCATTTATCAATATATAAACTTATATTAAAGCCCACAGAAATTCTGTGTTGTAACTGAATAAAAACTATTTGTTGGAAATGCCTCTTAAATTTAAGTCCACAGCATTCTCAAATTCTTCCAATATAAAATGTAGTCACTGTTTGTTCATTGAATTATTGAGCTAAGTTAAACCATAAAAGCTTCTCTGAAATCAAGTTATGTGTCTGCGTGTGAATGTGCCGAGGTTAGCCCTGGATACTGTCTCTGCTTCTTCCTGCTACCACTTACATGCAAACATCAACCTGAAATGATATTTTAACATGCCAAAAAATTCTTAAAGGACATTCACTATATGAATTAATCATTGTATGGACTGCAAAGGGTATTTTCTGACAGGAAAATTGATATTGCAGTTCTTTACAGTTCACCACAGCCTCTGCAAAGGCTTATTTCGTCCACTCTATATATGGTAGAATTGTTTTTTTTAACCTAAAACCTAGAAAACAGACCCACTGACCTTTCTTTACTCCATATAAAAAGGGACATTTTAAACCTAGAAAACCCATTGCAGTCATAAATACATGAAAAAAAGTAAACAGTTGTTTTTCTTTAATTTGGAGCTTACATATAGAGGTGACATTTAGTTCAGATTATTTCTATATTAAATGTTATATTAAAAACCCATTCTGCAAAAAGTCTAGCTGAACTTGGAAAACACTCATGTAAATTAATAGCAAAGTATCACATTGTTCAGTTTATTATCAAGACGAAACAGACACACATTCCAAGACTTTGTAAGGTTCACAAAATGACAATCTTAGTATAAAAGAATTCAACACTAAACACACATAGGAAGTAATGGTGTGCTTTTGGTATGCAATGCACAAACTACACAAACCAACGCAGAAGTTTAGATGAAGTCTAATACCACTATGTCCTAATGCTCACAATTAATTTAGCAGCAATTTCAAAAAGGCACCCATCCTCAAAGTGCATATGGTGACTTCAGTGTCACTGTAAAGGATTTCACATGTTGTAGAAAAAAAAGTCTATACAAGGTTAAAAGACCCTAACACAGAATAGGTAGGTTTGGGATTCAGGGAATAGTATGATTAACAATTTTTAGTCATTTAATAATTTATTTTCCCAAATGAGCAGACAATGAATTAGTAATGTTATTGATTGAACCTGATTGACCTCATTTTAGCAACCTAAATCCTTACAGGTTACTCTTTCACAAGACTAGATTTTCTATGCTACACAGTTATTAAATCAGTTAAAAGGTCCCCTGTTTTAACCTTTTTTTTAAAAATCTAACACACAACTGCTTTTATCAGAAACACACATTAACATTGATTCATTATAAACACAAAGATTTTATTTAAAAAGAAAATTTGGTTTCCACACCCCCAGAGCTGCATTTTGGTATGGATTTTAAACTATGCTAACCTTCAAGCCAACAGCAGCACAGTGCAGAGATCCATAAACCATTGTCCGGGCTCCTCCTTACTTCCTTGTGCACTACACATTCCATGATGCCTTGCTGCACAAACTGCCATCACAGATTGAAACAATGTATTAACATCTGCCAGTGATTGGCCAAAATGAATTATGATTACATTTAGTAAACTTTAGAGTAAGATTATTAATGTGAATTTTGGTATTTTTTCATACACTGCTGATTATCCTCCATGAGGCACATTCATAATCCATGAAGCTTAAATATGCCTTTAAGACAGGAGAAGCATTTGAGTGAAATACTTAAAGTGCATAATTAGACACCTAGAAGTGGACACTAAGGGCCATATTCTATTAGCTACTTGCAAATGCCTTGAACTCATAAATTTGGCTTTGGGTGTTTTTTTTAAATGTTTATATGCATTCTATTGACTTAAGAATTCATTAGTGCCAATAAGTAATATTTGCCGAATATGTAGCAATATTAAAAGTGATTTTAAGTGTGTATAAATTTACGAATCGGGCAATAGAATAAAGCACTAAGTAGCTAGCTAGAATATTAGGACTCTGGTAAAAGGTATCTGCCACAGAAATACATATATATTAAAATAATCACAGGTTCCAGAGCTATCTAATATACTTTACAGTGGATGAAGGGAGCTAGAATGTGGATACATTTTTTACCCACTTTCTAAAACATTTCCCTACTTATTCAAAGAAGCATACATTAAAAAGGGAGTGCAAAGGTAGTTTCAAAGCCAGAAGCAAGTTTTTAGGAGCCTAGATGGCTTTTAACACCAGCACATTAGAGAAATAACATTTCATCAATTATTGTGGTTTTGTTTCCCATTATTATATTAAAATATGTTTATCAATGTAAAATAATGCTATGAAGCTGGGCAAGGTGCTTTTACTTTCCTTTCTCAAAGTCTTTCCAAACACAAGAAAAGAAGGTGTTCATGTAACTTGCAAAACCAAGTTCAGTTATTTGAAGGCTATGCTTTTCAAGAATTAGATCTTATCTGAAAAAAAACTAAATAGTTTTGAATTTAAAAACTAAGTTTGAAAACAGCAAGTATAAATATGTATAGATAAAAAAAAAAAAAAAAAACATCTAGCAGTCACAGCACTATTGCTCTATTTTTATTTCATTTTCTGTGTCTTACAGGGATGTGTTTTTCATTCTCCCACAGACATTATGTACTCCCAAAAATGGTAAAAGCTATGAAATGCTATTGTGCTGAAATCATTTTACTTTCTTGAATAGCTTGAACCTTTTCTCTAGAAGTACTAAGGCTTTTTTTTGCATTATTATTTTGAAGTAATGTTTTATAACTAGAGAGCAAGTTAAAAAAAAGTGTGCTTTAAATTATTTAAATTTACATTTCCTACTGCTGTATAAACTGCTTTGAATGTATAATGACCCATGTGTCCTTTCCAGCAAGTAGGCAATAACAAAACTGTATAAGAGTCACTCAACCAATGAGATAAAATACACCTGGATAATCTGTGCAAGGCATTCCTTGCAAATTTAAAGATGCAAACATGTTTTACTTAAGTGTTTTTAAATATTCTCCAAACACTCCAAGTGCATGATAACTATTTTGTGGGGTTCCATATTCCTTTCATGCTAATCTAGCATTCCTCAGTCCTCTCCATATTGCTATAACATTAACAAATGTAAACCCATACAAAATTTAAATATTCAATCTATAACTCTGCTTAATTAGATACCGAACTCCGATAAGAAATGTGAGCGCCATTAAGAAAATGTGCACTTTCAACCTGAAACAGGGAACCTATGGCCTTGTGTCCAATCCCTTGCCATGTTTTATCCAGCATGTGAACATTTTTACCCCATAGGCACAGTATATTTATTTCCAAATTACTAAAATATTTAATTTTGATTAAATAAAAATACTAACTCCATGGCCACAAATGAACTGGCTCCCCTGGGATTGTCATCACATAGTTCCTTCAACAGCAAGCTGGTGGCACATGTCATGCCAGCTAGTCTGAATCCAAGGAAAGAAAGAGACATCAGACTAAATGCTCTCAATTAGAACCGAATCATGAAGCACAGAAACAGATTTGTGGTAGACAAGAACCAACATAGTCTATCTATAGTCTTTTCCGAAACATTTAGCTTATCAAGTCTTCAGGATCGCCCTATGCATGTCCCAGGCATGAAAAAATTAAACAAACATTTTAAGCAGCCTCAGTTGTAAATTATCTAGAAATGTGGATAAGAAATTCAATGTAAAAAAAAAGGGCTGATGACATTACGAACCAGCAGATACACCAAGCGGAACAATCTCCGCCATTAAAACGAGAATCAGATTGGTATAAAGTTTATATGCAAACAAAAGCCTAGGAAGTGATTTTGCTTGCATAGACTTGAATATATGTACACCTGCTTTATTGCAAGGCAAGAAACTAAAACAAATCACTCTTTTGAGATTTCAGTACACATTGTATAGGTGAAAGTAGAAACTATATCCAACAGCACACAGGTGCAACATAGTCAGGTGTGAGTTTCCCAAAGACTTATGACACGTTTGCTTGCTAGGACTGAACTCAAATTTGTTAAGTCAGATCTTAAAAGGTCAATATTGTATGCAAAAAATAAAACAAAATTCCAACTTCTTAATCCAGTTTCAAATCGCTGACAGTACAATCTTAGCTTTCTATTCTAGCAAAATGGATACATTTCCATATTACAAAAAATATCAAAATAAAATTCACCGTAATTTTAACCCAATTTGATATTTATTTACAATAATCCCGTCATAGAGGCTTCTTCCACCTAAAGCTTCCAGCTATCAGCTACAGCTTTGCATTTTATCTATATTTTTCATAATTGTGGCAGGACAACCTAGGTCTGACCCACCCAATGATACGTGATGGTTCTTGTTATTATCTGCGATAGCAGAGATAGAACCAGACAATTATTGGACCCTTACGGCAAGTAACACAGAAATTTTCAGGCAGAGCAGCAGAGTTGCCGACTGTAACTCTTCTTTTAGGCTGATGTAGAGTTATTAATCCCTATGATCAGAGTTAACCCTTGACTCAATGAGCACACACTTTATGTATGACCACCTAAGCACACTTGGTTTTCTCATCCATTCAACATTTTGTACATTTTAGTCACCCCTGCTCATCAAGTCCCACCCATTAGTGACAGTCCGCACACTCCCTGATCCAAGCCATGTGGCCTGTCTTTGAAGCACTTGATGTCAACCTTTCTAACAGCACCCTGGGGTGCTGGAGCCTAACCAGCTGAATAGCTTAATGGGACCTTATGTACTGTGTAAGGGATTCACACTTCAGTTTATGCTAAGTTTGCCCTGTCAGGAAGCTAGCTGTCCAAGGGACCATAATGGCTAATTAGATCTTCCTCATCCTTCTCTGAATGAAAATACCTGGCTCCTCCATGTCTGACTTCTTAAGTCTTCCCAAACCCCCTAAACCTGTTACCCCATAATTCTGACCCTATTCCATTTCTTCAGTATGATAATGGAAGAAAAACTGTGTAGAACTAAACAAAGCAAGTTTAAAAAAATGCAGTCTTAACTCCTTGATGTCAGTTTAAGTATATGTGTGATTTTAACACATAACATATCCATCATTTAGTCTTTTACTAAACTGTTCAGGCATACATCTCGATTTTCCTTCTGCAATAAAAAGGTTATTTTAGCATTATTGCTAGGGACGCTTAAGTGGTACTTTTTTACTACTTAATATTTGATAGGTTGCTTTACAATATGCTCTTTTGCATAACTTGACTTTATATCGACTACTGCAACTCGCCTTCTCACTGGCCTACCCACCACCAGACTATCTCCACTTCAATCCATTATGAATGCCTCTGTTAGACTCATCTTACGTACACAACGCTCAGTGTCAGCATCACCTCTCTGTCAATCACTCCACTGACTTCCCTTAGCCTCCAGAATAAAATTTAAAATCCTGACCCTAACTTTCAAAGCTCTCAACAATAGCACACCCCCATACATCTCTGGTCTCATCTCCAAATACTCCCCCACCTGCCCTCTTCATTCTACTAATGACCTTCTTTCCACAACTCGTCACCTCCTCTTACTCTCGCCTTCAGGACTTTTCTTGTGCTGCCCCTATTCTCTGGAACTCCTTGCCTCGCTCCACCAGATTATCCTCCTGCCTCAAAACCTCTCTAAAAACACATCTCTTTAAAAAGGCATATCAGCTTCCACCCTAACACACTCTCACCTCTCTCTACCACACACAATACCTTTAGGTTGTAGGTCTGCAAGTTTCAATCCCACAAGGTGCTTTGGGGAAAGCACTATGGACACTAGATTTGAGGTTCAAAGACAGGGCCCTCCTTACTGGTCTTGAACTTATCTTATGTACAGCACTATGTAATATGTTGGCGCATTATAAATAAACAATAATAATAAAAATAATAATATCTGACATAATATTTGAGAATGTAAAAAAATAAAACCAGTCCATGTACCTAGATGATGGAGCAATCTCTTCTTAGAAAAGGCATCAGTTGTGCCACTTTACCTGTGCCCATCCAGGGCCCATATTAGTTTCTCAGTCACAACAAGTTTATAGGCCCCTGGATACCATAAATTCTAAACATGGAAACAACCAAATCACACAGTTATAAAGGCATGCCCTCAATGCCACAATTATTATGAACCCACGTATGCCATAGGGGCAACCCTAACAGACACATCCAGGGGGTACCAGAATTATGACCACCCTGCTCACAGGGAAATATCAGTCCAGATAGAGTCTATATTTCTATTTTTTACAGTCCACACACAGTGGCCCCTGGGCATGACAGACATCTGAACAAATTTACCAACTATAAGAAACCATTTGAATTTCAGTATCAACACAGCAAATACTATCATCCCCTTGACCACTAGTCCCTTTGGACTCATCCACCCAGGATGGATCATGATTTTTTAAAACAGGCCATTACTTAATCTGGCCAAATAATGACTTGAGAGCAAAAAATATTTGGACTCGCTTAGGCACACGGGCTCAGTAGTTGTTTTATTGTGTATCCAATGTATGTTTACGTCATGATGTTATATTCTATGTCCTCTCTCCAGGATACAGTTTATATTCAAACTGACATTTCCATTGCTAGTCAGTAACTGCCATGTATGGAGTCAATTATGCTCCAGACTTGATAAAGTGAGGGTAGCAGATATCGCTGCCCCTGACTGGATACATATGCATATGGAACAAGATATCTAGAAGAGGTATATGTAAAATCCTTAGAGAAGATAAGAGCTGCCCTGGTTCTATACAACTACTTAAGTGGATGTTAACATGGTATGATGCCTTGCAGAAGAAATAATTAAAAATGATTGTATTAGCAGTTTAGACAAGATCCAGAAGACCCACAAACTATTACAGAATCTTATCAGTTCAAATTTAAATATACATTTATTGAACCTATTATGATTTTTTTATGTTAATCCTGTATTAATATTTTTAAATGCTGCATCCAAGGAAGGAGATTTTAGAGACATTGGCTGCCTTGGTGAGGGGACCAGAACAAACCTGAAAGATCTGCTGGGTAGGTTTGGCCTAACTTCTACACTAATGCAAATCTTTTACTCCCCCAGGTTATAGCCAAAACAAACTTTACGAATGAGACATGGCTCTAGGAGCCGATAGGAAATGCGAACATCATAAATCTTATAAGTGGGAAGTGCAGTAACAACTGCGTCAACTGCAGCTGCAAGGATACAGAGATATATAGAAAATAATTGTTTTTAATTGAACATATATTTTGATATTAAAAAGATGTGACAATTGTATTTATAGCTTCAATCAGTAAAAATGTGTTTATTTTGTGTTAAAATATGATATATTTAATTTAGCAATGTGGTTCTGTGACGTGTATTAAACCATTGAGTACTGGGTTGTGCATTATCCTGGATTTTGTAGAACTGGCTTAATACTAACATATCATATTTTTTTAAATTACATATATGTTGATATCGGATTGTTAAGTGTCAAATAATGTTAACATTTCATCATTTTGTAGTGCTTTTTGTGCTGTAGTGTCTCTTTAAATGCATCTGAGGGGCTCAGCAAGAGTTTGAAAACTACTTTGAGTGGTCTTTATTCTTGTAAATCTTTCTTCATTTTGCAGTTAGGGCAGTGCCCTTATTTGCAAGTGATCAGTATATTCTTATTCGCATAGGGTTTGGGTGTCAAAGTGTAAGGGAGCAACTCATACTTTATTGTCAATGCAAAAATCAATGGAGATTATTACATACATTTTTGTCTTTGTCACGAAGTTTACTCGTAGCAATGTCCAGCAGCAGTTTCCTTGCAATGTTTTAGTGAGGGGGGGATTAACATCGCTAGGTAGGATTTACTGTGCTGCTACGGCACTTGTAATTGATTTTTGAGGGATTAACATAACATTTTAAGGCTCTTTTGCCCTCCCTACCGGCAAGTATTTGACAATATAGCAATGCAATAGGACACATGGGGCATCATACGCATATTAGTGCAATCCCACTAATTCACTATTCATTGTATAATGACTGAATACTTAGTTGTGTATTTGATTAGGCAATTTATCACTTTTTTATTTTAATGCAATGATTATGCATGTTTTTTAAATTAATGATTTTTAAACATTGCTTTGTCTTTTGAGCTAATCAAAGGACAAACTAAAAACATAATAAGATTGCTAGCTACACAAAAAATGTAGGATGCTGGGTGTGCATGAATTCAGAGAAATATATTATGTTTTTACAAATATTTATGCGTCCGGTTGCAAAAGAAGCCATGCAATGATAAGATAGTCAATACATGTTTTTGATTAATCACTGTCAGCATGCATGCCATGCCCTCTTTTCCCATTAACTGATAGTACTCATTTATTTCTAAATTACTTCAATGTCATCTTTGAAATTATTGTATTCTGTAATAACCTCTAAACCAGGGGTCCCCAACCCCCGGACCACCACCAGTTCGCGGCCTCTGTTCATCAGGCCGTACTTTTATCCGCCATACCCCCTTCTCTGTCCCCCTTACCTCCCCCTGCCCCACAGATGCTCCCTCTGTCCCCCCTTTGCACTGTACCTGCTGATTCATTGGTGGTTCAGCGAAGAAATGGAGTCCCACCCCTGCCGGCGCTCTTCTCTGCAGCGTAGGGACGTAGCTATGACGTTATTTGGGAATTCCCTAAACTGCAGAGAGTACGCGCAGGCAGGGCTGGTGTGTGTCGTATATGTGGGGGACCACTGCTCTAAACAAGATATAACTATATACACTATGGGCCAGTGGCTGTTAAGACTTCTTTGAGGATGCTATGACTAAACATACTTTGCAAACTCAAAAAACCCTCTCAGAATATGACAATTTTAGTAAATTTGGTCACGTGTATTCTAGTTTGTGTACTATGAGCTAGATAATATAGATCTGGATACATTTATTAGCATGTTTACCAAAAAGGAATGTCCACGGCTTCAGAAGACATGCAAAATGAGGTCACTAGTAAGCCTTCAATCATCAAACCTCCCCTTTTCATGACCTTCCTTTCTTACTCATTCACAAAAGATTGCATGCCTTTACAAATGGAGAGAAGTTATTTGCTGGGACTGCCTGACCTTTTGATACTGCCCCTACTCCTCTGTCCTTCCTTGGTAGTCAGACAATAACCTCCCACACTTTCTTCTAAACCTTATGCCCCAATCCTCCCTTCATGAACAGCGATGCATTTAACAGTCACCTAGAAGATGTTTTACATTTACTATTACCAAGGAGAAATCTGAACTAAACATAGTACAAAAATGTGACAATAAGCATTTCATAGTGTCCCTATGAGTGTGACATTACAGTATATTCACTAAACATTTGTCTTTTGCACTACTTCTAAAAAGGAGATTGGAATCTTGAAAGAGTTAAGATAAGGGCAAAATTAACAAAAGGAAAGATTACAAGTCTATAAAAAGCTGATAAAGTTAAATTTAGAAAAAAGTGTCAATGAACCCAAATGATTGTCTATTAATAATGTACAATATAGAGTTTTGTAATATGCAACTTTCTTGTCAATTTTAAAATGTCCTGGCAAGAGGTTACTACTTCAGATTAGTGGAAAGGAGATATAAGGTTCAACAATGATTTGATTTTCACAGTAGTGGCAATCAGACCGAGGAACTTGCTATTAAAAAGGTTGTGCCCGCAGATTCAATAGATAACTTTAAAGGGAATGGACATATTTTAGCTAAATGTAATATATGTTTATAATAGTAATAGTTGCATGAATGCATTAAAAATAATTTGATTGATAATGTTTGGAGTTGGGAAGGAAATTATTTTTTCCCAGACTAGAAAATAGGTCACTTTCTAGGGATCGGTTCCATTAACACATGGTCAGAGTTGTATTCCTATAAGATAAAATATTAGTTACATTGTTGTATATACTTTGGTTTACCAATTTTAATTGTAAATGTGATATTCAATCACATTCTCTCACAAAGAAATCTATATGCAATAGTTAATGAAAGTTTAAAGGGATATGAAAGGTTTCTGGATTTTATTAGGTATACAATAGTCTTGTGTATGTATTTACTTTTATGTACTTTGTTTTCTTAAGAAGTGATTAAAAGCTCTGTTTTTACTGCCCTATAATCAAACAAACATTACCTGCTTGGGTCTGCCCTCTGCAGCTAGTGAAAACAGATGCTGTAGTACTCGCTGTGCAGTGTCTCATACTAACCAATCACTGACCATCTCAGCAACATTTTTCAACATGCTGCTGAGACGTGGTCCCTGATAAGCTAGGACCTACACTGCACATCCAGCCCAACAGAGCCTGTACCTGTATATTGGCGTAGGAACCCATACAGCAACTATGTGTTTGATTATAGGCAGAGCTTATGCACACACACGTCTTAATTACATAAAGTACATACAATTTAAAATTGATACACAAGTATATTGTATACCTAGTAAAATCCAGAAAACATCCATATTCCTTTAAACAATCTAGTGGAGCAGTATGTAAAATGTTATAATTATATTATTAATTTAAACTAGATGGTCTTAAGAAAGGGAATCCAACACTTCAAAACAATGTGGCTTCATTTTGGAGTTGTACGTTGGGTTAAATGACTTAGACTCACAGGGAATAGCTATCTTTTCTGTAAGCAAGTTTCATTTATGAGTCTATTTGTGGTTTCTACCCAGTTTGGTTGTCATTAGGGGAGTGGATAGTGGTAAGAGTCACCTGAAGTCCTTTGGCTTCAAAACGAAGTAACTTAGTTTTTCATTGTATGCCTTCCTTTAAATATTACATTATTTTAATTAATGTAAATATATATATATATATATATATATATATATATATATATATATATATATATATATATTATCTACTGTAAAAGCATGCTCTCTGTATTTAGTGCAGTCTAATATTATATGGAAATACTACACAGTTTTAGTGTGGAGACAAAGATAGCAGACCAAAAAGTGCTTTGTACATTTGTGAAGTTCCATAAATGTACGAAAAGATAAACAAGATAGATACTGATAGATATTGGGCCAGATGTACATTTAGGGTGACATGATGTAAACTATCCATCCCTATGTTATATTTTATTGCATGTGCTCCATAGGATATCTACAAGATCTCTCTAACACTTTACCATTTAGTGCATCTTGTCCACTGTGGTTTAAAATGCAGACTACAAAAGGGTCGTTATTTTCTATTGCTCATTCCAATAAGCCTCTCTCAGCATTATGTCAGTTCTTGGTATGAAGCTGATCATCACCCATGAGTTAGCAGTAAAAGCATTTCAAGATCTTTCCAGGGCACAAGTCACATGTATTTAACCTCTAGGCTGTTTACTTTATTCCATTGTCACACAGCATCAGTGCTTTAGTGAAAAAGAAACGGTTTTCTCTATATATTGTGTAATAACTTATTTTAGAAACAACAAGAGGCAAGCAAATCATTATTATACATAAGCTGTCTCTTTGTGTATTGTTCAACAATCAACATTTTCTTAAACCATTATTTTAGCTTTACAATACAAGCACATCCTATCAGTTTAATGTTTGGAATCAGAACAATTGTATATATTTCCAGCTTACAAAATTACTTAATTCTGAATAAATAGTAAATTAACTCTATGGGCTGAAAAGTATTTAAGTTTTACACTGCCCCTAGGCCTATTCAGATGTATGTGCCCCACGTACTAAAGCACAATTCCCTTTGGTATATCCTCATTAAACATTACATTAGTATTGAAACACAAATGCATGCTTATGTATTCAGAAAGTGTTATGTACACTTCCACACAGTAATGTCACTGCATACAGACATTTCTGTGAATAGGCACATACAAGTCTATAACATTGGTAGCTTGACGCAACTTGCTGCCAATTTAAAATGTGCTGCTGTAGGCCTGGGCCTTTGTTAAACCTAGGTAGAATAAGCCACTATTGATGCCTTGCATTTGATCAATGCACTTCCACTGTTGTTGCATTGGTAAAACACCCACTAGATCATTAGGATCTATGCTACTCACTGTTCTTATCCCTACATTCTCTCCAACTGTATCATGAACTCTGTGCTGTAATATTTTATATGTGCATAGTATACTTTTTGTGTTGTGCAAATAAAAGGATATATGCAAGTATCAACCTAAGTAATGTCACGAAACACTTAAGGACACTAAGCAATGGATTCAAGAAATTGGACGTAAGGATGAAAACTATGTTTCAGGAATGTATTGCTGAAACAACAGCAGATGTATAGAACCTGTGAGGAAAAAAGTAAACACAGGAAGGTATATTGTTTTGCTTTTAACACTGATATACATATGGTATGTAAAAATGTGTTATTACAATTTCAAGTAATAGTTGAATAAAACCATATAGAATCCTAATTAGGATTCAAAATAAAGCACATATAATGTTTTTAGTAAAAGGAGACATAAATATTATATATATATATATATATATATATATATATATATATATATATATATATATATATATATTATATATCTCCTGCTCTAGGTTTTATCTTGATGTGGCACATGCTACTTACATGTATGACACCGCTATAAGGAAATACTTCATGACCTTACTATGTTGGTTTTTAAATCTTTACAAATAAAATACAAAAGTATCAGGAAATATCCTGAAAGAAAAAGAATGTAAAGACAAGGTGTCTTGAATTTAAGATGGAGGGTGGAAAATACCACATTACAGAAATGGTGGTGGATATGTGGAACAAACGTCTGACAGAAGTGGTAAGGATAAGAACATATATAAGGCTGTTCTGAACATTTGTAGCTAGATAGAAATGGAGACTAGATGGGCCTATGGATTAACTGCTGTCACATATATGGTTTACATTCAAAGACAAAGCTATTTCAAGTATACAATAAACACTGAAGGTTTCTATAATGAGCATATTTATACTGAATGTAGTTTCATAATTTGCATGTCATTATCATGTCATTATTACCTACACCTGATTATATAATATATACTTCACAATGCACATTACAAGTTTTTAAATTAGAATTGTGCATCTGAAATTCTGTACTGTATAAGAACAAAGGTTTAAATATATAATAACTGAACTGTATAAAAATATATAACTTACTAAAACAGTATTACCAAATTCAATCATAATTTTGTTCAAGTATGTTTTTATTAGTGTACATTCCACTGAAAAACAAGAAAAACAAACAAGCCAGCGTATAAACCTTACAGACAAATGAAGTAAGCTGAGCTTTCTGTCTTGTCTTATGATTAACACTATGGGAAGCATATCTAAGGAGCTGTCCATTCAGCACCACACACACACCAAAGGAAGTAAGCTGAGCTTTATGTCTTGTCTTATGAGTAACACTATGGGAAGCAGATCTAAGGAGCTGTCCATTCAGCACCACACACACATACAGCTGCAGAGGGTCCCACAGGGTTCCTGTTAGCACTTTGGGCAGAACATGTGCCATTGTAGGCTTGGATTTATACCAACAAATCACTCAAATGGATCATCTTCACTAATAAAAACTTATTGGCAAGGGGATACAGGGACAGCATACTGGCCATATTGAACATTTTTCAATCAATTATCAATAATAATGCTGCATCCATTCTGATAAAATAGGTCTTCATGGTATGCTCCAGGATATAAAATAATAAAGACGATATGAGCAAAGGTCCATGTCATCTGCTGATCCCATATACAACTTATACCATGATTTGTGTTTCAGGACCTGCCATAACCCAGCCCGGGACACGCGTGCTTTTCCCATAAAGAAATAGTGAGATCATCCACTAAAACGCCTTCATTTCCTATTCATCATGTAATAAAATAAGATGATCTGTGAACCAAATGAAGATCAGGCTGAGGATCTTATCCATTCATGTATATATTTGCAGTACAAGACGTAAGGGCCACAGGCTTCGTAAGAGAAAAAAAAATACTGCAGTGTAGAGAAGCAGGTCTGATCCAACATGCTGAGGCAGATAGGAATCCCCTGCACATCTACACTGCACAAGTACACATTACAGACATCACTGGCTACATAGGAGATGTCTAACACACACATACAGCAGCAAGGTAAAGGAGATCACTAGCACAATATGATTGCAGAGCATGCAGTCATTTGCACCTACCACACCCGCATAACTAACAGGCTCACCTCCTGAGGATAAGGGGGGTCCCCAGCTCCAAACTCTGGCAGGAGCACAACACCAGCACCAGCAGCAGCACCTCCTTCCAGGATTTAATGGAGCTGATCAAACCCTTTCCTGTCCTCCCCCCATCCTGCTCTATACATACAGTGTACAGCTCCTATGGCAGGGAGGGGCAGGTACTGAAAGTGATGACACCTTGGGATTTTATATAACCGCACTGGATTTGTGGTGGGAAATTAGTGTGAGGACGGGTTTTTCCTAAAACACTTAGAGTAAGTTGGGAGGGGGCCATCACATAGTGTATTATATAGAATGGAGGGTCAATGCTGCATTGTCCTAGTAAAGGGATGATCACCAGGAAGAGGGTATAGGGATATTAATGTCATGTATGAAGAGAGGAAGAGCCCAGACCCATCATCACCAGAGACCTGACAAGATGGTGGGACATATCAGTAAGGGAATGGGGTCTATATAATGCTGGGCAGGGAGCTGTCATACACCTTGTGCTGATACCCAATAGCATACACCTAGTACTCATACCCAATAACATACACCTAGTGCTGATACCCAATAACAACCAAGCCCAATATAAGACCTGCTCTGCGGCAAAGCCCGGTTGGGTTCAGCCTGGTCTACCCTCCCCCATCCCGGGCCCCAAACAGCAGGCGCCGCCGTTCATTCTCCCCCTCCACCACCAAGCCCTCAAAGTAACCCCTGAACCTGGCCATGTTCATGCCTTGCATTGTTTGTAAAATGGTCGCCAGTTCCCCTTACTTACTTGCCCAGCTTTAGTGCGAGTCCCGGAAGGAGCCGCCGGACTGCAGAGGTGGGGAGGCTGCAGCAGGAGGAACTGCGGCCGTCGCCATCTTGGTGCCTCCGCAGCGCGCGCCGATGTCGTGCACAAGTTGGTGGATTGAAATTCTGTGTTACAAGTTGAGTTCACGAGCTCGCACGCAGAATCTGCCTCTGCGCTGAAGGTCCTGGAAGTACCATACATACCACAAATGCACTTAGACGTGTGTCTTTACATGTACCCCTTAATTCGTTCTCCCTCTTCTCTGCAGGTCCTAGAAGGAACATAACTCACATTCTCTGTACAAATGCACATTCACCCTTTTTAGTGAGTTACAGATCCTTTGGTTTCCCCACAAACACAACCCCATCTGTAAACTTATTTTTTTTTGCAAAATTACTGACTATGCACAGTCATATTAATTTAGAACAGATTGGAGTGCACCACTGTAATAATCTCTTAAAAGCATCTTGAAATTCTCTTGCATTGTTTAAATACATGCATTTTTCACTGAGAATTCAATAACGCAAGGTCTGTGTTTACATGTGTCACTGACTGCCCACTCCCAGACATGCAGTTTCAGCTCCATGTAGCAAAAAAAAAAAAAAAAAACAGTTAACCCTCAACAAATCCATCTGTGCAGATCATGGAGTGCTGGAAACACCTAAACGGGTCAGTTATGGGTTAACTTTTGAGTGTGTTCCTGAGTTAAGGTAAAAACTGTTATCAATCAGTGTCATGAAACTGCCAATAGATAGGACAGTCTGTGTTTTTAAACAAACATAAAACTTTAGATTTTCAGCTGTTTTTGTAATCAAATAATAGATATATTTTTTAACATACAATATTGTGTTCTTTCACAGCATTGAGACCACTTACAGTGGGGTAAATGGCCCTTTAAGGTAAGCAGGCACTTCTTGAACTAACTGTCACCAAAATTATTGCTGCTGATCTTCTGAGATGGCGTTCCAGTTTTTGAGTATCTTATTTCTTCAAGTCAACCAAAAAGCTAAGGTTCATTTTAATTTTTCATATCAACACATCAGCTTAACATTTCACTGTCTTTTATTACAGTTTTCACACTATTCAGTCATTTGTTTAATTTTCTCTGTTTTATTTACTTTTCTTTATAATCTTAAGTTCCAACTAGCTGCCATCACTACTGAACCAAATAGTAGAGGGAATGAGAGAGACAGAGCAGGATCTCCTGTGTAGAATTCCTTTGTTTAATAAAAACACATCAACTCACACGTATGTATTATGCTCTCACATTGATATACCTCAAAGGAATTAGTATCATAAGCTTTTTTCATCACTTGCACCTCTGGTAGATCATGGTTCCGGCCCTTTATATATATATATATATATATATATATATATGAGAGGCAGTAACCTTGAAACAGCAGTAGCGGGGGTTGGATTCCTAGCTTGTGTATAATCCAACCCTTGCTTTGCTCAAAGCTGTTTGATACAGCAGACATATTCTTAACGGAAGCCATGTTTCATATGGTTATGGATTGAAAGAGCGGAGCCTTTGTGGGCACATTTCATGTCCCTGCCAAGGTTCCCAGAATGCAGTGTAATAACTGTATTTATCGGAATTCTGAGCTAGAAGCAGGCTTTTAACTTGTTTTAGACATTCAAATGTAACACAAATGTACTATTTTATATATATATATATATATATATATATATATATATATATATATATATCCACATACAACAATTACCATACAGAAAATAATAAATAAAGGCTTCCTATAATATATGTGTATTGGTGAACAGGCATACAAGGTGATGTTAATTTGGACATTTCATATAACTATATAGCTCAGCTTACCACAGTCATTAAACATTCATGTTTATATACATATATGGTTTAATATGATAAAAAATAGTGACAAATAATAATACAAACAATATTAGTCATAGTAAATGATTAAGATACAATCATAAAATCCTAATTGCTACAGATAGTGTCACATATAGTGACCAAACTCACAGACCCCAAATTTAAATGCAAATATAGATATGCCTATGGGCTAGATTCCTCCTGTGGGAATATAATCAAAATAGTCATTTACCCATTATATATGATGGTATAATATGTGATGTGTCTCTTTCCCCTGTATCTCTTCTCCCCCTCTCCCTCCCCTGTGTCTCTTCTCCCTCCTCTCCCTCCACTGTGTCTCTTCCCCCTGTTTCTTCCCCCCTCCCTCCCATGTGTCTCTTCCCCCTCTCACTCCCTGTATCTGTTTCCCCTGTGTCTCTTCTCCCCCTCCCCTGTGTCTCTTTCCCCTGTGTCTCTTCCCCCCCTCTCCCTCCCCTGTGTCTCTTCTCCCCCCTCTCCCTCCCCTGTGTCTCTTCCCCCTGTCTCTTCCCCCCTCCCTCCCATGTGTCTCTTCCCCCTCTCACTCCCCTGTATCTCTTTCCCCCTGTCTCTTCCACCTCCATCTCCCCTGTGTCTCTTCCCCCCTTGTGTCCCCCCGCCCCCCGCTATGCTCGGCTTCTCTCTCTCTTCTTCCCTCCTTCTGTGTCCACACCCTCCCTCTCTCATCTCCCCTCTCCTTCTCTCTCCTCTCTGTGAGCCTCGGCACACATTGTGAGCCTCGCCATGCGCTGCGAGCCTGGACATGCGCTACACGTATGCTCAACTTTCATCACCCAAAAGAAAATAATATTAATAATATTGATACTACTAAAAAATACTAATACATATGTACAATAAGATAATATTATAATGATGCAGGTCTTTAGTGGACCAATAGCCATTTCTATGTATATCCCATGAATCTATATAGCTATAAATAAAATTATTCCTGGGATAGCGGTGTAAGTGATATAGACTAGTGGAAATGACAAGATATATATGATAAAATGGGGGAGAGAGAAGTAGTATCATTCAGTGTTTACATTCATCCAGCACAAAGTTCATTTTACTGTATTCTGTCCACCATTATCTCACTATATTCTTTCCTGTGTGTCTATTATCATTCAATTTTAGAATTATTAATTCCATTTGCAAATTATTTTTATCCTACAAGTCAGTCTCTGTTTAAGTCTACTGTACTGTTAAATCAGTATGAGTGCCTCAATACTAACATTATGAAGTTCTCTTTGTGTTTATAATGGTGTCACTCATTCCAGTATCTTTGCCACGAAAACCATATTGATAAGCACAACCAGAAACACAGACAGATGTGCCTGGCGTGCTACGTCCATATGGTCACCGAGAGTCGGACACAACTGAAGGAATGAACAACAACAACAATATCTGCCATATTTGTAGTTTTATTTCTGCTTTATTGCAGTCCAAATTTTTTTACACACGGCAATTAAAATTGTTTTATTTATTATTGGAATTGTTAGTAGGCCAACTAGAATCTCACAAGTAGGCAAACACAATTACACATTTATATCATATTGATTTCTTTTTAATACCTCACTACAAATATATATATATATATCAAAAATAGAAAGTACAAAACACCTTGGGCCTCATTCTATTTTCGGCCGTCTTACGGCCGCAAAGCTGCGATTCCTTGCGGCCGTCTTACGGCCCCGTGTATAGCTACCTTTACCTTGCAATTCAAATGGACGGCGCCGCAAGGATATCCCCCTTACAGCCGGCCGCATATCATGCAACCGGCCGCAAGGTCAGAAAACTTTAAATGCAAATATAAATTCAAGATGGCACTGTAAAGCTCTGTAAATGATAGGCATCATAATGGGGGACATGAGGATTAATAACAACACCCTCTCAAGCTTGCACATCGCCCAAATCCGCTATTTCATTAACGGTTTATTTTCCCTCCCGCAGCCTCTGCGGTTCTGAGGTGCTCCAAGCCCTCGGGACTTTGTCCACGGATATTTGACATGAATTAAAATAAATATTATTTTTAGATTTGAGTGTAGGGGAATGTTGTGCTATGAATGATAACACCCCCAATCACTTTATCGTCTCATCAGAGTGCAGGATGGCTTTATTATGTGCTTAATTGTGTGCTTGCAGGACCTTTTTGGTGCAAGTAAGCTGCGGCTCGGTTTTAGCCTTGCCGAGAGGGTTCCCGTAACAATAGAATAGCAACCGGGACTTTCTTGCGTCCGTTTAAGATCAAAGGCTTTCCTGCGGCGCGTGCGGCCGCAAGGGATAACAGGGCGCCGGCCGCAAGCCTGCCGGAGCCCTCGGCCAGAAGGGAATAGAATAGGCAAATAGCCTGCAGCCGGTCCTTGCGGCCCTGCATCTCCTACGGCCGATAATAGAACGAGGCCCCTTGAGTATAAAACTATAGAAGACTGGATCATCTCTCATTCTTTGTTCCAAAGACACTTGCACCATGACAGAAGGCCCAAAGTGTTCCAGAGCCAGTGGCCAGATTGACTTCTCATGGACAATATTACTCTCACAGCAAGATCCTGTATGGGCAGAAGATTCTCTTCAATTGTTCCCTCTTACAACCAGGATCGGTCTTTGTGCCAGGCATCTCAGGCAGCTGTCTTGGGTTCCCGGCAAAAAACGAGGATAAATCCAGTCCTCTAAACTTATTAGATATACAATTAAATACTAACCAAGATGAGAGATGGAAGCACAGTAAAATTACTATGTCCGGAGAACCATTTGATCTAGGACTGGCCAAACCATTGAGTATTTTCTATATTTTCTATTTTGCATCCCTAAGCAAGAATGTCTCCAAGTCTTGGATATGGATATGGGCTTTAACTCTTCACACAATAAAGCGTGCTAAACTACTGGCAAAACTAATCAATAAGACTTGGCACAGAAATGTTTATGTTATAGTGTTATTTTAGAGTTGTTTTCAAACTTATCAATGTTTCCATCACCTAAGCTCACCAATACAACACAAACATTACTGATTTCAAATGTCTGCTTGTACTGAAAGTTACGTATGTTCATATACAGTACGTTTGATTTTAAGCTCAATAACAGGGCCTCCATTCTATTGCAATGTGTTAAAATAGTTTTTAACTTGTACTCAACCCCTGTATAGCACTACTGAATATTTTGGCACGTTATAAATAAAGGATAATAATATGTACAGATCTTGTAATTTATGGTGCTTTCAAGATCTTTAGAGTATAGTTAGAGAGAGACAGTTTGCGTACACGTTCCTGAGCTGATTTGTAACACAGAATTTCAATCAACCAACTTGTGCAGGATACCGGCCCCGTGCATAACTGATGACTCTCAGCACATTGCTGGGGAGTGTGGAGAAAAAGCGTGCACCCTGCCACTCCGCACACACGCTTAGACACAAGGGGCTGGGGACTGTCTGACAACTACTGCTCTTTAATGTAGTTTTGGTACAGCACAGGCACTGTAAGATTATAGTATATGATCAGATGTAAGTAAACAAGTAAAAAAATCATGGAACGAGATAGTGAATTACATTTCATAAGAAGGTAAGAAGGTACAATTATATATATATATATATATATATATATATACAGTGCATTCAAAAGTATTCACCCCCATTGGAATTAACATGGATTGTTTGAGGATTTGCATCATTTAATTTACAGAACATGCCCACAACTTTGAAGGTTTTTTTTTTTTTTAATTGTGAAGCAAATAACAAATAGGACAAAATAACAGAAAAAGTCAATGTGCATAACTATTCACCCCCCCTAAAGTCAATACTTTGTAGAGCCACCTTTTGCTGCTGGGGATGGTGTTCTTTGGGTGATTTGATGTGTTGGGTTTGCACCAGACATATCATTTTCTTTGAAAAAAAGTTGAATTATAGTCTGATCAGATCAGAGCACTTTCCTCCATACATTATGGGAGTCTCCCACATGCCTTTTTGCAAACTCAAAACGTGCCATTTTGTTTTTTGCTGAAATTAATTGCTTTCTTCTGGCCACTCTGCTATAAAGCCCAACTCTATGGAGCGTACGGCTTATTGTCGTCCTATGTACAGATACTCCAATCTCTGCTGTGGAACTCTGCAGCTCCTCCAGGGTTACCTTAGGTCTCTGTGCTGCCTCTCTGATTTATGCCTTCCTTGCCGTGAGTTGTGGTGGGCGGCTGTCTCTTGGCAGGTTTGCTGTTGTGCCATGTTCTTTCCATTTGGTTATAATAGATATGATGGTGCTTCTGGCGATCATCAAAAATTTGGATATTTTTTTATAACCTAACCCTGACTTGTACTTCTCAACAACATTGTCCCTTACTTGTTTGGAGAGTTCCTTGGTCTTCATGGCAGTGTTTGGTTAGTGGTATCTCTTGCTTAGGTGTTGCAGCCTCTAGGGCCTTTCCAAAAAGGTGTGTTTATGTAATGACAGATCATGTGACACTTAGATTGCACACAGGTGGACATCATTTCACTAATTATGTGACTTCTGAAGGTAATTGGTTGCACCAGAGTTTTTTATGGGCTTCATAAAAAGGGGGTGAATACATACACACATGCCAATTTTTTTGATTTATTTTTCTAAAAAAATGTTTTACGTGTATATTTTTCTCATTTTACTTCACCAACTTAGACTATTGTGTTCTGATCCATCACATAAAATTCAGATTAACAAAACATTGAATTTAAAGCTGTAATGTAACAAAATAGGTAAAAAGTCAGGGGGTGAATACTTTTGCAAGGCACTGTATATACTTATGTATATATATTAACAAAGATTACACAAAAAAGTATTTTTCTAATGACATGTAAAAGGATAGCTTTTTGACTAAGTTTGTCAAGTATACGTGATTTCATTAAACATGATTTGTGTGACTAAAAATGAATGCTCAAGTATTTATTTTACATAGTTATATTTATAATATGTTCTAGCATACGGTTTATTATGTCCTAAATACTTTTTATCATAACTTGGCCCCTCCATTCCCCTTATTAGTTTTGTTGCCCTTTTCTGTACTTTTTTGCAAAATTATATTTGCTTTCATTGCGTCTATACCTTTCTTAATGCATGCTAATATTTAACTTTTATTTGCAGATACTGTTTGGAATTGAGCATTATTACGTAGGTGGTTGTTCACAATGACTCCTAAAGTTTTGCTCCATGTAGTTTAAAAATTGCATGATTATATTTCCTTCCCAACATGTAACTTTACATTAATTATGTTAAATATCATCTGCCATTTAGTTTCCCATTCTTCTAATTTATACAAGTCCCATTGGAGGGAAAGTAAATAATTTTCCTATTTTAATTATCTTACATAATTTTGCGTCATCAGCAAAAATATAGATAGTGCTTTCCAGCACTACTTCTAAGTCATTAATAAATATGACCTAATGTAGAACCCTGTCGGATCTCACTTACCACATTAGTCCAATCTGAGTATATTCTATTTACAACAACCCTTAGCTTCCTGTCTTTAACCAGCTCTCAATCCATGAGCAGATATTTACTGCAATTCCTGTATCCCTTAATTTGCACAATAGTCTTCTATGTGGTACTGTATCAAAAGCCTTTGTAAAATCCAAAGACTACCTCTATCGAGTTGCCCTGATCCAAATTCCTACTAATAACCTCTTCACAGAAACTAATTAGATTTGTTTGGCATGACCTATCCCTCATAAACCTGAGTTGACTCTTACTTATTATCTTATTCAAAGGGACATACCGTATTGGCCCGAATATAAGCCGCACCTTTTTTCCAATTTTTGAGCTTGCGAGTTACGGGTGCGGCTTATATTCGGGACCGTAAAAAAAATCGTTGCCGATTTGTGAACTTTGCTTGTTAGGTGTGCGGCTTCTATTTGCGAACGCAAAATGACTGCCGATTTGTGCAATTGCGAGTTAAGGGTGCCGATTTTCGTGCTTGAGACTGCAGTATTGAATAGAAATTTACGGTTCTAGTGATTCTAACATCCTGTAAAGCCTGTAACCTGCAAAAAAGCTACAGTGCTAATTAGAAAGCCTGTTTCTTGCAATGGCTGATCACTTTGAAAGTCTTTTTCTCTCCAATTTTACTGGTGCGACTTATATTTGAGTACTATCTTTTTTTCTATTTTTTCCCCTCGAACTTTACGGGTGCGGCTTATATGTGGGTGTGGCTTATATTTGGACCAATACAGTATTTTTGTATACTGCCACTTATTAATCCTTCTAAAGATTCCCCTGCCAAAGAAGTCTTACAGGCCTATAATTCCCTAGATTTGATTTTGCTCCCTTCTACTTTCCCTCCAATTGGAATTGTATGAGAAGAATGGGCAACTAAAAGGCAGATAAAGTAGTTACCATTGTATTTACACTACTTAGCAATTATTGACTATACTAACCTTTTCATTCTCTTCCCCCATGGGTAGCTAATTCACCCCTTACCCTCTGTACACTTTCCACACTTTCATTTCCTCTAAACTCCCCCAGCCTTTCTACCATTCTGTCCCCTTGCACACAAGCTCCCTCTTCATTAAGGTGCAATTCATCACTGCTATAGAGATCGTACCCAAGGGAGAAGTCAGCCTAGTGCTCCAAAAAAAAAAAACACCTCCTTTCTGCACCATGCATTAACCTCCCTACACTCCTTCAGTCTCCCTAGCTAGCTCGTGAAACGGGTAGTAAATACTTGCCCTAAGCTTGTTTGCTAGTTCTATCAAATAAATTTTTAGGACAATCCATCTTCCACTTGCTTTGTCTTTGGCACCAATATGTACCAAGACCACTGGGTCACTTTCAGCCCTTCCCAATAGTTTATCTACCCAATCCACAACATGCTGAACCCGAGCATTCAGGAGACCGCAAACTATTCGACTGCTGGGATCTGGGTGACAAAACACAAAATTCCTAATAGAATCCCCTATCACCAAAACCTGCCTGTTGCTCTGCCTATTCTGCCCTCCCTCTCCTCCAGCAGAACTGTTCTCCCGGCTGTTAGAGGGAACAGCTCTATTTGGCATTGCCATTCCTGAATGGACATCCCCAACAATTTCACTCAACCTGGCAAATTTGTTAGTGTTTGCAAAATCAGAACTGTCTCGCCTCCTCCTGTTTCCTCTGCTTCTTCTTGTAACTGTAACCCGCATACCTCCCTAGACATCTTGACTAGCCCAGCTCCCCAGTTGATGCTATGCCCAGCTAAATTGTGCTCAGTGAGTACCAACTCTCTTCCCAAAGGATCAATATCACTAAGTGCTGCAAATCTGCTCTCAAGTTTTCCAATTTGAGCATCAAGAGAGGCAAGATGCTCACACCTGACACAGAGGTTTGGACCCTGGCACAGCTGCTCCAGCATTGTATAGGTGTGATAGGGTATACACTAATGTTGACAATTTACATGACTCATGTTCACACATTACAAAAATACAGTGAAAATAAAATCAATGTATTAGTATAAGGAACGTTTTTCTATAAATGAATCTACAAAAATATATATAATCAAGCAGCTTTGGGCATAAAAGTAGATCCCAATATTGGCACAAGTGCTAATTTTTGTAAGTTGCGCAAGTAAATGGTGTTTTTAATTGGTTGATTCAGTGTTGGTATGCACAGATTCTACTGCTCACAGAAAATACATTAGTGCCTAATCTGACCCAAAGCTGTTTTGGACATAAAATGTAGTGTTATATTTTTATTGTGTTTAGGTGGGAACAATGGATAGAATAATATTTTAGTGATTTTGTATAGAGGTGGCCTGAAATGAAAACTGTAGCCCCACAATTTCTTTGTATTTTTCTCCTCTCCACTCACCTCAGTATCATGTTCTGAAGAGTTAAGTGGCTATTCTTGAAATTACAAAGACAAAAATATATTTATCCATGTAGTAGGAGAAATATTGTGAGAAATGTGAATTTTTTTTGTCAATTCTAAGAAATAAAGTGAAATCAGGGTATGAAATAGCAGTCCTCCCATTAACAGTTGTGTCCAGATTCTACTATGAGATAGCCCCAATTTTGTATTTTTGATCTTCAAATTCTTATGCTACAAGATATTAAATATGTCCAATACAAAAGTTACTATTTTACTCTTTAGTCTTTAAAAAAACTAATAACATCAGGGTAGAGTGAGGTTTTGTGAAATATTGATTAGAAAGATAGCAACATTTTTGTACTAATTTATACAGTTTTTGGTCCCTAAATGGAATTATTATTTTAAAAGACGCATTATTATGTACATATTTTATGTAAATTCTACTATAATTTTATTGGTAATTTGGTTTGGAATCCCTCATACCATGTTGTGTTATAGTATATGAATATTTGAAAAGTTTTACTTGAAGCTGTATTGGACATATTTGATATCTTGTGAGTATAATTTCAGTGTCAATAAATTCCCTTTTTTTTACAGTATTGAGCAATTCTTTAGGCTCTTCTTTCTTCTGTGGCTAGTAGTACAATGGAACCTCAGGTTACACCGTTAATCTGTTTCGGACGGGACGGTGTAACCTGAAAACAGTATAACACGGGGAATCAATGTAAATTCATTTAATTCATTCCGGCCCCCACATTTTTCACATTTTAGTTTGAACTGATGGTATTGTTTTTGGATACAAAACGTTAAAACTAAACAGAAATTAATAAACAACAATAATTATATCAAATAACTTAGAATTTAACTTTACTCTACCGGTACTGAGAGGACTTCAGGGCCCAGTGGGATGGTGGGGAAGTAGAGGAGAAGAAGGACACAGATTATCGCTTGGAACTTTGGCTCTTATAGGTAGAGGCTGTGAACACTGGCTCATAGGCACAGGCTGGACATATTGGCTCTTAGGCACAGGCTGGGCACATAGACACAGGATGTTTGGGCTCTTGGAGGCACAGACTATAAGGCATTCACGATTACAGTGTTTACAGCTTGCTTCCTTCTTTCCGATTCAATTGCACAGTCACGGATACAGCAGCGTTTGCCTTGTTCCTTCTTTCAGTATTTAAACGCGTAACCCGAGGTAGCGTTGTAACCTGAAGCAAAAAATTGCAGAGGGGAAGCAGTGTAACACGAAAACAATGTAACCTCGAGGTACCACTGTATAAGAATTTGAACAATAAACTATGAAATTGGTGTATTCCACAATGGAATCTGGAGAGGACTGTTTTGTTTTATATGATAATTCAGTTAATTTGAGTTTACACCAGTTTTCCCCTACTGGATGTATAAGAACCTGTATATTTTTCTTTGTTTGTGGTTTCCATAGCGTTTTATTGACAGTTGTGGTTATAGCCTTCTCTCTTCTGTATGTAACTTTGAGGTGTGGCAATTTGTAGTTACTTCATCCTAGCCTGATTAGAGAAGAGAAGGTAAGGTGGGAATAACAAATGGGTGCTGGCAGCTGTGTCTGTGGGAGGTTTATGTGGTATAGGGGAGAGTACTGGGTCCTCCCACAGATACAGGTTACTTTTAACCTATGCTTTGTGGTTGGAGCCTTCTATCTTTTATAGCTAACGTTGAGGTGTGGTAGTTTTTGTCATCCTAGCCTGATTAGAACCCAAAAAGTACATGAGATGATGATTGGATAATTTTTTTTATTTTGTGATTGATAGAAATATCTTGTGGTGTTCTGATTTTGAGTTGTGAACATACCTTTTAAAGCAATTGGACTTCCATCTTCCTAGTGACTTTATGATGTTTTTGGGTGACTGGTTTCTTGAAGCTAACGTAGATGCAACAAGGCGGAAGGAATGTTCACAGTAATAGTAAGGGCCAAGGACATGCAAATGTAATGGATGAATGTCACAGTGGAGAGAGGTTGAGATAGCGAGTAGAGGACGGTGAGTAATGTCATGCCCAGAAGGAACCCCACCTGAACTTTTTGGACAATGGACTCATAACAACGTTATTCATAACATATATTGCTAAATATTGCCATTGACGTGGGAGTTACTATGGAAGGTACCAAGTTGTTTGTATGGGCATGTGTTTACAGAAATTATGTGTTTAGAATGTGCTTTGTGCTAGTGAGTTTCTTAATATTACTGGTTGATGGGGTGTATTTCATAAACGAGTTAGCAGCATTTAAAAGTAATAGTTAGGCCCCCCCCCTCCTGAACTTTGTGGACTATGCACTATTGTGAGGGTGGAAGGAAACCTGGTAACTGAGTGATGGATTCTGTTATATATAATTCCCATGGATTGCTAAATATTGTAATGACATGGGACTTGCTAAGGAATATGACATGATGTTGCTGTGTAATGTAAGGTAGGCCCCCAATAAGTAATGTTGGGGTCCCCAAGAGAGTGTGTGTGTATTATACAGAACAGTGTGGGTATTTGGAATTTACATGCAGAAATTATGGGGGGGGAGTTAATGATGTAAAGGTGGTACCCAGGCTTGTTTGGTATTGAAATGTTATTTTTCTGTAAAGCTGTTTTGAGGGGCAGAAATTAGCCAGGAGAACTATTGGAGGAAGCATATAGACACTTTTAGCCCTATTAAATTCCAGCCTCGTAGATAAGAGGCTTCTACTTAAACCCTACGTGCTGCAAATTTAAAAAAGTTACAATGCTATTACATTAGCCCTGCTGCGAGCAACGTGTGAGCTACGCAGCAGGGCCGTCCGAATCAACACAGAGAAAATCTACATGAGGAGTGACAGCCTGCGAGATGATCTCACTGGCTCCCACACCTCATCAATTGCTGCAGGGGTTCTGAACGGGACCTCAGCGGCAGTCCAACACATAAGCCCTGCCGTGGAGGGTACTTCAACTACCCCCCCGGCACCTAAAATTAACCCCCCTCTATGCTGGGTGTCCCCATCAGGACCCCCGAAGTGTCCCCACATTAACCCCTTCCTGCAGGGATCAATAGGGACCCCCGCAGCCCCCCACATAAACCCCTTGCAGTGGGGGTCCCGATTTGCACCAATTGTGACCCCGCTGCATGTAAGTCTGCGAGTTTCAATCCTGCAAGGTGCTTTAGGGAAAGCGCTATGGACAACGGATTCCAAGCTCAAATGACAGGGCCATCCACTCTTTGCAATGTGTGAATCTTGAACTTGTCATTGCCTGTAACTTAACTTATGTATAGCGCTACGGAATATGTTTGCGCGTTACAAATAAACGATAATAATAATAATAATACTAATAAAGGTCCTGAAAGGACTCACACTAAAAAATATTAACCCCAGTCAACTAAAATTAGCCCCATAACTCATAAATAGACCCCCATGAGCACTTAATTAACCCTGTCACTCATGGGGATCAATACAGACCCCCATGAGCACTTAATTAACCCTGTCACTCATGAGGGTTAATACAGACCCCCATAAGCCCTTTATTAATCCTATAACTCATGGGGGTCAATACAGACCCTCATAAGTCTTACCCTGTCACTCATGCGGGTCAATACAGACCCCCATGAGCACTTAATTAACCCTGTCACTCATGGGGGTCAATACAGACCCCCATAAGCCCTTAATTAACCCTATAACCTAAGGGGGTCAATACAGACCACCATAAGCCCTTAATTATCCCTGTCATTCATGGGGGTCAGTACAGACCCCCATAAGCCTTAATTAACCCTGTCACCCATGGGGGTCAATACAGACCCCCATAAGCCCTTAATTAACCCTATAACTCATGGGGTCAATACAGACCCCATAAGCCTTAATTAACCCTATAACTCATGGTGGTCAATTCAGACCCCCCAAAGCCTCTAGTTAACCCAATCAGTCCCATAAGGGTCTATGAAGACCCTCATAGGACAATTAGAAGCCTATTATTAATCCCATAAGCGCCATGAGGGTCCTCCAGGACGCTCCTGACATGAAATACAAACACTACAATACACTCCCCCAAATAAACCACTAAATCTAAACTAACCCCCCTCTACCCTAACCTATTAACCCCTACCTACCTAACACGATCAAACTAACCCCCTATTAAACCCCCCACCCCACTAATTACATAAAATAAAATAAAAACTAAGGTACATAAAATAATAAAAACATCACAACCCCCCCACTACATAAAATAAAAAACCTAAGGTACATAAAATTAAAATAAATCACAACACCCCCCCCCCCACACACACACACACTACATAAAATTAAAAAAAAAATTACACACCTGCTAAGGAAAAGGCATACACAAATACACATAACAGTCATGAATACATTATAAATATACACATAACTACAATACATTTTCCCCTATCTATACCTAACCCCAATCTAAACCCCCCTATCTATACCTAATCCCCAATCTAAACCCCCCTGTCTACACCTAACCCCCAATCTAAACCCCCCCCTATCTATACCTAACCTCCAATCTAAACACCCCCCTATCTATACCTAACCCCCTAAATCTAAGCTAAAATGGAATAAATAAAACCACTTACCTTTGCAGATGTCCCTTCTGATTGCACCCCCTAGGAAAAAAGAAACATCAGATTATTCAAACAATAAACATTACATATAATAAATAGATATTACAAATACAGTATTAAACTTACCTTTCCAGCATGTCCCACGTCCATCTTCATCTGTTCTCCGGCTCGGCCCCTTGAAAAAAGATACATACCATTAGTATAAAACATACGCAACATCACAAACATCAAACACAAAAGAAAATAAATATTAACATTACACATTGAAAACTTACCTGTCCCCGATGTCCCCGGCCTTCTTCTCTTCTGGCCCGAAGAGAAGAAGGAAATAGGCAATGGCGCCTTCTGATTGGCTGAAAACGCTGTCTATCAAATTTCAGAAGGCGCCAATGTGTGAGCCAATTTGGATGGGATACACGCCTATCTCCCATTCTGATTGGCTGAAGGAGCTCTCAATCTATTGCTTTCAGCCATTTACAATGGGATACACCCCTATGGGGTGATTGGCTGTAGGCATCTGCACTTTCTGATTACATTAGTTTTTTTTATTTAATGTAGTGGAGGGGTGTTGAGATTGTTTTTTTATTTTATGTAATTAGTAGGGTGGGGGGTTTAACAGGGGTTAGGTAGGTCGTGTTAGGTAGGTAGGGGTTAATAGGTTAGGGTAGAGGTGGGCTATTTTAGATTTAGTGGTTTATTGGGGGGGAAGTGTAGTGTAGTGTTTGTACTTAGTGTCATTAGGGTCCTGGAGGACCCTCATGGCGCTTATGGGGTTAATAATAGGCTTCTAATTGTCCTATGAGGGTCTTCATAAACACTTATGGGACTGATTAGGTTAACTAGAGGCTTATGGGGGTCTGCATTGACCCCCATGAGTGACAGGGTTAATTAAGGCTTATGGGGGTCTGTATTGACCCCCATGGGTTATAGGGTTATTAAGGGCTTATGGGGGTTTGTATTGACTCCCATGAGTGACAGGGTTAATTAAGTGTTCATGGGGGTCTGTTCTGACCCCATGAGTTATAGGGTTAATTAAGTGCTTATGGGGGTCTGTATTGACTCCCATGAGTAACAGGGTTAATTAAGTGCTCATGGGGGTCTGTTTAGAGCCCCATGAGTTATGGGGTAAATTTTAGTTGCCTGGGGTTAATATTTTTTAGTGCGAGTCCTTTCAGGACCTTTACGGTCCTTTAAGGTCCCGCAAGGCAGGAAATTTTAAATTTTAAATGCAGTGGGGTCACGATCGGTGCCGATCGGGGCCCGTCGATGCAAGGAGTTAATGTGGGGGGCTGCGGGGGTCCATATGGACCCCTGCAGCAAGGGGTTAATGTGGGGACACTTCGGGGGTTCCAATAGGGACCCCAGCATAGAGGGGGGTTAATTTACTTGCCGCCACCAGGGTTGGCTAATAGTGTGCCGCGGGCCCTGTAAGGAGCCGCGGCGGGAAAATTAAAAGTTTTAAATGCAGCGGTGGCCTTATCTATGCTGATCGGGGACCCCTGCTGCAAGGGGTTAATGTCGGGGGGTTAGGGATTCTTCTGAGGTGCGATATTCACCTCATATATTTAAGGGTGCGTGTTACTATGTAGCTCCCTTGGAGCTTATTCTCTGACATTTTTCAGAGTCATCTTGCAAAGCAGGCTGCGCTGGACCTATTGGGGAATCGGTCCTCGCAAACAGCAAAAAACTGCCTTTTGCAAGGACCGAGGGAACTACAAGGGCTAATTTAAAAAGGGCCTTTGTCTATAAGCAAGTGTTTATAGTGCTGGCCTCCCTGTGGTGCAGGCTTCCTAATCACTCCTGACACTAAGGTGTGATATGTTTATTTTCCTGGACAAACAGACATCAAAAGGTCCTGCCAGTTACACTAAAGAAAGGAAGGAACTCCTTAGGGGGGAGGTGCGATGATGAGACAAATGCTGTTTACTGCAATAAGGGAAGTTATTAGGACCCCTGGGGAATTCACAATAATTAATAATCCTGACACAATGGGAATAGTATTAAACCTCTAGTGATTTTATCCTGTATGCTATAAATACTATGTGAGATCAATAAATCAGTTACCATACATGAATTGAGGTGTGTGGATTATTCTGGTTGAATATAACATTTCTAACCAAAAGAAAGGACTCTGCTGCGACTCTGCTTCTAACCACTGGAGGTAGTATTGCGTTCCTGTGCTCCTGCATCGTGAGGGCTGGGTGTTAATGGACGTACAGGTAGACTGGGCCCTGAGAGATGACCCCAAAAATTGACAACCCAGAGAAATTCCTGTGGGCTAAAGGCAGGTGGTCAAACTTGGGTCATCACAAGTAGGTTTATCTAGGAGACGTTGAATTTTGAGTACAGGACACTGTGCATCTGAGGTCGGGTAATAGGGTATTTCAACAGATTTTGTTACTTGAGTGAGTGAGTGAATATAGAACAGTCTTCCTGTTGAGAGATGGTTTGTTTGGTGAGGTAACTGGACTGGCGATATGCCGCAGTTAGTCCTCCTGGGTGAAGGAATGATGGCAGCTGAAATAGTGCTGGAAGTGTCAGGTCTGAATGGATTGGTTTAAGTAGTGTGATGAGCTGTCTAAATAAAGAACTGTTGATCAGAAGACATTGTCTATTGTTGGTAGTCCTAAGAGAAAAAAAAAGGATAACTTGAATAGGCGAATGTAGGAAAGAGTGCCAGGGTGTGTATGATATGATATTAAGCAACAGATCCCCCCTGTATGTTTACATTCATTTGATTGCGATTTTAACCTGAGAATCAATTGCAATTTTAAAGGACCATTTACCTCACTGCAATTGCTCTTCATTTTGTACAAGAGCATAAGGTTCATGGGCGGATCTACCACTGGTGCAAATGCTTTATTGCACTGGTCCCCTTGCCTCAATGGGGGCCTGGTGCTGTCCCCCACTATGTGCCTTTTTTTTAAATATATATATTTTTATATATTTATATTTTTAGTGGAGGAGGGCCCAGATGAGGAAGGGAACAGGTAATTCCTTCCTATCCTTCCTCCCCTTGCTCCTGCTACCTCCCTCTGTGGTGCCTTTTTCCGATGAACTGCTTGTCAGTGCACTAGAGCTTGGAGGGAATGACAGCTTGGAGAGTGGGGATGGATGCCCTTGGATAATGACTGGGTCTGAAAAATCATGTGTCCTTCTGGTAAATTAGTTTCCCTTAAGGAAGACTGTACTGTGCACCTTTGGCGAAGAAAGAGAAGCAACACAGTATTTTATTGCTGGTGTTTCCTTCCTAAGGACAGTCATCACAATTGTCTTTTCTTGATCTTTGGGCTGGCTTGAAAGAACAGATCCGTCTGCACTTCTGAGTCTAGAGGTTCCTGCTGAAAAAAAACACTTACCCTTGAAGTCCCATTTCTTACAGAGGTAGAATATGAAGAAGACCTATAGCCCTTAGATGCTCTGACGAAGGAGAGCCAGGAGTCTGTGGAAGCAGTGAATCGGCTGGCTGGTGAGTCCACTTTTGTCCCTGGGGTGATCTTCTGGCCCATGGTCCTGCTGGCTTCCTCCTCTTTTTGCATTCAATGCACCTTTGGCCTTCCCAGACCTCCACATGAATTGTAGCAGCATGGTGTACCACATTTTGTCCCTGGGGTGCTCTTCTGGCCCATGGTCCTGCTGGCTTCCTCCTCTTTTTGCATTTAATGCACCTTTGGCCTTCCCAGACCTCCACATGAATTGTAGCAGCATGGTGGACCACATTTAAAGACACTGTTATTTGAGAATATTTGCTGGTTTTCATGCACAGCAGGCTTGTGTGGTTACCCCTTTGGTTACTTCTTCACAGATGATGGGGTGGGGGCAGTTATTTGGTAGTCCAGTGAGGGGGTTCTGCAGAGGAAATGGTATAGCCCTCGTTTTCAGACCATGAGCTTCTTATTGCAAAGTTCAGAATTAAACCAAAGAAAAGAGCGGAAATCATTAGACCAAGCAGATACAAGATAAATAATATTCCCTGTGAATATGCAGTGGAGGTAAATAATATGCAGTATTTAAGGGACTAGACATGGAAGATAGAATGCCTGAAGAACTTTGGACCAAAGTTTGTAACAATATCCAGGAAACAGCAACAAAGATTATCCCTAAAAGAAAGAAAAACTAAGAAGACAAACTGGCTGTCTGATGAGGCTTTGAGAGTAGTCCAGGAAAGAAGGAAAAAGAAAGGTAGTGGAGGTAGGAAAAGATTTGTGCAACTGAATGCAGAATTCCAGAGGATGTAAAGAGACAGAAGAAGATAACAGGATGGGAAGGTCAAGAGATCTCGCCAAGAAAATTGGAGATCTCAAAGGAACCTTTCATGCCAAAGTGGGCATGATAAAAGACAAAAAAATGACCTGACATAACAGAAGCATAGCAGATAAAGAATAGGTGGCAGGAATACATTGAAGATCTATACAGGAAGGATCTTAATAAAAGTGATGACCTCAATAATTTATCCAAGGAGCTAGAGCCAGACTTCTTGAAGAGTGAAGTGAGATGAGCCGTAGGATGTCTTTCTGATAACAAGGCTGCAGGGGTTAATGGAATCTCTTGCTGAACTATTCAAAATCCTACAAGAGGATGCTCTGAAAGTGTTTATTGCCTTATGCCAACATATTTGGAATACTCAATAGTGGCTAATACTGGTAAAGGTCAGTTTACATCCTAATCCCCAAAAAAGGAATTGCAAAAAGTGATCCATTATCGAACAATTGCTCTCATTTCACATTCAAGCAAGGTAATGCTTAAGATCCTACAAGCTTGGCTTCAACAATAAAATGCCCGGGAACTACCAGAGGTTTAACTCACAGATTCTTTAAAGTACACAAGCCCCTTCTCCCCAACAAGGCAGAGATCCAGAAGGGGTGTAGATAAATTATGGGTGTGTAAATTATGGGCTCTGTGAGCCCAAAAGCAGCTCCCATGATTTACCTATAAGCCTCCTAGTATGACATAGCCACAAAGCCACAGCCACAATAACATACTGCTTGGTCAGGACTTAATGTGAATTGAGTGATTTGTAATGTAAATAAAACATTTTAAAACATATTTGGTTTTAATTATATGCTCAATTCTCATTCTTTGGTATACCACCTACAGTACATGTGTCGTATGCTTTATAGAAAAAGTTTTCATAAAATTATCCTATAAGTAGGAATTAGATTGACTTATATCCTGTTCATAAAAGTTGAGGACTGCAACTAACCAAGCTACTGAGCTACACAATCAATATACACCTAGTGTAGAGAGGGGCGGATCACAAATTCACAAAAACATTGTTTTAATTTGTCGGCACAAATATAAATATTTGTAAAATATCCTACAGAACATGCTGTCTGTTGAGTGTAATAGTTGTGTCAAGTATTACATATAGTGATGCAGTCAAGGTTCCAGCTATAGTTAAATTTAAAATTAAAGGTAGTAAGTAACAAGTGACAGTTAAATGTTATAAAAAATTGCATCTTCCCACAATAAAGTTTCATTGAAGTATGCATTTTTTACTAGTTAGCCTCTCTTATTCCCCCACAAAGAGTCATATATCTTGTTAATGGGAGATCATTACGAATAATTATTACCTTACCCCTGGAACTCTGGGTTTATTATCTTTAATGTAACCGACATGACGAAAGATTGAACCTGTGCAGAACCCAGGGAAGTAGATAAGGTTGTCAACAACATCTACCACCTTCAATGTCTACAACAACTCTCGGTCAGTTACTACACTGCCTTCCCATAGCCTTCAGAATAACATTTAAGATCCTGACTCTAACATATAAAGCCCTTAACAACAGTACACCCCCTTATATCTCTGCCATTCCCTCAAAATACTCCATCAACCACCATCTTTGCCCTTCTAATTACCTTCTTCTTTTCTCCTCTCTTGTCACCTTATCCCACTCCCACCTTCAGGACTTTTCTCAAGCTGCACCTACTCAACCTTACTTTCTATATTTACACCTCAACCTTACTTTCTATATTTTATGTTTTTGGGAGTAGGGACCCATAGTTTTATTTCTACATACAATTGATTTGGTCTTTAGCTTTTGTAATTTGCTAATTGTAATCACTGTACTTTATACTACTTTGTAAATAGAAAATGCTGAGTAATAATAAGAGTAGTTAAACAAATAATAACTATTCAAATAATAATAATACAAGTAATATATATATATATATATATATATATATATATATATATATATATATATATATATATATATATTGTGAGAATGTAAGGAGCCGGGGACAGATCATTGAGGGCCGTTATGTAAGCCATAGGCTGAACTGCTCCTTGTATCCAGCTCTCAGGGAGTTAAAACACTTAAATTCACCTGGTCCAGTGCTTCATTATAAAAAACCCAGGAAGCCCCAGTGAAGGGGAGGGGTGTGCTGCTGATTAGGCTCTGTCCTGAGTAGTTTGGAATCTGAAGCCAGAGGGTGGGGCCTTGCCTAGGAGACAAGCTGGAAGGAGCCTGTAAAGTACAGCTAGTTGAGAGGACTGACAGCTGCCTGAATTGCTGCAGGGATGACCAAGGTGAATTGTTTGGAGAAGCAATGTGGTGAGTGAGATCCTGCGGTTTCTTGGAGTTGAAGATACCAGACTGATTATGCCTTAGGGAAGTTGCTGAGTGTGGAACTGACAGAGGCCCTGTTTGAAGGTACCAGACTGATTATGCCTCAGGGAAGTTGCTGAGTGTGGAACTGACAGAGGCCCTGTTTGAAGGTACCAGACTGATTATGCCCCAGGGAAGTTGCTGAATCTTTTAATAACCAGAGACTAACTGTAACCTGGCCACAAGGTGGCAATATCGCAATAGTCTGAGACTATTTGTATCCTGGCCACAAGGTGGCAATCTTTCAATAACCAGAGACTAACTGTAACCTGGTCACAATGTGACAAATATTAATTATTAAAAGACTGTCTTTGTCCTTGCCACTAGGTGGCGCTATTCCTACGAAATTACTCCTTCCCGAGTACAACGGAGTGGGAGCTCCGTCCTGAAGACACCGGGGTGTAGTCTGTTTTTCCCTGTTGCAGGTAAGCTGCACAGGTATAGTCAGGGCGTTCCTGTGTCACAGTCAGTCCGTATATGTAGATGTTTATTTTCGTTATTTAAGCAGAGTTACTGGTCACAATATATATATATATATATATATATATATATATATATATATATATATATATATATATAGTTTGCACTATATTACAGTTATATTGTTTACACTTGAAATTGGGTTAAGACTCAACTACTGTCATGTAAATACATTATTGACTGATGTGAGTACTCTCCATCTTTTCTCTGTCTTAGACCTAATACTTGTCATGCACTCTCAGTGCTGCTCCTTCAATGTACTTGGGAATATTCTCTAACTTTCTCCAGAAGGAATAGAGTAGATGACCTCAGAGTGAGTAAGATACCCAGAGAATAATGGGAGTTATTGTTCTCTTGTTTGTTGTTTATACCAAAAGAATATACAGCATGCTGTTTAGCCTAACAATTCATTACACCTAACAGAGAACAGCTCTGCTACACCCATCTCAAGACACAAAAGGAAGGAACTCTACATGTACCAAGCAAATCTTTAGCTGTGTTTTGGCTTTTAAATCTATCTATCTATCTATCTATCTATCTATCTATCTATCTATGTAGTAAGCAGCCACCACATGTGCAGCTCTCTGCATAATGTGATATCTGGCCCTCCCAGTGAGCTGGCTGTTAGTTAAACTGCATACATCCTAAGTGTAGTATGAAGGGAGCCAGGGGAGGCTTTCTGTGCGTAGCCTGGGCATAATAGTGTATGCACAGGCAATACTATTGTTGTAAATTGGTTTGCTGTTCCTTAAAACATACCCACAGACATTTGGACATCTGCGATCGAGTTGCGGGCTTCGATTTAAATATGGCCTATTGTTCAGAGTCTTACTTTTACTATGTGTAATTTTTTCCCCTACCTGCACAAATATCTTAAATTCCATTCCATTCCATTCCTTAAATTCTTCTACCAAATACCTCCTTACACGTTTCCTCATTTTTATATCAATGCTGCTTGAGTAACATGATTATGTTCACTGGATCTATGCAAACTCTGAGTTTTAACCACTACATTCTTAGAAACATAGAAATGTAGATTTGCCAACAGATGATAACAATAAAAAAACTGTCTTGTCTGTCTTTTATATCAACCTCAAAACCAGGCTTACTTATACCTCATGATAGCCTTATGTTTCTCCTAGGCATGCTTACTGTATTTGAGTTTACACTCCTACTGGAACTTGGAAGACTGTTACACTTATCTACTATGCTTTCTGCAAAGTAGTATATTCACACATTGCCCCTAAATTTTCCATCTTCTGACTTCCATGATCTTTTGTTCTTGCATTCCTCTTTTATGGAAGATATTTCCCTCCTGAACATTATTACCTTTGGTTTCACAGAGACTCCTTCATCCTTACTACTTCTCTTCATTTTTTGCTGGTAACCAAAATTGCCAAGAGCATAAAATATATGTACAGCACTGTGGGCTCTTATCTAACAGCAGCTACTTACATATCTGTCAAAGATGTGCTGTCTGTTTGCCCACTGAGCTCAGCACATACTTTTCATTTTCAAAGGGTATCACTGTGGATGGATCTTTCATCCCAGCACAATCCATTTAAAGGCTCAGCACGAAGGTAGTATTATCAATTGTACTCCTATTGCATTTTGAACCCCAGCTGTGTCTTCATGTGAAAGCCATTGAAGAAATCTATTAATATGATGCTTATGGGTTGCAGAAAGAGATCATATAACCATGTGCTGCTCTTATTTAAAAGATAAGTAAAACTAGAAACCATCAATGGGCTCCCTTTTGGTTAATTTTTAGATGGTGCATGTTCACAGGGGCTGCAGTAAGGAATTCAGTTTAAAACATGACCTTGCTCAGCACATTTGTGGTACAGAACCAGTGCTGCTAAGTGAAATAATGCAGGCATCTCAAAGTAATACCCCCCTTAGAGGTCAGAAAACAAGGCAAAAATCTTGCCTCCTTTGCTCGAAACCTTTCTCTTCCCCAGTGAAGTCATCTGTGTATGCAGCTGGGAAGAAGGGGCAATTGTGACAACATTCTTCAGGGTGCTTCTGCTGTTTCCTCCATATCCTACCTTGCATCTAATAACACATTCAAATGTAAGTGGGGTAACTAAGTGGTTGGAAAGTTATTGTTGTTTTGTCATTCAGTTGTATCTGATTTTCCTTGACCCTATAGACCATAGCACATCTGAAGGAATCCAAAGCAGAAATCAATATTGCTGGGTGAAATATAAATAACCTCAGATATGCAGATGATACTATAGTTATGGCTGAAAGTGAAGAGAAACTAAAGGTCCTATTGATGAGAGTGAGAGAAGAGAAAATAAGCTAAACTGTTCACTGAAAGGTTTCATCATGAGGCTAAAGCTCAAATATGTTGTCCACATTATGAGAAGACATGGTTTCCTAGAGTAGACTCTAACTCTGGAAATGATTGAATGCACACAAAGAAGGGCATGTCAGAGTCAGGGGTGGATAATGAGAAAATATAAATGGTTAATAGAAACAGAGAGTACCCTTTACTAGTGCACACCTGTTAATCCCAAATTGTATTTGAACTTGTAAGACATTTAAAACTTAACTTTTAATAATTTAATTTTTAATACCTGTATCTAAAAAACTTATGGACGCAGTGAAGTAGAGCAATTTTGGTATAAAAATGGTTATAAAGTGCATATTAGGGAGTCTGTTATAATCCTAGAAGAATTTTCATTATTTGTACATCAAGTGCTTCTGTGCATAAAGTGCTTTTATATATAAAGTGCTTCTATATATAAAGTGCCAGTGCATTTATATAGAACATAATATTGATGAATTGCAATGTTTTGCCAAATTATTCCACATACAAAAGTGCCAGTGCTGTAACAACCAATATTTAAATTAATTCACCAAAAAATCTGTGTTATAGTGAGTCTTTTTGAGACTCATTATGTGAGTACCAAAATAGTGTATCCAGAATGTATGGAATTAGCTTATTGCTTACAGATTATAAATTATAAACTTATTAAAAAGCTTATTTTAGGGAAACATTCTTCCAGGAAAATTATTATTTAAGTATAGATGTTGTGCAATACTATTAGTATGATTCATCAGAGGTCCTTTTTAGCAAAATAATGTTAATTTAATAAGATGAAACCCTTTTAGCCTTTTTATATAAGATCCTTTATATATGGATCTTATTATAAATCCTTAAAGAGTAATGCACTCTAATTTAATAAACAAAATCCCTTTTGCCCTTTACATATACGATCCTATATATATATATATATATGGATCCTATTATTGCTCTATAGTGCTATCGTAATAATATTGCAAATATTTTCTTATTAGCATTATAACAGCTCTTTAGCAACTTCTTAATAGGTAGCTGGTTCTTGTTAAATGCTAAAATTGCTAAAGTACTGAATTCCCCTTTCAATGGTTTGCCTTTAACTTGGTATAAGTCTGTTTTGGCGTATTTGTATAGAGAATGAAGTCTAGCACGTTTTCCTATAGAGATTGCGGTCAGGACGCCTCGCGATGACGTCACTGACCAGCGTCTCACGTTACTGCGTCTAACCCGACGCACGTTTCTTGATTTTATCAAGGGTTACCAACATGGTGTCCGGAGGCCTTCTTATAGCCTCCTGTTGTCATGGAGATTGTATCTTTTTATTTAAAAACAAAGAATTATAATATAAAGGTGCTTACTAAATCAAATGTTATTAGTTCTCAAATATAATAACTACTATAAATGTTTGCAGACCCTATCAGATTTGTATCATTTATTGAAATTGGCTTACTATGGTGTATAGTGAAACCAAATAGTGGGTTTTATTATTTTTTATATATAACCATTATATATCAATGGTGCAGAAACCCACTAAGTCTTTTTATCATAAATGTACAATAACCACCGTGGTACCTCATAAATGCCCAGTATATAACATTCACCATTATTGTTATTGTATAGTATTTTCTATTTATTATTTTTGGTATTTTTTGTATATTATGAGACCTTCTGCTTTATTATTCATTGTTATGATCCTACTCTACCACTGTAGGACCAAGGGTTCTTTTGCCAATCCCTTTAAGCAGCAATGAATTCAACACAGCATAACAGTACCCAGGACTGTCAGGAATCCGAGTCAGCAGAGTTCTCCCGGTGTGTAGGAGCAAAGTATCAGATAGGATCCAATGCCATAGTTATGTTATCTTTCCAGATTAACTCATACACAGTGCTGATGTATGTTTAATCTGTCCCTCTTACATCCCTTGGTTTAGGACAAAAAAAAGAACATCCATATCCTTGTGTAGTTCGAGGAGACTCACTTTATTATTTCAGATCCAGTACCTTTTAACAACTTTCCACACCCATCAGCTAACTCCTCTCAGACCCATCCCTCCTTTCATAGACCCATGTTTTTCTCTGGTTTTCCGGTCTTTACTCACACCAGCTATCTCAGGCTTGGAAGGGGGGGGGGGTAATTGTTAGGGGCTGCTTCACTTTTACGACCCCTCTTAGACCAGATAGAGGGCTTTGATCTATTGCAAGATCCTGTGTTTATACTATGTGACCAGCTTAGACCAGATAGAGGGGTCTGGAAATCTATTATGCTTTGATCTGTTGCAAGATCCTGTGTTTATACTATGTGACCCTCTTCTGCTCAGGTCGTGGAGGGGGAAGAGACAGGAGTGTTAGTAATTTGGGGTCAAGAACCAGTCAACATGGCCCCAGCTAGACAAAATGGTTTCTTACAATACCTCCATAACAACACATACATGTTAACCCAGAACTGTGACGTACTTTATGTGCACCATGTCCTGCTGTCCATCTAGTTATGACAGCTTCTCCCCTTTTTTTTTATTAGTGTAGCATAGAGGATCATCCTGACGGATAATTCTCTAGCTACACTGCTTTACTTGTCCTCCTGTCTGGAAAGTCCATCCGCATTCTGATGGACCTTTCCTCGTCTGTGTTGAATGGCAAAATTATAAGTCTGTAAGGCCAAGCTCCACCTCAGTAAACGACCATTATCCCCAGCCACCCTGGATAACCAACACAGGGGATTATGGTCAGTCACCACAGTAAATTCTCTCCCATACAAGTAGTGTTGTAGCTTCTTAAGGGCCCATACCACAGCCAGACACTCCTTTTCAACTGCTGCATATGCCACCTCCCTGGGTAGCAGCTTTCGGCTGAGGTATGCAATAGGGTGCTCAAATCCCTGCTCATCCTTTTGACTCAACACAGCCCCCAGTCCATATGTGGAAGCATCCGTTTGTACAATAAAGGGCCGTTTATAGTCGGGAGCAGCTAATACAGGGGAGCATGTTAGAGCATCCTTTAAGGCCCGGAAGGCAACCTCACAAGCAGGGGTCCAGTCCACCATCCTGGGCATCCTCTTCTTTGTCAAGTCGGTCAGGGGTTTGGCCATGGCACTGTAACAGGGAATAAATTTTCTGTAATACCCTGTGGTCCCCAGGAAAGCCATTACCTGTTTCTTAGTTTGGGGGGTGGGCCATGCAGCTATCCCCTCTACCTTGGCTGGTTCTGGCCTAATCTGCCCACTGCCTACCCAATGACCTAAATACTGTACTTCAGCCCTGGCCCACTGACATTTGTCTGGGCGAATAGTCAATTTGGCCCCCTTGATAGTATCCAGTATACTTTTGACATGCTGAAGGTGATCCTCCCACGTATTACTAAATATGGCGATGTCATCCAAGTAAGCCTGAGCATACCCTTGGTGCCCCTGTAATAATCGATCTACTAACCTCTGAAAAGTTGAAGGGGCATTCTTCATCCCGAATGGCATCACCTTGAATTGGTAAAGTCCAAAGGGGGTGATGAAGGCCGACTTCTCTCTAGCTGTCTCAGCAAGGGGAATTTGCCAGTACCCCTTGGAGAGATCCAGAGTGGTGAGATACTTGGCAGTACCTAGACGGTCCAACAACTCGTCCATGCGTGGAATAGGGTAAGCATCAGTCTTGGTCCTGTCGTTTAGCTTACGATAGTCCACGCAGAAACGAGTGGTCCCATCTTTTTTAGGCACCAGTACTACTGGGGAAGCCCACGGGCTACTGGAATGTTCAATCACCCCTAATCTTAGCATTTCCCGCAGCTCATCAGAAATATTGGCCCGCACTGCCTCTGGTACCCGGTAGGAGGGCTGTTTTAATGGGGGGCAACCTTCGGTTAGGACCTCATGCACTGCTAAAGGGGTACACCCCGGGCTAGTAGAGAATAGGGCTTGATAGGGGGCCAGAGTGTCCATTAGCTGCTTTTGGTGGGCTGCACTTAAATTTAAGGACTGTCCTACCACCTCCATCTGATTGTTGAGCCCAGCTGGGGCTAACAGGTCAGGTAAGGCTCCTTCCTCTGGGTCACTGCCAGTAGGCAGACAAATAGCTAGCAAATGTTCGGGTCGCCTCTGGTATTCTTTCAGTCTGTTTATGTGGGCCACCCTTGTGACCTTTCTCTCGGGGTCTACCATTACCACATATGTATGGGGGTTCAATTTCTTAATAATTGGGTAGGGCCCTTCCCAGATTGCCTTGAGCTTATCCTGGGGATGAGGGACTAACATCAAAATGTCTTGTCCTACCTCCAGTTCCCTGTCCTTTGTTCCCCTATCATAGTATTTCTTGGCTTTGGCCTGAGCCACTTGCATGTGGTCCCTAACCAAACCAGTTAACATGGCAAGTTTCTCCCTGAAAGCTAGGACGTATGAGGCTACCGAAACCTGGTGTTGCCCATAGTCACCTTCCCATGCTTCTCTGATCACGTTCAAAGGTCCCCTTATCTGTCTACCATAAAGGAGTTCAAAGGGAGAGAACCCTGTGGACTCCTGTGGTACTTCCCTGTAGGCAAAGAGAAGGTAGGGGAGTAGACGCTCCCAATCCTTCTCTTGCTCTGTGAACGTACAGAGCATTTTCTTAAGGGTACCATTGAACCTCTCACAAAGGCCATTGGTCTGGGGATGGTATGGAGAGGAACTCAGGTGTTTGATACCACATAACTTCCATAATTGTTGGGTTACTGTAGCCATAAACTGGGTACCCCGGTCAGACAGGATCTCTTTAGGGAACCCCATTCGGGAGAAAACCTCCAATAAAGCCTCTGCTACCTTGGTAGCTGAGATCTTAGACAAGGGAACAGCTTCAGGATATCGAGTGGCATAGTCTACTATGGTCAGAATGAACTTCTTCCCAGTCCTGCTGCTCCTAGCCAAGGGTCCTATCAAGTCAATAGCCACTCTCTGAAATGGGGTATCTATTACTGGTAATGGTTGAAGAGGGACGCGGCTACCCCTTCCTTGTCGGCCATATCGCTGGCAGGCATCACAGGAGCTACAGTAAGTAGTAACATCCCTATTCACCCCCGGCCAGTAGAACACCCTGGTAAGGCGATCCCGGGTCTTCTTCACCCCCATGTGTCCAGCTAATGGTACCTCGTGAGCTATCTCTAGCAATCTCGCTCTAAACTTTTGCGGTACAACTAGCTGCTTCTTAACCTCTCTCATCCCATCTCCCTCAGGTTCAGATGTAATCCTGTACAGCAATCCTTCTTCCCACACATACTCATCTCCCTCAGGACCCTTCTCTCTCTTGTTAGCCCTTTGCCTAGCCCCAGCCAAGGTTTCATCCTCCCATAAGGCGACTTTCACCTCGCCGGCAGTAGCCCACCCCCGGCCCAGTTTGCTAGCAGGTAATTGACTTACCCCAGTTTCCAGGTGCCCGGCCTCATCCTCGTCGCTTAGACCATTCCTGGTGACCTTGGCAGCTTGCGATCTGGTCACAACATTGACATACCGGCTCTCTAGATGCCCCAAATCATTGCCCAACAAAACCTCAGCTGGCAGCCCATGCATAACTCCCACTTCACGAACTCCTTTCCCAGTGCCCCAATCCAACTGCAAGCGGGCGACTGGGATGGAAAATTTTTGTCCTCCAGCCACCATGACCTCCATGGTCTTAGGGATCATGGCTGCGCGTGGTACTATATCCGGATGTACCACAGTCACTGCAGCTCCTGTATCTCGAAATCCCGTTGCCGCCTTTCCCTGGACCAAAACCTTTTGGAAATGCTGGTTCCTGTTGCCATCTGATCTGGTTTGCACAGCATGGATGGGGTGATAGAAATCCTCCTCTCTGGGTCTGGTCTGGATCCCTCCAGACTCCTCAAGGTCCACATCCCACTCCCCCAGATAGTAGACAGGCTTAGTGGGGTGTCTGTTTTCCCTGCGTGGCACATTGGGGCATTCTCTTTTCATATGCCCTGGTTGATGACAACCATAACATTCGCCACCCCTTGTGTTCCGCGTGACAGGACGCGAGCCGGTAAGTACTGTGGGATGACGGATCACTCCAGTGGCCACCTGAGGTCGGCTGCCATCTTGGAAAGTAGCAGGGTTAGAGCGGTTGGCTACAGGGCGGCCGGGGACTGGTGCTGGGACTGGGGAGCCCCCGTTGGTAGTGTTGTTGAAGCCCCTATTCCTGATCTCACTCCTGGTAGCCACAAAATGATCAGCTAGGTGGGCAGCCTTCTCCCCTGTAGTGGGGTTTCGATCTTGTACCCATGCTCTCAGTTCATCAGGACAAATAAAATACAATTGTTCAATGAGGACCAAATCCAAAATTTCCTCAAATGTGGTTGCCCCCTTCCCTTTCCACCAACTGATGCAGGCATGCCTCATCCGACACATCACTTCAGAGTAGGTGTCCCCGGGGCCCTTGGTGTACGTGCGGAATTTGTGCAGGTAAGTCTCAGGGGTAACAGCATACCTGTTTAGCAACACTCTCCGGGCCTCAGCATAGGTCTTCTGCTCCTTGGGAATTGCCCTGAATGCCTCACTGGCTCTCCCACTTAGTCTGCTAGCCAACAGTGTAATCCACTCCTTCTCTGGCACTTGATGCAAGTCACACTGTTGTTCAAAGTCCTGTAGGAAACCATCAATGTCCCCTTTCTCATCACAGAAGTGCTTGACACTGCTGTATGCCATTTTTAATCTGGCTGCCCCTATATCCTTCCCCTCCTTGGATTCTAGAGAGGAATGGACAGTCTCTTTTCTGTTTTGTAGCCGTACTTCACGACTTAATTGGGTCCGGAGGGCCATCACTTGTGCCTCTGGAATGACTGACCTCCACCTCTGGAATCTCCGGAATACCTCATCCTCCTCCTCTGCAGTAAGCCCCATCTCTGGAACTGGCTCTGGGTCAGGTTCTGTAACCTCCTCCCGTGTTACCATACTTTCCTCCACCTGCTGGAGCTCATCCACCAACAAGAGCTCTTGGATCATGTCTGCCCTGGTAGTAGCCTTTGTGCTGTTGAGCCCTCTCTACTGGATCAGGTCCCTGAGGGCACCAGATGACATGCTATCATATCTGGACATCCTGCTTGTTATATTTACAGGGATCCCAACACTGCCGACCAACTGTTATGATCCTACTCTACCACTGTAGGACCAAGGGTTCTTTTGCCAATCCCTTTAAGCAGCAATGAATTCAACACAGCATAACAGTACCCAGGACTGTCAGGAATCCGAGTCAGCAGAGTTCTCCCGGTGTGTAGGAGCAAAGTATCAGATAGGATCCAATGCCATAGTTATGTTATCTTTCCAGATTAACTCATACACAGTGCTGATGTATGTTTAATCTGTCCCTCTTACATCCCTTGGTTTAGGACAAAAAAAAGAACATCCATATCCTTGTGTAGTTCGAGGAGACTCACTTTATTATTTCAGATCCAGTACCTTTTAACAACTTTCCACACCCATCAGCTAACTCCTCTCAGACCCATCCCTCCTTTCATAGACCCATGTTTTTCTCTGGTTTTCCGGTCTTTACTCACACCAGCTATCTCAGGCTTGGAAGGGGGGGGGGGGGTAATTGTTAGGGGCTGCTTCACTTTTACGACCCCTCTTAGACCAGATAGAGGGCTTTGATCTATTGCAAGATCCTGTGTTTATACTATGTGACCAGCTTAGACCAGATAGAGGGGTCTGGAAATCTATTATGCTTTGATCTGTTGCAAGATCCTGTGTTTATACTATGTGACCCTCTTCTGCTCAGGTCGTGGAGGGGGAAGAGACAGGAGTGTTAGTAATTTGGGGTCAAGAACCAGTCAACATGGCCCCAGCTAGACAAAATGGTTTCTTACAATACCTCCATAACAACACATACATGTTAACCCAGAACTGTGACGTACTTTATGTGCACCATGTCCTGCTGTCCATCTAGTTATGACAGCTTCTCCCCTTTTTTTTTATTAGTGTAGCATAGAGGATCATCCTGACGGATAATTCTCTAGCTACACTGCTTTACTTGTCCTCCTGTCTGGAAAGTCCATCCGCATTCTGATGGACCTTTCCTCGTCTGTGTTGAATGGCAAAATTATAAGTCTGTAAGGCCAAGCTCCACCTCAGTAAACGACCATTATCCCCAGCCACCCTGGATAACCAACACAGGGGATTATGGTCAGTCACCACAGTAAATTCTCTCCCATACAAGTAGTGTTGTAGCTTCTTAAGGGCCCATACCACAGCCAGACACTCCTTTTCAACTGCTGCATATGCCACCTCCCTGGGTAGCAGCTTTCGGCTGAGGTATGCAATAGGGTGCTCAAATCCCTGCTCATCCTTTTGACTCAACACAGCCCCCAGTCCATATGTGGAAGCATCCGTTTGTACAATAAAGGGCCGTTTATAGTCGGGAGCAGCTAATACAGGGGAGCATGTTAGAGCATCCTTTAAGGCCCGGAAGGCAACCTCACAAGCAGGGGTCCAGTCCACCATCCTAGGCATCCTCTTCTTTGTCAAGTCGGTCAGGGGTTTGGCCATGGCACTGTAACAGGGAATAAATTTTCTGTAATACCCTGTGGTCCCCAGGAAAGCCATTACCTGTTTCTTAGTTTGGGGGGTGGGCCATGCAGCTATCCCCTCTACCTTGGCTGGTTCTGGCCTAATCTGCCCACTGCCTACCCAATGACCTAAATACTGTACTTCAGCCCTGGCCCACTGACATTTGTCTGGGCGAATAGTCAATTTGGCCCCCTTGATAGTATCCAGTATACTTTTGACATGCTGAAGGTGATCCTCCCACGTATTACTAAATATGGCGATGTCATCCAAGTAAGCCTGAGCATACCCTTGGTGCCCCTGTAATAATCAATCTACTAACCTCTGAAAAGTTGAAGGGGCATTCTTCATCCCGAATGGCATCACCTTGAATTGGTAAAGTCCAAAGGGGGTGATGAAGGCCGACTTCTCTCTAGCTGTCTCAGCAAGGGGAATTTGCCAGTACCCCTTGGAGAGATCCAGAGTGGTGAGATACTTGGCAGTACCTAGACGGTCCAACAACTCGTCCATGCGTGGAATAGGGTAAGCATCAGTCTTGGTCCTGTCGTTTAGCTTACGATAGTCCACGCAGAAACGAGTGGTCCCATCTTTTTTAGGCACCAGTACTACTGGGGAAGCCCACGGGCTACTGGAATGTTCAATCACCCCTAATCTTAGCATTTCCCGCAGCTCATCAGAAATATTGGCCCGCACTGCCTCTGGTACCCGGTAGGAGGGCTGTTTTAATGGGGGGCAACCTTCGGTTAGGACCTCATGCACTGCTAAAGGGGTACACCCCGGGCTAGTAGAGAATAGGGCTTGATAGGGGGCCAGAGTGTCCATTAGCTGCTTTTGGTGGGCTGCACTTAAATTTAAGGACTGTCCTACCACCTCCATCTGATTGTTGAGCCCAGCTGGGGCTAACAGGTCAGGTAAGGCTCCTTCCTCTGGGTCACTGCCAGTAGGCAGACAAATAGCTAGCAAATGTTCGGGTCGCCTCTGGTATTCTTTCAGTCTGTTTATGTGGGCCACCCTTGTGACCTTTCTCTCGGGGTCTACCATTACCACATATGTATGGGGGTTCAATTTCTTAATAATTGGGTAGGGCCCTTCCCAGATTGCCTTGAGCTTATCCTGGGGATGAGGGACTAACATCAAAATGTCTTGTCCTACCTCCAGTTCCCTGTCCTTTGTTCCCCTATCATAGTATTTCTTGGCTTTGGCCTGAGCCACTTGCATGTGGTCCCTAACCAAACCAGTTAACATGGCAAGTTTCTCCCTGAAAGCTAGGACGTATGAGGCTACCGAAACCTGGTGTTGCCCATAGTCACCTTCCCATGCTTCTCTGATCACGTTCAAAGGTCCCCTTATCTGTCTACCATAAAGGAGTTCAAAGGGAGAGAACCCTGTGGACTCCTGTGGTACTTCCCTGTAGGCAAAGAGAAGGTAGGGGAGTAGACGCTCCCAATCCTTCTCTTGCTCTGTGAACGTACAGAGCATTTTCTTAAGGGTACCATTGAACCTCTCACAAAGGCCATTGGTCTGGGGATGGTATGGAGAGGAACTCAGGTGTTTGATACCACATAACTTCCATAATTGTTGGGTTACTGTAGCCATAAACTGGGTACCCCGGTCAGACAGGATCTCTTTAGGGAACCCCATTCGGGAGAAAACCTCCAATAAAGCCTCTGCTACCTTGGTAGCTGAGATCTTAGACAAGGGAACAGCTTCAGGATATCGAGTGGCATAGTCTACTATGGTCAGAATGAACTTCTTCCCAGTCCTGCTGCTCCTAGCCAAGGGTCCTATCAAGTCAATAGCCACTCTCTGAAATGGGGTATCTATTACTGGTAATGGTTGAAGAGGGACGCGGCTACCCCTTCCTTGTCGGCCATATCGCTGGCAGGCATCACAGGAGCTACAGTAAGTAGTAACATCCCTATTCACCCCCGGCCAGTAGAACACCCTGGTAAGGCGATCCCGGGTCTTCTTCACCCCCATGTGTCCAGCTAATGGTACCTCGTGAGCTATCTCTAGCAATCTCGCTCTAAACTTTTGCGGTACAACTAGCTGCTTCTTAACCTCTCTCATCCCATCTCCCTCAGGTTCAGATGTAATCCTGTACAGCAATCCTTCTTCCCACACATACTCATCTCCCTCAGGACCCTTCTCTCTCTTGTTAGCCCTTTGCCTAGCCCCAGCCAAGGTTTCATCCTCCCATAAGGCGACTTTCACCTCGCCGGCAGTAGCCCACCCCCGGCCCAGTTTGCTAGCAGGTAATTGACTTACCCCAGTTTCCAGGTGCCCGGCCTCATCCTCGTCGCTTAGACCATTCCTGGTGACCTTGGCAGCTTGCGATCTGGTCACAACATTGACATACCGGCTCTCTAGATGCCCCAAATCATTGCCCAACAAAACCTCAGCTGGCAGCCCATGCATAACTCCCACTTCACGAACTCCTTTCCCAGTGCCCCAATCCAACTGCAAGCGGGCGACTGGGATGGAAAATTTTTGTCCTCCAGCCACCATGACCTCCATGGTCTTAGGGAGCATGGCTGCGCGTGGTACTATATCCGGATGTACCACAGTCACTGCAGCTCCTGTATCTCGAAATCCCGTTGCCGCCTTTCCCTGGACCAAAACCTTTTGGAAATGCTGGTTCCTGTTGCCATCTGATCTGGTTTGCACAGCATGGATGGGGTGATAGAAATCCTCCTCTCTGGGTCTGGTCTGGATCCCTCCAGACTCCTCAAGGTCCACATCCCACTCCCCCAGATAGTAGACAGGCTTAGTGGGGTGTCTGTTTTCCCTGCGTGGCACATTGGGGCATTCTCTTTTCATATGCCCTGGTTGATGACAACCATAACATTCGCCACCCCTTGTGTTCCGCGTGACAGGACGCGAGCCGGTAAGTACTGTGGGATGACGGATCACTCCAGTGGCCACCTGAGGTCGGCTGCCATCTTGGAAAGTAGCAGGGTTAGAGCGGTTGGCTACAGGGCGGCCGGGGACTGGTGCTGGGACTGGGGAGCCCCCGTTGGTAGTGTTGTTGAAGCCCCTATTCCTGATCTCACTCCTGGTAGCCACAAAATGATCAGCTAGGTGGGCAGCCTTCTCCCCTGTAGTGGGGTTTCGATCTTGTACCCATGCTCTCAGTTCATCAGGACAAATAAAATTCAATTGTTCAATGAGGACCAAATCCAAAATTTCCTCAAATGTGGTTGCCCCCTTCCCTTTCCACCAACTGATGCAGGCATGCCTCATCCGACACATCACTTCAGAGTAGGTGTCCCCGGGGCCCTTGGTGTACGTGCGGAATTTGTGCAGGTAAGTCTCAGGGGTAACAGCATACCTGTTTAGCAACACTCTCCGGGCCTCAGCATAGGTCTTCTGCTCCTTGGGAATTGCCCTGAATGCCTCACTGGCTCTCCCACTTAGTCTGCTAGCCAACAGTGTAATCCACTCCTTCTCTGGCACTTGATGCAAGTCACACTGTTGTTCAAAGTCCTGTAGGAAACCATCAATGTCCCCTTTCTCATCACAGAAGTGCTTGACACTGCTGTATGCCATTTTTAATCTGGCTGCCCCTATATCCTTCCCCTCCTTGGATTCTAGAGAGGAATGGACAGTCTCTTTTCTGTTTTGTAGCCGTACTTCACGACTTAATTGGGTCCGGAGGGCCATCACTTGTGCCTCTGGAATGACTGACCTCCACCTCTGGAATCTCCGGAATACCTCATCCTCCTCCTCTGCAGTAAGCCCCATCTCTGGAACTGGCTCTGGGTCAGGTTCTGTAACCTCCTCCCGTGTTACCATACTTTCCTCCACCTGCTGGAGCTCATCCACCAACAAGAGCTCTTGGATCATGTCTGCCCTGGTAGTAGCCTTTGTGCTGTTGAGCCCTCTCTACTGGATCAGGTCCCTGAGGGCACCAGATGACATGCTATCATATCTGGACATCCTGCTTGTTATATTTACAGGGATCCCAACACTGCCGACCAACTGTTATGATCCTACTCTACCACTGTAGGACCAAGGGTTCTTTTGCCAATCCCTTTAAGCAGCAATGAATTCAACACAGCATAACAGTACCCAGGACTGTCAGGAATCCGAGTCAGCAGAGTTCTCCCGGTGTGTAGGAGCAAAGTATCAGATAGGATCCAATGCCATAGTTATGTTATCTTTCCAGATTAACTCATACACAGTGCTGATGTATGTTTAATCTGTCCCTCTTACATCCCTTGGTTTAGGACAAAAAAAAGAACATCCATATCCTTGTGTAGTTCGAGGAGACTCACTTTATTATTTCAGATCCAGTACCTTTTAACAACTTTCCACACCCATCAGCTAACTCCTCTCAGACCCATCCCTCCTTTCATAGACCCATGTTTTTCTCTGGTTTTCCGGTCTTTACTCACACCAGCTATCTCAGGCTTGGAAGGGGGGGGGGGGGTAATTGTTAGGGGCTGCTTCACTTTTACGACCCCTCTTAGACCAGATAGAGGGCTTTGATCTATTGCAAGATCCTGTGTTTATACTATGTGACCAGCTTAGACCAGATAGAGGGGTCTGGAAATCTATTATGCTTTGATCTGTTGCAAGATCCTGTGTTTATACTATGTGACCCTCTTCTGCTCAGGTCGTGGAGGGGGAAGAGACAGGAGTGTTAGTAATTTGGGGTCAAGAACCAGTCAACATGGCCCCAGCTAGACAAAATGGTTTCTTACAATACCTCCATAACAACACATACATGTTAACCCAGAACTGTGACGTACTTTATGTGCACCATGTCCTGCTGTCCATCTAGTTATGACATTCATCTCTTATTTTTGTCTTATAGTGGTTCAAAGCCTCTTTTATGAGTCTGTTATAATCATAGTAGTTAATAAAAAATATAACATAACACATTTTCTTATATATATTTATTAAATGTAGGGGGAAAAGGTAAAGCCTTCATTAAGGCCCTCAGGTTTTTTTGTTTTTAATAAATAGATCCATTTGGCTTCCATTTTTAAAAGCTCATTGTCTATATTGCCTCTTCTGATGTTTTTTTCCAAATGGTCTATAGCCATAAAAGCCTTACAGCAATGAACATTAGCTTGAGAGAGCTCATAATGGCAGTCCCTGTGCTGCTGAACATAGGAATATGGAGAATCAGACCCGACTGAATAACTAAACAAACATGTCACTGCTTTCTCCACCCTTTTATCGATTATGTGGGCTACTCCATTTCTTATGTGGGATTCTTGACTACAGTAAAAGATCTGGTGGTTGTTTGATATGAAATGGCCCATTCCAGTCTTTTTCAGTCCACTAATTCCCAGGATATCAATGTATAACCTTGTCATCTCATGTTTGGCCATGTTTGACCATGCCTTGATTCATAGTTCTAACATTCCATGTTCCTATGATGATCTTTGTAGCAGCGGACTTCCCTTTACCCTCCAGACATATCCTTAGCTGGGTGTCCTTTCAGCTTTGGCTCAACTAGTTCACTAGATCTGGTACTACTCATACTCGCCTCTGCTCTTCCACAATAAAATGGTAGGTGTCTCTGACACAAGGGGCTCATCTTCCTGTGCCATATTGCTATTCCTATGGTTGTGCTGGCCAAGATACTTGAATTGGTTGCAAGTTCCTTCCCCAGTGGAACTGTCTGAAATCTCTGCTTTGACCTGCCCATCTTGGGTGGCCCTACATGGTATAGCTCACCGCTTCTTTGAAGTACACAAGCCCCTTCACCATGACAAGATAGTGATCCAAAACAGTAATGAATAGCAATAGTTGCTTTTCAAGAAGTGACATTCCAATGAAGTGTTTCTAAGGAAGTGCTCTACACTGGTGCTCTTTACTATACATATATGCCACATAACAAACCTGTCTCTGTAGACTCTGCTGGACATTTGAGAAAATGTAGGAGAAAAGGAATATATTCAGAGAGTTATGCATTGATAGAATACAATGTTATTTCTGGCTTTAAAAGGGCCTGAGGTAACCAATCAGTTATGTGGCAGGTCTGGCATCACTGGACCCTTATAAGCACTCTACGCATCAGGAGAGGTGACTATGGAGGAGGTGTGGGAGCAACTACAACATAACCATGTTCAAGTATCCAATAATGCAAATGTATATGTCATCAAAGCTTCACTATGAGGCTGTCGATAATGCACCAAAGGTTCTTCATCCCAAAAGTCATAATATCTGCCAATCACTGCACTGATTCAGAGGGATTTGTTTTCCCCTCGTCTGAAAGGAAAAACATTAGGTCTCTGAAGGTGTTTAAAAATCTCTTTTAAGAGAGGAGAGATATAGCGAGTTATTTGCATGCACACTTTACACCTTTAATTATCTGCAATAAGTAGATACTTCTCCACAGTGGTGTGAAACGGCATCCAGTTTCTTTGGCCAGTTGTGCAACATGTGGCATTATCACATATAATAGTTGTCAAACTGCGAGTTGTCGTCATGCTTTGCGAGCTCGCAAAGCAAGCTCGCATGATCTGCTTCCCTCGCAAAGCGAGGGACGCAGTTCTGGCCGCAAATGCGGACCTTCGCGAAGCAATGGCCCGCATTTGTGGAGGTATAGGCTCTAACGTCAGCTGCAATGAGCCGAAGGGTCTTTGCAGGCCGCAAATGCGGACCCTTGCGAAGCGAGGGGCCGCATTTGCGGAGGTGTAGGCTCTACGCCGCCTCACTCACGTTACAAAAAACACCCAGAAAAGGGCGGCTTTGAAAAAAAAACAACGTCACAGGACTTAGAAAAAAAAAGAAAATATGAGGTCACAAAAATACGAACTTAACGGCTGAAAATATAAAAACCCCCCAAAAAAGCAAGGTAAATTAACAAAAAAATTACAAAAACATCACACACAGCACGGGGGGGGGGGGGGGGGGGGGGTTCGGTCAGCTAGGACGTTTGGGGGTGAGGTTGCACGCAAATTAAAGTCAATTTTAAGCAGTTTCGCCACTTGAAAACCGTCTAAGCGAGAAAAAAAAGGGCAAAAAACACTGACAAGGATGTACAAGTTTTAATTATGACCCACGGAACTTTGAAAAAAAAATACGAGGTTGCAAAAATACGAACTTAAGGGCTGAAATTAGTACATTCAAAAAAAAAAAAAAATACAAAATACAAAAAAAAGAAAAAAAAACACACTGAGCATGGAAAGACACCCATGACATCTGCCAGTGAGGTTGCACGCTAATTAAAGTCGAATTTAATGAGTTTACGAAATTGAAAATCGCCGAAGCGAGAAAAAAAATGGCGGCTAAAAAAAAGGAAAACGAGGCTACACAGCCAGGCACGTATGACTTTTGCCAGGGATGTACGTGGTATAAAAATGCACACTTAGGAAGCACAGAAAATGCTTGCGACCAGCGTAACACATAGACAAACTACGCCATTTTACAACACTAACACATTAAAATCTAAAATCGCGCTTTACACAACTAAACCAACGGTTTGCCCTCACGCACGCAGCATATTTCTAATGCACAGTTGGAACATTGATGACACTTTCTCCTCAGGGCAGCAACAGTCCAACTGTACATAGGAAAAAGCTGTTTAATGATCTCTTCATTATAATACAGCACTGGGGGCTTCAATGTGACTATGAACATAAAAAGATTTTGGAGAAAGAAGTTCTGTATGCACCTTGTTACACCCAGTATTCCTCAACATTGGATGCCAATGCCCTTGCTTCCTTCATGGACCTATACAGTGACATAAGTCCTTCCCGACCTCCTGGTTCCTGCTGCATGCATTGTTCACAAGCCCTATTAATTCTCGTGACACTTTTCTCTCAAGGCTGCTAAGCTGGTGGATGTACCGTCTATCCTCTATATCTTTACATGTATTTATTTTTGCTGGATATTACATGGAAGATTTATCTTATGGTCATGGGTATTGTTATTTTCCCATGTGGACACTATGTACTTTAATGTATTTATTTCTCCTTTTTGAATAGGGAGTTACCATCTATCTTTCTGGTTATAGGGAACATCTTAGACCTCATTTTGAATTGTCTATGGCCCTTCTCCTGTGACAGGGAGAATATTTACAGATTTTGTCTCTTTGTGTTCTTTGTGATATTATGGCTATGTGTTGTTAAACCTTCATACCTTGATTATTGCAATATAATCTATTCATTTGCTGGAAAAGTATCAATGTATAAATTATCCTTGGGAAATTAGCAGACCTTCTTATACCTGCATGTATTCTATTTGTAAATGTATAAATCTTTATTTGTAACGCACCAATATATTCTGTAGTACGTAAAACGTAAATTTCAAGCTTTTGCACAAATAGAAACTTTCAGGATTCCAATATATGTGTGTGTGTTCTTACCTTGTTGAAGTACAGAAGAGCATATGACTATCCAGATGTTGTTCCAGGAATTAACTGTATCTTCAAAGTTGGTGTTTTTATGTAAATCCATAAAGATTTTCTGTGTGCCAGTCAAAAAAATAATGCAGTTTTCAGCAAGCTCCTAAACATTCTTAGCAACTTTTTGAATTTGGATTTCTGGAGAAAGTAATCATTGCGATGTGCAAACATTAGTTTGGCAGACATCTTGACAGGTGTATAGTACATTTGTGATACCAGAAGTCATAACACTATAGAAAGAAGCACATACACTGAGTATGGGGTAAAACAGTCAGCAGCTCCTCTATTTACTTAAATAAATATAAATTGCTCAAATTTCTAATAACCACGAGAGGTTCTTTGCCCACTGCCACACATGAACTGAAGTGGACCCCGTGCCGTCTTTACTTTTTCCATAAGGGGTACTTTTACATTTTTTCAACCATACAGTGGATATAAACAGTCTACACACCCCTGGTAAAATGTCAGGTTTCTGTGCTGTAAAAAAATTAGACAAAGATAAATCATTTCAGAACTTTTTCCACCTTTAATGTGACCTATAAACTGTACGGTGGGTTTTAGCAAACTGAAAGGGGGAAAGAAAGGGGGGGAGGGATGAGCGGAAGGGGAAGAGAAAAAGCCTCTAAACTGGCTCAGCGCACAATCCCATCTCCCAGAGCCCGGTAGGAAAAGGAGTAGCTGCCACACTCGCACCTGGCGCGAAAGACCTAAAGCGATCCCACTGCCCCCACGACAATGTGTCAGTTCTTACAGCCAGGTATATGAAACACCCTACATACCATATTCTTCTTGAGACACTCCAAAACCAAGTGCCTGAGTAAGAGCACCACTGGTAGTGAAGCGGCTGACAGGGAGTTTATAGCTGAAAATGCACCCATATTGTCGTAGTGGAACACAACATGTTGGTCCCTCAACTGATCGCCCCACACATGTATCGCCTACTATAGGGAAATGCTCCAGAAAAGTCACATTCTTATGCAGCCCAACCTGCACCTATTGTCGTGGCCACAACTGTTGACACCTTTGCCTCCTGAACTATGCCCGAAAGCCTTACCCCCTGCCACATCAGTGAACAACTACAATTCTTCACTGGTTGCCCTGTCTGCCATGAAGAAAGACTTGCCATTAAACCCAGCTAAGAATGTTTTCCAGACCTCCAAGACCTCTCTCATAGCCCTATTAATCCTAATCAGGTAATGTGTTTTTTTAACTCCTGCTGTTGCTAATGACAATCTCCTGCTACCCATGGGGATCACCCTACAGCCGAAGTTAAGCCTACCCAACAAGGATTGGAATGCGCTAAGTGGCGCTTTTTTACCCATCAAGAATTCCTCAATACACCCACTTAACTCTCTCACCTTATCCAAATGTAGCAAACTTTTAAAACCCACCGAGCAGGGGCGGCTGGTGCATAGGGGCAAATAGGCAGGCGCCGCCCCCCCCCCCCAAAAAAAAAATTATCAATCACTTTAATATTGTATTTTAAATGTATATATATAATACAATTTAATTATACCTGTATATCAACTTTCATGTCTTCTTTACAATGATTTTGATCAAAATATGCTTTATCACTTTAAATAAGGCATTTGTGTGCCTTCCCCATTGCCTGGTCTCTCTCTCTCCAGTTCTGAACTGCCAGATCATATTACTGTGTGAGATGTGGAGCATCAGGCTGTAACACTCCAAGTTGGTTCACTCTGCTACAATTGTATTAATTTGCGTTACTGACAGCTTGTAGCATCAACTAATCAGTGCTGCAGGCTGTCTGGTTGCTATGCTGCTTTGAACCTACCCTCTGACTGTTGCCTCTGAACGCCCCCAAGCCTATAGAGGTTATTGCTATGATATGACATCAGGAAGGCTTTATATAAAGCCAACTATCTCAAACACTCCCCCACTCTGTTCCCGCTCTTTTTACTGCTTGGACACAGAGGAGGGAAGTAAGAGACACAGAGGAGGGGGAAAGGGGAGAAGAGACACAGAGGAGGGGGAAAGGGGAGAAGAGACACAGAGGAGGGGGAGAGGGGGGAAGAGACACAGAGGAGGGGTAAGGGGGAAAGAGGCACAGAGGAGAGGGGGAAGAGACACAGAGAGGGGGAGAGGGGGCGAAGAGACAAAGAGGAGTGGTAAGGGGGAAAGAGACACAGAGGAGAGGGGGAAGAGACACAGAGAGGGGGAGAGGGGGCAAAGAGACACAGAGGAGGGGGGAAGAGACACGGAGGAGGGAGGGCGAGGAGACAGAGGAGGGGAGAGAGGGAAAGAGACACATAGGAGGGAGGAAGAGACACAAAGGCGCTCGTTGCAAGGCGCGTGATGAGCGCTCATCACAAGGCCTGTAAAGTAGAGGGGGAGAGGCTCGCAAACTGTCGCTATGTGGTCCCGCTTGGTGTAATGTGAGTTTTTAAGGTCCGGTTTGGGCCTATATAGTCCCACTTGATATTTTAAGGTTTTTTAGGTACAGTTTTGGCCTATAAAGTCCTGCTTGGTATTTTAAGGTTTTAAAGGTATGGTCAGGGCCTTTTTATAGTCCTGCTGGTATTTTATGTTTTTTTAGGTACAGTTTGGGCCTATATAGTCCTGATTGGTGTAATGTGGGTTTTTAACGTCCGGTTGTGGCCTATATAGTCCCGCTTTGTATAATATGTTTTTTTTAGGTATGTTGGGACCTAGATAGTCTTGCTTGGTTTCATAAGTGTTTTTAAGTACAGTTGGGGTCTTGCACTCTATGATTTGTTTGCTTGTTTTATATCACACCCAGGTCCAAACACTCTGCAGCTGCAGACTCTCAAGAAAGACAGTCAACTGTTGGTGAGTGTCATTACACTCATGCAGAAGAGAAATGTTACTATTTGCCTGAATCCCAAGATTCTAGAATGTTTTAATAGTATTAAAAAATCAGTAGATGGGGTCTATTTTAATGGGCAGGGCAAGTATAAGGTTGTTGGGCGGGGAATATAAAGCTCAATATGACAACAGGGGGAGGAGTTTAAAAATAGGTGTAGGTGGGGTCTGTGTAAGGGGAGGAGCCAAGTCTTGCTCTGGCGCCACTCCAACTTGAAAAGTCACCAGCCGCAACTGCCACTGAGTCTATCTCAAAACCCAGAAACTTCATGGTCCTAGCGGTACCCTCTGACTTATCTGTTGCTAATGGGATACCACACTCCTGCAATATTTTTTCAAAACAATCCATCATGTACCTAGCTTCCGCAAATGAAAGAGCAAGATATTGAACAACCCTTTGGTAAGCATAGGTCGACGTAGAACCCAACTACCCCCCCCCCCCCCCCCCCCCCGTTAAAGTAGCAGCCCAACATATATTTAGATTTTGGATGGTCCGGCAACAACCTGAACACCAATTCCACATCAAACTTAGGTAACCATCTCCCCTACCTACGAACCAGGCTGATAGCTTGATCAAAAGAAGCATAATTTACAGTTACCAACTTCCCATCTGTGCCATCATTGACCAATCCCCCTTTCGGATATGACAGATGGTGTATTCATCTAAATTTCCCAACCTCCTTCTTTGGCACTATGACCAGCGGTGAAGCCACCAACTCTGGAAAGGGAAGCCGTGGAAAAGGCCCCGCCATCCTACACAGGGAAACCTCCTTCTTCAATTTGTCCGCCACTATAGAGGGATTCTGTTTTACAGATACCAAATTCCTAGAGAATCTGTGCGGCACCAAGCTAGGGGAACTGGGAGTTTGAACCCAAACTTAAAACTTTCAAATAACAAAACTGCTTTTTTAGCACAACCACTTTTCTTAGCGTACCGTCCTAGCCATTGGAGCATCCCTTCTAACCATATTGAAGTTACTGCCTTTGGCAACAGCCTCCGCGGTTGAAGCATCTGTACAAAGGATACAATTTTCCACACTCTGAGCACTCATGCTTGAATCTGCACATCGCCCCCATTTGTATACACTCTTGTTGTATTGGAAACAACAACCCTTCTTACCCTCGCTGATGAGAGAACCGGACCTACCTAATTACCTAGCCTAAGCAAAGTCACTATTTTCATCCAGGTACCCATATTCCGCTCATCCCATCTCATATCCTGATTCACTGATAGCCTTTGGCGAAAGTGCTCGTCATATGACCACCACACCATCCCGCCATAAGTTCTGTGTATTCTCTTGATTTCATCAAGATAGCAAAACAAGTGGGGGCAATGCTAGGGAAAACGCTTGCCAATTATGCTAGTCATGATCACAAAAGCCTGAACTTAGTTGGAGAACGTCTTGGGGATTCTCCTATACCTGAGCTTCCTTTCCTCCTCTCTTTCACTCTTCAACGTCAAAATACGGTAACTATCTAACGGTAAGAGGGAAAACAGTTCTATGAATTCTCTCCCCCATATTCTTTCCTTCATCTCCACGATACATGCAGCCCTAGGTGGCTTATCTCACATAGCGCTGGCCTATCCCTGCATGTGTATCTGATTTGCTCAGACAAGTAAAGTGTGTTATTTCCTGCGTGCAGTGATTTGGTGCAGGTGAGAGGGAAGTGTTTTTGCCTGGGTTAAACTTGCATATATAGTAAGTTTGGGCCTAGTGTGTGACTGCATCTGATTTGCTCAGACAAGTAAAGTGTGTTTTATTTCCTGTGTGCAGGGATTTGGAACAGGTGGGACGGGAGTGTTTTTGCCTAGGTTAAACTTGCATATACAGTAAGTCTGGACCTAGTGTGTGACTGCATCTCAGACAATTAAAATGTGTTATTTCCTGTGTGCAGTAATTTGGTGCAGGTGAGAGGGGAGTGTTTTTGCCTGGTTAAACTTGCATATACGTTTGGGCCTAGTGTGTGACTGCATCTGATTTGCTCAGACAATTAAAGTGTGTTTTATTTCCTGTGTGCAGTGATTTGGTACAGGTGAGATGGGAGTGTTTTTGCCAGGGTTAAAATTGCAAATACGTTTGGGCCTTGTGTCTGACTATTTGCATCTGGTTTGCTCAGACAAATAAAGTGTGTTTTATTTTCTGTGTGCAGTGATTTGGTACAGGTGAGTGTTTTTACCTGGGTTAAAATTGCATATACGTTTGGGTCTTGTGTGTTACTGTTTACAGGAGGGAGTTCAAAGAAAAGGGTCAAATTGTAGTATTTTATTTTAATTTGTTTGTAATTATGAGTCAGTCCAGTGGCAACCTCACTCAGTGTACATCCTGCCATATGTATGCACTACTGGAACAAATGATCCAGAGTCCATACCTGATTTGTCACCCAGATACCAGCAATCGAACAGTTTGCTGTCTCCCAGGTGCTCAGGTTCGGCATGTTGTGGATCGGGTAGATAAATTATTGGAGGGGCTGGAAATGAACCAGCGGTTTTGATACATATTGGTACCAATGACAAAGTTAGGGGAAGATGGAGTGTCCTAAAGAATGATTTTTAGAGAATTAGGGAATAAGCTTAAGGGAACGACATCCAAGGTAGTATTTACTGAGATGCTACCAGTACCACGTGCTAGCCCCGGGAGACAGAAGGTGTTTAGGGAGGTTAATGCGTGGCTAAAGATGTGGTGCACTAAGGAGGGGTTTGGGTTTTTAGAGCACTGGGCTGCTTTTTCACTTGGTACAATCTCTATAGCAGAGATGGATTGCACCTTAGGGATGAGGGAGCTTTTGTGCTAGGGGATAGGATGGTAGAATGGCTGGGAGAATTTTCACTAATAGATAGGGGGAGGGATTAGATATAAGTAATGGGGTAGTATGTTTAGAGGGGATAAGGGATGAATTAACAACTCATGGGGAGGAGATGGGGGGAGGGTTAGTATAGCCAATAGGGAGGTATTACTAAGTAATTAAAGTACAGAGGCAGGCACCTCAAAACTACAAACTCATAACATAAGATGTATGCTTACTAATGCCGAAGCTTGCCAGGAAAAATGGGAGAGCTAGAATTATTGGCAATTAATGAAAAATGGGATTTAATAAGCATTTCCGAAACAGGGTGGGATGAATCTCATGACTGGACTGTTAATCTGGATGGTTATAACCTATTTAGGAAAGATAGGGACAATGGTAAAAGGGGAGGAGGGATTTGTCTGTATATTAAGCGTTAATTTAAGCCTATAGTCAGAAAATATATTAATGCTGGAACTAGTGGTAATGTTGAATGTTTGTGGGTAGATTTAAATAGCGGAGCAGCAAATTCCAAAACAATATTGGTTGGAGTATGCTATAAACCCCAAATATAATTGAAAGTGAGGAAATACAATTATTGTTACAGATTGGAAATTCAGCTAAGCATGAGCAAGTTCTAGTAATGGGAGATTTTAACTACCCTGAAATAAACTGGATAAATGAAACCAGCAGTACGGGCAAGGGGAGCAGGTTCTTGAGTACACTCAAGGATCATTATCTGGCCCAGGTTTTATTAGAGCCTACTAGAAATAAGGCCATGTTGGATTTAGTCATCACAAATAATATTGATATGGTATCAAATGTTGAAATAGGGCAACCTTTGTGTTGTGATCACTGTTTCCCAGTCTCATTTGAGATTAAATTAAAAAAAACTGTAAGGGGCCAACAAAAACTCTTAATGTTAAAAGGGCAGATTTTAATGGTCTAAGGACAGCAATATAAAGTATAGACTGGGACAGAGAACTGGCAGGTAAAAATACTGAACATAAATGGACAACATTTAAAACAGGCATTTAAATTATACAAGAAAGAGGGGACAGAGACTGCTTTAGAGGAGTACAAGGAAATCAACAAGGCTTGCAAAAGGGCTATCAGACTGGCTAAAATAGAAAATGAAAAATTAGTTGCAAAAGAGAGTAAGACTAACCCTAAAATACATTTTAAGACTATAAATGGGAAGAGGGCCAGGATGGAAGCTATAGGAGCATTTCAATGTGAAACAGGCCGTTTGACAATTAGTGACCAAAAAAAGGCAGATGAGCTAAAAAGGTTCTTTTCTTTGGTATACACAAGGGAGGTACCAGTGGTTGGGTCACTGCACCATAATGGGGCTACACTACCTTCACCAAATAATTGGTTAACGCAGGAAGAAATGCAAAAGAGGTTTGAAAAAATAAATGTCAATAAAGCCCCGGGTCCTGATGGAATACATCCAAGGGTATTGAGGGAACTGAGTTCTGTAATAGCCAAACCATTTTATCTATTTTTTCAAGATTCACTCAACACTGGGTCACTATCAGATGACTGTAGAGAAGCGGAGGTGATACCAATATTTAAGAAGGGGGCAAGAGCAAATCCGGGGAATTATAGACCTGTAAAACTCACTTCTGTAGTGGGAAAGCTTTTAGAAGGGTTAATAAGGGATAATATACAAGAGTATGTCTATTCAAACAGCATTATAAGTAGGAGCCAACATGGATTTATCAGGAATAGGTCGTGTCAAACAAACATCATTAGTTTCTATGAGGAGGTTAGTAGGAACCTGGATCAAGGCAACTCAGTGGATGTAGTCTTTTTAGATTTTGCAAAGGCTTTTGAATACTGTGCCACATGGAAGACTATTGTGCAGACTAAGGGATACAGAAATTGCAGTAAATATATGCACATGGATTGAGAGCTGGATAAAAGTCAGGAAACAAAGGGTTGTTGTAAATGGAACATACTCAGATTGGACTAATGTGGTAAGTGGAGTTCCTCAGGGCTCAGTATTAGGTCCTCTCCATTTTAACATATTTATTAACGACTTAGAAGTAGGATTGGAACGTAGTGTCTCCATTTTTGCTGATGACACGAAGTTGTGCAAGGTAATTAAATCATACAATGACGTACTTTCCATCCAAAGAGATTTGCATAAATTAGAGAAATGGGCAATTAAATGGCAGATGAGATTTAATATGAATAAATGTAAGGTTATGCATCTGGGAAGGAAAAATAACCATGCAATCTGTCAACTTAATGAAGCAAATCTAGGGGCATCTGATATTGAAAGGAATTTGGGAGTGCTTGTCGGCAACCACCTACATAACAGTTAGCAATGCCAAGCAGCAGCTGCAAAGGCAAATAAACTATTAGCATGTATTAAGAAGGGTATAGAAGCAAGGGAGGCAGATATAATTCTACCACGATACAAATCCCTAGTACGCCCTCATTCAGAAATTTGAGTAGAGTTTTGGGCACCAATTACTAAAAAGGACATTTTAGAACTGGAAAAAGTACAGAGAAGCAAAACTAATAAGGGGAATGGAGGGGCTAAGTTATGAAGAAAGACTAACCAAATTAAACTTATTTTCTCTAGAAAAAAGGCGTCTAAGAGGGGATATGATTACCTTATATAAATACATCCAGGGTCAGTATAAAGATTTGTCAATGGAGCTTTTTGTGCCAAGAGGTTTTCAACTGACAAGAGGACATCTATTGAGGTTAGAACTAAAAAGATACCACCTTAAAGAAAGAAAGGGGTTCTTCACAGTAAGAGTGGTAAATCTGTGGCATTCTTTACCAAGGGAGGTGGTGACAGCGGATTTGATAGATAACTTTAAAAAGGTATTGGATATATATTAAATTAAAAAGGGCATTCAGGGTTATCCTGGTTAATTAGAGAAAGAGTATTCATCCAGGGAGGAATCCGATAGCCAGTATCTGTGGTCAGAAAGGAATCAATTTTTTTTCTCTTTTGAGACAATTGGCAAAGTTTCACTGGTGTTTTTTTGTTTGCCTTCCTCTGGTTCAATTAACAACTAATCTGCATATTGCAGATCAGAGGAGATCTTAAAAGGTTGAACTTGATGGGCTAAAAGTCTTTTTTTCAACCTCAATTACTATTTAACTATGTAACTATGTGTTTGCCAAAATTAGAACCTCCTCCTTCCTGTTCCCACCTGACTTCTGCCCCTCGCCACTTTTTTGGCCTGTTTCATTACTCAGTTCCCCCATCGCCCGAGCCTCTATGGAGGGGGGCTGCTACCCGGCGCTACCCCGAAGCTCCTATCAATGGACCTAGCCGGGACCCATGCTGATGATATATCATGACCTGTCCTAGCCATGTTATGCTGTAAACTCTGCAACAAATCCTGCAATTTGCCTAATACTTCATGCATTCCTTGCCTCTCCATTGACTCACCTGTCCCAAGCCCCAGCTGCCTTTTTGTGCTAACCCCGCTGACCGCCTCTTCTGTCCCTACTGTATGAGTGCCAGTGCCCCCATCCAACTGATCTCTTGTGCACACCTTCGTGTTTGTGAGTGCATTGGGCAACCTGACCTTACCCACTCTCAGCGAGGGGGATGCTGTCCGTCTGATGGGAACCCTGCCACCAGGGGGCAAAGATGATCTGGCGGCCCGGTCATTTCCTCCTCTGCGGTCTTGCCGATTCACGCGGTTGCACATCAGCCATACTGTGTTCTGATGTAGAGTCCACAGATAAAACTCCAGCAATGACATTCTCCAAAACTGGAGGTACCCCGCTTTCCAAACGGCCCCTCCTCACGGTCAGAAAGGGATAATGATGACATATGTTCTTCTCCACTGCCGCTATCCCCCTTTTCTAACGCTAAGCCCTCCTGGCCAAATGGCACCTCCTGTGTGGAGGCAGTGAAAAGTATGCTGCTGCTGCCCGGCCTGGGCCAAGATCCCAAGCCCAATCCTCTCCTTCCCAACCTACCCCCAGAAATACCCTCCCCCAAAAGCACCCCCCCATGCCCAGGCACCGCTAGAACACTAATATCACCTAAACCCTCTCTAAAATTAGCAGGCTCCCTACCTAAAAAAGACCCCCCATCACTACCCCTATTTTCACCCCTATCATAAACAACCCTGTTATAACAAGGATCACCCCCCAACAGGCTAAGGGAAGACCCCAAACTAGGCATAACCACACTGCTAGCCAGAGTATGCATATGTATCCTACCCAGCAGAGCACACCCAGCCACCCACCACCCACGGCTGTCCTTGGTGGGTGCAAAATCCCGGAGTGTAAGGCCACACTGGACCACCCATTCACCTGGGCCTACCTCTGCTTTTGCTGGATGCCACCACTAGGGTCACAGCATGCCGCAGAAGCCTGCTCCTGGATGGAGCCGGAGGAGTCCCCAGAACCCAGGAAGGGGAAGATGAGGGAGCAGGAGACACAGGCCTACCCCCTGGAGAGGGTGCCTGGAAAGGGGTCAGAGAAGGGAGGGGATGGAGAAAAGTAGCTGGGGGCTATACAAGCAGAGGGGAACCGGCTCTGGCATTATCACGGCCACCCATGGAGGGAGGAAGGAGAACCCCTAAGGGTAGGACATAAGGGTTTAACTGGGGGCCTGCTGGCCCTTGGGGCCTAGTGGACTGCCCCAGAAACGAGTGGAATCTCCTGGGAGGCCTAGTAGACTTAATGGGGCGAGTAGGGGTTGAGCCACCCCCCTGGGGCCTATCCCCTAGGGAAATACTGGCCCTACCAGGATTGGCTGGCCCAGGGTTAACTGAAGGGAGTCATGCCTGCAGCCACCCAGGTCCACGCAAGCTGACCTTTCTCCTGACCTGCTCAATGAGGCTATCTGTTATAGGGGAAGCCATGACCACTAACTAATAGTTTAAATGACCTGAGTTGCCAGATCAGTTAACTGTGCCTTTCAGATACCAGGATCCAAGAGACTGCCCACCAGGAAAGGAAGAGAATAAATACCCAACTCCTCCCCCAAGAAACCAAAACCATTAACTTTATAATAACCAACTCTTATTATCCCATTACTAGCCCAGTCAACTGCCCACTCTCCTCAACTCTTTCTTTCTTATCGAGAAATATTAGCTCCTTTGGGAATCCGTTAGAAGGTGAGACATGTTTGATTTAGCAGAGGCAATCATTGTTATCGGCAAGTATAATTCTTTTGAAAAACAGTTGTGTTTTATTTGGGGGAGGCCATCTTTGTTTTGGGCAAGCATTAGATACTTTGGGAATCTAAAATCAATGGAAGTCAGCCATTTTAGACGATCAAACTTGTTTGAGTCTTGCATGGCAATACAACAGGTATGCAAAAGTAGGCAAGCCCCAAAACCCATAACATGGTGAAGGTTTGCCCATTTAATTTGTGCATGTGTGTGTATTAGTGATGTCGCGAACATCACATTTTTGGTTCGTGAACCGCGGACGCAAATTTCAGCAAATGTTCGCAAACGGACGAACATCGGCGAACCGCCATAGACTTCAATGGGCAGGCGAATTTAAAAGCCCACAGGGAGTCTTTCTGGCCACAATAGTGATGGGAAAGTTGTTTCAAGGGGACTAACACCTGGACTGTGGCATGCCGGAGGGGGATCCATGGCAAAACTCCCACGGAAAATTACATAGTTGATGCAGAGTCTGGTTTTAAGCCATAAAGGCCACGTAACATTCCTAAATTGTTTGGAATAACATGCTTTAAAACATCAGGTATGATGTTCTATCGATCAGGTAGTGTAAGGGTTACACCCGCTTCACAGTAACAGACCAATCTCCCCGTTTAATGCACCGCAAACAACCGCAAACAGTCCCTTTGCACAACCCGCAAACTCCCCATTTGCACAAGGTTGGATACCAAGCTTGCCATGTCCCATTTCTTGTCCTCACTGATGTCATTGAAGGTCTCTTCCTCCACCCAGCTACCAAGGGTCCCTGAAAGGTGACAACAAGCCCCCTGGGATGCCTGCTGTGTTTGGTCTTCCACCTCCTCAAAGTCACCTTCCTCCTCTGACTCCACTTCTTCAGACTCCTCTCTCTGCGTTGCCTCTGTCTGCATTATTATAAGGTGTCTACTGTTAAGTAGTACTATTCCTATCGGTTTAATCCCTGTTACGTCACCTATCAGGGGACGTGTATATGGCATGAATTTTTGGAACAGGGAGATGAAAAAAGATGCTTGGTCGGTCCTTCCACTTCAAATTTGGGGCACTGCGCGTGCAATCTAAGGTGCCACCAGATAGGAGTGGTGTATTAGGTCGTACTATTCATTCCTATCAGTTTAATACCTGTTACGTCCCCTACCAGGGGACGTGTATATGGCATGGATTTTTGGAACAGGGAGATGGAAAAAGATGCTTGGTCGGTCCTCCCACTTCGAATTTGGGGCACTGCACGTGCAATGTAATGTGCCACCAGATAGGAGTGGTGTATTAAGTTGTACTATTCATTCCTATCAGTTTAATCCCTGTTATGTCTACTATCACGGGACGTGTATATGGCATGGATTTTTAGAACAGGGAGATGGAAAAAGATGCTTGGTCACACCTCCTACTTCGAATTTGGGGCACTGCACGTGCAATGTAATGTGCCACCAGATTGGAGTGGTGTATTAAGTTGTACTATTCATTCCTATCAGTTTAATACCTGTTACGTCACCTATCAGGGGACGTGTATATGGCATGGATTTTTGGAACAGGGAGATGGAAAAAGATGCTTGGTCGGTCCTCCCACTTTAAATTTGGGGCACTGCGCGTGCAATCTAAGGTGCCACCAGATAGGAGTCGTGTATTAGGTTGTACTATTCATTCCTATCAGTTTAATACCTGTTACGTCACCTATCAGGGGACGTGTATATGGCATGGAATTTTGGAACAGGGAGATGGAAAAAAATGCTTGGTCGGTCCTCCCACTTCAAATTTGGGGCACTGCACGTGCAATCTAAGGTGCCACCAGATAGGAGTGGTGAATTAAGTTGTACTATTCATTCCTATCAGTTTAATACCTGTTACGTCACCTATCAGGGGACGTGTATATGGCATGGATTTTTGGAACAGGGAGATGGAAAAAGATGCTTGGTCGGTCCTTCCACTTCAAATTTGGGGCACTGCGCGTGCAGTCTAAGGTGCCACCAGATAGGAATGAATAGTACAACTTAATACACCACTCCTATCAGTGTAATACCTGTTACGTCACCTATCAGGGGACGTGTATATGGCATGGATTTTTGGAACAGGGAGATGGAAAAAGATGCTTGGTCGGTCCTCCCACTTCGAATTTGCGGCACTGCACGTGCAATCTAAGGTGCCACCAGATAGGAGTGGTGTATTAAGTTGTACTATTCATTCCTATCAGTTTAATACCTGTTACGTCACCTATCAGGGGACGTGTATATGGCAAGGATTTTTAGAACAGGGAGATGGAAAAAGATGCTTGGTCGGTCCTCCCACTTCAAATTTGGGGCACTGCGCGTGCAATCTAAGGTGCCACCAGATAGGAGTGGTGTATTAAGTTGTACTATTCATTCCTATCAGTGTAATACCTGTTACGTCACCTATCAGGGGACGTGTATATGGCATGGATTTTTGGAACAGGGAGATGGAAAAAGATGCTTGGTCGGTCCTCCCACTTAGAATTTGGGTCACTGCACGTGCAATCTAAGGTGCCACCTGATAGGAGTGGTGTATTAGGTTGTACTATTCATTCCTATCAGTTTAATACCTGTTATGTCACCTATCAGGGGACGTGTATATGGCATGGATTTTTGGAACAGGGAGATGGAAAAAGATGCTTGGTCGGTCCTTCCACTTCAAATTTGGGGCACTGCGCGTGCAATCTAAGGTGCCACCAGATAGGAGTGGTGTATTAAGTTGTACTATTCATTCCTAAAACTCGCCAAACCGCCTAATCAGACATTCACTATCATACTGGAAATGGGCCAAGAAACACACGGGTTTGTTCCCTGGATCCACCCAAATGACCCCAATTCTTGACCACCCTTTAGGCCCGAAACACATAAGCACAACATCACAACACTGGTGGAGGTCAAGGAAACTAGATAGACTGGGAGACTGGTTAGTAAAGGGCCAGATGCTCACCTATGAGGAACTGAGGGACAAGCATGAGCTACCGCTGAACATTACAATTACTGTAGGCTGAGGCATTTCCACACTCCCTGACCCAGAAACAGGGGACACCAGTCTTAAATTGGTTCTCCAAAATTTGTAAAGATAAACCTCTATCAAGGGGGATCATTGGGTCGCTTTACAAATATAAAACATTTGTTACTGGTTGAAGCGACACTGGAGACCCTTCAGAAGCAACCGGCAGCAAAATCATCTCAGGAAAGGAGAGGTCGCTTACTGAAGCCTGCCCTAGGGTAACCCAAGGGTGATTGCCCAGGGTTGATATTGTAAATAATAAGCTAATACTGCTGGAGGTATGATAGCTAATAGGACTTTGGTGTTTCCTGCAGATATACTCTTTACTATTGTCTGTTTTACCATGTTTTAGGTATCTCTTAAAATGTAATCACAGTAAAAAATAAGAAAAATTATTAACCTAAAAAGTAAAAATAAGAAGGAATAGCCAGCTAACTTTCACAAAATGTCTTTATTGTAAATATGTATATTTGCACAACTGTTATGCAAGACGGTTCAAAAATGCTTTATTTTTCATTACATGCTGTACGCCTTCTAAAATAAAATAATTTAAATGCAAAAATTTGGTATTGTTGCAGCGACCAGAAAAATTGATGTTAGTTTGCCAGGCAGAAAGTGCTTTAAAACATTGCGTCTTGAACCCTAGTTGGTGGCGGATAAGTCACGCAAGTCATCCGGCATTCAGGGATAAAATACAGCAGCGTGTGGACCATTATTAGCTCAAGGCAGCTCATCTATCAGGCCTTTTTTAATCTAATGTATCGCCCACTGTCAGTCCCTTCGGGATCCATCCCTCATTCTTCTTAATAAAGGTGAGGTAATCTAGACTTTTTTGACCCAGGCAACTTCTCTTATCAGTGACAAAACCTCCTGCTGCACTGAAGGTCCTTACTGACAGGACACTTGAAGCGGGGCAGGACAGAAGTTCTATGGCAAATTGGGATAGCTCAGGCCACAGGACAAGCATGCACACCCAGTAGTCAAGGGGTTCATCGCTCCTCATAGTGTCGATATCTGTAGTTATGGCGAGGTAGCCTGTTACCTGACGGTCGAATCGTTCTCTGAGGGTGGACCCCGAAGGGCTGTGGAGATGCATAGGACTTAAAAAGCTCCGCATGTCCTCCAACAAGTCTGTAAAGCGTCCTCTCCTTGCCGGCGTGGTCGTGGGAGGAGGAGGATTATGTTCCCCTCTTCCGCTGTTAGATTGCCGTTGTCCTGTGACATCGCCCTTAAACGCTGTGTAAAGCATACTTTTTAAATTTTGGAAGTGCTGCATCCTTTCCGACTTGTGGTAATTCGGTAACATTTCAGGCACTTTCTGCTTATACTGGGGGTCTAGTAGTGTTGACACCCAGTACAGGTCGTTCTCCTTCATCCTTTTTATACGAGGGTCCCTCAACAGGCACGACAGCATGAAAGACCCCATTTGCACAAGGTTGGATGCCGAGCTAGTCATGTCCCGTTCCTCGTCCTCAGTGATCTCACTGAAGGTATGTTCTTCCCCCCCAGCCACTTACAACACCACGGGGACAACGAGCACCCTGGGATGCCTGTTGTGGTTGGTCTTCCTCCTCCTCCTCAAAGCCACATTCCTCCTCTGACTCCTCTTCCTCACAATCCTCTTCCAGCGTTGGCGCAGGTCCAGCAAGCGATGCTGATAAGGCTGTTTCTGGTGGTGATGGTGACCACAACTCTTCCTCTTCACGCTCATCTACGGCCTGATCCAGCACTCTTCGCAGGGCACGCTACAGGAAGAAAACAAATGTTATGATGTCGCTGATGGTGCCCTGGGTGCGACTGACCAGGTTTGTCACCTCCTCAAAAGGACGCATAAGCCTACAGGCATTGCGCATGAGCAGTAACGTAGAAAAAAAATCCCCAGCTCCGCAGAAGCTATACTAGCACCCCGGTCATACAAATACTCGTTAACAGCCTTTTCTTGTTGGAGCAGGCGGTCGAACATTAGGAGTGTTGAATTCCAACGTGTCGGGCTGTCTAAAATCAAGCGCCTCGCTGGCATGTTGTTTCGCCGCTGGATATCTGTAAAGTGCCCCATGGCCGTGTAGGAACGCCTGAAATGGGCACACACCTTCCTGGCCTGCTTCAGGACATCCTGTAAGCCTGGGTGCTTATGCACAAAGCATTGTACAATCAGATTAAACACTAGTGCCATGCACGGCACATGTGTCAACTTGCCCAAATTCAGTGCCGCCAATACATTTCTTCCGTTGTCACAAACCACTTTGCTGATCTCCAGTTGGTGCGGAGTCAGCCACTAATCCACCTGTGCGTTCAGGGCGGACAGGAGTGCTGGTCCGGTGTGACTCTCTGCTTTCAGGGAAGTCAACCCCAAGACGGCGTGACACTGCCGTATCCGGGATGTGGAATAGTACCTGTGCAGCTGGTGGGGTGCCGTTGATGTGGAGCAAGACATAGCAGGCGCAGAAGAGGACTCAGCCGAGGAGGTTATGGAAGAGGATGGAGTAGGAGGAGTAGAGGAGGTGGCAGCAGGCCTGCCTGCAAGTCGTGGCAGTGTCACCAACTCCTCTGCAGAGCCACGTATTCCATGCTTGGCAGCCGTCACCAGGTTTACCCAATGCGCAGTGTAGGTGATATACCTGCCCTGACCATGCTTTGCAGACCAGGTATCCGTGGTCAGATGGACCCTTGCCCCAACACTGTGTGCCAGAGATGCCATTACTTCCTTTTGCACAATCGAGTACAGGTTGGGGATTGCCTTTTGTGCAAAGAAATTTCGGCTGGGTACCTTTCACTGCGGTGTCCCAATAGCTACAAATTTTTTGAACACCTCAGACTCCACCAGCTTCTATGGTAAAAGCTGGCGGGCTAAGAGTTCAGACAAGCCAGCTGTCAGTTGCCAGGCAAGGGGGTGACTTTGTGACATTGGCTTCTTACGCTCAAACATGTCCTTGACAGACAACTGACTGTGGGCAGATGAGCAGGGACTGCTCAGGGCGAGACACGGAGTGGAGGATGGTTGAGAGGGGGCAAGCAGGGCAGCAGTGGTTGACGTGGCTGAAGATGCTGGACCAGGAGGAGGATGGCGGCTTTGACTTTGTGTGCTGCTTGTACTCATGTGTTGATCTCATAGGCGTTTGTGATGTGACATCATGTGCCTTCGCAAAGAAGTTGTACCTAGGTGGGTCTTGGACTTCCCACGACTCAGTTTCTTTTTGCACAGGGTGCAAATGGCATCGCTGTTGTCACAGGCAGACACACAAAAAAATTGCCACACTGCTGAGCTCTGCAATGACGGCATTCTGGTGGTGGCAACAGCATGCGTTGAATGGCGTGCTGTCTGGCTGACCCAGTGTGCCGATGCATGCTGTCTGACTGTGCCACTAGCTACTTTCGATGACCTCCCGCTGCTTCCAACTCGTCTCCTCCTCCTCTCTGTCTCCCCATCTGAACTTTCCTTGTGTTCTTCTTCTCTTATAGCGGGCACCCACGTGACATCCACAGACGCATCGTCATCATCAACCGCTTCACTTGTATCTGACAACTCAACAAAGGAAGCAGCACCGGGTACAACATCATCATCATCATCAGACCGTACGTCCATGTGTGTAATGCTGCCTGACTGGGACATATCCCTGTTATCTACATCCTCTGGCACTAATTTTTGTGCATCACTCATTTCTTCCAACGGATGTGTAAATAACTCTGCTGACGGATCAAGTGAAGCGGCTGTGGTGCTAGCGTTGGTGGTGACGGCAGGCGGGCGAGTGGTAACTGGAGAGGTGCCCAAAGCTAAGCTGGAGGAGGATGGTGCGTCTAGGTTCCGAGCGGAAGCTGTAGAAGATTGGGTGTCCTGTGTTAGCCAGTCCACCATGTCCTCAGAACTTTTCAAGTTCAGGGTACGTTGCCTCTGAAAACTGGGCATTATTCTAGGGCCAAAGGGAATCACAGCACCACGACGGCCCCTGCGGGGTGGCCTGCCTCTGCCTGTCATTTTTTTTACGATTAGTGGTACTATGCATGTCACTGTGCACTGGCAAAAGTTGGCAGAGTAGGCGCTGTAGGCCTCACACACACGCCTGTAGGCAGGCAACTGATATTTAATCGATTACTGAAAAAAAAGGGTTGTTTTATGTCACTGTACACTACGGTTGCACCAGATATGACGTATCACTGTGCACTGGCAAACGTTGGCAGAGTAGATGCAATAGGCCTCACACACACGCCTGTAGGCAGGCAACTGATATTCAATCGATTACTGAAAAAAAAGGGTTGTTTTATGTCACTGTACACTACGGTTGCACCAGATATGACGTACCACTGTGCACTGGCAAAAGTTGGCAGAGTAGATGCAATAGGCCTCACACACACACCTGTAGGCAGGCAACTGATATTCAATCGATTACAGTCAAAAAAGGGTTGTTTTATGTCACTGCACACTACGGTTGCACTAGATATGAGTGTCACTGAGCACTGGCAAAAGTTGGCAGAGTAGATGCAATAGGCCTCACACACACGCCTGTAGGCAGGCAACTGATATTCAATCGATTACAGAAAAAAAAGAGTTGTTTATGTCACTGTACACTACGGTTGCACCAGATATGAGTGTCACTGTGCACTGGCAAAAGTTGACAGAGTAGATGCAATAGGCCTCACACACATGCTAGCAGGCAGGCATATGCAATTAGATTACACAGAAAAAAATAATAAAATAAAATAAATGATGTTCTAGCCATAAAAAGGCCTTTTTGGGTTGCTGTCCTTGCAGCAGATATCAAATGAGTCCTTCAGGTGTGTAGTAAAAGCTAAATACAAAGCCTGGCTATCTATTTCCCTATTAAATCAGCAGCAGGTAGAATATATGTCCTCTCTCAACGAATGTAGCTTCAGAATGATTCTAAAATGGAGGCTGTCCTTCAGATGGAAGGCCCTGGAAGGGAGTGCAGTCTGCTGACTGTAAGGTGCAGGGTCAAAGTTTCCTCAATGATAAAGAATAGGGGGCTGACCGAAAAGCTCATGTGTTCGCCGTTCATTGCGAACGCGAACATGCGAAAATCACCGCGAATAGTTCTCCGGCGAACTGTTTGGGACATCACTAGTATATAGTAGCTGCTGCTGCTGACCTGTGGAGATACAGACACAGAGGACTGAAGGAAGTTATCTTCCATTTGTGGACATTACTAAACCTAATGTAAGCTTTTTATATAATTTTTTACTTTGTATTAAAACTTTATTGACCATACCTCTCTCTCCCTGATGACTGCATGCATAAAGCTGACTGCACATATAACCCTGCACAAGGAGAGCAGTGACAGGATCTGAGGGCCTGAATAATCTGACATAAATGTAAGGAGATTACCTATTTTTTTAAAAACTTTCCTCATTTGCAAAACCTACTACCTTAGAGGAGCCTCTTTTCTCCTTGTCTATTTTTCAGCACTAAGGAAAAAGAAACTGAAGATAAGCGCCAAGCATCTAAAGACACAATATAAATAAATATATATATATATATATATATATATATATATATATATATATATATATATATATATATATATTACAAGAAATTGGACCTATTACAAGAAATTGGACCAGAAACCTACAGAGGATTATACCAGCCAACTCAGGGAACTTATCCAAACGTTGGAGCAGCTCATACCCACCCATCCTACAACTGGGACTTTATACCTGCTGCCACAAGCCAGGCAACCCAGGGATACCTATTGTTACAGGTATGGACACACTGACTGAACAGTTATCTGGTCTTGTTGAAAACATCCTGAAGCCACTAGTTAAAAACACTGACAGCTATATACAAGACACCACTGACTTTCTTAACAAACTCAGTCAGATTAAAGAACTACCTGCTAACACACTACTTGTAACCATGGATGTTTAATCGCTTTACAGCAACATCCCTCACAAAGATGGTAATAAAGCATGCCTCAAATTCCTCTCAACACACACTCCGAACTGCAAATATAACCCTGATACCATTGCCAAAATACTAGAATATATCCTGACCCACAATTACTTCACCTTCAATCAACAGGTTTACCTGCAAATAATGGGGACCGCAATGGGGACTAAAATGGCACCACAATATGCCAATTTATTTATGGCTGACCTTGAACAGAGATTCCTGTCCACATATATCCACAAACCTTACAGATACTACCGTTATATAGATGACCTGTTCATCATATGGACAGAGGGAGAAAAAAAGCTGAGAGACTTCCACACTGCCTTTAATACCTTCCACCCAACTATTAAATTTAAAATAGATTACTCTGCATAACAGGTGAACTTTCTGGACACCACCATATCCATCACCAATGGTAAACTTAACTCATCGGTATACAGGAAACCTACAGACAGATGCAGTTATCTCCACAGCTCTAGCTTTCATCCCTCACATACTAAAAAAGCGATTATCTATAGTCAAGCCATCCGATACCACTGCATATGTTCTAACAACGAGGACCTGATAAACATTTAAAAACCCTGACTCCTTCAAGAGAAAGGGCTACAAACCTAATGTCATAACACAGAAAGTAACCCCTGCCATTAAAACACCCCGGGAACACCTGCTGCAATACAAAACTAAAGAAATAACCTCACGTACACCTCTGGTAACCACATACCATCCGGATGTAGAAGGAATCAGCAAAATATTTAAGGATCTACAACCACTGCTAACAGAGGACACAGAATTAAAACATATATTCGCCAAACCCCCCATTCTTGCATTTAGGCAGCCACCAAATCTTAGACAAACATTGGTGAATAGTAGATTGGCCAATGAAGAGCTTAACATAGAAAATGGCACAAAACCTTGCAATAAAATTGGTGTAAATTGTGTCAACACATCTGCAAAGAGGACACAGCCACGCACAACAAGAAGACCTATAACATCAGAGGATCATATTCTTGTACGTCATCCAATGTAGTCTACATGATACAATGTACTGCATGCGAGAGAGGCTGCTACATTGGAGAAACCAGGCAGAAATTACATATGAGGATAAATCTACACAGTCATTCCATCAATAAGCACAATGAGGAAACTTACTGTACTCCAGTTGGACACCATTTCACCCAGAATAACCACTCCATGAAAAATCTCAAAATCAAAATACTCAAAGTTTTTTTTAAAAACACTAAGGAAAGAAAGACATTTGAAATTAAAATGATTATGTTCTTTAACAGTAATAAGTCAGGACTTAATGTCGATATTGAATTCTTATCTCACTCAAAATTTCTTATAACCTCCAATATTCATGCTTGTAAATATATATGTGTGTTTATTGATTTTTTTATTTTTTGTTCTCTGCCTTCATCCTGAGTTTGGTTACAGCCTTATGGTTCCTTAGATGTAAAACTATTTACGACCCCAATTTACTTACTCTGGTCTGCACCCCCACACACTTGCACGGCTGGCTGATCAGAACATTATTTGTTAATTCTGGAATTTTTTGTTGTATTTGTGAATCTATAATCAGTATTGACTCTGACTCGACAAAGAGAGGAACGCTCGCGAAAGCTCGTCATGAAACCTATGAATATGTTTGTCCAAAAAAAAGGTATCACTATATACTGCAATACTCTGATTATTCATCTGGATTACTGGACATTCACGGCTACCTCACTCTTCATAATTATATATAAATATATATATCATCACGATAATAGTTGTGGATCTACAAATGTTGGTGACGTTTGCGGTGTGGGACTTAGGCTGCTGGTGCTCCCCTCTGCCTCTCTCTCTCTCTCATCTCCCCTCTGCCTCTCTCATCTCCCCCTCTGCCTCTCTCTCATCTTTCCCTCTGCCTCTCTCTCATCTTTCCCTCTGCCTCTCTCTAATCTTCCCCTCTGACTCTCTCTCATCTCCCCCTCTGCCTCTCTCTCATCTCCCTCCCCCCCCCCCGCCATCCCAAGCTCCCTGGAAACCTTGCCAGTAGCTTGCTGCCCAAACCTGGTTCCAAACCCTTGGAGTAGCTTGCGGCACGTACTCACCCTCTTCTCATCTGCGGGTCCCGTCCTCCGGCCAGGACCCACTTGCTGGATCAAGCTGCGCATTGCGCAGGGGGAATGTGCATGCACGATGCATGGCTTGATTCAGAAAGCAGTTCCAGGCGTAGGACAGATCCGCAGAGGAGGTGAAAACGGTGAGTGCGGAGCAGGTGTCAGGGTTGCATCCAGGTACGAAACACAGCGGAGGGAGGAAGGGGGAGGTAAGGGAGACACTAGGGTGGGAGAGGAGGGCCAAAGAAGACACAAGGGAGGGAGAGGAGGGGGAATGAAGATGAGGGAAAGGAGGTGGAATAGAGACAAGGGAGGGAGAGGAGGGGGAACGGAGACAATGGAGGGAGAGGAGGGGGAATGGAGACAAGGGAGGGAGAAGAGGGGGTGCGGAGATACAAGGGAGGGAGAGGGGGAATGGAGAAACAAGGGATGAAGGGGGGAAGGAGACACAGGAGAGAGAGGGGAAAAGGAGACACAAGGGAGGTAAAGAGAGAGGGGGAAAGGAGACACGGAGGGAGGGGAAAGGAGGAACAGGAGAGAGGGGGAAGCGCATGCGCAATTCGCATCGTGAACTGGGCATTGCGCAGCAGTAGCCGCGCATGCACAGAGCGCGCATGTGCACAGCGCGGCACGAGACGCGCATGCGCACAGCGCGGCACGAGACGCGTAGGCTCAATGCGCACCGTGAGACACCCATTTCGCATGCGCGGCACAAAAGGAGAGAAGAGCAGGAAAGGGAAGAGACACAGAGGGAGGGCGAGAAGAGACATAGAGGGAGAGGGGGAAGAGGCACAGAGGGAGAGGGTGGAAGAGACACAGAGGGTGGAAGAGACACAGAGGGGGGAGAGACACAGAGGGAGAGGGGGAAGAGACAGAGGGAGAGGAGGGAAGCGACACAGGGGAAGAGAGACACAGAGGGAGAGGGGGGGAAGAGACACAGAGAGAGGGGGAAGAAGCACAGAGGGAGGGGGAAGAGACACAGAGGGAGCGGGGAAGAGACACAGAGGGAGGGGGGAAGAGACACAGAGGGAGGGGGGAGAGACACAGGGAGGGGGGAAAGAGACACAGGGGAGGTGGAATAAGACATGGGTGCGAGAGGTGGGTAAGAGACACAGGGGAGGGAGAGGAGGGGGGAAGAGACACAGGGGAGGTAGAGGTGGGGGGGAAGAGACACAGGGGAGTGAGAGGAGGGGTAAAAGACACACGGGAGTGAGAGAAGGGGGAAGAAACACAGGGGAGGGAGAACAGGGGGAAGATACACATGGGAGGGAAATGGGGGGGACAGACACAGGGGGAAGGGGGAAAGAGACACAGGCCAGGGGGGAAACAGGCACAGAGGGAGAGGGGGGAAGAGGCACAGAGGGAGAGGGGGGAAGAGGGAGAGGGGGAAGAGACACAGAGGGGGAGAGATACAGAGGGTGAGGGGGGAAGAGACACAGAGGGAAAGGGGTAAAGAGGTACAGAGAGAGGGGGGAAAGAGGCACAGAGGGGGGAGACACAGAGGAAGGGGTGGAGAGACACCAGGGGGAGAGACACAGAGAGAGGCGGGGGAAGAGGCACAGAGGGAGAGGGGTGGAAGACACAGAGTGAGGAGAGACACAGAGGGTGAGGGAGGAAGAGACACAGAGGGAGAGGGGGGAAGAGAGAGAAAGGGAGAAACAGGCACAGAAAGAAGAGGGGGAAGAGACAGAGGGGAGTAAGAGGATGGCGAAGAGACACAGGGGGGAAGATACACAAGGGAGGGAAATTGAGACACGAGGAAGGGGGGAACAGACACAGGGGGAGGGGGAAAGAGACACAGGCCAGGAGGGAACAGACGATGGCAGAAGCTGAAGAGGAGCAAAGGGTATTATTTTTATAAGGGGAGTCGCCTTTCATTAAAACATCAGGTAACTCCAATTCTAGTCAATGTCTTTTTTGTTCCTTTCCTGATGATTCACTAGCACTCAATTTAGTAATGGTCCAATGGTGGCTGTTTCTGTTTTTTTTTTTTATGTTGTTAGAAATATTTTTTTGGAGGGATAGGAGCTTATTTTTGCCAAAATTGGGACACAGTGCTCCCAGGTTTTGTGTAAGCCATAGACTTTTAAAAGTTTTTTTACCCCAGGAGGTCTGAAAAAGATCTAAAAAGATTTAACTGGAGCAGTTTGAATAGCTCAGCTGAGTATAGACTTCAAGAGACTTGATCTGAGAAAAGGGCAGAACAGTGCGGGACTGCTGTGTGAGAGGCAGGCTGTGTGAGGATTGCTGCCTTTTTTTTGCCTAAAGCTGCCATTTGAAGTGCATGCTGGCAGAGTTGAAGAGAGACCAATTCACAGATAAATGTTTGCAGATTTTGTTAGGGGCTGAAGAAAAGGGACACAGAGTTTGCTGTTTAGTGGAGTTGGAGAATAAAAAAGATACAGACAGAGAGAATGCAGCGTGTGAGTGAGGATGAGCAATCTGCAGCACAGTGAATACAGGCCAGTCAACATAATATTGAACGGATTTGTTTTTGCTCCACCCAGGGTCAGCTCGGTGCGAGTCTGATTATTTTCTGTTATTTGTTTTACTTTATAGATTTTTGTAACACTGGCTAAGGACATAGTAAAAGGAGAAAAATGATTAAAGATTCCTGTATCAGTGTCTCTCCATAAAAGTAACAAAAATGAGGGCAAAAATAAAGAAAGTGATCTGTCACACTAGAATCTGAAGTTGGATTATGTCAGAATTATTGTAATTATACATTATTTGATATATTTATATATGACATGATTTATACATATATATATATATATATATATATATATATATATATATATATATATATATATATATTTATATATATATATTTATATATATATATATATATTTATATATATATATTTATATATATATATATATATTTATATATATATATATATATATATATATATATATATATATATATATATATATGTATAAATCATGGTAGCTAGTGGCCTCAGTATGAATTAGAAAAAAAAACCTTAGATAAGAACCAGCTATTTAATATTCAGATACACTTTTAGAAACACATTTACCTACATAATTACATAGTAATTGAGGTGGAAAAAAGACTTTTAGTCCATCAAGTTCAACCTTTTTGGATCTCCTCTGTTCTGCAATATGCGAATTAATTGTTAATTGATTCAGAGGAAGACAAACAGAAAAAAAAAACAGTGAAACTTTGTCAATTATTTTAAAAGGGGAAAAAACTATAAAATTCCTTCCTGACCCCATATACTGGCAATCTGGCTCGTCCCTGGATCAATACTCCCTCTCTAATTATCCAGGATAGCCCTGAATACCTTTTTTATTTATGAATTTATCCAATCCCTTTTTAAAGTTACCTATCTAATCCGCTGTCACCACCTCCTTTGGTAGAGAATTTCACAAATTAACTACCCTTACTGTGAAAAACCCTTTTCTTTCTTTAAGGTGAAATCTTTTTACTTCTAATCTCAAAGGATGTCCTCTTGTCAGTTGAAAACCTCTTGGCACAAAAAGGGCAATCGGAGGTCAAAGGTTCAATTTTTGGAGATATACTGACATCTACAGGCCGTCCTAGATTGAATTTACCCCAAGCAGCAAATGATGATTCCACAAAATGTTACAATCGGATTGGCTGGGACAATATCTAAGGTGTGGCTATGATGGGTACAACTGGGCCAAATGGACTTGCTGTGTAGTAGAATTATATTAAGGAAAGGAACAGAAGGATAGGAGGAAAATACTCTACAATTGCATAAACAAACTCAGAGACATTAATATAGATTGGAGCCTTGTATATCAGATGCTAATATCACCTAACTGTTTTATGTTAATAAACCTTTACACTCGGAAGTTTATAGTTTTTTGGGGGTTTACTATAGCAGTCAGATCTAAGTTAACTGGTCAGGATATTCAGTTAGAATTCCAGTATAAAAGGACTATATTTAACAATCGCCTCTTAGAGGAGAAAATAAGTTTAATTTGGTTAGTCTTTCTTCATAACTTATCCCCTCCATTCCCCTTATTAGTTTTATTGCCCTTCTCTGTACTTTTACCAGCTCTAAAATGTCATTTCAATGTAGTGGTGCCCAAAACTGTACTCCATATTCCAAATGAGGGTGTGCTAGGGATTTGTATAGTGGTAGAATTATATTTGCTTCCCTTGCTTCTATACCCTTCTTGATACATGCTAATATATTACTTGCCTTTGCAGCTGCTGCTTGGCATTGAGCACTGTTAGCTAGGTGGTTGTCCACAAGCAGTCCCAAATCCATTTCAATACCTGACACCCCTATATTTGCTAGATTAAGATTATAAATTGCATGGCTCTTTTTCCTTCCCAGATGCATAACTTTACATTCAATCTCATCTGCCATTTAGTTGACCATTTCTCTAATTTATGCAAATCCGAAGGGGAAGCACATAATTATCTGATTTAATTACCTTGCACCACTTAGTGTCATCAGCAAAAATGGAGACAATACTTTCCAATCCTACTTCTAAGTCATTAATAAATATGTTAAAAAGGAGAGGACCTAATACTGAACCCGTGGAACCCCAATTACCACATTAGTCCAATCTGAGTATGTTCCATTTACAAGAACCCTTTTCTTCCTGTTTTTTTAGCCAGCTCTCAATCCATGAGCAGATATTTACTGCAATTCCTGTATTTCAAAAATACTACATCCACTGAGTTGCTTTGATCCAAGTTCCTACTAACCTCTTCCTTGAAACTAATTGGGTTTGTTTGACATGACCAATCCCTCATAAATCTGTGTTGATTCCTATTTATAATCTTGTTTAAATAGACATATTCTTGTGTACTATCCCTTATTAACCCTTATAAAAGTGTTCCCCCTACAAAAGTGATGTTTACAGGTCTATAATTCCCTTCTTAAATATAGGTATCACCCCTGCTTTTCTCCAGTCATCTGGTAGAGACCCTGTCCCCTCTGTACCCTTGGATGTATTCCATCAGGACCAGGGGCTTTATTAACATTTATTTTTTGCAACTTCTTTTGGATTTTTTTCTGCTTTAACCAATTATTTGGTGAAGGTAGTGTAGCCCTATTTTGTTGCAGTGTCCCAAACCACTGGTACCTCTCTTGTGTATACCAAAGAAAATAACCTATTTAGCTCATCTGCCTTTTCCTGATCACTAATTATCAGTTGGCCTGTCTCACACTGCAATGTTCCTATAGCTTCCTTCCTGTCGTTCTTGCCATTAATATATTTAAAAAAATATTTTAGGGTTAGTCTTACTCTCCTTTGCAGCTAACTTTTCATTTTCTATTTTAGCCAGTCTAATAGCGCTTTTGCAAGACTTGTTGATTTCCTTGTACTCACGTAAAGCAGTCTCTGTCCCCCCTTTTTTGTATAATTTAAATGCCTGTTTTTTACTCCTCATCTTCAACTTTAAGTCATTGTTAAGCCACATGGGTTGTGATTTACTTCTACTTTTTTTTATAATATAGTATATGGTGATAAGTATGTATATTTAGTAAGAATTAGTTTTGAATGTTGTCCATTTATGTTCAGTATTTTTATTTGTCACTTCTCTGTCCCAGTCTATACATTGTATTGCTGCCCTTAGACCGTTAAAATCTGCCCTTTTAAAATTAAGAGTTTTTGTTGGCCCCTTACAGTTATGTTTAATTCAATCTCAAATGAAACTGTGTTGTGATCACTGTTTCCCAAAGGTTTCCCTATTTCAACATTTGATACTCTATCAATATTACTTGCGATGACTAAATCCAAGATAGCTTAATTTCTAGTAGGTTCTTGTATAACCTGGGCCAGATAATGATCCCTCAGTGTACTCAAGAACCTGCTTCTCTTAGCTGAACTGCTGTTCTCATTTATCCAGTTTATTTCAGGGTAGTTAAAATCTCCCATTATTAAAACTTGGCCATGCTTAGCGACATTTCCAATCTGTAACAATAATTACATTTCCTCACTTTCAATTATATTTGGGGTTTATAGCATACTCCTGCTAATATTCTTCTAGAATTTGTGACTCCACTATTAAAATCTACCCACAAACATTCAAAATGATTGCACGTTCTCTGACTATAGGCCTAAATTCAGGCTTAACATATTTGGCATTGCCATTCCTGAATGAACATCCCCTACAGTTTCACTCAATCTGGCAAATCTGTTGGTGTGTGTCAACTCAGAACTGTCCCACCTCCTACTGTTCCCCTTGCGTCCCCTTGTAACTGTAACCCAGCTACCTCCCTGGTCATCCTCACTAGTCGCATCTCCACCCTCCACGCTAGACCCAGCTAAACTGTGCTCCGTGAGCACCAACTCCCTTTCCAGTGGAGCAATATCAGTAAGTGCTGCAATTCTCCTCTCCAGTTCTCCTATTTGAGCTTCAAGATAGGCAATATGATCACACCTCTCACAGAGGTATGGGCTCAGGATCAGCTGTTCCAGCAGTTCATACATGTGACAGGATGCACACTAAGAGAGGTTGTCAGTGCACTGACTCATAATTTCTAATTACAATGGGGATTTTTTTTTTATAAATCACTACAATGTTCTCCCCTTTTCTTTGAACTCCCTCCTTTTATTTAAACTCCTACATTTAAATTAGAAGTTTCCGAGCTCACAAGTTCAGTCCTACCCCTGTTTATATTAGGTTCTTACTACTCACCTGCCCACTAATCACTGCACAAGTACCCAAACACACTTTACTGTTCAGGAGAAAAATAGAACAAACAGACCTCCAAAAGCCACACACTGATATAGCTTCCCACATGCAAACCCCCTCCCCCTCTCAGCTGCCCACTAATCAATGCACAAGTACCCAAACACACTTTACTCTTCAGGAGAAATCACAGAACAGAGGCAAACAGACCACAAAAAGCTACACACTGATATAGCTTCACACAGACAAAACTGCACCCCCTCTAAGCAGCCCAGTCATCAATGCACAAGTATCCAAACCAGGGGTGTAGAAGCCAGAATAATTATTAGAAGGATACAGCTCATTGTATACACATGCTGTAAAATAGTTTATATGTACATGCAAACATAGAAAAAACTGGAGGGATTCCCCCCCCCCCTTCCATACCCCCAGTTCCTACACCCATAATCCAAACACACTGATATACTGTCATATACTAACATACTGTTTAGAAGCGATCATAGAACAGAGGCAAACAGACCACAAAAAGCCACCCACTGATATAGCTCCTCACAGACAAAACCACACCCCCTCTTAGCTGCCCACTAATCAATGCACAAGTACCCAAACACACTTTACTCTTCAGGAGAAATAATAGAACAGAGGCAACACATACTATTGGTATGGCACATACTATTGGAATACTCCCAAAACATAGATATTCTAAATGTATACTCCAGCTACAAAGAAATGCCTCAGTCAAATAAGTATTTACACACTTACCTACAAAGAACAGAAGATTCTTTAAAAAAAAAAAAAAAGTTTAGATTTGGGTATTGTATCATATTTTTTCTATATTCCTTTTCATTACAATTATGGAAATATTTTGTTAATTTACGATAAAAAAATGTTGGTATAGCAATCTATATCTGCTATAACAATATCACTATAATCTTGTAAATTGTAAGTCGACGTACAACTTACAGATTCATCAAACTAACTTTACTATCATAATTGCCATATCTTATGTATTAGGCATATTGGGCATGTCTTGTATATGGTAAGGGGACAATGTGTTAATCACTGATTCTTTATCATTGAATATACTTTGATATTATATCTGGCATAATTATTATACCATATTGATTGTTATATTGAAAGAAACTGTTTAGATTTATTTATTCATTATAATATATATATTTTCAAATAATACAGTTCTATTTATTTCATGAGGCTACAAAGCTTATATGTAGTGTGTAATAAGAATTCAGATAATAAAAAATTGGCAAATACATAGAATATGAAAATTGTAATTAATATTAATAAATGTTATTGATATTAATAATATCACCAACCAGTGGCAGGAATTAGAGCCAGTGATGTTCTACAGAAAGTTACTACAGAAGATGACGTGGAAGCATACTCCTGAGTTTTTAAATAATTGCCACTAGGGAAGCTTGACCCCAAAGTCACTGGGCCAGTATCATTGCCCCTTACTTATCTTACAAAGCTCAGAAAACCTACATTGTCATGAATTCAGAAAAGACAAAGAATTATGATGACTCAAAAGCAGAGATCCTTTGCAGAGTTGGAGTTACCAGAGGTGTCAGAGCACAGAAGTTCCACTCAAGGAAGTTTTTGAACAGGAAGAATATGCAATGTAATGCTAATGGACATAAAAGAGCTTCCACAGTATAGACAGCGACCTTCCTGGCTGGAGCAGCAAGACAGCAAATAGGAGGAGCGAGATCTCCTCACTAATAGTTTGTTGTCTCAGAGAGATGTAGACAACACCAATCTCTCTTCTCAGCTATGAGAGATAGAAAATTCACTGAAGCAGAGGGAAGCAGCTCTAATAAGGAAGGAGCTAAAGTTACAAAGGCTACAAGAGAAGATGGTGAACGTTCTCTCTGATCTGGAGACACAGTTGGCTCATAGGCATGCTGGTCCAGAAGAGACTGACACTGACCTCCAGGACATGCGTACACAAGTACAGAACAATGTCTGCAGAAAGCTGCTAGGTAAAGCATAGGGCAGGAGCTTGTACAGGAAAGCGACAGAGAGGAAGAAAATCTTCCTGAGCCTGGAGGACCTAATGACCAAAACAGAGGAGATTATTCAGCTGAACATGCACTAAGAGATCAATCTCAATCAGAGTGAACCTTATGTGCAGCAAGTCAAAGAGGAGAAGTTGTGGCTGCATGATCAGAAGAAAAATTAAAAGCTGGAAGCCATGGTGGCAAAGCAATAAGAAAAACAGAACAAAAGATGAAGAGAAATAGTATGAAGTAGGAGATGTCAGAGCTGGAAGTAAAGAGACAGCAGAGATCTAAAAGTACATGTCAAGTGACAGAAGCTTCAGAGTGCTCTAGTGAATCAGAAGGCCACACTAACTAGTATATACAGGGGTTGCAGAAGAAACCCTCTGAACAGAATGTTCTATGCCAAAGCTTCACAGAGAGTCTCACAAAGATGAGAGACTTGGACCTCCCCAAAATTGTCAGAAAGCAGAATTCAGCTGAAAATGGACTTTCAGTAAAGTTACAGAACATGTTACAGATGGTCCATAAGAAGGCTCTGTCTCATCACACTGCAATAACAAGATATCTTCCCAAGACTATCAGCAGAAGCTGGACATTCTGAATAAAAAGAAGCTGAACCTACAACATGCCATCCAGTCACTATGGAATACCTTAATGTAGATGTACAGAAGAAGAAAATGGATGCAAATGATACTGGAGAGGAACGGAGGGGTGAGCTGTTATACAGTATGTAGAGGATACTGGAAAGTGAATGGCTGTATCTATACCTGGAACTACAGTCATATCTCCACCACAATGGCTTTGGAGACCAAACCTGCCTTTTGAAAAGAATGGATAAAGTAGTGAAATAGCAGCAAGAGGAGAAGCTTCGGTAGCTACAAGAGAGTCTCCTAGTAAAGAGGAGAAAGGAAGAATCCACAGAGATGGCAGTCAATGTACCGCATATACCACCTCTCGGCACAAGACACTAAACCACCATGGTATTGAACTGAACAGAGGGATGTGTGACAGAGTGCTCCTAGAGGTTTTTGTGTGAGCAAAATAATTTTTAAATCTTTCTCCCCAGGAGGTATGAAACAGGTCTGAATTAACTCGTCAATCAGTTTGATTAGCTCAGCTGAGAATAGACTTCAAGAAACCGGAGCTGAAAAAATGGGTGGTGCTGTTTATGCACTAAGGTCATGCTTCCAAGCTTTGTTTGTGCCTAAGGCTGCCATTTGGACTGCATGCTGGCAGTTTCTGTGTGAGGCTGTGTTTGGGCCTAGGGCCTCTGTGAGGCTGTTGGAGGGGAGTGAAAAAAAGAGACTCACAAGAAAAGTGTGCTGTTTCTGGGAGCTGGAGAAAAAAAAGACACAGACAAGGAGACTACAGCGTGGATCTCAGGATGAGTGATGTGCAGCACATTGGAAAACTGGTATTTAGGAGAATACAGGCCTGTAAAAGTAAACATACTATTGAACTGATATGGATTTGTTCCACCCAGGGTTAGCAGGATACGAGCCTGGCTAGTAAAGGAATGGTCTCCAAGTAAAAACGCAGTGCTCCGATGGAAGCTGCTTTTTTTCTTTTCTTTTTTTTTATTTATATATTTTTTAACAAAGGTTAAGGATATAGTAAAAAGAAAACATATATTAAAGCCTCCTGTTTTGGTATTCCTCCATAAAAAAGCTTGAAACGTGGGCACAAATAAAGAAGAGAATGGTAACTTGTCACAATATGTATATATGCCTTTATGTATGTACATTTGATTACTGACAATATTTTAAACTAAAATTTCAACTCAATATCCTAGATCTGTATTCCTCAGAATCAGAAGATGCTGCTATCCAAAATAAAATAAAAATATATATCACTAAATAGTAATTTTGGCTTTCAGATACAATGATTATTATTAATAGTCAAGTAATGGTTTCAGGGACCTACATACTCTGAAATAGAATCAGAAGTGGAACATGATCCAGCATAAAATGTCACAACTCAGAATATAAAATTTCTGAGATTTCAGACTCAATGGTTATAGCAGCCAAATAAGAATTGGCAGAGCTTCCCAAGTACTTAAGAAATACAGTTTATCTAATGAACCAGATAGAAGATATTCATACAATATCCTATAGAGATGGCTGAAGCAAAAAAGCATTCTTCAACATGCAGATTGTTCATATCACCATAGTGGAACACATGGTCTTGACAATCACAAAAGAAAAAGAGGATGTGTCATGTTGTCTATCTAGATTATCCTGTCTCAGAAAAGAATTCAAAGTCTTGGACTGTGCCTTAAATTAGATACTACCAGGCTAAGCAGCCAAAGTGAGAGGACGCGTGGAGCTGGAGCTCCGTGTCAGCCCATGCAAAAAGGCTTCCAAAGAGGCTTTTGTCGGCAGCTATAGCTGCAGTGTTCCCCAGAGGAGGCTCCCCCACCTCCAGAGACTATCTGGGAGCGTTCTCCCGGCATCCGGAGACCCCGTCGGGAGGATCCGACGACGAGGCCTGTCGGGGCCCTGCAACGCGGACCTCCCCCCAGACCCCTTCTGACTCTCCCCCGTATACCAGCGCAGGGGGGTGAGCTAGTGAGGCTGCAAGACGCCCTGAGACAGGGAGAGTGGGCACCGGAGGCAGCAGCAGAGGACGCAGTGGCGGCGGAGAAGGCCGCCACTAGAAGCCAGGAGCCGGCGCTTGGAAGCGCGCCAGGGCTGGAAGGGCGCCAAGAGGCTGCATTTACCACCCAGCCACATCGGAGGACCTGGACAGGAGCTGGGAACCCCGAAGACCGTCAGGGGGTAAAAGGGGAACCTGGCCCTGTGCCTGGAGCCCCCTACTGAGTGCTGGGGGAGGAAGTGAGGGAAGGAGGAGGAAGATTGGAGACTCTATTCCCCAGGGCCCTCTGGGGGCATCCTGGATGTCTGGCCTCTGACAGCAGCAGGTATCAGAACCCCTAAAAGATTTATCCCCAACTTGTACCCTGTCTTACTCTCCTGAAATCTGCAATAGGGGAGAGAGGGGTAGAGAAGAAGGAGTGTGACATATAAGAACTGGAGAGGCTGCATGCTTGTAAGGCTTTCTGGAGCTGGGTGACTTTTATGCTGAACTTTTCTCATTGACCAAACTGTGCTTCAGTTTTTGTATGGCCTGCCGCACCCTAGGAGTGTTTGCAGCAAAACAACAACCTTATCTCTAGCTTGGAGAGCGACACTGCCATCTAGTGGCGCCTCTGCCACAGTGCGGCCTGAATTTCTTCAAAATCTCCCTTCAGCCGCCCGGCAACCTGGAAGGGGTTTGCTAATGTAGTGAATGGAGCTGGCTGGTAGGGGCTTAGCGTACTTCTGAGTATGATCTGAATTCTTCTTTTGCAACATTGTGGGAACAACCTGCTTGGGCCTTGTGAGGGGTGCTACTGGAGTCCCTACCTTGCTTCCTGACCAAGACTTGCATCAACATCACAACTAATATACGGCATGTCAAAATCTCAGGCAAGATGGGAAAAAACAAGAAAGCCCTGCCTTCCAAAAAAATTGAAGAGCATTTCAAGATGGCCGGGCCTCACAGACATCTATGCAAACTCCCTGTCCGGAGCATTTGGACCAATCTGACTCTGATTCGGTATCAGACGCAGTACACCCGGAGGTCAACATCGCTGACAATTCTATGGCAAAGTTTGAGGCCCTTCTAGAGTCCCATATCAATAGAGCAGTCACAGCTCTACAAAAAGAACTGCATGACATTGGGCAGCGGACCAATATTTTGGAGGAGTCAATGGATCAAGTAGTGGAGGCCCTGGAAAAAGATAGGAGTGCCATTGGGGAGAATACCTCTCGCATTACTTCCCTTGAAGACAAACTGGATGATTTGGAGAACCGCTCCCGTAGATTCAATATTCGGATTAGGGGGGTACCAACTGCAATCATTGACTTACCCCGATATCTCAAAGCCACTATAGACCAGATCCTGGCAGGCTTTCCGGATCATATTTGGGAAGTGGAGCGAGCTCACAGGGCCCTGGGTGGAAATAAAAATCCTGATTTGCCAAAGGACATAATAATGAGACTGCTCCGTCAGCAATCCAGAGACTTAATTCTTGCCACCACCCATAAAATGACAACCATCCAGGGTCCCGACGGATCCCCTTTGCAATTCTTTGCGGACCTTTCTCCTCCAACCCTACAAAAACGGAGACTGATGAAGCCTGCTCTGGAGATTCTTATTCAACATGGTATCAGGTACAGATGGGGCTTTCCTTTTGCCCTTATGTTCTCCCACAGTGGCGCATCCCATTCCGTGCGTTCCTTGGAGGAATGTCTGGATCTTCTTCAGAGACTGAACCTGGCCACTGGAGCAACAGTCCGGACACAGGGAGCCTCTCTGCCGCTCCCCCTTCCCCAGAGACAGTGGACTCCTTCCTCCAAACCGAAGAGGACTGCTGACCCAACTCCCCAAATAGCTTCTCAAAGACCGAGGCAGGAACTGGAGGCCAGGGCTACTTGACTCTTGGAGCTGGACGAGGAGCTGGCCTATGGAGGCACATTGTCTCCTCTCTGACAGTGACTTTACCACGGGACTCTTGTTTTGGTTACCATGTTTTATAGTTATGCTGATTGTCTCTTAAATGCTTTTTTCTTGTTGTTTTTTTCCCCTGAGCAGGTCTAACTACCTTAGGTTACGGTAGCAGCTCCAGAGCTTTTGAAGTGAACACCTGATATAAGAAGGACTATAGTGCCAGCTATGTCTAAGCTAAGGGATTTTTCACTCCAAGTTATAGTTAAGAGTATCCATGCTCAGCAAGGTTCATCCAAAAATGTTTTCTAGCCTTTTCTTAATACCCCTACCGGCTAGGATTTAGACTGTTTTAGACTAGATTTGAGGAAAACGGTTAGTATTCGGTTGGGCTACATTTGCTCATTAAGTTAGGAATTGCACAATGGTAAATTGTATTTTCTCTCTTTGTCTTACTGCTTTTACTTTCTTCTTTTTCCCTCTGATTGATCTGGGCAGGCTATTTGCTACTTTTCTCTACTCTCTGGTCCCCTCAAAGCCATGGCTGCAAAAGCTACTTCTTCTTCTTTCCCCTCTCTCTTGCTTCTCATTTCACCCTGGGGCAGTGGGCCTAGAGAGGTACTATCTGTCCCAATCTATGGTAAAACCAGTTCTATGTCCGCCAGGCGGATGGCTAGGTCTTATGGGACTTATTCAGAGTAGACTTGATAGGGAGGTACTTCCCTTAAGTAATGGCTTTAGATTATGCTGGTTACCACGGCTAAACCCAACTAACTCTTGTCGTTTTGCTCCCACTTTCGTCTCCATCAGATCAACTCTGTCCAATGAGATCCGACAGGACCCTCCAGCTCCTCCTCACCCTGGCCTGGGAAAGCCGCTTCTCGTTCCCTCGTGCTCAGCTGCTACTGAAGGTATGTGGCTTTTAGTTATACACATGTTTACTCCAACAGCACATCCATGACATATCCCACAAAGATACTCACCCACAATGTAAAAGGGTTTAACTCCCCCTTCAAGTGAAGGAAGGCTTTTTTGTATTATAAAACCCACAAACCTGACATTATCTTTCTCCAGGAAACCCATTTTGCTAAGAATAAAACTCCTGCCTACCTGAATAAAGATTATCCCCAATTTTTCTGCACCACCCAGGCTTCGAAAAAAGAGGGAGTAGCGATCCTTTTGCACAAGGATTTTCAGTTCCAGCTAGACTCCAAAATTATAGACCGGGAAGGGTATTATGTCATCTTGAAAGGGAAGGTCTTGGGCACCCTTACGTCGCTTATATCTTTCTATGCCCCCACCGTAGCCCCACACAAAGCGTTGATTGGACTTTTAAGGACACTGGAGGGGGGGAGTGGGGGAAATTGATAATAGGGGGGGACCTAAATTTGGTCTTAGACCAGAGCATGGATAAATCCAGTGTCTCTAAGCACATCCGCTTTTCTAAAAGGATTAAACAAATCAAAAAACTGCTCCACTCTTTAGACCTCGTGGATGCTTGGAGGGGTCACCATCCAAAAGGAAGAGAGTACACCTTCTTCTCCCCCACCCATAAGTCCTACTCCCGTATTGACGCCCTTCTTATTAGTACCTCGCTTTTTGATAGCTCGGATAAGGCAGATATTGTTCCCTGCACGTGGTCGGACCATGCTGCAGTCTCCCTAGAGGTTGACCTGGGATCCCAATCCAGACTACCTTTTGCCTGAAAATTAAATGAATATTTGCTCTCGATACCCACATACCAGGAACAAATTACTTCTGAACTGGCAGCCTACTTTGTGTCCAATGCGGGTGGGGAAACTTCGCCAGGTTGGGTCTGGGTGGCCCATAAGGCTTATATTAGGGGTACATGCATTAAATTGGCTTCACAACATAAAAAAGCAATTCGTCTAACTGAGGAAAACCTTGTTAAAAATTTAGCTCAATTAGAGAAACAGAATCAAATTTCCCCTTCTTCCTCGTTAAGAGACCAAATTGACAAGGCTGGAGCTAGATGGTATTTTATCTATTAGAACAGATAAAGCCCTGAGAAGAACGCAGCATCTCTTCTATGCTAAAGCGAATAAACCAGACAAATTATTGGCAAAAAGTCTGAGGGCAAGGTACTCTCAGTCCAAAATCTCTCAAATTAGAACCAAAGAGGGAGTACTCACGTTTAGCCAAAATGAGATACAAAAGACCTTTAGGGAATTTTACCAGCACATTTACTCCTCCCACAACTCCCCTCCAGAGAACGCTATTAGGTCCTACCTGAATTCCTTAGATTTGCCTAGAATATCAGAGTCAGATCTTCTTAACCTAAACAAAGAGGTATCGGTGGAGGAGGTTAGGAAGGCAATCAAAGACCTAAAAATGGGGAAATCCCCTGGCCCTGATGGCTTTACTAACATTTATTATAAAAAGTTTTCGGACATTTTGTCCCCACACTTATGCAGCCTGTTCAACACAATCTTGAAAGGGGACCCAATGCCCCCAGAACTTAATTTCGCGGATCTGACCCTTTTCCCCAAGGAAGGTAGGGACCCAAAGGAGGCAAAGAATTACAGACCGATCTCGCTCCTTAATGGGGATATCAAACTCCTTGCTAAAATATTCTCACAAAGGATTTCTGTCTTTTTGCCCTCCCTGATTCACAAGGACCAATCTGGCTTCATCCCATACAGGCAGATGAGTGATAATATTAGAAGGACCCTAAACATCATCCACTTGGCTAGACATAGAAACACCCCGGTTTGCCTGCTCGCATTGGACATAGAGAAGGCCTTCGATACCCTGGAATGGCCTTTCTTATATGCCGCTCTAGATAAATTTGGGTTCAAAGGCCAATTTTTAAACCTGCTTCGCACCTATTATAATCTTCCCAAAGCTAACTTAAAACTCCCGGGCTCCCAGAAGGCGGTTATAGAGATAGGGCGTGGAACGAGACAAGGATGCCCTCTTTCCTCCTCTCCTTTTTGCCCTTGCAATAGAGCCGCTGACCCAGGCGATTAGGGCAAACTCCTCTATAGAGGGGCTGTGAGTGGGAAACCAGCATTTAAAGTGCTCCTTATTTGCTGATGATCTATTATGTACTCTTACTAACCCTGGCTCCTCTATTGAAGCTCTGCTGGACACAATAGGTTTATTTAGCTCACTTTCGGGACTTAGATTAAACCAGGACAAAACGGAGGCACTAGGCATAGGCATACCCTTAGATACTCTGTCCCAGTTGAAATCATGCCATAAGTTTATTTGGCCGGCCAATCATATTCACTACTTGGGGATAAATATTACTAGTTCTTTAGCGGGAATTTATAAGGCCAATTTCCCCCCCCTCTTCAGGGTTCTTCAGAGGGACTTGAACATTTGGACGAGGAAGCATATCTCTTGGACGGGTCGGATAACCTCGGTGAAAATGAACATCCTCCCGAGGCTCCTGTACCTAGCCAGAACCCTTCCTGTTCAAGTAAATAACTGAGAATTAGCTCGCTTTCAGTCCCTGGTGTTCAAGTTCATCTGGAGGAATAGACCCCCGAAAATAGCAAGGAAGGTCATGTATAGACATAAATCCAAGGGAGGTCTCTCATGCCCGAATTTCTCTAGCTATTTCAGAGCGGCACAACTGGCCTTTATTCCTCTGGCACATTCCACTTCCCTCCAGCCTAACTGGGTTTTCATAGAGGAGACACAAATGCCCCCCCTCACGTGGGGTACTATCCTATGGGCACCAAATTCGAATACTCTTAGTTCTTAAATAAGTAATCCAATAACTAAATTAACTTAAAAAATCTGGAACTGGGCCAAGAAAACCCACAATCTAGCATACCCGGTAACTCCTCTTATCTCGATTTTCACTTCCCCCACTCTCTCGGCTACCCTCTCCTCTAACTCTAAACATTTTTGGATTCGGCAAAAACTAGATAAATTAGGCTCATGGCTGGAAGGGGGGAAGATTATTTCTCTAGGAACAGTTTGCAGAGGGAGGGAGTTTCCTGATACGGAAATATTTAACTATATTAAAATCAGGCACTGGGTAGAAGAAGTTCTCAGGGAATTTGGCCCGCCTAAAGACTCCTGGCTCACCACAGTTTGCAAACACTCAGCCCTTACTAAGGGTACACTGGGAGCAATATATAACATAATTAATGCTCCCCCCTTGATTCACCAAAGCCTTCCTTTATGCTGAAGTGGGAGCTGGACTTGGAACAGACCTGGGATGAGCCCTCCTGGTCTAAAGCTTTCTCTTGCCTTTCTAAAGGGTCCCTTAATTATAGCTTGTTGGAAACCTCGCTGAAAATCCTACATAGGGCATATATGACCCCCGCTAGACTAAATAGAATTGTGCCTACAAATTCGGATAAATGTTTTAGGGGATGTCAGGAACGAGGGGACTTTATTCACGCGTGGTGGAAATGTCCTTTAGTCTCTGAAACCTGGGCTAGAGCGGCTGATCTACTTTCCAGATTATTTAGTATCACACTTAAACCTTCCATAGCGACATGTCTCTTAGGCAGGAATTATAAGGAACTGGGAGGGGTAGGCAATAAATTGGCACAACTGATTTACCTGGCAGTAAAAAACATCATAGCTAGAAGGTGGAAGGACGATTCCATTAACTTCCAGGAAATCAAAAACAAAATAAACTTCCTATTTATACATGAGAGAATGACTCATACACTATTGGACACACATCAAAAGTTTTTGGAAATTTGGGGACCCTGGATCTCCTCCCCCGACTGCATTTCATAGGTAGTGGGGGGACGAGTTGAATTTTTGCTAGGGAGGCTCTTTACAATTGGAAGAGGAGTGGAGCGGGGGGCGGACTGGAACAGGCGGAGCGGGAGAGGACACTGGAGGCTTCTTCGGACGAAAGGTAACGACAGTAAAACTAAGATTGGGTAGCACAGGAACTGAAAAGGCCATGTTATAGTCAAATCCTGACCTTCTGAAGTAGAAGAGCGGATGGGAAGCAATTATCTACTATTTGTTCTTTTCCTTTTACTTCTTCATTTCTTTGGTTATTTGTTTATTTTTCTCTTCTTTTCTTCACTTCTTCCTCTTTCTCTTTTCTCATATGTTCGTAGAATATATTGATTGTAACACGATTGTTTATTTAAACCAATTTGTGCACTGAAAACGTTAAAATTATATTAAGGAATAATTCAACAAAGAGAAGCAGTTGCTTAGGATAGTAATTATCCTTTCTTGACATGTGAAATTATGTTTTATAGTATGTGCTTATTTTTGTACAAGTTTTTCTTGATTATTCTTAATAAAAACTTTATGAAAAAAAAAAAAAATTAGATACTACCATATTGAAGGAGGGTAGGAAAGTTAATCTTCATTTACATAACTCTGAATCTCTTTGTAATTACATCTGTTGAAAAAAGTATTTAAATCTAAAAATCCATGTCTTCTTGCCTGTAATCAGGCCAGCAGTTATACTAATTTAGTTTACCAAACATAAATATATGGATTTCTAACACAAAGGATAAAAGAGGTACTGATATAAGTAGTCAGGAGCTATATGGCTCAATACACAGTGTTCTAACAATATTTCAGAAACTGGACTTTATTTTCTTCCACTCAGTGGAGAAATGTTTTTGGTAGGAAGTGTCAACAAACCAAAAAGAAAATAGAACTGACTCATTGTCAATTAATACTTGAACTGGCCAATCAGCAGACATTCTCTTCATACAGCACATAATCATTAATACTCTAATTTCCCTATGTCTGTGGAGTAAGGGTGGACATGCTTCATAAAGCATTGACTTTCTAAGCTGTTAATTTAAGGAGATTATGTTTTACAGTTTAGGTAAAGTCTTCCAAAAATGTTCAGAAAGGACATCTGCATTAACTTTATTAAGAAACTGTTTGCAATGCATCATCCAAATTTAAGGAATGTATTCAGATTTGTCCTTGACATATAATTGAAATGGTAAATTAAAAAAGGATCAGAATAGGAACCTAAAATCAGAAAATTCAAGTTGGGCACTTAGGCCCTCATTCAATTGTGATTTGGCCAATTGAATAGTGCTCTAAATAAGCACATAACATATTTTTTTTAATAAGTTTTTAGTTAGTGAAAACCTTGCTTTTGGATAGATGTTTACTAAGTAAAAACTTCTTTAAAAAAAATATGTTATGTGCTTATTTAGACCCCTATTCAATTGTCCAAATTGCAATTGAATGAGGGCCTTAGTCATTACCATCCTTCTGAATGATGCATATAATCTTATTCCTTTGTTTTTTAAATAATTGCATGCATTTCATTTGATGCGACTGCTCCAAGAGATTTTACCTAGATGGATGTTTATTTTGGGGAAATCAGACAAAAATGTAATTTAATGATGAATTTACACAGACATTCCATCAAAAAGCAAGTGAAAACAGGTATTGAACCCCAGTTGGACACCATTTTATCCAGGAATATAGAGATAGGTATAAATTACAATTGGAATCATAATGTATATATAAACTGGATGCTATAATACCTTATGGTTTAAAATAAGAGTTAAAGTATAATATGTTCTTGGCTTTCCCATTACTATAACACTGTACACATAACACTTTATGATACAATTGTGTTGTTGATGATATCATTTTAAATGTGAAATCGTGTGTAAAGAGTGAAAATGTTTACATAAGCAGCACTGCTGATAATTATCTTAGAGCCTATTTAAGGAAGAGTAGGAAATCTAACAAAGTATGAAATGGCTTTTATCAGAGAAGGTTTTCCTAGCTTCTGGGGTACTCCATTGGATATGCTTGTTGTATACTTTTCTGCTACTATTGTACTTGTAATATTACTGCCTTTCTGAGTATGGTACATTGTACGCTATGCACTGTCCAGCAACTAACCAAAGTTTGTACGTGGTGAGATATTGAGAGAATATAGTACACGCAGCTCAAAAAAACACTTTGAGCTGCACAGTGGAACTAACAGCTGGATTTTTTTGCATAGGAGTAGGTCCCCAGCCATCTATACTGCATGCTTTCTACGTCTCACGTGGGTAGAAAGGAAATGTGCAGTTTTTGCGAGTAAAATAATGTGCTCATGAGCACTACCTTGTTAGCAAATGATTAGCATTAACTGCTATGGGTTACGTTGTTTACATATGCAAATATTATAAGTTGACAACAATACATATATAGGGTATCTTTATTAGGTGTTGTCACGGCATGTGATGACTAAAGTATTTTATTGGATATCGATGGGCAAGTACTCCTAAATTTAATATTGTTTGCTACTAAGCTGGGATAATATTTTGATGTGGTTGTTGTAAAGTCCTTTGTGTCCGACTCTTGGTGACTGTATGGAAGCATCCCACCTGTGCTTCAGGTTTTGCTTATCCATATGGTTATCTTGGCAAATAAACTGGAGTGGGTTGCCAGTTCCCTCCCCAGTGGACTGTGATATGTCTGAACTCTCTGCTGTGACCTGCCTATCTTGGGTGACCCTACATGGTATAGCTGACACCTTCATTGAGGTACACAAGCCCCTTCACCATGACAAGGTAGTGATCCAGAAGGGGAGTTTGATGTGGTAGCTAATTGTTATTAATTGCCTTTGCACTAGCAGCATTGATTTTATTGCACACTGAATGTGGTCTGGTGGAAAATGCAGTGATGAGTATGGTGATAGCACCATATTGTCTTTGATTGTGAATTTGATTGTGAGGATGTTTATAGTTCCTGTTTTGGTGCAAGTGCAATCAGTTAGTTGTAGTTAACCACTGAGAGTGTGGTTTGTACATGGGTAGTTTAGCATGTTTGTGTAATTGTGTTTAAAGGTGTGAGCAGGAGTATTTCTTTAACCTGTTGAAGTACTTGATTGAGCCATGCGATTTATTGGTGGAGGGAGCAGGTCTATCTATTCCAATGGTGACATAAACCTTGTAGACATATCTAGACCTCGTGTTATTTTGAATATGATCATTTAAATTAGTTTTCTTTGCATTTTTTTGTAGTTTTTAAACTGCACACTTGGGTCCCCTTACTGTATTTTACATTACTACACATTCAGGTAAATGCTACTGTATTTGCGGTAAATACGGTATATGTGAGTGTATTAAGCATAAATTATATATCATTATCTCTCTTGGCGAGTTAAAGGGTTCACTAAGAGTTTTGCAAGTCTTACGGATTGGTTTCAGTAGTCGCAACATTTTGACAGCCGTTGACTCTCGCTAAAATTACTGCCATGTAATAGCTGTTCATGTTATTCAGCAGGAACACCAGTGAGGTGTTTGAAATCTTTAGCACTTACTAATAATTGACTTGCTAAGCAAAGAAAGTATGCAGATTGTCATGTAAAGAAAATGTCACATCACATTCAGTTAAACGTATTGGTAAGAACTGCATGACTTGAATTAGTTATTGTATTCAGCTGGGCAACTAAGCCTTATGAATTTGGTCGGATATCAGTCCACTTTCTTAGTTTCTGCATCTTGAAGTGTACAGTAGTTGTAATATTAGCTTGTTTAAAACTTGAAATACACCTGATGCATTTCACCAGCAGATGGATTAATGTCTTCAGGTTCATTATAAGGCAGTGATTCCCAAATGTATCCTCAAGGTCCCAATACATATGTTAGGATTTAGATGTTATACTATGCAAACAAAGGTGAGACAACTAGCATTGAACAGGCCATGGAGACTCTAATTTCCTCACCGGAGTGAGCACAGAGTTAAACCTAATTCATGAACCTTCCTGGGGGCCACTGATGTGAGGTTTGGGAATCACTGTTTTCAGGTGTGGGTATGGAATAACATGTAATCTGTCTGGCAAGAAAATAATCATAATCAAAATAGCCAAAAGCATTTAGCATCAACTACATGATGCTGTCATAATAATGTAGTCACAATAAATTGAGGCAACTTATATCAATTATGCTTTTAAATGGTAAAATAGATCAACAAAGGATTATGTGTAAATAGTTTAAATCATTTATCATATTAAACATACTTAATTGATATTTTCTTGCTTATTTAGAAATTGTGTCTTATTTGTAGAGATTTTAAGGTTACATAAACAGAGTAGGGTTTCAGCGCATGCACTTTAATTTTAATTAATTGTCTTAGAAATTAGATTTAATATTCAAAAAGCATTAGTTATTTTTTAGATTCTGTTCCAGTTTAAAAACCCTGACTAAACAAGCTTTATTAATCTACAGTCATGTGGCAACCTTGTGCCTACAAGAACTGCAGCTGTATGGTAATGTGCACATGTTTTGGATATACAGCATGGCAATAAACAGCAGAAGATTTGTTTGTTCCACCACCCCAGGTGTGAATATGACAGGACAATTATAAGATGTCCCATGATTTATCTGTCTCCCACACTGTCTGGACTTATTGTGATTTTATAGTAAAAACTGGAAAGAATCCTAAAAATATTGTTTTGCATATTCTGTAGGATTAGATGCTAGCCTCTACTAAATAAGGTAAATCACGGAACCTAAGCTGAGTATTAAGTGAGTTAGGTGCAGTGAGTATTGTGTGACTGTTAACAAGATCCCAAAATTGTGGTCTGGATTTTCTACTAGACAGAGTCATAGACTAACTATTTCAAGGTGGTTTTTCGTAAAATGGTTTGTGGATTAAAGAGCAATTTCTTCTAGATTTATGTTTATTTTTTATTAAATATCACTGTTTGTGAAGATAAACTGTATGTGTAAAACTTTTGGAACTTGCTTACTTTGCCCATTACGCCATCCATGTTTGTGGAGAGATTCTCAATTATTATTATTATCATCATTATTATTATCCTTTATTGTAAGTTGGCATCCTATTCCTTAGCAGTATACAGGGTTTAAGGACAAGTCAAAAATAATCTTAACACATTGCAAAAGTATGGAGGGCTCTGTCTTTGAGCTTAAAATCAGTTGTAGATAATGCTTCCCCAAAGTACCTTACAAGATTGAAAACTCGTAAATTTAGTTGTATCAAAAGTTCAAGAGCCAGTTAAAACACAGCTGGTTTATTTTTGTGTATTTTTTAGTAGCTCATGTAACCTAAATGAACTCGTTCATATAAAAGCAACTTGTGTTCATGGGAATTTTCCCCTCTAAATTAAACTTCATGATTCTTAGTGTTTTATTTTTCCTCACCTGCTTTTATTGACACATACATACTGACACATGGACATATAGACTCTACTGAAAACACTCAAAAAGCGGTGCACACTGCAACAAACCAACAAAAAGTACCGTAATTTTTCATTCTTACTAAATTACAACTCTTCTCAGTAGATCATGCATGCCTCTATCAGTTCTGGTTCACACTTTATGTGACACTATATGTATAGCTCTCTTTGTATGTCAGAATTATGAGGATGCTAAGGTATTTTCTGTACAGCATCACAAAAACACTTAGAAACATCACCAGTCAACAATTATATTACCTATTCACATTATCAATAGCATGAACAGTTGGGGTTTTATAACTGACTCTCTTTTTTGATTTCTTCACTTAAATATTTTAATTTGGCAGAACTGTACATTTTATACATAATTAATGTTATAGTTTTTATTCATTTGCACCATGTTAAATCAGTACAATGATAATCATTACTACATTCAGTACCTGATGTGTACGGTAATTTTATTACTTGGCTCATTTCTTGAAGGCAACCATTTAAGAGGGTTACATGGTCGTGGAGGCTTCTTGATCCTTAATGTATCCCAATACAGAGTAAGTCCAAATAGTATATGCTCAAGTTAACCAGTATCTAATGTCCAAATAAAACAAAAAAAAATGTTTTGAACTCTCCCTACCCAAAGTATAGAAAATTTTCTTTTGTGGCCATTGAAAGGTCTGGTCTACCTTCAGACTTTCACTTAGTTTTCCTGGAGCTAACCATCTTTACCTGGGGAAGAACCCTCCTTCTTACAGTCCTGCAGGACTTGGACACCAGTATGGTGTTGCTGATTAATGGACTCTTCAGGACCTTACATTGTCTCTGATGTACCTGACCCCACATATCAACAACTCATGAAGAGTGCAGAAATAGATGTTTGATTAGGACTCCACTTTTTGGACATACTGGAATTGTTTTACTTCACCATGGCCTTAGCAGTAAAGTTCAGGGCCTGGCTATATGCTTACTATGATGTATGAAGGGAGATTAATATAGTAGTGTATACGTGGGTACTCATGAATAGAGATTAGTTATTATTATTCTTAACCTACCATTGTGACTGAACAGTATGACACCAGCTCTTGAGAATGAGTACTCCAGTACGATGGAGCTGGACCTGCCTATCAATCCTCCTGCAGAATCATCTTGGTGGTCATCTTGGTTTGATTGCAGCCCTGGATCAGATCGCAGCAAACTGGCCTCAGACACAAATAATTCAATAGTGGTGAAAGATGCATCTTATAATCCTACCTCAACTTACCGTTGTGGCCCGAAAATAATCTGCAACTAGAAATAAGCAGCACCATTAAAATTCAATGGGGGAAGAAAAAGCTAATACCTGTATATAAGCCACTCTCTTAAAATTGGAGCGAGAAAAAGGCCAGGCTGGCTCACAGAGGTGAGAGACTGGGGAGAGGGGGAGGAGGGGGAGACAAGAGGGGTAGAGAAAGAGAGAAGGGTGAGAGACACAAGGGAGGAAGGGTGAGACAAGAGGGTGGAGAGACACAGTTGAAATTTTGATAAGAAGGTCGGCTTATTTTCAGGTTAATACTTGTTACTTTTCTTGACTGTCACATCTAAGAGCAACTAGCCTTCAATGCTGTCTCTCTCACATCAATGGACAATACTGGGGACCATGCAAAATGATTGTATTACAGCTCTGTAAGACAGGGGTGGATAAACTAAACTTTTGAGCTACTCCTGACGTACGTGACTGGCTATGACATTTTTGTATTATTCCCACACAATATTTTTTGCCCTGTGATTAGACATGAATCAAAAGCCATTTGTAGTACCATAAAGACTTATGTACAATAAGACAGAGAATCTCACTCTAAGTAGCATCCTTGAAAACCAAGTTAAGGGGACCTCGCACAAATTGGTCTATGTCTGCATACTCTGCAATGGGAAGACTCATGCACAAATTATTTTCATGATTTTAGGCAGTAAAGGCTGAGCTTACTAGGTGTATTACATACCTAGTAAATTTGAGAAACCTTCCATATCCCTTTACTGCTTTGTTTTAAAGGAGTTATCGTTACTGTTCTATGTTCTATGATGTGTTCCCCTCTTTGAATGCTCTGCAAAACTCATGTACCAAAGTATATTTCTGCTATCATATTCAGATTAGTAAACCAGAGTTGGACCATGATATAAGTTGTTTGAGTATCACTGGGTAACAATGGGTCTGAGTTAAATATTATCTTAATTATTACTAATCCAGCTTGCATTATTATTTGTTACTCATTACTCTATCCACAAATACCCACAATACATCTACCTAAATACTCACTGTGCAATAGCACTGAAATGAGCTGAAATAGTCTTGCACTTGGCAGGACCACGCACTGATGGATTTATGCCAAACTAATACTTTATTGGTGATGCAGACATACATCTCCATCTATTTTACTCCACCTCTCCACATCCTGTTACTCAAAATCCTTTGTTATCTTGCCTTTTGCCATCCCCTCATGACATTCTCACATTCTGTTAATTTATGTTTTATTGGTTCTAAAGCTAGAATGGCTCATGACAAAACAACAAAACCCATGTTTGCTTTACTGAAACATTAATACAGATATAATGCATGGTTTCTTAGCTTATGCATATCAAACAATCCCAATTTGTGTAAAATATTGAGGGACTATTTTGTTCTACTCGTCCTCTCATTAAAAACTCAAAAGTATTTTATGAACTCTCCCATACATTTCTAATTATACTTACATTTCAACACCGTAATGGTGGAATGCATCAACATTTTATTTGCCCTATCTATATTCAATCTCACTGTTTGTATACATGAGTTAGTATATTTTCTCTTGTAACCTGAAACTTGATACCTTTAGGTTTGATATTTACATTCAAAACAAATTTATAAATACAATTATACACATTTTGAATCCTCCTGTGAACATTGTTTTGATACTATTTAGTCATTTATCCATTGAAGCCCATACTTATTTGGACATTATCACACAAGGATGATGTGCATAAGCATTCTTTCATTTTCAGTTCTAAACCTTAATTCAGATTAAATTGTTGAGTACTATGGAATTATGAAACTGGCCTCTGGCATAATCACTGAAGCCAGAGTTAGTGTGAGATAATTGGTACAAGCATATAACTATAACGGGTATACTCTTAATCTACAAACTCACAGACACCAATATTACAGTATTTCTGGTACCAAGATTTGGGTACCACAGTATTGTTTTCATGTTTTGTAAATATTGAAGTTCGGTGTTAAATTCTATAATATCTTATGAGAATGAGTTTACTAGGTTTTGGAGGCTGAGGGACCCCATGCTAAGGGTGAGGATCTACTACATTGAAGCTACAATGTGAATGCTAAAGTGTGATCAGCATTCAGTTTTGCCTTGCAAGTCTTTCCTTGCAGCTACTGTGATCCAGCCCTATGTCTGCTATCAGAGTAATTTGAAACTAGCGATTTGTGTTATCAATAAGGTTTCAGAGTGCTGAATGTAGTTTGATGTAACACATGCCCCCTCATGACCTGCTGATGTAACAAGTACTTGTAACTTAATTTTAAACGGACAGTACAATATAATTAGTCTAATAATGTACTAGGTTCCCTGGTGGTCCAGTGGTTAGGATTCAGTGCTTTCAACACCTCGACATGGGTTTGATTCCAAAGAGGTCACACCACCCTGAAGCCCTGCAGTGTTGGTCCTGGGTGGGAGACCACCTGGGAATACCAAGAGCTGTATGCTGTGGCCCACTGGAGAAGGAACTGGCAACCCACTCCAGTATCTCTGCCATGAAAACCAAGTGGATCAGCATAATCATGGACATACAGATGTTACGGTTCATGAGGTCATAGAGAGTCAGAAATGACTGAACAGCACAAAAAATAAATAAATAAAGTACTAACCACACAATTTTTTTTAGTATCTACTAAGCCTTTTTTCAATGTATTATTTCAGTTGGCACCACATGTGTAATATATACTGTTTGCTTGCTTATTTAAAAAATAATGTATTATAAATTTTATTTGGATGCTTGTCTTTTAAATTATATTAACGAAGAATTAATCTACTTAGTTTACTGTATTACATGAGAAAACTTTGTAGATAACTAGCAGCTCTAATATGCAGGTCAGGATTAAAAATGTACCCTGCTTATGGACAATCACTAGTTCAGTTTAATTAACATATATGTTTGCCATTAAAACCTGCAGCCTTATTAAATTGTGATTCTGTAAATTTAAAAGGGCTCTATATAAGCACACAACATATTTTTTTACAGATGTTTTTAGTTAGTGAACTTCTATCCAAAAGCCAGGTCTTCACTAACTAAAAACTTATGTAAAAAAATATGATATGTGCTTAAATGGAGCCCTTTTAAATTTACCGAATCACAATTTAATAAGGCTGCTGGTCTTTAGTCTAGCCTTATGGACTGTAGTTGAGAATCACTTGCTAAAATCAGTAAAATGATAAGTGAAATATGACTACTCATGCATTTATTATACCTGAACATAATGTAGCAGCCTCTCTCAGTATGCTGGTATACATTTTTCATCTTACATTTAATGTTTTTCTGAAATACATTTCAAGACAAGAAGCTACTCATTGTTCAATTAAACCATCCCCCCACCTCCGGGAGCCAAGAAGCTGAATCAGATGACCAGACCAGAGAAAAGCTCAGACTCGGATACATTAAAAACATAAATATTGTATAACATGAAACATCTGGCTTGTATAAGTAACAAGATGTCTAACGAGTTTCCAGTGGTATTTGCTTGCTACTAAACCAAACAATCATTAAACCTGACTCATCCAAATTTCTGCTTTTTCAAACATCATCAGCAGTTGTTCAGGTAACCATCTCCTACCTAGTTATTGTGCACTTTAACAAGAGAATAACTGAAAGCAAAAGGTTTAAGTAACACAACAATCTTTAATGCTTTTATACATAATTTAAAGCTTCATTATTGATATGCTCAGCATCTTTGCGCAACTCTACAAGCTTGTCAAGATCCATTAGTACAGTTATCATGACAACATGGAATGTACCACAATCAAGAGTTATTGCTCTTTATGCAGAAATGGGAGTAGTGAAATGTATGTCAGAATTATTTGACTCAACGTACATATTGTACATTTGCACTTAAAGGCATATCTACTGTAAGTTTCCTGGATTATTAATGCATCTGATAGAGGAGAGCCAGTAATGTATAAAAACATTTTTTGCATGAAATAAATACCAAAATAAACCCATTTTGAAGTTAGCAAAATGTTTTCTATTTTCTGTCAGTTGAATATTAGAGTAAACACCCCCTCTGGCTAAATTAGCATAATAATTATAATTCATTTTGGTAAATCAGGGATAAGCAGAGGTTGCTGCAACATTTGTACCAAAGTCTGAGGATCCTGTCTGTGCTGCAAAAGCTACATGGGATTTGTAGTCTGGCACATATTTATGTTATAAGCCATATGTGCCAGACTACAATATAATATAAGGTGTTATGTATTTGCATATAAGAATCTCGCTCTGCAGCACATCCACACTTGATTACCACTTCAGCCAGAGCTAAGTGACAGATGAGCATAATTGGGTAATTACCACATAATCACACATTGATAATGAAATAAAAAATCTGAATTTTTGTTTAAAAAATATTTGATTTAAAATCCTTAAAAATAAAAAAATAAAAAATATTTTATAAAAATAAGTATAGAAACTGGGCAAATTATATTATTTCACATGAATATTTCATATAATTTAAAATATAAGCATACAAACTAACGTTGTAATTGTTATTTTTTAAGTTTAAATATTTAAAATATTTGTAAACATTTGGAGAGTTGTGTTTTTTATGTATATTTCCATACATTATGGCTACAACAATAACTAGTCGGTAATACAAAATACAATATATATTTGGTCTGAGTACCAGTTAGATTAAATGTACAAAAATTGTATTTCATAAACCTAGCATAACAGTGAGGGAATACAATTACAAAAATAGAAGAATAAGTTTTTAAGATATATTTTAAAAACAATGCTGATGTTTATATATTTTTTTTATATTAATTTTAAATTAACTTAATTTAATTTAGCTTAAATTATGTTTCTCCCCTGTGTGTTGATAAATATGTGGGTGCACTGTTTTTATTGCTATTCCCTTTCTGGATCGCTACCTTGTTGTGGTGAAGGGGCTTGTGTAGCAGAGAGGTCAGACAAATTGCAGTCCAGTGGAGAAGGAACTGATAACCCACTCCAGTATCTTAGATAACGTTATGGATAGTCACATCCATAGATAATATCATATTTTTTTAAAGTACACAGAATTTTCAGTTGCAGAGACTCCTGGCAATTTTACCTTACTCATAAATCTAAAGAAACTGAAAATAAAAGTGCACTAATGAAATTGTCATACACAAGCCACCCATGCTTACATTGTTGTATTGCTCCGATTTTACTACAATAGAGCAATAAAAATATTTTAGATAAAGTATACATAGTGTGTCAGAGCAATACAAGAGATTTGTATGAGCCCCAGAGTTGACAAAGCTCCTTTTCCCACAGGAGGTGTGAAAGAGTTAACTCCTGCAGATGCTGAAAAATAGTTGGGGCCGTTTATGCACTGCTTCTAGCAGTCTGAAGAGGCAAAGCTTTGTTTGGGCCTACATTCTGGAAAAAGCTGTGAAAGACATTTTGCTAAGTTTACTTAGAGAAGAAGACAGACTCACTGAGGTGGATGCTGTTAATTGGAGATGCAATGAGTGAAACACAGAGAAGTGTTATATTGAAGCTGAGTAGAGACCAGAAGTGTATACAGCTGGTTTGAGTTGTGAAAAGGGGCACCCAGATGAGAGTCCATATTGGTGTCTGAAGCTAAAGAAAGACACAGAGATACAGCAGCATGGAGCTGATGAACCACTGCAGCAGAAAGTGAAAAACTTGGGACTCTAAGGATTACAGGCCAGTAATAGAAAACAAAGTAAGGGACTGTTTGTTTTGCTTTTGATCCATCCATGTTTAGCTGGATAGAAGCTCTGCTAGTTAGGGAACTGTCACAGTATAGGTAGTGCTCTGTTGGGAGATAGGCCTGTTATTTTATTGTTGTTGTTTTTGTGTGTAATTTTATAAAAATGGTGGATATAATGTCAATTTGGAAAAGCATTTAAAGCCTCCTGTAACTTTGTTTCTTCATCAAAAGTGCCAAAAAATAGGGGCACATGTTTGTCGCTATAGTAATATCTCTATGTGAAACAAAAATAATTAATTATGTTAATAAATAAATATAAACATTTACTATTATTATCTTTAAACTTTCTACATTTACATTTATTATATACAATCTTGAATTATTGTCCATATTTTTTTTACTTTTCAAATCATTATGCTTACTTCTTAAAAATCTCTATATGAAATAAAGTATACTTTTACCTTTATTTAAAGTTGATAACTATAAAAAATATTTTTAAACTATATTTATATTTAGTATATCCCAATAAAAACATGGGAGATTTTTTTTACTTATTTTTAATCCCATAACAATATTAAAGGACTACTGAAGACATATTTATACTAAACTCTTTTAAATAACTTAGTATTGGGTAAAATGTTTTTAACTAGTGTATTCAATTTTGCTTCACTGGAGCTGACATTTGCTATTGTTTACTAACAGGATAAATAACCTGGGATTGAACTTGGATGTCAATAATATCTAATTAAAAATGTTCCCACTGAAGCAGAAATCAATAGGATTGAATGGAAGTGCAACTCTGCTCAATTACACTTCCCCTTAGACTCCAGCCAGGATGAAGAACTGTAAAGTTCCAGAGACATAACCAAAGTATGGTTATTTTTGTGGCTTACATTGAAGCTAATGTATTAAGTTTGTTGCATATTTCACAAATGTGAAGTTTTTTTTTCCAAACTACAGGGGTTGTTTACTGATTTTGTATATCATATCCCAGAAGTTATGTCATAAGACACCCCCATTGTGTTTCATTCATTAAAATAAAAGCTATATAAACTTCAATCATAACTAGCCCTAACAATAAAAATTATTACAAACAGATCAATTTAAATAATTTTTAAAATGAAAGAATGTATTGAGCTTTTTTTCTGAATGGAATTTGAACCATTTACTTATGTTATTTCTTCATATTTCCAAATCAAACAATCATCACTGATATTGTAACAAAGAGGGTCTAGTAAATGGCTTGTTAGTAGTAACAATTTTATGCTATCCAGGTAGAGTAATAGAAGTATGTTTACACCGCAGCTCAAAGAATATGCCAATATTTGGGTATTCATCCAGCAAGTTGCCAATGAAATAGAACAGATTGACTACAAAACACTGACTAGGAGATATAATCTCTCAAAATTGCAATATGAGGCATTACAAGAACTAAGAGAAAACAAAGATATTCCGACTAAACCTGCAGACAAGGGTGGAAACATAGTGGTATGTATATATATAAAGTGATGTGCAACAGAATTCTTCAAGATAATACCACATATGAGGTGATGTCAAAAAATCCTACAGTAGAGTACAAGAGGATACTCAAAGGCATTTTAGATATAGCTAAAATAGAAGGAATTATAGATGAATGCAATTTCCTACTGCCCAAATTTCCCGTTATTTCCACCTTTTATGCCTTGCCCAAGGTTCACAAAAGGAGCAGACTCATTCCAGGAAGTTTCTGGCACGGATAATTTATCACATAATTGCAGTCAATCTTTAGATTATCATCTAAGGGATTTAGTAACAAGCTTACCCTCATATGTAAGGGATACTAGTGATATCCTCAATCAGTTAGAGGATTTAAGTGTACCAGAACATACGTGGCTAGCATGTAAAGATGTAGAGGCCTTATAATGTATAGATGTAGAGGCCCTATACAGCAGTATTCCCCATGAGCATGGAATAAAAGCAGTCAAATACTTTCTGCAAGTGAAAGGTCAGAGATTTAATTTTCTTGATTTGAAAATTTATAAAGATCTGAAAGAAAACATCACTACCTCTACCTATAGAAAAGATACAGCAACAAACACCTTGCTACCCTTGGAAAGCAAGCATTTTGAACCCCTGAACAGGGGAATTCCAAAAGGCCAGTATCTCCGCACTTCATATTAAATGTTACCATAACAACAAAAGTGAGGTTCTCAAATTGTGTGTGGTAGATAGTGTAGATCCAGGTCCAAGAAAAGGAGACCTTGAAAGAAAGCTTTTGCAATGTGAGACAAGATGGATATACAAACTGAAGTCCCAAGTCCCAAATGGGCTTAATGAAGGTTTTTCCTTTACACCATTCATTTGAGAAATAAATAAGGGTATGGTTGATTAGTTCCACTGGAATCCATTGATAAAGTGTCAGATATGATGACTAAGATTAAGATCATCTTATTTGTTAGTTGAGATATATTTATATTTAATAAAATGGGGTGCCCATTAAGGTATCTATATATTATAGTACATGTAATATGACCTGATCCGATATTCATTCCCTTTTAAATACACCAAAACACATTTTAGATGATTTATTTTAGCACGTGGGATAGTTTCCCTTAGAACTGATCATTCTGTAAAAATAATTACACCTTTACATTGTATCACAGTCATGATAATTTCAAAATCTTTGAATCGTTTGATATAGTTTATTTCACACACTGTCTACTCACTATACAATTAGTTTTCAACACAATTTTTATATGTGACATATATTGAATTATATTTATTTATATCAATAAAATTTTCCGTTACCCACCTATTTGACATGTTTTTTTGTCACATAGGATGAGATAAAATAAACACAATTGGTTATATTGAATCACAGAGTTTTATGAATATAGGTTTACTTAATATTCACATTATAATCTGATCAAGGTAATTGGATGTATCTACCAGCTTTTAAAATATGGCTGGGTGTACTTGATAATATGTATGATGGGGCTCTTTAATAATGGAATGTTACACCACAGTGGCATCACAGGATGCACTGTATGATGATGATATTATTATAATAAGGGACATCTCATTGTTGATATAAATATAATTATGGGATATAAAGGGAATTTGAAGAAGGACAACACTATAGTCACCCATATCTATTAGTTTCCAAAATGAATTATTGGTATATATTCATCAGTTTAACATATGAATTAGAGATTTTTGTCGCAATTAAATTATGCACTTATATTATGAACTTTGCAATTTGGGTCTTAAGTATGTAAAGTCAACTGTTAACTATAATTGTTTAGTTGTATAATATAAGCTTGCATCATTATTTAATTATAGGTTACCATGGCGATCTATTAAGTATAAAAGACTGGCAACAACGTATATGCCCTCCCCCTTTGACAAAGACGTCACAGTACGTCGAAACGCGTCAGGCGTAGGCGTTCATACGCATGTGTGCGTCATTATGCACAATGTCGTCCAGGCAAACAAGGAAGTGCTTATGGGCAGGGATAGAGAGGAATAGCGTTTGGGCTAAGCAGCATGGTGAAAGATACTGCATTCTCAAGAAGGAAATATAGTTTTAGAGAGACAGTGTTTGCTAACATTGAAATTAGATATTAGGAGATAAAGATCTATGCCTGTAGTTTCTTTAAAATAACTCCTTTAAGAGTGAATGAAAAGAATGTATATTAAAGGATAGATTTCTGACCATTATTCACTACATGTAGGCAAGATTAGAGAATGTTAGGAGATTAAAAGGAATGTTAAAGTCTCCATTTGACATATGAAATAACAACTCGCTATTCTATCTGCCTTTATTCATGATAGTCTCAAAAGTTGCCCAAACTGTGAATTATTACCCTGTACAATTAGTCCATAGAGTTCTAAAATTGAAACTTGTCATAGATTTGTAAATACATATGGTAACAGAGAAATAGAGTGTTATTCAATTTATATATCTATAGGACACAAGAGTATTTGCTTAAGAGACTATGTATAATAGTTACCTTACCTGCACTAAAATTACTTTGTTCTCAAATTAATTAAGAGGCAATAAGAACCTCCAAATATTAGAAAGAAAGTGACCTAAATTATACTTTGCCAGAGGAAGTTCCTTTACAGTGTTTTTATAATGTTTTTATATATGTTCTTTTTAATTTGTCGTTGTTTCTGTGAAATAATAAAATGTGTTGTCCAAATTGTAAATATTCCTACCCTGTGATATATTAGGATCAAAAGAGAGTGGCAAATCACTCAAGGGAAAACAAAAATTCCTAAAGATATAATTTTTATCCTCAACTTCCCTGAATATTTATAATTGTTGCATCTGAGGCATTTAAATAATAATACTGCATATTTAATGACGCATCTATTGTATTTGTAAATGCATTATTGTTATGTATCTCAAACAAATTATGAACATTGAATTACAACATATATAAAGTGGAAAGTGTATGCTTTTTTAAGTATTTTTAATCAACGTATTTCTATTTTAATCAATTCCAAATAAAAAGTTGAAAGAAAACACACTTGACTTCTTAATAGATCTGATAAAAGCAGTATTGCTACATAAAATATGTCTTTTTTTCAGTAGTTTAAAATGTGTCTCAATTAACACCTTGTAACAAATCACCTGGAAATTATAGATTTGACCAACAATATTTAGATTAATTTTAATACATGTATCTAGGCTTTTCCTAGATAGGGATCCCTGGGGTTATAGGGGACAGCACATGGCAAAGCAGAATAACACACCTGACTCTTATTGTGGACAGAGTTCATAGCTCATGGGCAGGCAGAATCCCTATGACTTCTGGGATCCCCCTTCTAACTAAAATCATGGAGGTCATAAACCCCCTGCATTAGTTTTTATTATTATTTAACTTCTTCCCTGTCCAGCTGTGTACACATGTTAGGGCTATAGAGCACAGGATAACCCTCGTTGATGCTTGTTAACTATGTTGGGAGGCAGTTTTTGGAGAGGAGAAATAGAATGGCTCTCTCTCTGTGCTGTCTTGATTGGAGCAAAAGTATTTTAACTTTCTATAATAAGTAAAGCATCATAAATCCTCTAAATGTAGGTTAATTATATTGAACCCAAAAGCCACATTATTATTTTATAAATACTTCCCCAAAGGAATACTTGTACACATAAGCTCACACATTATGTAGCTCCCTATAAATATTTAGCCACTAGAGGGCAGCATATTGCCAAATATAAACTATCAACTATGGACAAACATAAAAATAGCACACCTCTTATAGTAGAGCATAAATGTGCTTTGTGACTCTTTATTCAAATGTAGCTGGGCAAGAATAGAAGAGATACACAATAAATGTAATGGCTCTAGTGCAAGTGACGAATATGACTTATTGTATGGCTTCTATTGTTGAAATAGGATAACCAGACTTCCTCTTTTTCAGCATTTTCTCTATAATCATGCAGAAGTGATTTTGGATCTATCAGAGCAGTAAGATCTACTTGTTAAATCATGTGTCTTTAGTGCGTCCCTACTGTTACAAGCATTTTGAAATAACTAACTGTGCTCTCTTCCTTGAACTTTCTTTCTAGTTAATCTTGAACTTTCTTTCTGATAAGCATTGGCATATTTAGGTTTTATGCCCCCCCCCCGGCCCATTCAGACATATGCGCCCCCTTGCCACATTTACTTGAGCATACCCACATTTAGAACTGTATCTACCTTTTAGGAACCCCTAGGCAGCGAAGTGGAGGAGCCCCTGCGAGTGTGTATGCAACGCATGCACGGATGCATTTTTGCCTTTTCTGTGTGTGTAAGTTCCTTTTTGTTTTGTAACTTTCTTGTTCTAGGTGGTTACCCAATAGTAGCCAGTATATGAACTGCAATATTTCATTTCTTTTTTTTCTTTTGAAAGTGGTGCCTCTCACAAGGAAGCACCCCTGAGCTGCTGCCTAGTTGGCCTAATGGGTAATCCTTCCATGCCCACACGACAATAATTATTCCTCTATTTCCTTTGTTATATACCAAATCATATCAGTATTGATGTATATCAGGATGCGTTAGGTACACTTACACACTGTAGTAATTACTTCTACTCTTTAATAAATAATTCTTCTTTAGAATGTCTTTAATGTATTTTTAGTATTTTTCACTCATTCCCTCAATATTTGTCTGACCTTGTTAATGCAATCCATTCAGCTGTGAGAGCTGCAGTCCCTGTGTGATACAGGACTTTTCCCTCCCGGCCATTCTGATTGGTGATGCTTCGTTTGACAGACAGGCACAGCTCTATCTGTTAGAGCACAGCTTGGGAATAGACAGCATTGTTTTTTTTTTATTCTCACACGTTTCCTGATCTGTATTGCTAAGCAAGTCACCATCAGAGGGCTAGATGTGATAAGTCAGTGTGTTTAACTGCAGCACAGAGGGTTTTGAAATTTAAAGTGACAGCAGCAGCTATTAAAAAAACAGAATATTGAACATGATAAAACATTTTTTATAAATTATTCAATTAAGTAAGTGATGGGGGGATAAAATCAGTGCATTCATTTTGGGAGGGTGGTTGCCCATTTGCCCCTTTGCACCACCCTCCCCTGCTAATTACTCTTGAAACTCCAGACATCAAGGCCACAGTAAAGGATCGCAAGATGTCTAGGTTTGAGCACATGTAGCTCACATAGGCCCTCATTCAATTGTGATTTGGCCAATTGAATAGGGGTCTAAATAAGCACATAGCATATTTTTTTTAAAGAAGTTTTTAGTTAGTGAAAATTTTGCTTTTGGATAGATGCTTACTAACTAAAAACTTATTTGAAAAAACATATGTTATGTGCTTATTTAGAGCCCTATTCAATTGGCCAAATGGCAATTGAATGAGGGCCATAGTGCATAAGTCATTTGGACTGATCCATTTTTGCCTGAGATATCCTGGGCTGTTCATAATCCCAAAGGACTGGTATTCAAAACCAGTCAAAAGCATATTGATCTATGTATTTTATTGTCCAGAACATGATTAAGCCAAACTATGTTTACATTTCGCTTGCTGACTTGGATCTCAAAAAATGAATATAGATCTCAAAAATTGTTGTGCACCATCAGATAGAGCGGGCGTGAGCAACTTACAGCTCTAGAGTCAAATGTGGCTCAGTATAGATAAATGTGTCGCTCTACTGTCACTCCTAGATTTGTCAACATGAGTTCAAATAATTGCTAACTGTGAATTTAGATGTATGTTAGTTTTCTTAATTGACTGCCAAAAGGCAAAATAGGCAAATTCAATATAACGTTGACCATGTGTCAGTGTGATATCTCATGTAAAGTTATGCAGACGGTCTTATGCACTGGTTCTTTTTGCACCCTTGCGCTAAGGTTTTGACAAATACCCATGAGAGGCTTGAAATCGAGTGTCAAATAGGTTTACATTTTTAGAATAGGTGAATAATTGATGTAGTTATAGCTATTTCTAGTACAGACATTGAACTCTAAGCAGCTGCTTAGATAATGAACATACAGGGTTGCACACACTGCCAATGAGGTGCTTCATGCCGCCAGTCAATTGAATGGAGCTGTGCTATCAGCCCCTAAGAGAGACAAGCAGATTCAGGGCACAACAAGATGATTTCTATCCATCAGCTACAAAATAAAAAAGTATTTGTACTTTGGCATGATTTATCTTCCATCAGTAAGAAATCAGTTCAAATTAAACGTTTGTACACTATGTAGGAGAATGGGTCCATTATGAAAAGCCATTTGAGTAATCTTTGAAGTGGCATGCTTCTTTTAGAAACATATTACGTATGTTTCACATACTGTGGGCCTCATCAGTGAAGTGCAGATGTACCTCTTTAGGAACAGTGAGCAAGGAGTCCACATCTGGTTCCCCCTATAACCCATAAGGTGAGAAAATCTAACCAAAAAGAGTAGATGCTCATCTGAGAACAAACAATACCTAAGTAGGTTTGCTCTATAGGTCTGGTTACCTACTCAGGCCCTCATTCAATTGCAGTTTGGCCAATTGAATAGGGGTCTAAATAAGCACATAACATATTTTTTTAAGAAGTTTTTAGTTAGTAAACATTTATCCAAAAACAAGGTTTTCGCTAACTAAAAACTTCTTTAAAACAATATGCTATGTGCTTATTTAGAGCCCTATTCAATTGGCCAAATCGCAATTGAATGATGGCCTCAGAGATCAGCCTCTTTTAGCTTACTTGTGCCCTTCACATGGAGAAATTTCCTGTAGTATATCAGTGTGATCTCACTCAAAAGAGTGATCCAGCCCCAACATACCAGGTAATTCTACCCTGAACAGGAGAAATAGCAAACCCCAGACATACATTTCAGCCTCTGTGGGCCTCGTCAGTGAGGTATAGCTGTACTCCATAAGGCACAGTGAGCAAGGAGCCCACGTCTAGTTCCAAAAAGACCCACAAACACAGGAATGTATATCTGGGGTTTGCGGTTACTCCTGCTAAGGGTAGCAGCTATTAATATGCCCACATAGAGAGTTGGGATATCAAAGGAGAGAAAAAGTGGGAGCTAAGTGACAATGTAATCAAGAAATTGTAAGTAAGATCCAAGATGATTGCATATGATAGTAGTAAACAGAGAACTGGAAAGTGGTTACTTCAGGAAAAGTTCTCGCTCAAATTTTATATAGGAAAAAGTGCAGATATTAAATTTTCTAGAAGTTGTTTTTCTGAATCCATTAATTGTGTACACTAACTGCAGCACATCTTATCTACAGAATTCACTGGTGCAACCTGTTTTTCAACTGTTACTCTTTTAATCTAGGCAGATAAATGTATTTTTAAGTCATGGAGGCCAAGAGACCTGTGTTTCCGACAGTAATTCTCAGTAATTAGTATTTCCACCGTAGCTAAGGATTCTGGGTAGTGACATCAAAATAAGGCTCAAAACGTACCACTATTTTGCCTCAGACCCAGTTAACATGGGAATCAGTTTAGAACCATGGGCCCTATTCTCATGCAGGCTTAGAACATAGCCATGGAATATGGTACAGACTGTGCCAGAAACCCACTCACAGACTGCCGTTTCACCCTTATATGGGGCTCTTCGGTGCAAGCTTGGTTCTGTCAAGAGGCTGGAGAGAGACTGTGACCTGGATCTACAGTGGAATGTTTTTCAATCAGCTTCCTACCTACCATAACATATTTCTGTCTTAGTCATGCTTGTGTTGAGAATTAGCAAGATTAGTAAATCTGAGATCACTATTTTTTTGTTTAATAAAGGCTGTTTTACAGATATACATGAATATATGTGACCTCTGAAAATGCTGTCACTTTAAATACATTTTTCTTAACCATAGTTTGTTCCAAGTTTGATAATTAATAATAGAACTTTGCCTCTAAGCGAGGGTGCACTACATCAGTGCCAATGGGAGGGAAATAAAATGTATTTATTATTTTTAGTTGTCAACAAATATTATTAACTAGCGACTTGCCCGACAAAAAATTACGGCAATAAGATTGTAAGGCAGGTAATGTTGTTTGAGGGCGAAATTAATTTTGTTGGTGTTTTAAGATCCTTCGGCGCTCATTGCGAGGCTCTTGGTTGTTTGTGTGCTATGAGCAGCGTTGGTGTTTTTTTTTGGTATAGCAATGAATAATTAATAAAATAAGAAATTAATATACTTTTCCTATTTTGAAGTAATATATACAGGAAGCATTATGGTGAAGAGCTGGCAATCTGTTTTCATGTTGCTGCAGCATCAGTGTTGTGGAGCTGCTGTGTATGAATGTGTAGTGTAATAGTGTGCGTGCGCGAGGCAAATCCGTTAGGGTAGCTGTGTACTTCTAAAATGGCGCCTAATGTGTGTTATGCGGCTGATTTTGCGTCCTTGTTTTCGGATGTCGTCCGACTTTTTCGGAAAATCTGTATGTGTTTGGTGGTGTTTTACTTATTTAGGGTCCTTTAGCCTCGTTTTCGTTTTGTTCGGCGGACATTTTTTCTCTCGCTTAGGGGATTTTCGGATGTCTAAACTCTGACTTTCGGACTTAAATTGCGGTGTAACTTTACTTGCAGAGGTCCTGTGTGTAAGCTTTTTATGTGTTTGTTGTGTGTATTTATTGTGTTTCTAATGTTTTTGGGGTCGCGCGGGTTGCGACCTTGTTTTCGGGTCTCGTACGTCTTTTAATAAAAAACTGTAGGTGTTTGGTGGTGTTTTGCGTCTTTAGAGTGCTGTAGCCTCGTTTTGGTTTTTTTCGGCGGCCATTTTTTTTCTTTCTTAGGGGATTTTTCGGGTGTTTAAACTCTTTTATTTGGAGTTAAATTGAAGTGTAACATCAGTTTTCGAGGTCCTTGCTGTAGGTAAGCTTTTTATGTATTTGTTGTGCGTATTTATTGTGTTTTTCATGTTTTCATGTACGCGGGTTTCTGGCGTTTTTTGCGAGGTCGTAATGGGTCGTAACGCGTCTCGTATTTTTGTTTCATAAATCCGTAAATTTTGCAAGGTCCGCAGTTGCTGGCAAGGAGCGCCTTCAGATATGTGATATATGTGATTGATATATTAATTAGGTGTGCTATTAAGATAAGCAGAAACTTGTTCTCTGTTACTTCTATTCTCTGAAGACTAAAATATTTTAGGAAATTTACCATAAATATTCCAATACTCATTCTTTAACTTCCCATAACTATTTTCAGACCTTGTGGGATTAGTGAATTGTCACTTACTCTATATGAGCTGGATTACATAGTTCCTGTAAGAAATCTTACAGGTAATCATTCCACTTAGGGAGCTAGGTAGCCATTACTACCTTCCTGCAGCAAACCCTTACGAATGATCACTATGGGCTCCAGTACATGCTGCCACATAGCACAAGAGCTCTTCTTCAGTTACTATGGAGCTATTCCATTGCTGATCTGCTAAAATCACCCCTCGACTTAGGTGACTCACACCAAGAGCCGTTTTTCATTGCTCTCTTGGCCTAACGTTTGCACTGAAGCTCAGAAGTCTCATAGCAATGCTGCAGAGAGGCACCCACTACGTTAATACACTACACAAGTCCTAACATCCTCCTTTTCCTGTATATATTTATATAAACCCTTTCCCATGGCAGGGAAGGTTTGAAATATTAATAAGCAATAATGCAGGGGTTTATGACTACTCTGCCTATGAGCCACTACCTACTATGACCCTGGGGACACCCTGGATTCCCCCAATAATCACTATAAGCAGGGAAATCCCTTCCCACACACTATCACTGGGGATCCCCACCTAACTATAAGGGGGTCCCTATAGACCCCATGCACCTAAAACATAATCCCCTGTCACAAAGATCCTTTAAGGACATATGTGGCAGTTAAATATTAACCCCCAGCATGGAGGTACTGTATTGACCACTATGACACCTAATATTAATACCTGTGCCACAGACCTATATGGCATCTATAGTTAACCCCAGTCATGGCGGTCCTTAGGGGACCTTAGCGGCATTTAAAATTAACCCCAATGCCACAGAAGTGCTGAAAGGATCCCTGTGGCATCTTAAATTAACCCTTGCCTCTGAGATTCTTAAAGAACCTTTTTGGCACCTAATGTTAACCCCCTCATGCCATGGGGCCCTGTTTTTCTCCCATGGCACCTAACATTCACCCCTATGTGCAGTAAGACCATACCTTCCACCACAGGGTCCATATTGGACCCACATGCAAACTATCCTCACTAACCCTAATTATTCCCTAGGCTTAACGCTACTTTAAGAAAAACAACTTTACCTAAAAAAAAAAAAAACTAAAAAAAAAAAAAATTACAGAATATAATAAAACTAGCGACTTGCCCGTCAAAAAATGACAGTCAATAAAATTTTAAAGCTGGGAATGCTGTTTGGCACACAATGTGAGTCACTGACACTCTTAGCCTTTTTGTTATATATAAAGAAGTACAACAATTATAATATATTTTTTTAATTTTGTTAACATTCAACTTAGATTTCAACAACTGGTAAATTATCATTTTTTTTACCATAGTAAACTTTTTAATCGTCATGTATGCAGGAATAATGTAACAATAGATGAAGTTTGTATGAATAAATTGTTGTAAATGATTACATAATGCTTTGCAACATGCAACTTATATTTGAAACATTAGTGAACCATTTTTTTTAACAATGCTAACATTTTAAAATCTGAGTTATGGATGAGTAACATAACATTAGGTCAACTTTATATCAATGAGTATATTAAACCATTATATAATGGTTTGTAACATGCAACTTTTATTTAAAGCACTGTTAAACCACAGGTATTGAATCCAGAGGTAGGCAAACAGTAAAAAAAAAACATTAAAACTTAGCCAGTTGTATCAAAGAAGGGAAAAAAATTATTCCTTCCTGACCCCATTAACTGGCAATAAGATTACTCGCTGGATCAATACTCTGTATTTAATTATACATTTAATTTTTACAACAAATGATCATCCTCCTACTAACATAAACCCTTAACTACAAACAACTTTTGTGACCTTTGGAGAAACAATTTTTACATTACAAACATGAAGTTAATGTATTAAAATTTAAACAGTAATAGTAATAAAATGCAACTTAACTGTTTTGTGGGGCCAATACTGGCAAAAGGCCACTTCCAAGACGTTCCAATACGTTTTGTTTTTGCATGTCCAAGTGGTTCCCTTAAAAAGAGCCCAGCAGACTTTTAATTTTGTCTATGGGATATAACCACTGTTTATTCTTGTTGTTTCCAGTATTTTTGTTTGTTATTGTTGTAGTTTTGTACAATTGTACATAGAGTTTCCTATGTGAAATAGTGATCCTCTAAAAAGAGTGACCTCACATTTCGTCCTCAAAATCAAACCACTGTTCTCTGTGTTTACAAAACCTCATAGTACAGAATGTTTTTGGTAAAAATGCGTCCATCGTGTAATAGATCACCCTGGCTTGGGTTGTCTCCAATTGAAACTTTAATATCATTTGTATTTGTGCACCTTGAAAAAGCAACATAGAGTTGTCCATGTGCAAAAACAGGTTCCTGTAAAAAAAATACCCACAGATTTAAAAGATTCACCTTGGGAATATTTATGGTCATGGCAAATGCCATGATAACTGGAAATTGTTTCCTTTGAAGGACGAAAGGCAAACCACTCTCACTTGGAGCCAAAAATTCTTGGTATAAATACTCATTCACCTTTATGGGTACCATTCATAATTTCTGTATGTATGAAATGATCTTTCACAATTAATCTGGTCCCATTATAAAGTCCTTTTTTTGGATTCATATTTCTCAATAGCATGAATTCTTTTGGGGTGCGTTGATGAATTTTGTTATTTAGATTCAAGGCATCTATATTTTTGGATGTTAATATCACTTTGTTTGCAATGTCTGAGTAATCGTCATTATTGAGAGTGTTTAGAAATATTCCATGCAAACCATTTGGGATGGAATTTCAACGGTATCATCCGGTAAATTATTTATTTGTGGATGTTTTCCTTCTCCAATTTGAATGAGCCAATCATTGAATAAATTTCGGCCTTTAGATCTCATATTTAATTCTAATTTCATGTGTGTAAATATTTTCCACAGTTTATTTGTCTTTTTACATGTTTCAATGATGTCAGTCCTAATTCCATGTGGCACAACAGATAATGTTTGCCTAAAATCTCCTCCTAAGAACATCACCTTTCCACCAAATGGCAAATTATTATCCATCACTTCTTTTAATAATCTATCAATACTTTACAAGGCATGACAGGACATCATTGTTGCCTCACCTATGATAATTAATTTACTTTTTTATTTATTTTTTTGCTTGTAAAGAATTCAGTTGAATATCTGACACTGATGTTTCTAAAATTGGAACTTACAGTTTAAATCCACTATGCACAGTTCTGCCACCTTCTAACAAAAGTGCGTCAATTCCAGTTGTTGCAAATGGCATTGCTATTTGACCCTGTGCTCGAATGTAACTCATCAAACAATTGTACAGATACATTTTTCCTGATCCACCAGGGCCATCTAGATAGAAATAACTTTGACCATTTGGTCATCTGTAGCATTTGTGATGGCATTAAATGCTTGCAATTGTAAAGTATTTGAAGTTGCCAGTTTTTCTTGTGTTTTTTGTTTTTGAAGCTCAGTGTCATAGTCATCAAAGTTGATGTCATCTATAAGTCCTGGATCAGGCAAATTAAAACTTTAACAATTTAATCCATGAGCAAAATGCTTTTAAGTGTGCAATGAGCTCACTCTAACGTTTGAAGAAATCTTCGGACATATTTAATTTTAATGTTTCTCACAAAGCAAATGCATCAGGTACATTGCAAAAGATGCAAATGAATGCAAATTGTTCTTTCATTTGCTTTGGCATTTGCTTCTTCCAGACACCTCTCCCATTCTGTATCAGCTATGAAGTTTTGATGTCTTGCAGCTAATAGGAAAGTATCATAAACAATGTCATTCACTGTGTGTAAATGTTCATAACTTTGTGTACCGGGAACATGTAAAAGACGATGTCTCCTGGACTGACGTTATAAATTTGTGGTATAATTTTATGAGTTTTCATTGTCGCCATTGGCCATTTTCAAATATATAGTGATATGGAATCTCAATGTATAAAAATTGTCTGGCCTCAGTGTCCTGTCAGTTTAATTGAAACCAAGCAGTACGTGTTGTTTCTCAATGTTCACTTTGGGCTAAGGCAGTTCTTTCATTGCCTGCAGTAATGCAAACAAACTGACTTTGTGGCAAATGTACAGCTAATCGATACACACTATGTAACTGATCATGCATCTCAAATTTCAGAAGACGCCACATTGCTTCTGGAGCACTGACATAGTGAGCATCTAAAAAACATAAAAGTTTCTCATGTAAAATTGGATTTTCCTTTTCGTTTTGTGTACCTTGCACAACAACAGTTGCTGCATCATATCCTTTGTATATATATTTATACACATATTTGATGGATTTAATAGAAGTTCAAGCTCCCACATCTATGTGTGCATTGTACTTCATCAGCAAATGGGGATTGTATGAATCTACATATCTATTATCAACCTTTTGGCCTCGGATAATAGCTGTTTGTCCTTCTCTTCTTTATACAAAGGGTATCCATCGCAATTAGCATAAGTTTGCATTTGAAATTGTTTTGGGAACTCTTTTGTACATTTTTTATTTTCCATACATGGTGAATTTGGATTGATATCTTCACATGGCCCATGAATCATTCTGTGTGTTACAATCTCATAAAGTTTTGAATATTGTTCTGGATGTGGCAATTCAGCAGTAATTACTGAATCATCTCTCTCTGCAGTATTCAATGTATCTTTTTCCTGCATGATTAAAAGTTTGTGTGCATGTGGCAGGCCTCTTTTTTGAAATTCAATAGTATAAACAAAAGCCACACATTTTCCAAATAACTGTGCTTTAGTTATATTGTGTATTAATGAATTTTACGTTTTAGTTTGAATACTCTTGCCACTAAATCTGGTCAGTCAGGAGTATGTTGGCAAAGATTAAAATTTTCCTTGATCTCTGGCCATTGTGGATTACACGTGAATGTAATGAATAAATCTGGTTTTCCAAATTTTGTGACAATAGCCATGGCATCATTATATCTTTCTTGCATATTGCGAGGAGATCCTTGGAAAGTGGATGTCAAAATGATTGCTCTTTCAGCTGGAATGTCTCTGTTGGTAGCCAATTCAGGGACATAATCCATCATCCACAATATTGTTCTATGCAAAGCTTGTTTTGTTGACATTTGATGAAAATAAATTATTTGCTTCGACTTGTAGATAGGAATTAATAATCCGTTGTTGTGTGAGTTTGCCCCCACATAAAATAGGATTAAAATGATCCTGAATAGCAGTTTGTGCCACTTTATATTCCAGCATAGAAATATTGCTTCTAACACAAACTTTACTGTTGGGATAACTTTGCAATGGTAATTTTGGTTCCCATCCTGGCTCACCATTTGGAAAGAAAATGGGATATGTCATTGGATCCAAATTACAACTTAATATATTTATGTTTATAAAAGGTTGGTCTTCATTGCATAGATATATTTGAATATCCAGCTGAGAAGGTGGTTCACCATCCTCATTTTTAAAGACCATGGCAACCTCATTTACTGTTGGTAAATTGTACCGTCTTTGATCATTATTGCAATCTCTTTTCAAAACCATATTTACTCTTGGCATTGGCAATGTATGTATTTGAGCATGTTGTGGTTTTTCTTTTTCAACCTGTGCTAATTGTTTGTATGCTTGACTGTATGGGTTGTTGGTCATAATTGTATCCAGTTGTTCAAAGACTATGCGCAAACACTATTTTCTGTAAGTGTCATCCGTTGTTCAACGGCTTTCATTGTATCTAAGGCATATAACTGTGCAAATTTCCTTTACTCTCCTTCTTGTGAGTGTAAATGTGAAGTGCGGTGGTAAATTTGTCCTTGAACTCTAAAACAATATGGACCATGTCCTGGGACATTTTCTGCTAATGTAGCACCCATAGAAGCAAATGAAATTATATTGTTATAAGACCTGATGTTTTTTTTTTTTTATTGATATATTTTGGAAATATTGGATCGCTCATTATACTTTGTAAGTAATCTGGAAATGGGTGCCTTTGTGGAAGTCTTACCTTTCATTTTTGACAGCACCTAATGAAGTCTCCGTCATTTGGTCTTTCCTTGAGAAAATGATAGGCCCCACAAAACTGACAAACCACATTGAGTAATCCACAATAATGAATGTCTACTGTTAGTGCTGTAATGAAAGCAGTATCCTGAGATATCACTACAACTTTCTATATCTTCATTGGTGTCATGTGTATGCACATTGGTATCATGATGCAATATTGGATTATTAGGCAATGTTTTACAACCATTTTACTTTTTCTTTTCTTTGAAGCTCTAGCACACTCACTTCTTCTCTGGTTGGAAAATCTTGGGGGTCTGTGCATCTCTCCTCCTTTGTTTTCTTTCCCTTGCCACTCTTCTTTTGCATTCAATCCTGCCTTCTCCTTTGTCCGCCATTGTAATATTTAATTGTAAATACAGGTGTAATGTATGTTTTTTTGTACATAGTGTTTTTACCTGCTCTCAATGCAAAACCTAAATAACATTATTGAAATAATGCAATGATTTGAAAAGAATTTGGATTTTTTCTATGAAATAAATTAATCCATTATGTTTTTGTTTTTTTATTGGCATACATTAAAAAGGAAAGTGCTGCACATATATATTGATAAATAAGTGTTTTATTTTTTTCTAAATAATTAATGTTTAAGTCATTAATAAATGAATATACGTTAATGAATTAATCAATAACTGACATCAATGATAAACTTAAAGAGGTAATTATGTTTTCCTAAAGAAGGGCAAACCCAAAGAGCTACGAGCAAAGTATAGATGGTGGTTAAAATAATGTTAAATTTTGTTATTTATTTATTTAATTAATTAATAAATTAATTAAGTTATGAGGTATAATTTGCATTCTTTAAAGGTTAATTTGGTAAGCATACATGTATGTATTATTATTACTTTTTAATTATTAATGGATAATTAAATATTAAGGGTCTCATTCATTTGCAATTTGTGCAATGGAATAAAGCTCTATATAATCACCTAGCATATTTTTGTTCCCAAAGTTTTGAGTTGGTGAAGACCTTGGTTTTGGATAGATGTTCAGTAACTAAAAAGTTATGTAAAAAAAAAATGCTATTTCCTTATATAGAGCCCTATTCAATTGGGCAAATCACAATTGAATGAGGCCCTAAATGAATATAGGTTAATTAATTAATCATTAACTGTCATCAATGCAAAACAAAAGGGGCATCATGAAATCATATACCTGTGAAATTGATGTTATTGCAGGTAAAATCCTGCAGAGCTCACTCTCTGACTTCATTCAGATGCAGAGATGAGGAATCTGTGAAATTACATGAAAATCATTGTGAATGTCTGCATTCAATTAATTCATGACTCACTGAAACTATGATGTACAATTGGCATACATGCAAAACATAAATGAATAATCATCAGTATATTCATAAATAAAAACAGTATAAAATATTAAATGTAGCATGTGTCAGAATCTAAGAAACTGCTTTAAATATTTAAGTGTTTTGAAGGTCCTATCCCTGTCAGGCTATTATAAGCCCTCCAGATATGTAAGTACTTTGTAAAATGTACATATTATTTTTTATATTATAAAAAAAAAGTGTTTTGGAATTATTATTAATTATGATTATTTAATAGTTCCAAAAGCAATGTACATGAATGAGCAGTAAGACACAAATATAAGTGCAGGTTAAAAAAAAAATCTTATTTTTATTGCAGTAAAAAAAATTAACCTTTTTTTGTAATGATTACTAATTATTAATGAATTATTATTTTATTTTATTATTGTTTATTTGTAACTCGACGACATATTCTGTAGCGCTGTACAAGGGGAGAGAGCAGGGAAAAATACAATATTAACAACTGAAAAATGGAAGGCCCTGTTTTGAGCTTAGAGTCTTTGTAGAAAGTGCTTTTTCCCAAAGCACCCTACAAGACTGAAAACTCGCTACTTACAATCTAAAGGGAATGGAAGAGGCAGAAGTCTGGGGAAGAAAAGTAAGGAATAGCAGGGTCAGGAAGGAGGTGGGAAAGTTTGCTTAGGTGGGAATATGTAAGAACATGGAAATTATAAGTTTGCTGAATGGTGGAGGGTACATTTTAGACATAGAGGAGCAAATTGAAACACATAGATTAAGGACAGAGTTAATAGCCTCGTTGCTGAGGAGAGTAGATGAGAGGTGGGACTGAGTGAGGGGTGAGGGTTAGGAGATAAAACTCCAGCAGCAAAATAAGCAGGGAGATGAGATGAGTGTAGGACTAACAGAAGCATTTCTTCTTATGGTCTTTAGAACATGAATGAAATAGTGATTGAAGAAAGGAGAGGAGCTTGTGGGAGCAGAGCAGTGCGGGAAAGCAGGGTAGGTGAGATGTTAATGGTGTTGGAGACATTATGTTAAGCAAATGAGGAGGATAGTCTGAGAATAACGCTAGAGCTTAAGGTGAAGAAGAAAGTGAAAGGGAACATAGTGGCTAGGAGAGTAATCTAAGTGGAGGAAGTAGGGATAGTAATCGTGTGCAGTTGATAGATCAAGTGCAAGTAGTTTGAGTCATTCAATAAATTAAAGTTAACCAGGGGTGGGTGGGAGTGGGGCAGGGAGGGAGGGTATTGCTGATCTGTGTTCAGGGGTAGCAAAGGTGAGACAGACTCAGGGACAGCTGTACAAGACAGAGATATGTAAATTAGGTGTGGAGGAGTAATTAGGTAAAGGAAGTCACAGGATGTGCATCAGATTAAAAACTATACATCAGAGAAGGCTTACATTCACAAAACAGGAAGAAAAAACAATGTGCATAAATATAATTTCAGAAACATTAATATAATAATCTATATGAAGAGAAGGTAGCAGCAGATACATGGAGATGATTGCTTGTAGATACCTTGCTTGAAGAGTAGCAAAGGTGAGACAGACTCAGGAACAGCTGGACAAGACAAAGATATGTAAATTAGGTGTGGAGGAGTAATTAGGTAAAGGAAGTCACAGGATGTGCATCAGATTAAAAACTATACATCAGAGAAGGCTTACATTCAGAAAACTGGAAGAAAAAACAATGTGCTTAAATATAATTTCAGAAAAATTAATATAATAATCTATATGAAGAGAAGGTAGCAGCAGATACATGGAGATGATTGCTTGTAGATACCTTGCTTGAAGAGTAGCAAAGGTGAGATAGACTCAGGGACAGCTTGCTTGAAGAGTGCAGCTGTACTGGTGTTTGCTGGTCTGTGTTCAGGGGTAGCAGAGGTGAGACAGACTCAGGGACAGCTTGCTTGATGAGTGCAGCTGTACTGGTGTTTGCTGGTCTGTGTTCAGGGGTAGCAGAGGTGAGACAGACTCAAGGACATATTAATATATTAATATACGTTACTTAATCAATAACTGTCATCCATCCAAAATAAAAATAGTTAATCCTTTTTTGTTCCATAAGAACATAATCAAATGATATACCTGTATTCAGTCAGCGGCAGAGATGATAAAACTGTCAAATAAGATGGAAAGCATTTGTAATATTTGGATTCATCCCTATCAAGCAATCAACAGCAACACGGATATGTCAGTGCATTTTAAAATATAAATATTGTTTGTGGTCATTTAAAAAAAAAATATTACTAATTAATAGTTAGTAAAGTAATGTAGGTTAATGATCAGTAATGCAGATATATCAGTGCAATCTGAAATCTATATTAATTTATTGTATTGTAAAATACATTTTTTTGTTGTAGATTACTAATTAACAATTAATAAATTAATGTACAGTAATAATCAATTAATCAATGAATCAATGTATTCTAAAGAGTTATTCATAAACTAAAGGCATTCTAAAATATAGAATATTTGTTGTTTATAATGATTACTAATACATAATTAATACAATTATGTACATTAATAATTAATTAATAAATGTCTAAATATGTTAGAAAGATGTAAGCATTAATATATTAATAAACTAAAGGAAGTTTAACATTTTGTATTTTTTTTTGATAATGATTACTAATTACTAATTAATAAATTAATGTACTTTACTAATTAATTAATCAATTAATAAATATATTACAAAGAGCTAAGCATGAAAGTATTCATAAACTAAAAGCAGTGTAAATTATAAGTTTGTTGCTCAATTTTTTTAACTAATAAAATATACCTTTTTTAAGAATAATTAATGTATTAATTATTTATTAATGTTTATTAATATAAATTAATATACTTTACCTATTTGTAATAATATTCAGCAATCAGTATCCTGAAGAGCTAACAATCTGTTTGGATCTTCTGGCAGCAATAAATGTCAACTCAGACTGACACCTGAGGAGAAACTGTAGCTTCGTGCAAAAGACAAAATGGTTGGTTTAGGCGGGCAAGCCGCCATTTCAGAATCTAAATGTGTTAATGTGTAAGTTAGGGTTGTAAAAAGGCGGCTTTAGTCGATGTTTTATGGTTTTTGCAAACATTTTGCGAGAGAGAAATATGAAGAGAGTTGGAGAGAGAGAAAGAGAGTAAGGATTAGAGATAGTAGGAAAGAAAGAGGGCGGAGACAGAGAAAAAAAGAGGGAGAGAGTGGGGAGGGAGAGTGAGAGAAGGGGAAAGAGAGAGAGAGAGAGAGCGAATGGTAGAGACACAGAGGGGGAGAGAGAGTGTGAAGGAGAGAGTGTATGAAGGAGAGAGAGAGAGGAGAAGGGAAGCTAGAGAGAGTGTGAAAAAAGTGTGAAGGAGAGAGAGAAAGAGAGAAGAGGAGAGAGACAGTGAGTGAGTGAGGGAAGGAGAGGGAGAAAAGGAGAGAGAGTGAAGGAGAAAGAGAAAGAGACCAGAGGGTTAGAGAGAAATATGAAGAGTTGGGGAGAGAGAGAAAGAGAGTGAGGGGAGAGATAGTAGGAAAGAAAGGAGGAGACAGAATGAGAGAAAAAGAGGAAGGGAGAGAGAGGAAGAGAGGGGTAGAGGCAGAGAGAGGAAGGGGAAGAGAGAGGGAGAGAGAGTGGGAGGAGGGAAGGAGAGAAATAGAGGGTGTGAGAGAGAGAGAAAGAGAGAGAGAGGGAGGAAGAGAAATAGAGGAGAGAGAGGGAGGGTTAGAAAGAGAGAGACGGAGAGAGAGACATGGGGGGAAGAGAAAGACAGAGAAAGAGGGATGGAGAGAAAGAGGGGGAAAAGAAGAGAAAGAGAGGGATGGATAAAGCTGGGGAACAGTTAGAGGGAGAAAGAGAGAGAGAACAAATGGGAGAGTCATAGAGGGGGAGAGAGTGTGAAGGAGAGAGAGAAAGAAGGATGGAGAGAGAGAATGAGAGAGAGAGAGAAGGATGGAGAGAGAGAAAAGAATGGAGAGAGAGAAAATTAGAGAGTAGGAGGAGAGAGAGAAAAGGAGAGAGAGAAGAGAGAAGGAGAGAGACGTAAGGATGAGAGTGAAGGAGAGAGAGAACGAGAGAGGGAGAAGGAGGGAGAGAGAGAAGGAGAGAAAGAGAGAAGAAGAGAGGGGGAGAGAGAGGAGAGAAAGAGAGAAAGGGAAGAGAGAGAAGGAGTGAATAAGAGAAGGGGGTGTGAAAAAGAAAGAAGGAGGAAAATGAGAGAAGGGGAAAGAAAGGAGGAAAGATGACATATAGCAAAGGGAGGACGAGAGTGGAGTATGAGAAAGAGGAAGTAGGAAAGGTGAGGAGAGATAGGGGCAGGAGAGATAAAGAGAAATAAAATTCAGAAGGGTTCACTTTATGTGTATGTATATATTTATCACATATAAATAGCTGTTGAGTTGTTGTTGTGCTTTGCGGGCCTCATTGCAAGGCCTGTGGGACTTTGAGACTGCAATGAGCACCAAAGGCGATCATGGCAGGCCTCACGATGAGCGCCTGGTAGAGTTCATCATGAGGACCGCAGGACTTAGGCTGCAATGATCGCCGAAGGCACACACAAGCCGAGGCCCGCAGTTGCGGGACTGCACTAAATTATGAATTAAACGGTCGAATCACGGAAGGAGCTCATTGCGAGGCCTGCAAAGTACATGGGGGGAGAGGGCTGCAATAGCTCTAGCTACGCCACTGCATATTACCCATAGCGAGACACCTACTAAATTAAATATGTAGACCAATATTGATAAAATAACTAGAATCTTCACAGATTATATGTAAAAGATTACATTAATGCAAATATACATTATATTACATTTGAGGTGTTAATTCTTATTGCCTTAGGGCCTCATTCTATTAGAGGCCGCAGCCGTTGCGGGGCCGCAAGGACCGGCCGCAAGCTATTCGGCTATTCTAATACCTTACGACCGGAGGCTCCGGCAGGCTTGCGGCCGGTGCCTTGCTATATCTTGCGGCCGCTCGCGGCAGAGGAAAGCCTTTGATCTAAAACGGCCGCAAGAGTTTCGGCCGTAAGAAATTCCTATTTGCAATTCAATTGCTCCGGGAAACCTCTCTGCAAGGCTAAAAACGAGCCGCTGCTTACTTGCAGGAAAGAGGTCCCGCTAGCACCAATTAAGCACATCAAATAGCTCAAATAAAGCCATTCTGCACTTTGAGAAGACTATAAAGGGATTTTAGGAGTTAGAAAAAATAGCACATAATTATCCTATACTCAAATCCGTAAAATATTTTATTTTTAATATCCGTAAAATATCCATGTAAAAAGTCCAGAGTGCTTGGAGCACTTCAGACCCGCCCACGCCGCAGCCGGAAAATAAACAGTTAATTTGAACTCGGGTTTGGGCTGATGTGCAAGCTTGAGAGTGGATTACTTTTAATCCTCATGTCCCCCAATATGGTCCCTAGCATTTACAGAGCTGTAGAGTGCAGGCTTGAATTTATTTTTGCGTTTTTAGATTTCTGAGCTTACGGCCGGTTCCAAGATATGCGGCCGGCCGTAAGATGAGATCCTTGCGGGGCCGTATAATAGAATCGCGAGTTAACTGAACCCCCGCAAGGAATCGCAGCCTTACGGACGATTTACGGCCGTTAATAGAATGAGGCCCTAAGTGTTTGTGAGACATTGCAAATAACTTGTGTATTGTGCTAAATCATCAAATATCACATCTCAAAACATGTAATACTTATACAGCATGTTTTGACACATTATGCAAAATGAAACATACCAGCCTGCATTACAGCTCAAAGAGTAACAAAAAGGCCGTCTCAATGTGATTATTGTGGAAATGTAAGATTATTTTAAAAAAAAATGTCATTCAATGATGCTAAAAGTTAAAATTTGTTCCACCAATTAGTGTAAATGAATAAACAAAGTGTGTGATTATAACTATAGTACCCAATGCAGACTGAATCATTAGAGATTGTGAGTCCGATTCAATGAAGCTTTACTGGAGCCTGTAAGGGAGGTTGAAATTAATTTGCTATTAAATTGGCGTCTTTTTGCGGGCTCCGGACGAGTTACGGCCTTGAAAAAATGTTTATGGTTAAACCCGTACCTTACAGCCTCCCAAAGCCTTTGATCTTTCACTTTCACAGGATGGCTAAAATCACAAATCGCTATTCAATTGCTCCAATTCCCCAAGTCTGCAAATGTTTCCACACCCGTAAATGGAAAATAAAGGAGAAAATCCTACGAGCGCTAGAGAGGACCCGCAAGGGGGTTAAACAGCTGTTCGTAGCACTGTAAATGCAAACAGAAAATCAATAATGCACTGTAAATAACGGGGAAAACTATGAAAGACATTATAATTAATTGTACAACAGTTTCAAGCTTGCAAATCGGCAGTAAATAAAATTTATTTTTATTTCGGGGCTAAATTGATCTCGGGTATCAATGAGTTAATACATATCAGGCCACCCTTATGGACTAGAACTGTATTGGCATTCATTTTCAGAATTCTGTATTTTGCGGTTTTGCAGGTTCGATCGCATATCGGACCCCCGAACCGAATTGATTGACATGTAACCTCCATGTGTTACCACCATAATAATAACGGTATCATTTTCTATTGGATGATTCGAAATGGAAGGTTACAGTCTTGCTTAATTGATCATGTTCCCGCTCTGAACTGCTACAAATTAGTGAATGATTTACGGTTTCGGCTTTGGGCCAGTAACTTGCGGGCTTGAGCAATTGAATAGCATTGTAATCAGAGGCGAACGGGAGCCCGCAACACACTCACAGACATATGGCCTACAACTATCGAGTTGTGGGCTTACAATTTGATCAGGCCCTATGATAACAGTGTGCATAAGATGGAGCTAATAATTGGTGATTTAGGGAGTACACCATATAAAAAATGCATGCTACTTTAAGAAGCAGCAAACCTCTAAAATTTTGGTGGATTAGTACTTCTTTAGGACTATCACATTTGGTGTTTTTGCAGTTATTATGTCCTAGTACAAGACTGACTCTCTGTAAACAGGGGATATATATATACATATATATACTACGACAACGGGACTGGATACATCAGTGGACCTTATTTGACTATATTTTTATCAGGTTGGAAGTTTCCCTCTGAACTAGCTGGTTTGGTTTCCATTCTCACTATACAGAGGACTATAACTTTACCCTTGTTTTTTCACGGTATTGGGAATTATTCTATCCTTTAGAGCTATTTGTTATAATATTTCTAAACATAAATAAATACATTTAAATAAATATATATATATATATATATATATATATATATATATATATATATATATATATATATATATATATACAGTATATATATATATTCCACTACACTGCCACTTTGCTCTTAAAATTATACAGGAGCAAAAAATAAAGACTGAAGAACTAAAAAAACACAACAATAAGATAAAGCTATATAAACATAGAGATAAAAGAAAGAAGAGAATTGATGCGAAGGATAGGAGGAGGAGAGTGAAGGATGTCAAAAGTTCAAGTAACAAGAAACAAATATGATTTACTGACTAAAAGGAGACATTGGAAACAATTGGCGGCTAATTTTGAATTAGATTCTGGAAATCAAAGAATTATATTATAAGGTACTCTGAGATAAAAAACAAAGATTCAACCATCACAACACCTACATACAAAGATAACAAATCTAAATCAAAGTCTGTCCCTAGCTATTTGTCTCCTAATGAAAAAGGGTAACTCCTAATGGCTCTCAATTAGAATTATCTATGCAATTAGAAACATCTCCATCAAGATTAAGTAAAACAGAAGCCAAGATATTGGAATCTCAGATTTAATATTTAATATTTAACAGAAGATACGTTTCAAATATGAAAAAAAGTCAGAAAAGTCAGAATTTCCAATATCTTTAAAGGCAGAATAGAGACAAGATATTATTAACAATTCTAAGGAGATTTCCAATTTGTACAACAAGCTGCTGGATCTGGAAAATACTTATGTAAGGCTATCAAGTGACTATACATCTATTCTTACATATGTAAAATGACTGGAAGACAAAATAAACTTACTTAAAAATTTACTTTATCAACAAGAAGATTGTTCAAGACAAAATAAGATTAGATTCAGAGGAATTTTAGAAACAATTTTAAGATCTGATCTGCACAAATATATTGCTGATATTTTATGTCACTTTTTACAGCAGAAACTCCTGGAGATAATAAACTGGAAACAATCTACAGAATTCCCCTTCCTAGGGATTTAAAAAAAGATATACAGAGAGATGTCAGACTACACTTATCTTATAAAGAAGCAGTCATGAAGATTTCAAGAGATTTTTCCATACAATAACTTGATGATTTTTTCTGACCTTTCAAATACCACTTTGTTGAATAGAAAATAATTTGTTAACATTCCAAAGGCTTTAAGAAAGAAAGATCTGACATATAGATGGGTGTCATGACTCAGGGGTTAGAGGGTCACGTGCACCCAAAACCCTCCTGGGCTCTGCCACAGGTACATACCTGAATTTGGGTTATCTCAACACCCAGCATACCAATTCAGATCAGGAACACCTCCCAGGAGAACTCAGGAAATCACAGATTACAGGCTCAGACCAAAGATTACTAACTTATTAAAAAAATAATAGAATATACTCCCTATTCCCTTGTACTTGATTAGTGTGTCAGACAGAGGCTAACTATATTCTTCACACACATAGTTTTAAAAACAGTACATTACCCCATCCCACACTAGCCCCCCTTATTGTCCCCCTCCCTAGATGAAGAGACTGTGACCTTCACACACTATTACTAGGGTTATCACCCCCCCCCCCCTTCCTGATTTTCAGATACACCAGGGCTTGGCAGGTTACCTCAAACTTTATTACTATGCTTTGATCAAATATGAAAGTTCAGGAAGGGGTGTAGAGCAACATCTGTGAAGTTACTTGGCTTGGATTCCACATAAGAGACTGGGTGGGGGGTTGAATTCCATTCATGCACCAAATTCATCAGAATATCATAAAGTATCAACCATTTCTGCCACCTATAAGCAAAAAATGGTGTTTATCACATCACATAGTAACCTGAACATTCATTATTTTGGCATACATTCCATTCCGTAAAATAGTTCTTAAAACAAGTCTCATATCGATTGTAATAGCCTTTGATATTAAAAAAAAACATTTGCTAGGGTCCTAAACAACAGGGTCAAAAGTTCAGTGACTGTAACAGTACAGTTTTGGAGCAGAAAAGGCCATTGCTTGTGGTGTTCAGAGGAGTCCCACCCTGGCCCCAGAAATCAGTTATGACTTCAGAGATACTTAATCAACAATGTGTTGGAGGAAGAAAAGCTCCTCAAAGAATGGAATATTCCGGTTGATATAGCTCCAATAGAGACAAATTCAATCATACATTAAAACATCAAAGATGGCATAAATTAAAACCAAAATCTCCAAGCTTTACAAAACATGAGTATCTGCAAAGCTCGGTTGAATTAATGAGCTTTTTTCTCTTTTCCTTTTTTTGTTGTGTCACTTTCTGCTCTCTTTCTCCTTTTCTCATTAATAGTCAGATGATTTGAGGAAAATAACATTTTTTGCTGGTATAATAGTAATAACTAGAAACTACTTTTTATATATGCTAATATTCTAGATGAGATATAATGTATATACTTGAAGCTTTGAAATATTAAGAGATATTTTCTCTTGAATAAATTAGTAATGGTTCCAATTCCCTTAACACACACATATAAGTTGGTATCAGTGTTTAGAATAATAACTAGCTACTTGCCCACCCTCTCCCTCCATTGTGTATGCTTTCCCCCCACCTCTCCCTCCCCTGTGCCCCGTACCTGGATGTGACCCTGCCAGCAGCGCCGCACTCACCTGCTCTGCGGCTCCTGTTGGATCAAGCCGCACATTGCGCATGCGCATCCCGGCTGTGCGATGTGCAGCTTGATCCAGAAAGTAGTACCGGCCGGAGGACGGGAGCCTCAGAGGAGAAGACAGAATGTGGAGCTGCTGGCAAGCTCGCATCCAGGTACGTGCTTGAGCTACTGGCAGAAACCAGGTACTGGGGTAAGCACTGGCAGGAACAGGTGATGCGAGCTCTGGGGGTGCACTGGCAGGATGGGGTGATGCGAGCCTGGCAGAAATGGCTAATGCGAGCCCAGGGGGTGCACTGGCAGGAACAGGTGATGCCTTTGGTGCTCATTGCATGCCCGTTGGGTGTTGGTAACGTGTTGGAAATGCCACGGGCCTAACTGCTCGCTTCGCTTTGCAAGGCTTGCAGTTGCATCCCTTGCTTTGAAAGGGACGCAAAAGCTTGACCAACATTGCAAACGTTACCAACACTGACAACTATATATATGATTCAGGGGTGGGCAAGTTCGGTCCTGGAGGGTGACACACATGCCTGGATTTGAGGATATCCCTGCTGCTCACAGGTGATTCAATCACTTCTTCATTCATCCTGATTGACTCACCTGTCCACAGAAATTATATCTTCAAATCCAGGCATGTGTGTGGCCTTCCAGGTCTGAATGTGACCACCCCTGATTTAATTCTATCTGTTAAAATGTATTATCACAGAGGCATGTAATGAAAAATGGATTCTTCATTATATAAAAGAAACATGGTTGAGGGATAACAATGTATAGTTAACAGTTAATAAGAAGATAATCACCTGATTGAGTCACTTTAATTAATTGTCTAAATATATTAGAATTAGATATAGCTTTTAATATGTTCTATTTTATATTTATTGTTGGCCAGCTTTGATTAAAACTGGTCTTCCTGAATAAAAGGGTGATACAAATTGAGATCATGTTCAAGTTAGTATTCAAGGAGAGACAAGAAGTCTCAAAAATGAGAGAATTATATGGAAGAAAATATGACTCAGAACTAGAAAATATCTCTGTTGGATTAAATGACAATTAAAATATCAAAATGCACATATATTAAACTCACCTTAAAAGCGGAAAATTGCTCATTTTTTGTAAGTAAATGCTGAAATAATTTGTCTACAAAAAATGAATTGGAAGGGCAATTATCAATACAATTTTGTAAATAAAATGTATACTACTATGATTCACTCAACTTTAAAACCTGTCTTAGATGAACTTATAGTTAGTACATCAAAAAGGAAAACAAAAAAGAACACCCTTTGATGGTTTATTTCTTATTCACCACAAACTGATTTTTAAAAACGTCTATATGCTTTTTTAGCTCCTTTCAAGAGTAATTAAATACTCAACTAAATGTTTAATGTCCCACATATTGATAGTAGTCAAATACTTGGTTCTCAAAAGCTAAAAATTCAGAAACTTTGTTAACTTTAAACTCTGATTAAATGGATTCTCTGAAGTTCTTTCTATCTGTGCCAAAACTTTGTACAAGCAGTCATAACTGGTCCCGACAGGGTATTCCTATATGACTGGCTTGAGGAGCAAGCAATGCTCCCAATCAAAACGAGAGATAGCATCAGCAATTACCGTACGTTTTGATAATCAAGAACATGTACTGCTCTACATAATATATTCTTCTACAGTTAGCGGAGAAGAAGATGTCATATTAATTTAATTACTGGTAAAGAAGATGCACTAATTTTATTAATAGCTGTTACCACTCCAAGTTTATCTCAATGAAAAACAACCAATTGATCTCTCAATTGGACACTCCAAATAAAGACTTCTACATAATTCTAAAAAGGTTAAATTTATTGATAAGCTATTTGACTTCCAGTTTAAAGGACAAGTATGCACGCACCACTGACCCTTGAAACAAAGCTCCAAAACCACAACTTCCTGCTGTATAAAGGTCTTAATCTACATTGGATGCTTTTTGCTTGAAATATAGTTTTTCCATTAAACATTCTCAAAAAAGATTTCCAAATTGCCAGATCTTCCCTTAAAAGATTAGTAATTCTAATAAAATGATAAGGTTGCTTTAAAAACAAATTCTTGCCATGGATTTCATTTTACAACAAAATTCAGTTTTCCCAATAATGATTGAAGCTCATGAAGTGTAAAGTTTTTTTTACAGTAATCTATTATTAATATTATTATACAAATCTATAACTTTTTCTACTGGAAGATGACATTCAAATTTATTTAAATTTATTATTATACCCAAAAACTAATTACTGAAGTCGGGTTTACTCATTTATTAACAGCTAATGGAATTCCAAATTCCTTAGCCATTTCAAGAAAAGTGTCGATCAAAGTATAACATGTATTTATAGCAGAAGGGCCTACAAATAAAAAATCATCTAAACAGTGAACTGAAGATATGAGTCCAGATCCAAATTGTACTACCTGGTCTGCTGAACAATCAATTTAAATCACCTTGTCAAAAGAAGAATACCTAACCGATGATAAATATTTGTGAATTTAGTAATTAACTGAATGACACATTAGGAAATCCTTTTCATAAGTTTTTGAAGACTTACTGAAGGAAATTGCTTAGTCAATAAAAGATACTTATAACAATAATGATAAGAGGAATCTTTAAAAGGTAAACGAAAACCAGAATTGAAATCACAAACTAATAAGTTAGCTGTACTTATTTAAACAAGGCACCATCTTTTTTATTTGAATCTGAGTCACCTCCCGTAGTAAAGAGCTCTCCAGTTGATCTAAATATCTTAAAACAATGGAACAATGATTGTTTGTCATGATCCTCCTGACCACCAGTTTTTGGGACTCATGTGACCCACCCAGGATGATTAGTATTTTGAGGATGGCCATTACCCTGTCTGCTTAAAGATTACTACTCTCTCTGATGTAAAGTCTGTAACTGTGAGAGAGGGCAGTTAGGTAGTTAGGCAGTTAGGCAGTTCGGATCTGGCTGTGTGAACAAGTCTGCTCCTAAGTTTGAGGAGGGGGTTAAGGAAGGGGTTGAGGAGGAGGGGGTTGAGGATGAGGGGGATGAGGAGGGAGGATGAGGAGGAGTGGGGTTGAGGATGAGGGGTTGAGGATGAGGAGGGAGTTTGAGGATGGGGAGGTTGAGGATGGGGAGGTTGAGGATGGGGGGGTTGAGGTTGAGGAGGGGCTTGAGGATGAGGAGGGAGGTTGAGGATGAGGAGGGGGGTTACATAGTTACATAGTTACATAGTTACATAGTATTTAAGGTTGAAAAAAGACTTTCAGTCCATCAAGTTCAACCTTTTAAGATCTCCTTTGATCTGCAATATGCGGATTAACTATTAATTCATTAGTTGTTAATTAATTATTAATCAATTATTTAATGTTTTTTTTTATTTTTTTTATTATTATTAATTAGTCCAGAGGAAGGCAAATAGAAAGAAAAAAAAAAAAAAAAGCGAGACTTAGCCAATTGTCTAAAGGGGAAATGTTAAATTTGGATCATTACTGTCTCTCTAATTATCCATGATAACCCTGAATACCCTTTTTAATTAGAAATAAATCTAGTCCCCTTTTAAAGTTATCTATCGAATCCGCTGTCACCACCTCCTCTGGTAGAGAATTCCACAGATTAACCACCCTTACTGTGAAGAACCCTTTTCTTTCTTTGAGGTGGAATCTTTTGACTTCTAACCTCAAGGGATGTCCTCTTGTCAGTTGAAAACCTCTTGGCACAAAAAGCTCCCCCGACAAATCTTTATACTGACCCTGGATGTATTTATATAAGGTAATCATATCTCCTCTTAGACGCCTTTTTTCTAGAGAAAATAAGTTTAATTTGGTTAGTCTTTCTTCATAACTTAGCCCCTCCATTCCCCTTATTAGTTTGGTTGCCCTTCTCTGTACCTTTTCCAGCTCTAAAATGTCCTTTTTATGAAGTGGTGCCCAAAATTGTACTCCATATTCCAAATGAGGGCGTACTAGAGATTTGTATAGTGGCAGAATTATATTTGCTTCCCTGGCTTCTATACCTTTCTTAATACATGCTAATATTTTATTTGCCTTTGCAGCTGCTGCTTGGCTTTGAGCACTGTTACCTAGGTGGTTGTCCACAAGCACTCCCAAATCCCTTTCAATATCTGATACACCTAGATTTGCTCCATTAAGATTATAAATTGCATGGCTATTTTTCCTTCCCAGATGCATAACCTTACATTTATTCGTATTAAATCTCATCTGCCATTTAGATGCCCATTCCTCAATTTTATGTAAATCCCATTGGAGGGAAAGCACATCATTTTCCGATTTAATTACCTTGCACAACTTTGTGTCATCAGCGAAAATGGAGACACCACACTCCAATCCTACCTCTAAGTCATTAATAAATATGTTAAAAAGGAGAGGACTTAATACTGAACCCTGAGGAACCCCACTTACCACATTAGTCCAATCGGAGTATGTTCCATTTACAACAACCCTTTGCTTCCTGTCTTTTAGCCAGCTCTCAATCCATGAGCAGATATTTACTGCAATTCCTGTATCCCTTAGTTTGCCCAATAGTCTCCCATGTGGCGCTGTATCAAAAGCCTTTGCAAAATCCAAAAAGACTACATCCACGGAGTTGCCTTGATCCAGGTTCCTACTAACCTCCTCATAGAAACTAATTAGATTTGTTTGACATGACCTATCCCTCATAAACCCATGTTGACTCCTACTTATAATCCTGTTCAAATATACATATTCTTGTATATTATCCCTTATTAACCCTTCTAAAAGCTTCCCCACTACAGAAGTGAGGCTCACTGGTCTATAATTCCCCGGATTTGCTCTTGCTCCCTTTTTAAATATAGGTATCACATCAGCTTTTCTCCAGTCATCTGGTAGAGACCCTGTGTTGAGTGAATCTTGAAAAATTAAATATAATGGTTTGGCTATTACAGAACCCAGTTCCCTTAGTACCCTTGGATGTATTCCATCAGGACCCGGGGCTTTATTAACATTTATTTTTTCCAACCTCTTTTGGATTACTTCCTGTGTTAACCAATTATTTGGCAAAGGTAGTGTAGCCCCATTATGTCGCAGTGTCCCAACCACTGGTACCTCCCTTGTGTATACCGAGGAAAAGAACCTATTTAGCTCATCTGCCTTTTCCTGGTCACTAATTTTCAGACAGCCTGTTTCACATTGTATTGTTCCTATAGCTTCCTTCCTCGCCTTCTTCCCATTAATATACTTAAAAAATATTTTAGGGTTAGTCTTACTCTCTTTTGCAATTAATTTTTCATTTTCTATTTTAGCCAGTCTAATCGCGCTTTTGCAAGCCTTGTTGATTTCCTTGTATTCCCGTAAAGCAGTCTCTGTCCCCTCTTGTTTGTATAATTTAAATGCCTGTTTTTTACTTTGTATCTTGATCTTTAAATCATTGTTAAGCCACATGGGTTGTGATTTACTCCTTTTACTTTTATTCCCACACGGTATATGCCGATGTGTATGTATATTTAGTAAGGATTTAAATGTTGTCCATTTATGTTCAGTGTTTTTACCTATCAGTTCTCTGTCCCAGTCTATACTTTGTATTGCTGCCCTTAGACCGTTAAAATCTGCCCTTTTAAAATTAAGAGTTTTTGTTGGCCCCTTAAAATGTTGTTTTTTTAATTCAATCTCAAATGAGACTGTGTTGTGATCACTGCTTCCCAAAGGTCGCCCTATTTCAACATTTGATACAATATCAATATTATTTGTAATGAGTAAATCTAAGATAGCTTCATTTCTAGTAGGCTCCTGTATAACCTGGGCCAGATAATGATCCCTGAGTGTACTCAAGAACCTGCTCCCCTTAGCTGAACTGCTGGTCTCATTTATCTAGTTTATTTCAGGGTAATTAAAATCTCCCATTATTAGAACTTGCCCGTGCTTAGCTGCATTTCCAATCTGTAACAATAATTGTATTTCCTCACGTTCAGCTATATTTGGGGGTTTATAGCATACTCCTACTAATATTCTTTTGGAATTTGCTGCTCCGCTATTTAACTCTACCCACAAACATTCAACTTTATCACTAGGTCCACCATAAATATCTTCTCTGACTATAGCCTTAAATTCAGGCTTAACATACAGACAAATCCCTCCTCCTCGTTTACCATTGCCTCTATCTTTCCTAAATAGGTTATAACCATCCAGATTAACAGTCCAGTCATGAGATTCATCCCACCACGTTTCGGTAATGCCTATTAAATCCCATTTTTCATTAATTGCTAATAATTCTAACTCTCCCATTTTTCCTGGCAAGCTTCTGGCATTAGCAAGCATACACCTTATGTTATGAGTTTGTAGTTCTGAAGTGCCTGCCACTGAACTTGAATTACTTAGTACTACCTCCATATTGACTATACTACCCCTCCCCCATCTCCTCCCCTATGATTTGTTAATTCATCCCTTATACCCTCTACACTTTCTACCCCATTACTTATATCTAGTCCTCCCCCCCACCTACTAGTTTAAAAACTCCTCCAGCCTTTATACCATCCTATCCCCTAGTACAAAAGCTCCCTCATCATTAAGGTGCAATCCATCCCTACTGTAGAGATTGTACCGAAGTGAGAAGTCAGCCCAGTGCTCTAAAAAGCCAAACCCCTCCTTAGTGCACCACATCTGGGTTGAGGGGGTTGAGGTTGAGGAGGGGGGTTGAGGATGAGGAGGGTGGTTGAAGTTGAGGAGGGGTTAAAGAGGGGGTTGAGGATGGGGGGTTGAGAAGGAGGGGGTTGAGGATGGGGGATTGAGGAGGAGGGGGTTGAGGAGGGAGGATGAGGAGGGAGGATGAGGAGGGGGGTTGAGGATGGGGGGTTGAGGAGGGTGGTTGAGGATGGGGGGTTGAGTTAGAGGATGGGGGGTTGAGGAGGGAGGTTGAGGATGGGGGGTGAGGTTGAGGATGGGGGGTTGAGGATGAGGAGGGAGGTTGAGGATGAGGAGGGAGGTTGAGGATGGGGGGTTGAGGATGGGGGGTAGAGGTTGAGGAGGGATGTTGAGGATGAGGAGGGAGGTTTAGGATGAGGAGGGAGGTTGAGGAGGGGGTTGAGGATGAGGAGGTGGGTTGAGGTTGAGGAGGGAGGTTGAGGAGAGGGTTGAGGATGAGGATGGGGGTTGAGGATGGGGGTTGAGGATGAGGAGGTGGTTTGAGGATGGGGGGTTGAGGAGGAGCGGGTCAAGGAGGGAGGATGAGGAGGGGGGTTGAGGAGGGGGGTTGAGGATGGGGGGTTGAGGATGGGGGGTTGAGGATGATGAGGGAGTTTGAGGAGGGGTTGAGGTTGAGGAGGGGGTTGAGGAGGGAGGTTGAGATTGAGGAGGGAGGTTGAGGAGGGGGTTGAGGAGGAGGGGGTTGAGGATGAGGAGGGATGATGAGGATGAGGAGTGGGGTTGAGGAGGGAGGTTGAGAATGAGGAGGGGGGAAGAGACACAGGGAAGGGAGAGGGGGGAAGAGACACAGGGAAGGGAGAGGGGAGAAGAGACACAGGGAAGGGAGAGGGGTATAGAGACACAGGAGAGAGAGGGGGACACAGAAGGCACAAAAGGGAGGGACACGGGGGACAGCACATTTCCCACCCTCGGCTTATACTCAAGTCACTCATTTTACCCAGTATTTTGTGGTAAAATAGGTGCCTCGGCTTATTCTCGGGTCGGCTTGTACTCGAGTATATACGGTATATATATATCAGAATCCATAGTAAAGAGAGGATTAATGAATTTAGTCCATAGTAAAAAAAAATGGCTGTCCTGTCCTGTACAATTAATGAATTGTGTATATGCTCCTAAAAGAAAAGGGAGGAAAAAATGTTTTCAGTTTGAGTTATGAAGTTTCTACAGAAATAAAAGCAATTCCTGAATTTTATAATGCTGAGCATGCATTCTATATTTTAAAATACTTCATCTGTGTAAGGACATTTTAGAAACATCAGCTGTTTTGGTGAAGGGAATTAAAGAACCTTCACCAAGCCCGACTGAAGAAAGCAGATCAACACAGTGTTGGTTTCCCCATTCTGAACATTCAGGTTTGAATTTATAAATTGATCCACTACAACAGACACTTTCGTTGTATAAGAAAAAATAGCCTTTTCATTTAAATCCCATATGATTAACTGATGATTTTCTGGAGCCACAAATGGAATTGCCAAAATAAGTGGTGTAACTATTTTTAATCAGTTTCCTACACCCCTATCATCCTATCTCATATATTCAGATACTGCCATACTTTGCCTAAAATGCTCCTCATAAGACCCCCACGCCATTCCTCCATAAATTCTATGAATTCTGTCAATTTTGTAGCAAAAAAGTGATGGACAATATTATGGGAATTTCTCACAAATTATGCTAGCCATCAAAACAAATGTTTGTTTCCAATTGGAAAAAAATAGGGATTTTTCTTTTTTCAGTCTCTTTCTTAAATCCATCCTTCTTTCCATCATCTTTTAATTCGAAATATTTATCAAAAAGAAGAAGGGAAAATAATTCTATTAACTTGTTTTCATATTTTTTTCCTTTTAATTAAATTGGAATGTACATTCCTAGCACCTAATTGACATAAGGATGGCTTAGGACGTGCTGTTTCAGCTACTATTAATAAATCAGATTTATTAGATTTTAAAGGGAGATCAGAATTATCCGATGAATTTGACAGACATAAGCTTGATCCCGTCACTGCTTCATACACAAATGGATTAGAGAAAAAAGAGTTTGTTTGTGCCTATGCTAAGGGGGCGACAAATCTATTGATGAAGGTTCAGTAATAGGCAGTGGTGTAGCTAGAGCTTTTGCCGCCTTGGGCTGTTACCGAGTTTGCCACCCCCACAGGTGTGAACATTATTCCTTTATTTATATATAATATATTCATTTTGCTCACCATAAAAAAATTATTGTTGTGGTGAACTACTTACTCATAAAGTCCACAACACAAGCTGAGATCCCGCTCCATGCTGATGATAGCCAGTAAGCTTGAAACAGCTGTACATGGATAGGATTCTCAGCTTGTGTAAAATCCAGCCTTGACTTTGCATTAAAGCTGTGTAATAAAGCAGGCATAAGTTTAATTAAAGCCATGTTTGACAATGGCTATGGATTGAAGAGGAAGGCATTTGTAGGCATATTTGCATGTCCCAGCTCAGCTTCCTAGAATGCAGTGTAATTTTCTCGGAATTCTGAGCTGGAAGCAGTTTTTTTAACTAGTTTTAGACATTCAAATGTGAACACAGATGTACTATTTATTTACTACTAGCGAACTGCCCGTCAAAAAATTACGGCAATAGAATTGTAAGTGAAGGAATGGTGTTTGGCACACAAATTAAGTGTTTTGGTTGTGTGAGTACTTTCAGCGCTTATTGTGAGCCTTGTGGTGAGAGCCTTTGGCGCTCATCATGTGGCTGGCAATGAGCGCCTTTGCCGTTTATTGCGATCATGTGTTGTGGTGTTTTCTGTATATATGTATTTTTTTATGTTAATTAATTCATTAATTTAATCATAAATTAATATACTTTACCTATTTGTAATGAATATATGCAGCAAGGAATGTGCTGAAGAGCTAACAATCTGTTTTGATGTTCCTGCAGCATACAATGTAGATTTGCATTGTTGGTGACCTGAGGTGTAAGTGTCAGTAATGTGCGAAGTGTGTACTGTAAATAGGCTGCGTGCGCGAGGGTAAACCATTTGTGTAGCTGTATAGTTGCGCATTTTGTAATGTGAATGTTAGTATGTGCAAGTTAGTGGAGTAAAATGTGTATGTATTAGGCGGGTCTGGATGATTTAGAGTCCTTCATAATGCTGTATTTTATACGTCGTAGGGTCCTGTGTAAAAGTCGTATGTGTGTGGCGGAGTTTTGCGTGTTTAGGGGTCGTGTAGCCTCTTTTTTGGGGCGTTTTTTTGGGGCGGACATTTTTTTTCTGGCTTACAGGATTTTCTAGTGTCTAAACTCTGGAAATTGGAGATAAATTGACTTGAAAGATGACTTGCAGACATCCTGGGTGGCCCCCTTTGCTGTGTGTGATGCGGTTCGGCCGCTAAGTTCGTATTTTTTGTGGCTCGCATTTTTTTTTTATGTTCCTTTTGTAAGTGTTACGGGCCGTATTTGAGGTTTGTGTTCATGTGTAGTCCCGCGGGTCGTAGGTATGATGGTAAAGTTTCCAATGGATTTTGGCAAGCCCGGCTGCTGACTATATATGTGATATATATATATATATATATATATATATATATATATATATATATATACTAGCGACTTGCCCGTCAAAAATTGAAGCCTTGCAATGGTGTTTGTCACACATTGCGAGCCTCTCCCCCCTCTACTTTACTGGCCTTGTGATGAGCATCTTCTGCACTCATAACGGGCCTTGCAATGAGCGCCTCTCTACCCCTCTACCTTTACCCCCCTCTACTTGATGGGAGGGGCTCATTGTGAGCCTCTCCCACCCTCTACTTCCTCTCCCTCCCCTTTTTCTCTTTCCCTCCTCTCCCTCCCCGTGTCTCTTTCCCCACTCTCCCTCCCTTGTTTCTTTTTCCCCTCCCTCCGCTGTCTCTCTTCCCCCTCCTCTGTGTCTCTTTCCTCACTCTCCCTCCCTTGTTTCTCCTTTCCCCTCTCTCTCCTTTTCACCCCCAGTCTCCCTCCCCTGTGTCTCTTCACCCCCCGTCACCCTCCCCTGTGTCTCTTCTCCCTCCTTCCTCCCCGTGTCTCTTCACCCCACCCCTGCCTCCCCTTTGTCTCTTCCCCCCCTCCTCCCTCCCCTGTGTCTCTTCCCCCCTCCCCTCTCCCCTGTGTCTTCCCCCTGTGTCTCTTCCCATCCTGCCCCTTGTCTCTTCCCCTCTCCGCTGTGTCTCCTCCCTTGTGTCTATTTCTCCCCTCCTCTCCATCCCTTGTTTCTCTTCCTCCCCTCCCTCCCCTGTGTCTCTCTTCCCCGCTCCCCTGTGTCTCTCTTCCCCCCTCCTCTCCCTCCCCTGTGCCTCTATTCCCCCTCCCCTGTGTCTCTCTTCCCCCCTCCTCTCCTATCCCTGTATCTCTCTACCTCTCACCCTTGTGTCTCTCTTCCTCCCACCTCTCGTGTTTCCACTCCCCTCCTCCTGTCCCTCATGTCTCTCTTCCTCCCTCCTCTCCCTCGTGTCTCTCTTCCCCCACTCCTCTCCCTCCCGTGTCTCTCCCCCACTCCTCTCCTTCCTGTGTCTCTCCCCCACTTCTCCCTCACCTTAATGCTGCTGGCGCGTACACGCTTATGCGTCCGTTTTCACGTGCGAGCGCATGCATTTGTTCCTGTGCGCGAGTCCCGCCCGCTCTTGCACGCGCATCCCACTTGTGTGCGCCCTCCACCGGAGCAGAGAGCAGAGAGGGCTGCAGCGCTGATGTGGGGCTGATGTGGAACTGATGTGGCCTACAGCGCTCATAACGAGCATCCGTGGGGCAGGGGGAGCCATGGTAGGGGGAGTTGTGAAAAACTCTGTACATGTCAGCTTCGGTTTTCGTTGTTTTCGGTACTCGATGCACCTCACGTAGGGCCCTGATAAATTTGAATCCCGCAGTGGACGTGGTACAGCCGCAAAGCCTGCTTGAAAATTGAGTTACAGAGCGCTTAAATTACACAAGCCCTCAACAGACGTGGCCAACATCCAAATTCTTAAACTATGCTTCCGCATGTTCCATTTCCATCTGTGAACATGATTAGTTAGTCAAATCCATGGTTACGAGTTTAGACGGATCGCCATCATGATGTCACTAAAACATGGATAATATAATATTCTAGTCAATGCCAGTTTCATTATAGCTATTAACACATTGATTGCCGGGACTTATATAACACGGAAATGAAACATAAAATAAAAAAAAATTATTGCCGATTTGCGGGCTTGAGAATAATGTGCTATTAATATTAATACTTTAAATCAATTTCCCTTTAATTTAAAATACATTATTGTGTTTATATTTGCTTTTACAGTGCTTTTACAGGAGCTGGCAGTCATCAAGGACAGGTCGCAGGTAAGTTACATTTAGATCTTCTATTAATTGGAGAGGGGTTGTAGGGCTAAGCCTCATAGGGGGTGGGATCTCCTCACACACCTTCTAGGGGGATCAGTACTAGCCTCAGGAATTTAGTTTTCCATATCCATCACATTATCTTTGGTTGCATCAGTTATTAAAGATGCCAACCATGAAGGGGCACATTTAAAAGCTTCTCCTCTTAATTGAGTTATTAGCTGTTTCATCATAGCAGAAGCCACCAGATAATTCAGAACAGTTACCAATTGTTAAGTGTCAAAACAATTTATAACATTTTACATGGACATAACTCCTCCCACACTACACCTGAGCCAATCAACCACACTTCATTAACCTATCTCCTAGTCAGGTCAAACTGCTATTCTCCTTAACCAGGTTCAGCCATGGTTTTCTTTCCCTTGATTTCCTGCTATTCGTTCAAAATTAACAGTATTTGCAGCGCTCCAGTATCACAGGCAGGACCATTTTATTGCAAACTGAAGTGCAGTTGTGTAGGAACTATGTTTGTATACATGTTACATGTAATCTTAAAGTAGTTTGTCTGTATAAAATATATGCAAATTGTATGTGCAGGTATTAAATATATTGTGCAATGACATTGTATTATTTTATATTTTGCAGGGAGTGTATATTTATTTTGTTTGTTTTGCATATATTGTGCATGAAGTGTGTTTCCCTTTTTTCTATACTGGGAAGACAGTTTATTTCTATATTGTGCAGTGGTTATATTTATGGTGCTTAAACTATATCAATGAGAGTGTCAAGGAGGGTGTATATTTATTATACATGTTTTTGAACTAAAAAAAGATGCAATAAATGCAATTATACTGTAGTGAAAGCAAATGATTGAATTGAATGTAAAAAAACTCTCATTGTGTATAATTAAAATGTCATCATCTTCCCATTGTATTCACTAGGACTGATATGACTTGTTATTTGAAAGAAAGCAGACAATCAATGCAATACCTAGTCACAGTAAAGAATAATTATTCATCAAAGTTAATAGATTAAAAGATAAAATATTGCCCCCACTATAAAGTATAATTTTTCAGAAACACATATTGTAAAAATAGCAGTGGTAATTTAGTGCTCCCATGTCTTGTTTTCTGAATGCAGAAAAGGAAGGAGGGAGGCAATTCAGGCAGAGCTATAAAGATTTTTATAATAGAGTTGGGATACCCTGTTTTACCATCCAATGACTGAGGCGATCATATAGTAGAAGTTGCAGTTTGCATAGCCATCCCAACAAACCTACTCTTTTCTAACAACCGCTGTATACATAATAAAAGTATTGCAGATTAAAGAAAACCCCATCTGTATGGCTCACACACCACTAACATCAATAAGTAGCAGACTGTGAAATCCAACTAGATGAGGCTAACAAAGAGAAGGGGTTCTTTTGTATTATTGTTTCTTATAATTGCCTTATTTTTTACAATATCTAACATGCATGTATTATTCATCAATAATGGTACCGTGATGTACTTCCACAGAATTTATTTGACTCCTATGTCCCTATCGATCACATATGAAATACATAACTATTTAGAAGTAATAGGAATAGAAGACTAAAATAAAGATGCAGTGAAATTCAGACTGTGTTTAAATTATTCAATTATTTATCTCCATTAAGTTATGGGCTTGTAGGCAAACTATTTACCATAATAAACCAACAAGATCCAGCACCTGTGGCTCAAGTTATGCACATACTGGTGGGAACATGCTTCTGAAATAGCAGCTGTGCAAACCCATTAAGCGGAATGCCTCCTGATACATGTGATTAACCATGATTAGTCTAATAGCAACTACCTGATTATTCACCCGAGGACATGTGACTGGAGTGTACAGCAGAATAAAAATTTTTTTTTTTTCACGTTACTGAAATATAATTAACAGCTATAAAAGGTATGTGAAGCCTTACATTTAGATTGTAAGTCTGCGAGTTTTATATCTTACAATGTACTTTGGGGAATGCACTATGGACACTGGATTCTAAGCTAAAAGACATGGCCCTGAATTTTTTGTAATGTTTTAATATTGTTTTGCCTTGAATTCAAAACATGTAAAGCCCACGGAATATGTTGACACGCTCATATGGTTTTCACGTCCTACACCTAGCTCAAGACCCCGCTTAAAACATTATATATATATATATATATATATATATATATATTTATATATTTATATATATATATATATATATATATATATGCACATGGTTTTCCATGCATCAATCCTCTAATGTCTTTTTAGTGCTTCCCTCACTGAACAATGTATTATATGTGCGTGGCAGGAGACATTGTTTTGTAAAGTTTATACAAATGATCCATCTTGTCTCTTGTTCCTTAGGCAAAGTTGTGTACTTTCGATCTCTAGCTCCCATCTTTATTCCTCATTCATCCCCTTTATTTTCCTTAACCCCCTTTTTCTACATCTTTGTTTTGAAGCCATTTCAAATGCTTTATAAATTTAATCACTCAGAAAAATATATCTATCAAGATGAGATGAGTATTTGGTGCATATCCCCACCACTAAAAGATGGCAAATTTACTGCAGCAGTTTAGGACATAGACACATCTGTTAGACTTGTACTAACTCTCTTAAGGTATCTATATGTAATAAAAGATTACAAATGTAAATATACCCAGGTTTCTGGTGTATTTTATATGATTACTAGCGACTTGCCCGTCAAAAAATGACGGCAATGAGATGTGTATGTTTCGAAAGTTGTTTAATTATTAATATCCGTATTTGACATTTCAGGAACCGTTTGTTAAAATGTTTGTCACACAATGTGAGTGTACTGTGTGCCTCAAGTAACTAAATTCCTCAAAAAGCAGAAATCTACATGACATAAAATAAGAAAAACTAAAATCACCAAAAATAAAAAATGTACATTACAGAACCCAAAAAAGAAACCTAAGTGACCAAAAATAAAAAAAGGAACATTACAGAAAATAGAAAAATACATTACAACCTCCCGTCACTACAAACTTTTTAAAAAAAATTACACACCTGAAAATGAAATACATATAGTACATACATATAATACAATACAACACAATTAAATAAAATAAAATACAATACAATTAAATAAAATACAATACAACCCTATGTAATATACATGCCACTATCTAATATACATGCCACTATCTACTATACATGCCACTATCTACTATACATGCCACTATGTACTATACATGCCACTATCTAGTATACATGCCAGTATGTAATATAAATGCCACTATGTAATATAAATGCCACTATGTAATATATATGGCACTATATAATGTAATATACATCCCACTATGTAATATACAATCCTATCTAATAATACATCCCCCTATCTCTGTAATATACAATACATGCTATATATATATATATATATATATAGCTACCCTAATTGTAAGGTACAATAAAATAATTAAGACCACTTACCTTTGAGATGTTTCTTCAGATCAGTAACCTACGGTAAAAAAAAATTCAAAAATTAATACAACACGTTTACATGAAATACCTAAACATTCTAAACATTGTAAACATTCTAAATATTGTAAATATTATACTCACTTTTCCAGCATGTCCCGTTCCAGCATGTCACGTCCTCCATGTTCCGTTCGCCATGTTCTGTCGGCCATGTTTGCGTGTTGTCCAGCGGTACTTCTGTAAAAAAAAAACATTACATTAGTAAACATAAAGCAAAGTAAAATAAACGCAATCTACATTATACTTACCTTTCCGCGATGTCTCCGGCCTCCTCGTCTTCTCCGGAAGCATCCGCGCCTTTAAAAAAAAAAAAAGACACACATCCGCCCTGGCGGATGTCTCCGACGCTAATGACCTTCCTATGGAGTGTTCCAGACTAAAATTGGCAATGGCGGCCTCTGATTGGCTGAAAAGGCTGTCTATCAAATTCAGCCAATGAGAAGACCCCATTTGTGAACCAATGAAAAAAGTATACACGCCAAAATACAACGCTGATTGGATAACACACCTTTCAATCTTTATTTGAACCAATCCTAAGGCTTTATTGCCATCAGCCAATCACAATGGAATATACCCCCACGTACTGATTGGTGAAGACCTCTGCGCCTTCCCATTGGCTGTAATATTGATTGATTTTAACAGTAGCCAATGAGAATGCGCAAATCCTTCACCAATCAGTACGTGAGGGTGTATTCCATTGTGATTGGCTATTGTCAGTGCAACCAATCAGAATGTGCAGAGGCTCCAACCAATCACCCTGTGGGGGTGTATTCCATTGTGATTGGCTGAACGCATCTGCGCCTTGTGATTGGTTTAATGAAGATTGATAGGTGCATTATCCAATCAGAGTGGAATTTTAGGGTGTATCCCTTTCTGATTGACTCACACATTGGCGCCTCCTGATTGGGTGAATTTAATAGACATCGTTTTCAACCAATCAGAAGGCGCCATTGCTTATTTTCTTCCGGAAAATTCTCCTGGAGCCTCATTAGCGTCGGGGATGTCCGGGAGTGCGGATGTAAGTATATATATATATATATATTTTTTTTTTTTTACAGGTCGTGGCAGAAGAGGATCCGGAGGAGGCCAGAGACATCGCAGGGAGGTAAGTATAATGTAGATTATGTTTATTTTATTTTGATGTATGTGTATTAATGTTGTGTTTGTTTTAACAGGTGCCGCGCCGGAGAAGGATTTAAAGAATGCCGGACGGGACATGGCGGAAAGGTGAGTAGAATCTTTATAATGTATAGAATGTATAGAATGTATAGAATGTTTATTTTATAAGTGTAAAGGTGTTGCACTAATTTTTTTTTTTTTTTTTTTTCGTAGATGGCTGATCGCAATGGACATCTGCAAAGGTAAGTGGTCTTAATTTTTTTATTTTAGCTTAGACTTAGATTAGTAAATATATAGATAGCATTTATTGTATGTAAGCTAGGGGTTTTATATAGATAGCATAGGATGGATTGTATATTAAATTATGTTATTTATTTAGATAGATTGGGAATGTATTATTATATAGATAGGATGTATATTAGATTATGCTATTTATTTATTTAGATAGATTGGGTATGTATTATTATATAGATAGGATGTATATTAGATTATGGTATTTATTTAGATAGATTGGGTATGTATTGTTATATAGATAGGATGTATATTATATTATGCTATTTATTTAGATAGATTGTGTAATGTATATTAGATAGTGGCGTATTGTATTGTAATTGTATGTAATTGTATTGTAATTGTATGTATTTGTATTGTATGTATTTGTATTGTATGTATTTGTATTGTATGTATTTGTATTATATGTATTTCCTTTTAAGGTGTGTATTTTTTTTTTTTCTGTAGTGAGGGGGGGTTGTAATGTTTTATTTTTTTCTGTAATGTTCCTTTTTTTATTTTTTGTGACTTAGGTTTTTTTATTTTGTGTAATGTAGTGAATTTTTTTGTGAGGACCATCATGGCACTTATGTGGTTAATGTAGTGTTGTAACAGGCCCATAATGGTGTTAATATACCCTTATGGGACTGATGGGGTTAAATAGAGGCTTATGGTGGTCTGTATTGCCCCCCATAAGTGACAGGGTTAATGAAGGGCTTATGGGGGTCTGTATTGACCCCCATGAGTGACAGGCTTAATGAAGGTCTTATGTAGGTGTCTATATTGACCCCCATGAGTGACAGGGTTAATGAGGGTTTTATGGGGGTCTGTATTGACCCCATGATTGACAGGGTGACAGTGTATTTTTTTTTTCTTTTACAACGGGTCCTTTAAGGACCTTTACAGTCCTTTAAGGGCCTGTAACGTGGGAATTTTAAATTTTGTTTGCAGTGGGGGTCCCCCATTGCGTGCAATCGGGACCCCCACTGCGATGGTTAATGTGGGGTTAATGCAGGGCTCGGAGCTTATCTCGATCCCCTGCGGTTAATCCGGGTTTCCGATAATATCTCAGATCTCTTCTTGGGTAAGTTGTAGGTGGCTGAGCGGTCCTGGGTCTTTGAGCCTCGTTTTCATTTTTTTCGGCGGCCATTTTTTCTCTCGCTTAGGGGATTTTCGTGTGTGTGAACTCGGGAATTTGTACTTAAATGGAGGTGTAACTTCACTTTCAGAGGTCCTGGGTGCCATCCCTTGATATGGGTAAGCTTTTTATGTTGTTTTTGTGAGTATTTGTTGTGTTTTGACTGTTTTTATGTGCGCGCAGTTCCGCCATTTGTCGTGCATGTGGGTGTTTGTTACCTTAAGGTTGGTTCTGAGGTTAATGCAGGTTTCCGAGGTGAGCCTCGTTTTCGTTTTTTTCGGCGGACATTTTTTCTGTCGCTTAGGGGATTTTCGTGTATTTGAACTCAGGAATTAGGACTTAAATGGAGGTGTAACTTCACTTTCAGAGGTCCTGGGTGCCCCCCCTTGCTATGGGTAAGCTTTTTATGTCGTTTTTGTGAGTATTTGGTGTGTTTTCACTGTTTGTAGTGGCGCGCGGGTCGGCCGTTATAGTGGGATTCTTAGTGCGTGTCGGTGTCTGTTACATTAAGGTTGCCTCATTCCCTAAGTGCTTTGCGAGGACCCGCATTGCAAATGCGGCCCCTCGCTTTGCGAGGACCTGCATTTGCGGAAGCGAGGGCCTCAGTTGCTGTCATGGAGCGCCTTCGGCGCTTCATGCCAGCAACTGAGGCCCTTGTCCGGTGTGTGTGTGTAACCGGTGTGAGGCGCCTTTGAGATTATTTTTTTTTTAAAGTCGTGTGTGTGGTGTGTTTGTGTTAACACAGCCGAGAGAGAGAGAGAAGGAGCTTTGTACGTTTTTGAATATTTTTGACCTCTAATATATATTAACCCTTATTTACAGCACACATAATTACTTATATCACGTGATTCACACACATAGATTTACACGTACACATAGCTATACATAGTGGTAGGCCACAGCACATCTACACCCCCCATACAATTACTATACTACACATAATACTCACATTCCTGTTTTACAAAATACACATCCATGTATATAATGTTGTTGAAAATTACAAATATGCATACCTTATTTAGCATATATATACACATATTATACTTTTATTGCCTAAAACTGTACTTTTCCATTGTAGCCTATAAGGTAGGAAACAGTTTATTATATATTACATTTATTTCTTGGTTATTATTCTAAAAACTGTTAACAACTTCCCATTCTCATAATAATTTGCTGGCAGAAGACAGTCAACATTAGGTACCCAAAACAATGAGTCCTTAAGAATCTAAACTCAAGGTTCAATTACACGTTATTTACTACACAGATTTGTGAAAGTACAAGGTGAAGAGGAAGATGGCAAGACGCGGTTGCATGTGACGTCACATGCGCGCCGGGGTCAAGACAGAGCAGAGGCCGGAGAAGAAGCAGGTAAGTGAGGGGGAGTTATATGGAGGGGGATGATGAGGAGGAGGGGGGTTGAGGATGAGGAGGGGGAAGGGAAAGAGACACGGGGGTAGAGTGACACGGGGGTTAGAGAGACACAGGGGGGGTTAGAGAGACACAGGGGGGTAGTGAGACAGGGGGAGGGGGTTAGAGAGACACTAGGGGGAGTGACTCGAGTATAAGCCGAGGGGGGCCTTTTTAGCCTTAAAAAAAGGGCTGAAAAACTCGGCTTATACTCGGGCATATACGGTACTTGAGGTCTGTGTATCGATATCTCGCTCTGTAGCTGTAAGGGTAAGAGGCTATACAGTGGGTCTAGCCCCAGTTATTGTAGTATAGGATTAATTGGTTAGGTAGGGACAGGGGATAAGTAGTGGGTCCCTACCACAACTACACAATAGATAGAAAGGACCACAGAGAAAATAATCATTGATTCATACACGTATTTGCCTAGCTCACCTATGCGACACAATATAAAAATAAATAGCATTTAGCTACATACTACTCTGACCTGTATACATTTGAACTGTTTCCAATATATTACCAAATGTGACTCCTGAGCAAGAGATAGGCAATCTAATACTTTATTCTATGATCATTACAGTCATAAAATTGACTGGGTACATTCAGTAATAGCTATTTCTCACTATTTTTATTACACTTTATTATACTTTCTGAGTGCGATATCTTACTACTGACTACTTTGTTATTGTTACATGGATTTATGGTATAGTGATAATTAACATTAGTACTGTGATAAATATTGAAGCCCTTTTGAGTTTGATAAGACTGTATATATATTGCTGGATGGCCTATTGTTTTTTCTGCATCTTAATCGTACAATTTTTAACTCTTTTTATGTAATTGTGTAAATTAATATGTGATATTGTATTTTACCTAAATTGCGTGCATCTGGTTCCTTATATTTGACACAATACACTTTGGATGCTATAAATGGGACAAACTGAGGTCAGAATTAAAAGTGTACTTCTCTCGCTGCATAAATTTGCATCAATAACCATGTAAATCCTGTAACAAACATATCACTTTCATATGAAATGAAAGTTCAATGAAATGTCTGGCCAATGCCTACAGTTTAAACTGATCTTTTTTTTAATTTTTTAATTTATTTATTTATTTTTATTTTTTATCTTATTATTATAATTTTTTATTTTTCTTCAGTTTCTACAAATAACAAACAGATATTACAAAATTATACGAAACACAAATATACAAATACAAGATATATTACAGTCATACAAAAACTAAAGAAAAAAAAAAGAGTTATGTCTTATGAGTTTAAAGAATGGTAATATTTATCCCAAATCAGCCAACTGTTAAACCTGGATAAAACAATATCCATGTCGTATAAATTCCTTTCTAATTCTCTGTTCTTTTTCAGAATTGTTAATACTTCATTCAGTGATGGAATAAGTTCTGATTTCCAGCGTTTGGCAATAAGCCATTTGACTACTGAGACTACCTGTATAATTAAAGCTTGTTCTTCCATCTTAAGCCTATTGTCCATGATGTGAAGAATAGCCATTTCACATGTCGGCTTAATGATTTTACCGCAAATTTTAGAAATATATTCAAAAATCAAACTCCAAAGTTTCTTAATGGGGTCACAGTCCCACCAAATATGTTTGTGCGTCCCCCGCTGATTACAAAGCCTCCAACAAAGCCCCTTATTAGGATTATTGTTAATAATTGCTATCTTTACTGGGACAAAGTACCACCTCTGGATCACTTTAAAATGGACTTCTCTATATGCTTGATATTTAATAATTTTCTGTGAGAACGCAAACGCTGTTGACCAATTTTCCAGGTTAATTAAGTTATTACATTATTTTTCCCACTTAAGCATACCTGGAGATTTTTCCATCTTATCCTGTTTTCTTAATATTTTGTAGCATTTGGAAATTATATGTTTCCTGTCATTATAAAGTACTAACTTTTCAAAATTGGTTAAGGATCTGTTTGAGGTAATTAAATATTTCAAATTTAAAATAACTTTTTTAACTCTCTAATATTCCAACCATTTAGACGATGGAAAACTAAAATCAGCACATAATTTGGAAAAATACTTAATTTCACCTTTATCGAACAGATCTCCCAATGTCTGTATATTCCAATTACTCCATTTACGAAGACAGGCCAAGTTAAGAACATTACTTACACCTAACAGTGACATTTCCGAACACGGAATTGTTGAAAGGTTTAGTTTTTTCTTCCACTTAAACCAAAATTTAAACCCTGATTTAATTATTAATGTTGTAATATTATTATTGGGAAATGTATCATACCAAAGCCAATCACTTAATGATAAGCCCTTAGCTAAACATTGTTCTATAGTTATCCACTTATTTTGTTTTGTTTTAGTGGACCAGGGTATAAAATGAGATAGCATTGCAGCCATATAATATTCTTCAACACTAGGGGACGCAATGCCTCCTTTTATAAAGCTCTTCCTAACAATCCTTGAATTAATTCTAGATTTTTTCCCATTATATATAAATGACTCGATCATGGTTTGGTATTTTTTAATTATAGTTTCAGGAACGGATAAAGGCAAACATCTAAATAAATAATTTATTTGCGGTAATATGGACATTTTTACGGCTCCTATTCTACCGAACCAGGATAATCTATTTGATTTCCAATTTATTAGTTGGTTTTTATTTTTTTTCATATAATTTCGAGAAATTAATTTTAGTTAGATTTTCCAATTTTTCAGAGAATTCTATTCCCAAATAATTGAGTTTATTTAACTCCCAATCAATTTTCCAGTTTAAACTGATCTTGAGTACAATTTTCTATTATATCAAGATTGATTTGACATTAAAAAAAGAGTACATGTCTGGGTGTGCGCACTGCGGCATATGTGGATACAGACTCTGTAGGACTGCATGTGCATGTCATATACTGTCCCAACCTGGACCATGTCTCAGTTGCATGTTAACAACTATTGCTGGGAACATGTCACAGATTAATCAGTCTCTAGCAGAGCTGTGTCTGATGCACATGCAGATGACACACTGCACCTGCAGTACACATATTCATATGAGCCATGATCCACAATGCTCATTATGCAGGCCGTGGTTCATCTGCGTAAAACAAGCATCACAGTCAATCACAGGTAGCCATGATGTCAAGGATATGGAAACACATAGCTGTCAATTGTGTATGGAAACTCAAATATTTGTTTTCTTCTATTTCAGTACCCAGGAGGACAATTCCAACCACAGTGGAACATGGGGGCTCCACTGGAGGTGGGAGTGGTTAAGGAAGAAAGTTAGGAAATTCCATAGGACCCTGGGAATCAGTAGTAATGTATGAAATCTATTCGGGAATCAGTAGTAATGTATGAAAACACACTGTCATCGCATGGTTCATGATTTCTAGCATCTGTTTAATATGACGTCATTACGCCTGAGATACAGGAAGTGAAACAGGGGCTTAAATAGCCTCACAGTAACCTCAATTGTTAGCCCATGAGTAAGCCCAGTGAATGGGCGAAACGGGACCGTCGGGAATTACTGATGAGTATCTAACCAGAGGATCAACTTGCAGGGGAATATATTTTCATTAGCATCATGCTGCATCGCAAAGGGGCCAAGTGAACCGCAAGTAGCTGCGATAATGAAATAATAATTATAATTGGACAACCAGAAGTCCATATTTTCTAGAATGATTGGACGCCTAATATTTTGATGCCTTTGATGCCTTTTTGGATTTATATTTTTGATGCCATTTTTGGATTTAATCATAAATCTTTTTTGTGCTATATACATTTATTATATTTCCTCTGTTGATCTAATGTTTTTTCTGGTAGATACCTCAGTATCTTGTTTTTTGGTTTTTAATATCGTTGCTTTTTAATTAAATCTACCACAGTGTTTTTCTATCAATAAAATTTACACAAACCTGATGATTAGCAGATTTCTGCATTATATGAGGATTTGTTATAACATTATATAGAGCCATTCAAATATTTCATCGGGCTAATTTGTGTAGTGCAATTTCAAAATGTACAAAAGGAATAATTATTTGTTCATTATATGATTCAACACGCTTAAGTGTTTGATTTAAACACTGCCATTTATAATAATTTTTTACTTCCCCTCATGGCGTATTTTTTGATTTTTTTAATTCCTAAAATAAAGTTTTTCGAAAATAAATATCTTCTGATATTGAGGTGTTAAGCACCAGGAATCTCCCTTAAAGTTGAGATCAAGTTTAATATGACAGATAAAAACCATATGGTTGCTGTATGCACATTAATGGTTATTTTTATGAAATAGAGTGTTATATGATGTTCCTATGTCACATCCAATTATGGTTACTGTGGTGTCCTGACCACATGTGACCCTAGTAGATGCTATGCATTATCCTTATGATGTTGTCTAACAGTTAACCCTTTTGGTGCCCTTTGAATGCCCACAGCCTCTTGCCCTTCCGATATGTGTATGATATAAAGCTTTGTTATACCATTCTCACGTGTCAGTGTGTTGTCAATGGTTGGGGTTTTGGGACATCCACATATATCACATTTGTGTCACATACCTATATATGTACGTTCAGTGTCGGCATCACCTCTCTGTCAATCACTCCACTGGCTCCCCTTAGCCTCAAGAATAACATTTAAAATCATGACCCTAACTTACAAAGCCCTCAACAATATGCTTCCCCTTACATCTCTGCTCTCATCTCCCCCACCCACCCTCTTCGTTCTGCTAATGACCTTCTTCTTTCTACAACTCTTGTCACCTCCTCTCACTCCCACCTCCAGGACTTTTCTCGTGCTGCCCCTAGTCTCTGGAACTCCTTGCCTCGCTCCACCAGATTATCCCATTGCCTCAAAACATTTAAAACCTCAATTGAAACGCATCTCTTTAAAGAAGCATATCACCTTCCACCCTAACACACTTATCACCTGTTTCTACGCCTTTTACCACTCACCATAACTTAGATTGTAAGTCTGCGAGTTTCTATCCTAAGTACTTTGGGAATTCACCATGGACATTGGAATCCTAGCTCAAAGACAGGGCCCTCTTTCCTTTGCTAAACGTTAATCTGTATTTATCTTTGTCTGAACTTAATTTATGTACAGCGCTACAGAATATGCCTGCACGTTATAAATAAACTACAATAATAAAATGTTAATATGTAAACTAATGAGCCCTAGTTACTATGCAATAGATCAATACATATAATAATAATAATAACTAATATAGTTGTTGTACTGCGAGTTGTCGTCTCGTTGCGGGATGCAGTTGCGGGGGTGGAGGCATGCGGTACATGGCTGCAATGAGCGCCAAAGGCACTCATTGCAGGGGTGATGAGCGCCACAGGCGCTCATTGCGAGTCCCGCGGGGCTTAGCTGCAATGAGCGCCGAAGGTGCTCCATGCAGGGGTGGAGATGAGCTCTTCAGGCGTTCATTGTAAAAGACCCGCGGGACTTAGCTGCAATGAGCGCTGAAGGTCCTCATTGCAGGGATCGAGAGTCAGCGGGATTCAGTGCAAAGCACGCAATACTTTATGGCACGCAATCCTTTACGACTTTAACGTCCAAACCTCTGAACTCAAAAGACCACAAAAAAAAAACCTGAATACTTAAAAAAAGACCTTACTCACACAGCACAAGGGGAGAGCCAGGGAGCCTGTGAGTAAGGCCGCAAGTTAATTTGAGGTATATTTGGCAGAAAAAAATGGAAAAGATTGTGAGCTCCTTAGAATATTGATTGCTGAATATTTCAGACAAATAGGTAAAGTATACTAATTAATTAATTTATTAGTTATTAATAAAAAAACATGGAAAAAGGAAAATTGTTATATTTTATACTGCTCTCATTTACAAATAGATGCTTAGCTGTTTAGGTTTGGCATATATGAAAATTAAATATAATAGGTTTATTTATTAATTCATTTATTCTATAAATTAATACAAATTAAATTACATTTGGTTAATTAGGACATTTTAGCAGGGCATCATTTAAGGACTGCTGTAATAGATGTTTAGCTCTTTAAGTTTAATTATTAATCAAAAAACATTTTTTTGAAAATGTATGTATATTATACTGCTCACATTTACAAATAGATGATTAACTGTTTAGGTTTTGCATATATGAAAAATAAATATAATAGGCTGATTATGAATTCATTTATTCTATAAATGAATACAAATGAAATTACATTTTGTTAATTAGAACATTTTAGCTGGACACCATTTAAGAACTGCTGTAAGAGATGTTTAGCTCTTTAAGTTTGCCATGTATGCACTATATTTTTAAAATAATAATTCTAAATGCTTTTCATGTCATTTTACAGTTTGCAGCTCTCTGACAATGCAGCTCTCTGGATGAACAGAGAGTGTGAGATCTGCTGCATTTAAACTGCAATTATTTGAAGCGTACAGGTATATCAAATGTTCTATTGCATGTGGCCCTTATTTATGAATACATAATTAGTGATGTCGCAAACATCAAATTTTTGGTTCGCAAACAGCGGACGCGAATTTCCAGCAAATGTTCGCGAACGGGCGAACCCGGCGAACCGCCATAGACTTCAATGGGCAGGCGAATTTCAAAACCCACAGGGACTCTTTCTGGCCACAATAGTGATGGGAAAGTTGTTTCAAGGAGACTAACACCTGGACTGTGGCATGCCGGAGGGGGATCCATGGCAAAACTCCCACGGAAAATTACATAGTTGATGCAGAGTCTGGTTTTAAGCCATAAAGGGCATAAATCACCTAACATTCCTAATTCTTTTGGAATAACATGCTTTAAAACATCAGGTATGATGTTGTATCGATCAGGTAGTGTAAGGGTTACACCCACTTCACAGTAACAGACCAATCTCCCCGTTTAATGCACCGCAAACAACCGCAAACAGTCCCTTTGCACAACCGCAAACTCCCCATTTGCACAAGGTTGGATACCAAGCTAGCCATGTCCCGTTCCTTGTCCTTACTGATATCATTGAAGGTCTCTTCCTCCACCCAGCCACCAAGGGTCCCCGAAATGTGACAACAAGCCCCCTGGGATGCCTGCTGTGTTTGGTCTTCCACCTCCTCAAAGCCACCTTCCTCCTCTGACTCCTCTTCTTCAGACTCCCAGAGTCTGGGGGCTTCCACTGCACAGCATGGCATATTATACACAGGTCAGAGTCTGGGGGCTTCCACTGCACAGCATGGAATATTATACACAGGTCAGAGTCTGGGGGCTTCCACTGCACAGCAAGTAGTACTATTCCTATCGGTTTAATCCCTGTTATGTCCACTATCAGGGGACGTGTATAGGGCATGGATTTTTGGAAGCGGGAGATGGAAAAAGATGCTTGGTTGGTCCTCCCACTTCAAATTTGGGGCACTGCGCGTGCAATCTAAGGTGCCACCAGATATGAGTGTCACTGGGCACTGGCAAAAGTTGGCAGAGTAGATGCAATAGGCCTCACACACACGCCTGTAGGCAGGCAACTGATATTCAATCTATTACAGTTAAAAAAGTGTTGTTTTATGTCACTGTACACTACGGTTGCACCAGATATGACGTATCACTGTGCACTGGCAAAAGTTGGCAGAGTAGATGCAATAGGCTTCACACACACTTCTGTAGGCAGGCAATTGCTATTCAATCTATTACAGTCAAAAAAGTGTTGTTTTATTTCACTGAGCACAATATAAGCTGTGAGCCTGACACAGGCAGGCAACTGAAATTAGATTAAAGGAAAAAAGTTTTTTTTTTTTTCAATGTATGGTACACCAACTATGACTGGTGAAACAGAGCAGAATATTACCCTTTCCTTCAGATGGAAGGCTCTGGAAGGGAGTGTATGCTGCTGATTGGCTGGAATGTGTCTGCTGACTATGAGGTGCAGGGTCAAAGTTTCCTCAATGATAAAGTATAGGGGGCGAACCGAAAAGCGCATGTGTTTGCCGTCCGCTGCGAACGCGAACATGCCAAAATCGCTGCGAATAGTCCGCGGGCAAACTGTTCGCGACATCTCTATACATAATAAGCACTTTACGTTTTGCCTTGATTAAATTAAACATAATACGACTTAAAAAATATATTAACTAATCAATGAAAAATTTAAAGATTGATGAGAATTAAACATAATACCAAAATAAAAATAATTAGTAATTTATTAATTGTGGAAAATGTTTAAAGTGAACAAATATAGCAGGATATTAATAAAAAAAATGTAAAAAGCTTTTTTGTCTCATTTTATAATTTGCAGCTGTCTTTCAATGCTCAACGTAGAAGAACAGTTTGCAATCGGAAGCATTTAACCTGCAATTACTACACTACATCACAGGTATATTGAATAAAACTTTTGAAGAAATATATAGGTTTCACAAATGAGAAGTTCATGAATTCATGTGGAGTATTGGGAGTTAATTTTCCCATTGCTGTGTTAATTCATTAATTCATTTTATAATGACCTCATTGATGAATGAATGTTTACCTCTTTAGGTTTTGTATTTAGGACAATTAAACATAATACATAAAATAAAAATAATTTTTCATAAATTAATTGTTGAAAATAATACAAAGGAGCCCTTAATAGGCACAACAGATTATTAAGATAATACTTTAAGATAAAATACATTTTTCAAAATACACATGAAATGTGAATTACACACAAAAAATGCAGATGAAGGTAAGCAAAAGAAAATCGAAGGCATGTCATGTTTGGCATTATTTGTTTGTTATATAATAAAACATGAAATTACAAATCAAAAAAAAATTAATGTCTATTTACAATTACTGATTACAATGGCGGACAACGCAGAACAACAAAAAGAAACCACCTCCCCCCCAAAAAAAGTAAAGGGAACAGAAGCAAAGATGGAGAGATGAACAGTCGCCAGAGAGAAGGGTAAGAGAAAAAGAGCGTCAGAGACTTGCCAACAAAAGACCAATGACTATAAAAAGTAAAACACATAATATATGTCAAACACTGAAAAATGAGAGTCAAATGGATATAAAAAAAATGTTTAGACTCTTATTTAATGCTTTAACAGTTGAAACACATTATGGGTTACTGAATGTGGTTTGTCAGTTTTGTGGGGCTTATCATTTTGAGAAAGTAAGACCAAGAGATAGGGAGTTTATTAGTTGCTGTCAAAAAGGAAAGGTAAGACTGCCAGAAAGACACACATTTCCACAATATTTAAAAAATACAATGACTGATGTAACATTTACAAATAGTGATGTCGCAAATGTTCGCCAACCGGCGAACCCGGCGAAACGCCATAGACTTCAATGGGCAGGCGGATTTTAAAACCCACAGGGACTCTTTCTGGCCACAATAGTGATGGAAAAGTTGTTTTAAGGAGACTAACACCTGGACTGTGGCATGCCGGAGGGGGATCCATGTCAAAACTCCCACGAAAAATTACATAGTTGATGCAGAGTCTGGTTTTAATCCATAAAGGGCATAAATAACCTAACATCCCCCTCCATCATCATCCTCCCCTGTATCTCTTTACCCCCTCCCTCATCATCCTCCCCTGTGTCTCTTTCACCCCTTCCTCATCACCCTCCCCTGTGTCTCATCCCCCCTCCCTCATCATCCTCCCACCTCCCTCATCATCCTCCCCTGTATCTCTTTACCCCCTCCCTCATCATCCTCCCCTGTGTCTCTTCCCCCCTCCATCATCATCCTCCCCTGTGTCTCTTTCCCCCCTCCGTCATTATCCTCCCCTGTGGCTCTTTCCCCCCTTCCTCATCACCCTCCCCTGTATCTCTTTACCCCCTCCCTCATCATCCTCCCCTGTGTCTGTTTCCCCCCTCCCTCATCATCCTCCCCTGTGTCTCTTCCCCCCTCCCTCATCATCCTCCCCCCTCCCTTGATGATAAGGGGGGGGGGAGAGAGACAGGGATAAGTGTGAGGGGTGTTAGGGTAAGGGGTGTTAGGGATAAGGGTGAGGGGATTAGGTGTTAGGGTGAGGGGTGTTAGGGCTAAGTGTGAGGGGTGTTAGGGTGAGGGGTGTTAGGGATAAGTGTAAGGGGTGTTAGGGTGAGGCATGTTAGGAATAAGTGTGAGGGATGTTAGGTCTTAGGGATAAGTGTGAGAATGTTAGGGTTAGGTGTTAGGTTAAGGGCTGTTAGGGATAAGTGTAAGGGGGTATTAGGGTTAGGTGTTAGGGTGAGAGGTGTTAGGGATAAGTGTGGGGGGTGTTAGTGTAAGGGGTGTTAGGGATAAGTGTGAGGGGTGTTAGGGTTAGGTGTTAGGGTGAGGGATGTTAGGGTTAGGTGTTAGGGATAAGTGTGAGGGGTGTTAGGGTTAGGGTAAGGGGTGTTAGGGATAAGTGTGATGGGTGTTAGGGTAAGGGATGTTAGGGTTAGGTGTTAGGGTAAGGGCTGTTAGGGATAAGTGTAATGGGGTATTAGGGTTAGGTGTTAGGGTGAGGCATGTTAGGAATACGTGTGAGGGGTGTTAGGTCTTAGGGATAAGTGTGAGAATGTTAGGGTTAGGTGTTAGGTTGATAAGTGTTATGGATAAGTGTGAGGGGTGTTAGGGTTAGGGTAAGGGGTGTTAGGGATAAGTGTGATGGGTGTTAGGGTAAGGGATGTTAGGGTTAGGTGTTAGGGTAAGGGCTGTTAGGGATAAGTGTAAGGGGGTATTAGGGTTGAGTGTTAGGGTGAGGGGTGTTAGGGATAAGTGTGAGGGGTGTTAGTGTAAGGGGTGTTAGAAATAAGTGTGAGGGGTGTTAGGGTTAGGTGTTAGGGTGAGGGATGTTAGGGTTAGGTGTTAGGGATAAGTGTGAGGGGTGTTAGGGTTAGGGTAAGGGGTGTTAGGGATAAGTGTGATGGGTGTTAGGGTAAGGGATGTTAGAGTTAGGTGTTAGGGTAAGGGCTGTTAGGGATAAGTGTAATGGGGTATTAGGGTTAGGTGTTAGGATGAGGCATGTTAGGAATACGTGTGAGGGGTGTCAGGTCTTAGGGATAAGTGTGAGAATGTTAGGGTTAGATGTTAGGTTGATGGGTGTTATGGATAAGTGTGAGGGATGTTAGGGCTAGGGTAAGGGGTGTTAGGGATAAGTGTGATGGGTGTTAGGGTAAGGGATGTTAGGGTTAGGTGTTAGGGTAAGGGCTGTTAGGGATAAGTGTAAGGGGGTATTAGGGTTAGGTGTTAGGGTGAGGGGTGTTAGGGATAAGTGTGAGGGGTGTTAGTGTAAGGGGTGTTAGGGATAAGTGTGAGGGGTGTTAGGGTTAGGTGTTAGGGTGAGGGATGTTAGGGTTAGGTGTTAGGGATAAATGTGAGGGGTGTTAGGGTTAGGGTAAGGGGTGTTAGGGATAAGCGTGAGGGGTGTTAGGGTTAGGGTAAGGGATGTTAGGTAAAAGTGTGAGGGGTGTTAGGGTTAGGGTGAGGGGTGTAAGGGATAAGTGTGAGGGGTGTTAGGGTTAGGTGTTAGGGTGAGGGGTGTTAGGGATAAGTGTTAGGGGTGTTAGGGTTAGGTGTTAGGATGAGGGATGTTAGGGTTAGGTGTTAGGGATAAGTGTGAGGGGTGTTAGGGTAAGGGGTGTTAGGGATAAGTGTGAGGGGTGTTAGTGTTAGGGTGAGGGGTGTTAGAGATAAGTGTGAGGGGTGTTAGGGTTAGGTGTTAGGGTGAGGGGTGTTAGGGATAAGTGTAAGGGGTGTTAGGGTTAGGTGTTAGGAATGTTAGGGTTAGGTGTTAGGGATAAGTGTGAGGGGTGTTAGGGTAAGGGGTGTTAGGGATAAGTGTGAGGGGTGTTAGGGTTAGGGTGAGGGGTGTTAGGGATAAGTGTGAGGGGTGTTAGGGTTAGGTGTTAGGGTGAGGGGTGTTAGGGATAAGTGTAAGGGGTGTTAGGGTTAGGTGTTAGGGTGAGGGATGTTAGGGTTAGGGATAAGTGTGAGGGGTGTTAGGGTTAGGTGCTAATGTGAGGGGAGGATGATGATAAGGGGGGAAGAGGCACAGGGGTGTCCTTGCAGCAGAGATCAAAAGAGTCCTTCAGGACTGTATTGCACACTGTGTACAGTAGCCTAGCTATGGTTTTCCCTATTGATGCAGTATCACCTACACTCAGCCTCCTCTCAGTAAGACTGCAAGTTAGTTATGATTCCAAAATGGCTGCTGTCCATGAGGTAAAAGGGTGTGGAAGGCAAGGTATGATGCTGATTGGCTGGAATGTGTCTGCTGACTGTGAGTTGCAGGGTCAAAGTTTGCTCAATGATAAAGTATAGGGAGCGGATCGAATATCGCATATGTTCGCAGTTCGCCGCGAACGCGAACATGCTATGTTCGCCGGGAACAGTCCGCCTGCGAACTATTCGCGACATCTCTATTTACAAATTATAAAAATTTGAAACAAAACATCAGGTCTTATAACAGTGCCATTTAATTTGCTTCTATGGCTGCAACATTAGCAGAAAATGTGCCAGGCCATGGACCTTACTGTTTTAAAGTGCAAGGCCAGATTTATCACAGCACTTCACATTTACAACCAGAAGGAGGAAAGAGCAAAGGAAATTTGCATAGTTATATGTCCTAGATACAATGGAAGTAGTTCAACAACGTATGACACTTGCTGAAAATCAAAAATGTTTAGCCACTGTTTTTAAAGAGCCTGATAAGATTATAGAGAACAACCCATATAGTCAAGCATACAAAAAAGTAGCTGAAGTAGAAAGAGAACAACAGACACATGCTTAAATAAATCATTTGCCAATGCCAAGAGTAAATATGGTTCTTATAAGAGATCGGCATTGTGATCAAAGGCGTTATAATTTACCAACATCAAATGAGGTTGCCAGGGTGTTTCAAAATGAAGATGGTGAACCACTATTTGAACGGGATATTAGAATATATCCAAGAAATCCAGACCAACCATTCATAAATATAAATATATTAAGTACTAATTTGGATCCCATGACATATCCAATTTTTTTTCCAAACGGTGAGCCAGGATGGCAAACAAAATTACAAATTTAAAGTTACAAAAATAGTAAAGTTCGTGTCAGAAACAATATTTCCATGCTGGAATATAAAGTGGCACAAACTGCTATTCGTGATGTCTTTAATCCCATTTTATGTGGCAGCAAACACACACAGCAATGGATCATTGATTCATATCTAAAAGTAGAAGCAAATAATATAATTGTTATCAAATTTCAACAAATAAATTTAGGGTAGAACAATATTGTGGACTGATGTATTATGTACTTAGCTGATTTAGCTACAAACAGAGAACTTCAAGCTGGAAGAGCTATCATTTTGCCATCTTCTTTGTAAGGATTGCCTCGCAATATGCAAGAAAGATATAATGATGCAATGGCTATTGTAACTAAATTTGGCAAAACAGATTTATTCATAACATTTACATGTAATCCACAATGGCCAGAGATAGTTGAAAATTTTAAACAGGGACAGATCGACCAGATTTAGTGGCAAGAGTATTTAAAATAAAACTCAATGCATTAATAATATATGACATAACCATCACACACATTTTTGATGAATGTCTGGCTTTTGTTTATACCATTGAATTTCAAAAAAGAGGACTTCCAAATGCACACCTACATTTTATACTGCAAGAAAAAGATAAATTAAAAACACTGGAGAGAGTGAATTCACTAATTAGTGCTAAACTTCCACATCCAGAAAAATATTCTAAACTCTATCACATTGCAACACGTTGTATGATTCATGGTCCATGTCGAGATATTAATTCCCAATCACCATGTATGGAAAATAAAAAATGCACTAAAGTATTCCCAAAATAATTTAGACGGCAAACCTATGCTAATTGTGATGGATATATTTTGTATAAAAGAACAGAAAGACAAACTGCAATGGTTGATAGAAAAGTTGTAGATAATAGATATGTGGTTCCATATAATCCACAATTGCTGATTAAGTACAATGCACACATAAATGATGCACGCTATGTAAGTGATCCTGAAGCAATGTGGCGGCTGCTCAAATTTGAAATGCATAATCGCTCATATGCTGTGTATTGATTAGCTGTACATTTGCCACAAAGACAATTAGTTTACTTTAATGCTAGAGATGAAAGAAATGCTCTGGCTCAAAATAAAAATAGAGAAACAACACTTACTGCATGGTTTATATTAAATTCCAGGACACTGAGGCAAGACAATTTTTATACATTGAGATTCCATATAACTATGTTTTCATCAATGGCCAATGGCGACAAAAAAAAAGAAGTGGAAATAAAATTATCCCAAGAATTTATACGGTTAGTCCAAGAGACATTGAACGCTTACTTCTTTTAAATGTTCCTGGTGCACAAAGTTATGAACATGTATGCACAGTAAATGACATAGTTTATGATACCATTCAATTAGCTGCTTGACATTGAAACTTCCTTGCAGATGATACTGAATGGAAGAGATGTCTACAAGAAGCAGCAATATGTCAAATGCCAAAGCAGATGAGAGAACAGTTTGCATTAATTTGCATATTGTGTAATGTACCTGATTCATTAGCTTTGTGGGAAACATTTAAAGTAAATATGTGTGCAGATTTCTTGAAACGTTACAATAAGTCCATAGCTGAATTAAAAGCATTAATGGAAATTCAAGAAGTCTTTCTTTGTCATGGTTTAAATTGTGCAAATTTTAATCTGCCAGATCCAGGAATGATTGATGAAATAAACTTTGAAGACTATGAGTCTGATGTGGAACAACAAAAAACTGAGAAAAAAATAGCAACTTACATTGCAGTTAGAAGTATTTAACACCATAAAAAACGCAATAGATGATGACGTGCTCAAAGAGCGTTATTTCTATCTGGATGGACCTGGAGGCTCAGGAAAAACGTATCTATATAATTTACTGATGAGTTGCATTTGAGCTAAATGTGAAATAGCTAAGGCCTATGCAACAACTGGAATTGCAGCACTATTGTTAGAAGGTGGGAGAACTGAGCATAGTGGATTTAAACTTACAGTTCCCATTTTGGAAACATCAGTGTCAGATATTCGAATGAAATCATTGCAAGCTAAAAAAAGACAGAAAACTAAATTTGTTATCATAGATGAAGCAACAATGATGTCATGCCATGCCCTGCATTGATAGTTTGTTGCTCAAAATCATGGCTACAGATTTGCCTTTTGGGGGAAAGGTGATGTTGTTAGGTGGAGATTTTAGGCAAACATTACCTGTTGTTGTCCATGACAATCGGACACAGATTCTCGAAACATGTATAAATGCAAGTCCACTATGGAAAATATTTACACATCTTAAATTAGAAAAAAAAATATGAGATCAGAGGGCCAAAAATGAATTCAATGATTGGATAATTAACATTGGCGAAGGTAAGTAATTTATCTGAAGATCCTGTGGAAATACCACAGGAAATGATTTGTAAAGATTCACTAATATCAGCTGTAATCCAATATGGAATAATTCACAATGAAGAATCAGACCTTGCACAAAAAAGTAATATTAACATTGCATCTGAATAATAACATTTTAAAATGAATAAATGTGACACAGAAAAACTATTACAGTGCAGATTCTGTTCTGGCTGATGACAAAGATAGAGAGGCCAACTAAAAATAGGTGCAATCGCCATGTTTCTGAGAAATATGAACCCAAAGAAAATACTTTGTAATGGGACAAGATTAATTGGGCAGGATTTAAGAGATAATTTCCTACATGCAGAAATTCTGAATGGTACCCATAAAGGTGAATAAGTTTTTATGCCAAGAATTGATTTGGCTCCAAGTGAGAGTGGTTTGCCTTTTGTCCTTCAAATGAGACAACTTCCCGTTATCATGGCATTTGCTATGACCATTTATAAATCACAAGGACAAACTTTTAAGTCTGTTGGAGTCTTTTTAGAGGAACAAGTATTTGCCCATGGAAAACTCTATGTGGCTTGTTTTCCGCTGCAAAATTCCAGTAAACATTAAAGTTTTAGTGGAAAAAAACGAAAAAATGGAAAACAAGAAATTTAAAATTAACATTGACAAACGTGAAAGTCTGTTGGAATCTTTAGTAAGCACTATTTGACCAGAGACAACTCGATGTCCCATTTGCACTATAAATTAATGTTTGGAAGTGAACATCAGTTATTAAAAGATGGAGAAGTGAAACCTTATTTGCACCAAAACAATTATATGTGCCATTTTCATACATTTCAAGTTTAGCTGTTATTAAAGGAATTTACTATTTGTACTGTAAATATTGTATCTTAGAAGATGTTGTAAGTTTAATAAAAATATTAAAACAATTACCCAGTGCTTCCCAAACTGGTTGGTTAAACGTAACAAACAGGTTCAGAAATGAAAACAACACTGTGTTAACATAGGTGACGCACAGACAGTCTAAATGCCCTGTGCATTACTCTGTCACTTAGTCTAACATTCATATTACAACCTGTATGGGTACCATTGAATCTACTTAGCACTTGCATTGTATTTATTTATCGGTTTCAATGTATGGCATTAGGGGTTTTAGGGGATGTCAGTAGGGAGATTATTGCATTTCTTTGGGACTTCTAATGAATAATTAAACAGAAAGTATTGATCGAGGGAGTAAGCCAATTACCAGTATCTGGTGTCAGGAAGGAATTTTTTTTCCCCCCCAATTAGAAACAATTGGCTAAGTTTCACTTGGGTTTTTAATGTTTGCCTTCCTCTGTATTCAATATTGAAAAAAGTTATGAATTGTTTCAAAATCATTTTACACTTCCTTTAAATATTCATGTATATGTTACAATAAATAAAAGGTACTATTTCACAAAAGTATGGTTTTTGAGTTGAATAAAGATATAAATTGCATGTTATAACAATAAATATATTGACTCATTATTTTAAAAAAAATGGTCCTTTTTCATACAAATGAAATAACACATGGAAAAATACAGGTAATAACTATAAACAAAACAAAAAAAGGGAAATTTACCAAAAACAAAATATATATGTCATCATGTCAGAGGGGGAAGACTCTCACATTGGGTGCAAAACAACATTCTCTGCATTCTCATTTTATTGCCGTCATTTTGTGATGGGCAAGTCGCTAGTAATAATAAAAATAGTAATAATAGCATTCGATATCATATAATAATATATATTGTATATAATACACATAAAGAGTTAATACACATGCAAATGTCCAGTTATCAACATTCCCCTGAGGGCCTAATAGGAATATGATAGGTGATACTGGGGTGGGTTGCCAGTTCCTCCTCTAGTGGACTGTGATTTGTCTGACCTCTATGCTATGACCTGCCCACCTACAGTGACCCTACACAGTATAGCTCACAGCTTCATTGTAGTATACAAGCCCCTTCACCACCACCACATAGCAATCCAAAAGGGGACCAGGGGAACATACACCACACTATTCTATTCTAACCCATCAGAAGGGCTGCATAAACACATGGAGGATGTGCAGAGGCACGTGGATCAACAGCCAACTTACCTCCATCAGGGGTTATCTCCCCTATGCCCATCCTGGAAAGTCCCAAGGCATTGCTGGTGGTCATGTACCGAGATGTATAGCCATTCCCATTTGGTAACCTCCCATTAGGTTTTGCTATTCAACAATTTACATTAGTGTGGTGCATGTTCCCCTGGTCCCCTTGTGGATTGCTAAGTGGAGGTGGTGAAGGGGCTTGTGTACCTGAATGAAGCTGTGAGCTATACCAGTGTAGGTGGGCAGGTGATAGCAGAGAGGTCAGACAAATCACAGTCCACTAGAGGAGGAACTGGCACCCCACTTCAGTATCTTTGGCATGCAAACACTGTGGAACAGCGAAGGGAGTGCCCTAGCTAAATGTGCTGCAGTCCATAGTGTCACAGGGAGTCAGACACAGCTGAAGGACTGAATAATCAACATATGATAAAATAAAATATTTTTTTAATGCCTATTTTTTATTGTGCGATTATTGTGGAAGTAATTGTAATGCCTTGTCATGTTTTCCCCATATTTTAAAGTGTGTTTATACAGTCTTTTATTATTATTATTATTATTATTATTATTATTATTATTATTATCTTTTATTTGTATCGCGCCAACAGGGGATAAGAACAGGGGAAATACAAGTTTAACAAATTCAAAAGATGAAGAGCCCTGTTTCGAGTTTAGAATCTTAGCAGAAAGTGCTTTATCCCAAAGCACCCTACAAGACTGGAAACTCGCTACTTACAACAGTGTTGAGAACATTTCTGTAAACCCTTTGCGGGTCCTATTAGGATGCTGTAATGTTTTTGCCTCCATTTGTGGGTTACAGGATTGAACACCAGGGCGTCTTTAGAAATTTGTTGCAATTTAATAGAACATAACAGTTACGGGTTTAACAGAACAAAGGATGTGCGGGCACGCAGTTCAATTTTCAACATCCCTTGGGTTTTTTTTCGCCCTTACCCTGCAAGTCGTTGGCGGATTGCTTTACGGGGCCAATTTAATAGCCATGAGTCTTACGGGCTATGTTACGGGCTATGGTTTTACACGTTGAGGAAATTTAATAGGGCTGATAGACTAGTATATATATATTAAATCATAGGAACCATACACATTTCTTCCTAAAGGCTTCTCCGTATAAAAGTGGAACAGCTCCTGACCCATTATTACTCTTAGGTCTCTGGTCTTTTTTCTTTGCATTTTACTGAACTATTACGTAGTTCATCTTATAATCAGAAAACCACATTATTTATACCAATCCATTTTTAATCATTCAAATCTGAATTTTATAAGACAAGCTTGTAATGAGTGTAGTTTTAAAAATTACAAAGTTTTAAAGTTCAGTTACTTGCAGAGCAAATGTTATCAAATAGATGAATTCCTCAATTACAATTCAGTATTTAGAATATAAGCTCTATATTGTAGTGACAACAAAAAAGTTTCAGCTGCATACAGAGAAGCAACATATTTAAAATAATAAAGGATAGGGCATGACATGATATTTTGCATCAGTGGCAACCAAAGGGTAGATCTTACTGTGTATTTAAAAGGTAATTGTAAGAACAGCAACCCTATTGGCACTTGAGCTCTTAATTATATATAAACTAGTGACTTGCCCGTCAAAAAATGACGGCAATGAAATTGTAAGGCAGGTAATGCTGTTTGCCACACAATGTAAGGCTTTTAGTACTCTGAGTACCTTTGGCACTCATTTCGAGCCTCACGCTGTGCGCCTTTGGCACCCATTGTGAGCCTCTCCCCTGATGTACTTTTGGTCGTCTGAGCACCTTCACAAGCTCATTGCAAGCCCCGTACTTTTGCTCCACTGAGCACCCTGGCCGTTCATTGTGAGCTCCTCGCTTAGCGCCTTTGGCAAACCGAGTCTCACCTGCTCTGTTTTTTTTTTTAATATAAATATATTTGTTTATAGCAATTAATTAATTAAATAATAAATTCAAATACTTTACCTATTTGTAATGAATATATCCAGGAATCAATATGCTGGAGAGCTAACAATCGCTATTGTTTTTCTGCAGAATACAATATACATTTGGACTGTTTTTGATCTGAGGCGAAAGTGTCAGCAATGTGGCAAGTATACAGCGTAAATAGGCTGCGTGCGCAAGGCTAAACTGTTTGTTTAGTTGTGTAATGCGGTATTTTAGAATGGTAATGTTATTAGTTTCAAGTTAGTGTTGTAAAATGGCGGCGAGTGTGTATGTGTTACGTGGGTCTCGAGCATTTTCCGTCTTTCCTAATAGTGTATTTTGTACCTCGTATGTTCCTGGGTAAAAGTCGTATGTGCCTGGCGGTGTTTTGCATGTTTAGGGTTCGTGTAGCCTTGTTTTCGTTTTTTCGGCGGCCATTTTTTCTCTCGCTTAGGCGATTTTCGAGTGGTGAAACTCTGCAAATTTAAATTTAATTCACGTGCAACCTCACTCCCAGATGTCCTGGCTGTCCCCCCGTGCTTTGTGTGATGTTTTTAGTATTTTTTTTTGTATTTGTATTTGTTGTGTTTTTTTTCGTGTTTTGTCGTGTTTTTGGATGTGCGCGGTTCAGCCGTTAAGTTTGTATTTTTTGCGAGTCATATATTATTTTCTCTAAGTGGCAGTTTTCTTTTCAAAGTGTTACAGGACGTAATATTTTCAGGCGACTTTTTTCAAAGTGCTACGGGTCTTGCACTGTGAATTGTGTATTTGAGTTCTCTGTTGATCTGTAGTCCCGCGGGTCGTAGGTATGATACTTAATGCGTGCGGGGTCGTAGGGATGAGCGCCTAGGGTGCTCATCTCCACAAGTGCAAGGAGCGCCTTTGGTGAACCTTGCCTGGCAGCAACCGAGCACGTAGTTTTAACGTTGCGTTACCAGTGTTTTTTGGCAAGCCTGTGCTGCTAAGAACTATTTATGTGATGAAACATACAATCTATAGTGATAAACATATCAATAAATGTACTAGTCAATTGCCCGTCACAAATGACGGGATAATATTTAATTTTTCTCCTCCCCGCTCCCCTGTGTCTCTTCCCCACTCTCCCTCTCCTGTGTCTTGTCCCCTTCCCCCTCCCCTGTGCCTCTTCCCCCTTTCCCTCCCCTGTGTCTCTCCCCCCTCTCCCTCCCCTGTGTCTCATTCCCCCACTCTGCCTCCCCTGTGTCTTTTTCCCCATCTCCCTCCCCTGTGTCTCTTCCCCCTCCCTCCCCTATGTCTCTTTCCCCCTCTTCCTCCCCTGTGTCTCTTTTCCCCCTCTCCCTCCCCTGTTTCTCTTTCCCCCCTCTCCCTCCCCTGTGTCTCTTTCCCCATGTATCTTCTACCCTCTCCCTCCCCTGTGTCTCTTTCCCCCTCCCTCCTCTGTGTCTCTTTCCCCTGTCTCTCTCTCTCTAACCCTCCTGTGTCCTCCCTACTTCTTCTCCACTCCTTCTCTCCCCTCCTACTCTCTGTACTAGTCAATTGCCCGTCATAAATGACGGGATAATATTTCATTTTTCTCCTCCCCGCTCCCCTGTGTCTCTTCCCCACTCTCCCTCTCCTGTGTCTTGTCCTCTTCCCCCTCCCCTGTGCCTCTTCCCCCTTTCCCTCCCCTGTGTCTCTCCCCCCTCTCCCTTCCCTGTGTCTCATTCCCCCACTCTGCCTCCCCTGTGTCTTTTTCCCCCATCTCCCTCCCCTGTGTCTCTTCCCCCTCCCTCCCCTATGTCTCTTTCCCCCTCTTCCTCCCCTGTGTCTCTTTCCCCCCTCTCCCTCCCCTGTTTCTCTTTCCCCCCTCTCCCTCCCCTGTGTCTCTTTCCCCATGTATCTTCTACCCTCTCCCTCCCCTGTGTCTCTTTCCCCCTCCCTCCTCTGTGTCTCTTTCCCCTGTCTCTCTCTCTCTCCCCTCCTGTGTCCTCCCTACTTCTTCTCCACTCCTTCTCTCCCCTCCTACTCTCTCCTTCCCTCTCCCTTGTAAGCCTCACAATGAGTGTCTTTGGCCTTGGTTTTAATTGCAGCATCAAATAAAGCATTTACATTTTTCTATTGTTGAAATGCATAATGTCCTAAAACTGAGCGAAGGGTGTTAAAGTCTGTATCATTTGCCCATCTCACAGTATGTCTTTTTAATAGAGAGATGACATTGTGTATCCTTATATAATCTCAGGAGTAGGTTTCGGGCTTGGGGGGAACAGTAACTGACAGGAATTCTTGAATCTCCTTTATTGATTTTGATCCCCTTTGAACTGCCCCGGTAGGGAGAATTCTGGTTCTGGGTACTAAAACTTGAGACCGTGCTCTTCATGGTGTAAAAGAACAGAAAATGTTTTTTATTTTTTATTTTATCTAAATTATAATAATAACACCTAAAAATCTAAGGTCATAATCACTTCTTTAATAGAGCTCACCCAGAACCTAGTTCTGACCCGCACAATGATACGTGATGGTTCTTGTTATTATCTCTGATAGCAGAGATAGAACCAGACCATTATTGGACCCTCGGGACAATCACAGGAACAAATGAATTATCAATCAGAGCAGCAGAGTTACCGGCTGTAACTCTTCTTTTAGGCTGGTGTAGAAGTATTAACCCCTATGATCAGAGTTAATTCTTGCCTCAATAATGAGCACACACTAATTATGTATGACCACCTGAACACAATTTTTGACAGTTACCTTTAACCAACCTGCACACTCCCTGATCCCAGCCAAGTGCCTGTCAATCACTTGATTTCTACCTTTCTTAACACCCAACCGTGGTGCTGTAGCCTAACTGGCTCTGTGTACTGAGTAGGGTATTCACACTTTAGTTTATGCTAAGTTTCCCCTGTCAGGACGCTAGCTGTCGAAGGAACCATCATGGCTATTTAGATTTGTATCACTCTTCCCTGAATTACAGTTCCTGGTTCCTCCAAGTATGACTTTTGAAGTCTTTCCAAACTCCCTCAGCCTATTAACCCCTAACTCTGACCCTAAACCCCAAGGATTCAGGTGATATGTTTTATTATATTCCTCAGGGGAAAACGATAATTTTGATGGGATTCTCATACTTAACAGTACATATATAAGTCATCTATGTTACCAAATGCAATGTTAACCAACTCATGCCAACAGTGATGTACATGCTAGCATGACTGTGACATTAATAATATTTTTTTCAATGTGACAATGGAAGAAAAACTGTGTATAACCGAAGAAGGCAAGTTTAAGTATATACGTGTGATTTAAACACATAACATTTCCATCATTTAGTCTTTTACTAAACTGTTCAGGCATTCATCTCAATGTTCCTTCTGCTATAAAAAAGTTATTTCAGCATTATTGTTAGGCATGAGTAAATGGTACTTTTTTGGCTACTTAATATTTGACAGATTGCTTTACAATATGCTCTTTTGAATTACTTGACTTTATATCAACTATAATAATTCTGGTAAGTGTGTAAAGCTCCTAAGTCCATACAGAGCTGTGCGGGGTTGCGGCAGTGGCCGCAAGCGCACACACATGGTGTGCACGCATTGCGCAGCAGAGATGCGCATACGCAGCTCGCGACGACAGCCGCGAGCTGCAGAGGAGGAGGGGGGAGGAAGACACAGGGGAGAGGGAGGGTAAGACACAGGGGAGAGGAGGAATACACAGGGAGGGGGAGTGGGAGGAAGACATGTGGGAGAGGGGGAAAGATACAGGGGAGAGGGAGGAAGAGACAAAGATGAGGGGAGAGGGGGGAAAGACACAGGGGAGGGGAGAGTGGGGGAAGAGACACAGGGGAGGGGGAAGAGAAACAAGGAAGGGCAGAGGGGGGGAAAACACAGTGGAGGGGAGGGGGAAGAGAAACAGGGGAGGAGAAGAGACATAGGGGAGAATGGGTAAGAGACACAGGGGAGAAACACAGAGGAGGGGAGAGGGAGAAAGAGACACAGGGGAGGAGAGAGGGAAAAGAGACACATGGGGAGGTAAGGGGGAAGAGACACAGGGGAGGGAAGGGGGGACATTACACAGGGGGGCACAGGGGAGGGAAGGGGGAGAGACACAGGGAAGGGGGGAGACACAAGGGAGGGAGGGAGGAGGAAGACACAGGGGAGAGAGGGAGGAAGACACGGGGAGAGGGGGAAAGATACAGGGGAGAGGGAGGAAGAGACAAAGATGAGGGGAGAGGGGTTGAAAGACACAGGGGAGAGTGGGGGAAGAGACACAGGGGAGGAGAAGAGACATAGGGGAGAATGGGTAAGAGACACAGGGGAGAGGGAAGAGACACAGGTGAGGGGAGAGGGAAAAAGAGACACAGGGGAGGAGAGAGGGAAAAGAGACACATGGGGAGGGAAGGGGGAAGAGACACAGGGGAGTAGGGAGATAAATATTAAAATTATCCCATGTACCCAGATAGTGGGGCAATCTCTTTGAAGAAATGGGATCAGTTTTACCATTTTAACACGTGCCCATCCAGGGCCTATATTAGTTTACTCAGTCCCAACAAGTCGATAGGCCCCTGGATATCATGAATCCTAAATATGGCAACAACCCTATAACACAGTTATAGCTACATACTTTTAATGCCACAATTATTAAGAACCCACATATGCCAACAGGGCAACCCTAACCCATACATCCAGGGGTTATTACAATTATGACTACCCTGCTTGCAGGGAAATAACAGTCCAGATACAGTCTAGATATTCATTGGAGGTGTACTGTTTGCCCTGAAAGAGGCTCCTTATGCCACTCACCCCATGCCCTCCCAGGGCCTCACACTGACAGTTCATGATTATTCATGAATATTACCATATGGCGACACAGTGTGGTGAAGGCACCGTGAAGTCAAAGATGTACACATGTTTCTCTGCATTCAGGAATGCAGCAGCAGCAATCAGTTAATCCACAAGTAACACATTTAGGTGTTAACAGCATTCCTTTGTCTGCACAGATTAATTTGTGAAGGGTTAACTCTTTTTTTCTTTTGCAATTTGCTCTTAGGAGATCTTTACAGCAAGGGGCTCCAAGTTGTACTGGATTAAGTGGCCCTTTAAATACACAATAGGAAAATGGTAAGTCCCATGGGGCAGATATATTCTCTTCTATATTGAATAAATTGCACCTTATCAGATTTCTCACTTTGTTAAATTATATAGATTTGTATAACAGTCCCCAAATAACTTAATATGGGTAAAGCATTACAAAATTTACCCTCTGTAATGTAAAAATGCCCAACCTATTTCTTCATGTAATGTGGACATTTCTTATCTGTGTAACTAAGGAACTTGAAAAAACATTTTTCCAACTTGGAACATTATAAACAGTAACATAGTTAATTAAGATACATAATTTTGTATTAAAAGTATTAACATTTGAATGTAAAAACAGTTGAACTGTAAACTAATCAGTAATGTAAACTTGAGGTAATGTTTTTTTAACATGCAATTTCTATCTCAAGAATTGTTAACTTAAATATACATTGAATTCAGAGGAAGGCAAACAGTAAAAACCCTCCTGGAAATGTACCCAATTGTATCAGAGAGGGAAAAAAAATAATTCCTTCCTGACCCCATGAACTGGCGATCAGATTACTCCCTGGATTAATGTTTAACATAAAAGACAATATTTACATTGTGACTTAAAACGTGGTTGAGCTCTTAACATGAATTTTGTAATATGTTGAAGTAAAGAACTTGAAAGTATATTTTTTGAAACTTGAACTTTCTTATCTGTCTAAGTGATGAACTTGAAAATATTGTTTTCAAACTTGTAACATTAGAAACAGTAACATAGTTAATTAACATTTTAACATAATTTTTAAAAATAATGCAAGGCAAGTGTTTTGTGAAGCTAATCATCCATAAACAGTATACTTCCATTAATTCTGACTGAATTGTTTATTGATTTGTATTTTTCAATGGTTGACCTTTGTTCGTTGCTGTGATTTAAAACGTGGTTGATCTCTTAACATGAACTTTGTAATATGTGTAATTAAGAAACTTGAAAGTATATATTTTAAAACTTGAACTTTCTTATCTGTCTAAGTAAGGAACTTGACAAAAAAAATTCAAACTTGTTACATTAGAAACAGTGACATACTTAATTAATATTTTAACATAATTTGTGAAAATAATGCAAGGCAAGTGTTTTGTGAGGCTAATGATATATAAACAGTACTTCCAGTAATTATGACTGAATTGTCTATTGATTTGTATTTTTGAATGGTTAACCTTTGTTTGTTGCTATAGTAATTGTTTTAAATCACACATATAGTTTGGTCTCTGGAAAAGTGGTTCTCTGCATTTGCTTTTAAATTTGTTTTGCATGGGTTTTATTTCTTTAATAAAAAGTTATAGTACTTCATAGTAGACAATGTTTTAGTAAAAATACGTCCATCTTCTAATAAATCAGCTTGACTTTCATTCATTTCAATGTAAACTTTAATAGCTTGTTGATTTTTGCACCGTGATAACGCAACGTACAATTGGCCATGTGCAAATACTGGTTCTTGTAAGAAAATACCCACAGATTTGAATGTTTGTCCTTGTGATTTATTAATGGTCATGGCAAATGCCATAATGATGGGAAATTGTCTTCTTTGGAGTATAAAAGGGAGACTACTTTCACTTTGTGCTAAATCTATTCTTGGTATGAAAACTCTCTCTCCTTTATGGGTACCAGTTAAAATTTCAGCATCTATAAAATGGTCCTTTAATTGTTGAACAATTAATCTTGTCCCATTGCATAGGCCTTTTTTGGGGTTCATATTTCGCAGTAACATGACAATTGCACTTTTCTTTAGCTGCAAAATATGTGGTGGCATTCCAGAAGGAGTTAATGAGTTTATGAATTCAGTGTAAAAGTTAGCCTGACTTTCATTGACATCAGCAAGTACAGAATCAGCACTGTGATATTTTTTTTGTGGTGCATTAATTTTTTTTAAAGATTTCATTATTGAGGATTAATGCATCCTTATTTTTACACGTTGGTATGACTTGGTTGGCAAGCTCTGAATATTCCTGGTTATTTATGCTACCTTCAAATATAGCCAATATAATATCTTGGTGACAAATCATATGAGGTGGGATCTGCACAGTGTCGTCAGGTAAATGTGGTATTTTTTCTGTTCTGCCTTCTCCAAATGTAAAAATGCCCAACCTATTTCTTTATGTAATGTGGACATTACAAAGATTTTGTCAACTAGTTTGAACGATTACCAGTCTAGTTCAGTAGTCTAGTCTAGGTGCAATTTATCACCATTAATTAAGCCTAGGCTAATTATCCATAACTTGAGAAGAGATTTAAAGATAGTGTAATTTGACAAGCAATTTAAAATTCCATCATGCATTCTTGCACTGAACATAGAAAAATGTTTTTGATAATATAAGTGATCATATTTATTCCAAGTTAATGATGAAATCCAAAATGTTATCCAAAATGCCTGCAGCATTTCCTGTAGTAGCATGCAAGTAGTGTCAGCCCTTTAATGTATGTAAAGGAACAAGATAATTGTGGCCTTTCATCATGTAGGTAAGAGAGATTGATAATGTGATTGATACTATAATCCTAAGGATAGAGGTAGAAATTCCTCACTGATATAAACCTTCTAAAAATTACATAGAACCTGATGGGTGCATAGCCTGCTGTAATATATAATGTAAATATATATATATATATATATATATATATATATATATATATATATATATGTGTGTGTGTGTGTATATGTATATGTATATGTATTTAATTTCCCCCATTTATGTAGGAGTGCCTAGTAGTTTCCAGCTTGTGATCTACAAAGTCTAAGACATTAAGCCAGGTCTGATCAAATTTAATACCCCAGAACCAATACATTGCCTGTTGGGTCTTTCTCATATCCTCATAGCATCATTGCCCAGACTGATTAGATCTTAATAATGTGTGTATTTTATGATACTTAATAGGATGCAAGCATTACTTAATAAATATTTGTCATATAACATTGCTTCTTTTGAATAAATGTACAATAAGACACTTAAAATTGCGAAACATCTATTTTACCAAAAAGGAATTAAAATGGTAATGATTAAGAAAATAAAATAAAATAAGATGATGACATTGATGATCCTTCAAAATTTCAAGAAAATTTCCTTATTATATTCTAACTAGAGAATTGCCCGTCAAAAAATGACGGCAATGAAATCGTAAGGTAGCTAATGCTGTTTGGTGTATAATAATGAAATATATAATACATTAATAAATGAATATACTTTACGTATTTTGAAGCATTGTGTTGAAGAGCTGCAATCTGTTTTGATGTTGCTGCAGCATTAGTGGTGTGGAGCTGCTGTGTAAGCGTGCCAAACCATTAGCTTCCGCATTGTCGTAAAATGGCGGGTAATGTGTGGTATGCGTCTTAGCGGAATATCCGTAGATCTTTTGTGGTGTTTTGCAAGTTTCTTGTGGTGTTTTGCGTGTTTAGAGTGCTGTAGCCTCGTTTTTGTTTTGTTCGGCGGCCATTTTTCTCTCGCTTAGAGAATTTTTTTATGTCTAAACTCTTTTACTTTGAGTTAAATGAAGGTGTAAGTTGCTTTTTTGAGGTCCTGGATGCTCCCTCTTGCTGTAGGTAAGCTTTTTATGTATGTGCTGTGTGTATTTATTGTGTTTTGAATATTTTCATGTTTGCTAGTTGCGGCCGATTTTTGCGAGGTGGTAATGAGTGGTAACGTGTCTCGTATGTTGTTTGCGTTGCGAGGTAAAGTTTGCGAGGGTCGCAGTTGGTGTGTTGTGTTGTTTGCGTTGTGATGAAAAGTTTGTGAGGGTCGCAGTTGTGCTAAATCTATTCTTGGTATGAAAACTCTCTCTCCTTTATGGGTACCAGTTAACATTTGAATGTCAAAACAGTTGAACTTTAAATTAATCAGTATTGTAAACTTGAGGTAATGTTTTTTTAACATGCAATTTCTATCTCAAGAATTATTAACTTAAATATACATTGAATCCAGAGGAAGGCAAACAGTAAAAACCCTCCTTGAAACGTACACAATTGTTTAGAGCGGCAAAAAAAATAATTCCTTCCTGACCCCATGAACTGGTGATCAGGTTACTCCCTGGATTAATGTTTAACATAAAAGACAATATTTACATTGTGACTAAAAATGTGGTTGAGCTCTTAACATGAATTTTGTAATATGTTGAAGTAAAGAACTTGAAAGTATATTTTTTGAAACTTGAACTTTCTTATCTGTCTAAGTAATGAACTTGAAAATATTGTTTTCAAACTTGTAACATTAGAAACAGTAACATAGTTAATTAACATTTTAACATAATTTTTAAAAATAATGCAAGGCAAGTGTTTTGTGAAGCTAATCATCCATAAACAGTATACTTCCATTAATTCTGACTGAATTGTTTATTGATTTGTATTTTTCAATGGTTGACCTTTGTTTGTTGCTGTGATTAAAAACATGGTTGACCTCTTAACAAACTTTGTAATATGTGTAATTAAGAAACTTGAAAGTATATATTTTAAAACTTGAACTTTCTTATCTGTCTAAGTAAGGAACTTGACAAAAAAAATTCAAACTTGTAACATTAGAAACAGTGACATACTTAATTAATATTTTAACATAATTTGTGAAAATAATGCAAGGCAAGTGTTTTGTGAGGCTAATGATATATAAACAGTACTTCCAGTAATTATGACTGAATTGTCTATTGATTTGTATTTTTGAATGGTTAACCTTTTGTTTCTATAGTAATTGTTTTAAATCGCACATATAGTTTGGTCTCTGGAAAAGTGGTTCTCTATATTGTGTTTTTTTATATTTTTGCATTTGCTTTTAAATTTGTTTTGCATGGGTTTTATTTCTAGTTTTTATTTAAGTTATAGTACTTCATAGTAGACAATGTTTTTAGTAAAAATACGTCCATCTTCTAATAAATCAGCTTGACTTTCATTCTTTTCAATGTAAACTTTAATAGCCTGTGGATTTTTGCACCGTGATAACGCAACGTACAATTGGCCATGTGCAAATACTGGTTCTTGTAAGAAAATACCCACAGATTTGAACGTTTGTCCTTGTGATTTATTAATGGTCATGGCAAATGCCATAATGAAGGGAAATTGTCTTCTTTGAAGTATAAAAGGGAGACTACTTTCACTTTGTGCTAAATCTATTCTTGGTATGAAAACTCTCTCTCCTTTATGGGTACCAGTTAAAATTTCAGCATCTATAAAATGGTCCTTTAATTGTTGAACAATTAATCTTGTCCCATTGCATAGGCCTTTTTTGGGGTTCATATTTCGCAGTAACATGACAATTGCACCTTTCTTTAGCAAAATATGTGGTGGCATTCCAGAAGGAGTTAATGAGTTTATGAATTCAGTGTAAAAGTTAGCCTGACTTTCATTGACATCAGCAAGTACAGAATCAGCACTGTGATCATTTTTTTGTGGTGCATTAATTTTTTTTAAGATTTCATTATTGAGGAATAATGCATCCTTATTTTAGAACATTAGTATGACTTGGTTGGCAAGCTCTGAATATTCCTGGTTATTTATGCTACCTTCAAATATAGCCGATATAATATCTTGGTGACAAATCATATGAGGTGGGATCTGCACAGTGTCGTCAGGTAAATGTGGTATTTTTTCTGTTCTGCCTTCTCCAATTTTAATAAGCCAATCATTGAAATCAGTTTGGCCTTCTGATCTCATGTTTTGTTGCAGTTGAAGATGGGTAAAATGTTTCCATAGTGTGCTTGACTTTATACAGGTTTTGATAATGTCAGTTCGATTTCCATGTACAACGACAGGTAATGTTTGTCTACAATTGCCACCTAACAACATTACCTTTCCACCAAATGGAAAAGTATTATCCATGACTTCACGAAGCAAACGGTCAATACATTGGAGGGCATAGCATGACATCATTGTGGCCTCATCTATTATAATTAATTTCCTTTTTTTCAATTTCTTTGCTTGTAATGATGTCATGCGAATATCTGATACAGAGGTTTCTAAAATAGGCACTGGCAGTTTAAAGCCACTTATGTACAGTTCTTCCACCTTCTAACAAAAGTGCAGCAATTCCAGTAGTGGCAAACAGCAGTGCCTTTTTGACCTTGTGCTCGTACAGAACTCATTAATAAATTATATAGATACGTTTTTCCTGATCCGCCAGGTCCATCAAGATAGAAATAACGCTCTATCACCATGTCAGTATCTATTGCATTTTTAATGGCATTAAATGCTTGCAATTGTAACGTATTTAAAGTTGCAAGTCTTTCTTATGTTCTTTCTACTTGTAGTTGAATGTCATAGTCTTCAAAGTTTATGTCATCTATAAGACCTGGATCAGCCAAATTAAAACTTGCACAACTTAATCCATGAGTTAAAAATACTTCTTGGATTTCCATTAACGCTTTTAAGTGTGCAATCGGTTCATTGTATCTTCGCATAAAGTCTTCAGCCATATTACTTTTAAATGTCTCCCACAGAGCTAATGCATTTGGAGCATTTGAGAAGATACAAATAAATGCAAATTGTTCTCTCATCTGCCATGGCATTTGACATTGTGCTGCTTCTTCTAAACATATTTCCCATTCTGTATCATCAGCTAGTAAGTTTCTATGTCTTGCAGCTTAATGGAAGTATTCTTATACTATGTCATTAACAGTTCTTAAGTGTTCAAAACTTTGTGCTCCAGGGACATTTAAAAGTAATATTCGTAAGCAAAAACGTTCAACATCTCTTGGACTGACTGTGTAAACGCTTGGGATTACTTTATTTCCTCTGCTTTTTCTAGGTCTCCATAATCCATTCACAAAAACATAGTTATATGGAATTTCAATATATAAGAATTGAGTTGCTTCTGAATCTGTGGAATTTAATTCAAACCATGCAGTTAGTGTAGTGTGACGAAGTTCACTTTGAGCCAATGCATTACTTTCATTTCCAGCATGGAAATACACTAAATGTCTTTGTGGCAAATGTACTGCTAATCTATATACTGCATGTGATCTATACTGCATTTTAAATTTTAAAAGCTGCCACATAGCTTCTGGCTCACTGACATAGTGAGCATCTACATGAGATGCAAGTTCATCATGTACTAACTCACTACTTTCAGGGTTGTCTGCACTTCTGACGACTACAGTAGCTGCATCATAGCGTTTGTAAATATATTTGTACACATATTTAATGGATTTGATGGAAGTGCAGGTTTCTACATTAATGTGTGTGTTATACTTCATGAGTAAATGTGGATTGTTGGGTACTACATATCTATTGTCAACTTTTTTGCCACAAATAATGGCACTATCTCCTTCTCTTCTTTTATAAAGTGGATAGCCATCACAATTGGCATAGGTTTTGTCTCTATAATCTTTTGGAAAATCTTTGGAACATTTATTATTTTCCATACATGGTGATTGTGGATTAAGCTCACAACAGGGTCCATGAATCATGTGATGAGTAACAATCTCATATAGTCTACCATATAGTTCTGGATCTGGTAGTTCAGCAACAATGACTGCATCCACTTTGTCAGAAGTATCTAATTTATCTTTTTCTTGAAGTATTATGAGAAGATGTGCATGTGGAAGGCCTCTTTTTTAAAATTCAATGGTATATACATAAGCAAGACATTTGCCAAATAAGTGACTTATAATGATGTCACGTATTAATTCATTTAATTTAATCTTAAAAACTCTGGCTACTAAATCTGGTCTATTGGAAGCACTTTGGCCACAAAGTAAATTTTGTGTAATTTCTGGCCATTGGGGATTACATGTAAATGTAAGAAATAAATCGGGTTTGCCAAATTTGGTGACAATAGCCATAGAATCATTGTATCTTTCTCTAATATTTCGAGGAGATCCTTGAAAGGAAGATGGTAAAATTATGGCTTTGCCAGCTCTCATGTCTCTGCTTGTAGCCACCTCAGCAACATAGTCCATTAGTCCAGAATATTGTTCTACACATAGTTTATCTTGTTGATATTTTATAAAGTTTAAATTATTGGCCTCAACTTGCAAATAAGAATCAATAATTTCATTGTTGTGTTAGTTTTCCACCACATAAAATTGGATTAAATGTATTTCGAATGGCAATTTGAGCTACTTTAAATTCAAGCATAGAAACATTATTTCGGATTCTGGCTTTAGCATTTGGGTAAACTGGGAAGTGTTAAATTTTGGTTGCCAACCTGCCTCTCCATGTGGGAAAAAATGGGATGTGTCATTGGATCTAAATTTGGACTTAAGATACTCATATTAATGAATGTTTGCTCCTCATTTCTGGGATATATTCTAATGTCTCTTTGAAATGGTGGTTCTCCTTCATCATTTTGAAACACCATTCCAACCTCATTTGATGTTGGCAAGTTATAACGACGTTTATCAGTATGTCTGTCTCTTTTAAGCACCATATTGACCTTTGGCATTGGTAATTGATGTCTTTGTGCATGAAGTTGTTGTTCATTTTCTACTTCTGCCAAGCTTTAGTGTAGGGGTTTATTGTCCATAATGTTATCTAGCTCTATAAAAACATTGGTAAGCATTTTTTTTTCTTCCAGCTGCATACGTTGGTCAACAGCTTCTATTGTATCTAGGACATATAGTTGAGCAAATTTTCTTTGCTCTCCTTCCATTGGATGAAAATGGGAAGTACGATGATAAATTTGGCCTTGGACTTTAAAAAAGTAAGGACCATGTCCTGGTACATTAGCAGCTAATGTTGCCCCCATAGATGCAAAGGATATGGCACTATTGTAGGATCTTATGTTTGTCTTAAAATTTTTGTAGTTTGGAAAAGTAGGTTCAGTAATAATGTTTTGTAAATAGATTGGAAATTCTTTTCTTTCTGGAAGTTTGTACTTACCTTTTTGACAGCAACTAATAAATTGGCCATCTCTGGGTCTCTCCTGTTTAAAATAATAAGCCTCACAAAACGGACATTGAGTATTCATGTCCCCACAATTATGAACATCTACTGCTAAAGACTTGAGTAAAGGACAATTTGCAAAGCATATATCAGTTTGACTTTCAAATTCATCAGGTGAAATGTCATGTGATGTTTCAGGAAGAGGTTCTAAATGCTTTGTTTTTTTGGTGGCTTTTTTTGGTATCTCTTTTATTTTTTCAGGTGAAATGTCATCTGATGTTTGAGGAACAGGTTCTAAATCCTTTGTTTGCTTAGTAGCTTTTTTTGGTGTATCTTTAATTTTTGCAGCTGATAGACTTTTGCTTGCAATTCTTTTGCGTTCTTTTACTCGTCGAATTTCCTTCTGCTCCGGTGTCTGCTGGCTGTCTGCTCTCTGCCGTCATTCTCTAGCTTGCCGTCTTATCTTTTCTTGTTTACTCTCGTTATCAGCCATGTTAATCTGTAAAAAAATATAATGTATCATTAGTTTATTTTGAGATGTTAAGTTTGTTTTTAAATTTTTTTCTTATCAACAGTTTGTTTCTATGTGATTCTAGTTGATTGTAACGGTACTTTCTTCGTATTGTTAAATAAGTGCTTTTACTTTCTGTCGTAGGTTGTAATTTTTGCCTTACATGCATAGCACACACAAGGTAATTACAGTATAGTTTCTTGTAGATAAAGTAGGTGTATTTTTTTGGTTGTTAATTATTTTATTTTTTTGTACTTTTGGCTTATAGGGATAGTAGAGGGCAGAAATTAGTCTTTGTAATTTATCGTACAGGGGATTGTTATAATAGTTTTTTATATTTTATTTAAAGGCTTATATGTTGGGGCTCTGAAAATGTTTCTGTTGTGTTTTGGGTGTTAGTACTATTTGTAGTACTATTCTATTTTATGTGTATGGTTACGTTTTATGCTTAATATTGTACATTAGGACTGGTAATTTAAAATGACAAATTTCATTTAGTCTGTGTTTTGAGACTTTTCTGGACTATGCTGTTTTGTTTTCTTTGGCTTATAGGGATTGTAGAGGGCAGAAATTAGTCTTTGTAATTTATCGTACAGGGGATTGTTATAATAGTATTTTTATATTTTATTTAAAGGCTTATATGTTGGGGCTCTGAAAATGTTTCTATTGTTGTTTTTTGGGTGTTAGTACTATTTTTAGTACTATTGTATTTTATGTGTGTGGTTAGGTTTTATGCTTAATATTGTACATTAAGACTGGTAATTTAGAATGACAAATTTTATTGAGTCTGTGTTTTGAGACTTTTGTGGACTATGCTGTTTTTTTTTTTTTCTGGCTACATTGAAGTTTGGATTTACATTTAAACATTATTGTCCATAAAAGACAAATAAGAGGTAAATGAGAAATGTGTCAGTTATATTTTGGTAAAAGTTATAGTTAATGGTTGTTATTCTTTTTCTTTTTTTTCTGTTGACATGGATGCAGAGCAAACATGTTTATTTAGTTTTCTCTTTTTTTACTTGTTAAACTGTACCTTGGTTGAAGTGTGATTTCAAGCAGAATCTTTGTTGGTCCTCTGTTGAAAGTCTTCGTCTAATGCTCTTCACGCAGTGTCTGTTGTAAAAGAAAAATTAAAATGTTATTTCATTTGAATGTATTTGTAATTAATAGCATATTTCATTGTTTTGGTCTATAGTATATGTTATGGTGAATTTTTCAGCTATGCTGTTTTTTGTGCAACCTTTTAAAAATACTTTAATTGTCTTTGTATATTTCAGTTATCCTTTGTTTATACTGTAATTATTAATGATTTTCTTATTTTGGGTATGATCGCAATGTTTTTAGCATTATCCTGTTTTTTGTCCACCACTTTTGGTATGCTAATTTAGGCTTCTTTGTAAGGCTTATAGCTTCTTAAACAGTAAAGAAGAATATTAATTTACTTTGCTATGTGTTTGTCCTATTTTGTGTCTACCATATGTTGCATACTTTATTTGCTTAATTAGTCTTTTTTATGAAGAATAAATGTTTTTGTACAGTGAAAATGAATGTTTTTGCTATTTTGGATATGATGTCAATGTTTTTAGCATTATCTTGTTTTGTGTCCACCACTTTTGGTATGCTTATTTAGGCTTCTTTGTAAGGCTTATAGGTTCTTAAACAGTAAAGAAGAATATTAATTTACTTTTCTATGTGTTTGTGTGATTTTTGGTACAATCCTGTTTTGTGTCCACCATATGTTGCATACTTTATTTGCTTAATTAGTCTTTTTTTTATGAGGATTAAATGTTGTTGTCCATTGAAAATGAATGTGTTTCCTCTTTTGGATATGATCGCAATGTTTTTAGCATTATCCTGTTTTGTGTCCATCACTTTTGGTATGCTTATTTATGGTTCTTTGTAAGGCTTATAGGTTCTTAAACAGTAAAGAAGAATATTATTTAACTTTTCTATCTGTTTCTGTGATTTTTGGTACAATCCTGTTTTGTGTCCACCATATTTTGTCTACTTTATTTTTTCAATTAGTGTTCTTTATGAGTATTCAATCATGTTGGACAGTACAAACCAATGTTAATTGCCTTTTTTATATCATGTTGTGCTTTTTTTTATCCTGTTTTGTGTTCACCACTTTTTGGTTGCTGCATTTGGCTTGTGGGTGATGGTTGGAGGTTATTTTACAGTAAAGAGGAGGAATAATTTTGTTTTATGTATGTTGCTAATGTTACAGATGCTATCCTGTTTTGTGGGCACCTCTTTTTTTGGGGGGGTTTCTGTGAAACTGTCTGTCTTCCTAAATTGTATAGGTCTTTGTGAAGTTTGTTGAACTGTGTTTTGTTCCTTATTCAATTTATATGTTTTTTTTTTTATTTTTATTTTACTTGAAATTGTTATAATGGCGGTTATTAAACATATATAGTTCCTTTATTTTTTCTACTTGTTATACTTTACCTTGATTGAAGTCTTGTTCTTGTCCGAATGACAGAGTCCCCTCCTGCCAATCTTAATCCGCCGGTCTTCTTGTAGTGTCTGTTTGAAAAAGAAAGTGAAATGGTTAATTGTATATTTCTTCTTTTTGATTTAGCAAAGCATGGTCTTTTTCAGCATGTAATGTATTTTTCTATCTTACCTCTTCTTCTTTCTTTGTATTCTTTAAAAGGGATTCTGGTTCACAGTGCACTGTGCAAATTCTTGAGTGACACTGTTGATGCAGAGTCTGTTTGAATAGTAAAAAAAAGGGCAAAAATTCAGCTTTAGGTTCCATATGTATTAGTGCCATATTATTTTTTGCTATGAGTTGCAGTAAATTAATGTCATTTAAATATACTTGTTCAATTAGTTTCAATTAACATTAGTTTGTTTTAGGCTCTACACACATAAATGTGCGTGTGACATGTCACTATACAAGAATCACATTTTCATAGTTAAAGTAGTTTTTTTTTTTGTCCTGTCTTGATAATAAAATGTAATATATTATAGCTTACCTCTCAGTTGTAATTTGCACAGTGTAAAGTAGGAAATAATTCTCTTCTCAAGTAACAGCAGCAGTTAACTATCCAGTCACTCCGTTCATCACCTGAGTAGAAATGTCGAATTTTCTGGAAAGTAGGCAGTATTTATAAACTTTCAAGTGCCTCAGACCGTTAGAACGCAATACGCATGCGCTATTTGCGTTCCAGCTCCATCCGCCAATTTATGCATAGTAGTTTTCAAAATGGTGGTTAATATCAGTGTGGTACATGCCGCATAGTATGTGTTTCAGTTTTGCGATTCACTGTAGTATTACTACGTCTGTAGCCTCGTTTTCGTTTTGTTCAGGGGCCATTTTTTCTCTCGCTTAGGTGATTTTTGGAACTTTAAACTAGTTTTTTTGGACTTAAATGGACGTGTAAATTAACTTTTCGAGGTGCCGGATGCCCCCCCTTGCTGTAAGTAAGCTTTTTTTATGTGTTCGTTGTGGTTATTTCTTGTGTTTTTGATGTTTTCATGCGCGCCGTTTTCGTCCGTTTTGTTGGGAATGGGTCGTTTCGCGGACGTATTTTTTTGCGAGTGACGCAATTGTTTTTTTTCTAAGTCGTGCGTGTACGACGCAGTTGTTTATTATCTAAGTCGTGCGTGTGTGTGTTAACCGCTTGTGAGGCGCCTTTGAGTTTTTTTTCTAAGTCCTGCGTGTGTGTGTGTTAACCGCATGAGAGGCGCCTTTGAGGCTACACCTCCGCAAATGCGGCCCCTCGCTTCACGAGGGTCCGCATTTGCGGACAAACACAGCCGACGTTGGATCTTCCACCACTTCTCGAGGGACGCAGTTCTTGCGGGCTCGCTGCGCGACGGCTTGTATGCTCAAAACTATATATGTGATTATGGCCTGGACCGAAATACTCCACTGAAATGCTAAACAGACAATAAGGAACCACAGTAGTTCAAGAAAAAAGACTCACTTTTTTTATACGTATGTACCAAACTAACAATATCAGTAGCGGTGTAATTCATGGGCATAAAGCATTTTTGGAAGTATCTGAGCCTGATTCAATTGCAACCTGCATCTCGCGGGATCCAGGCATATGTCAGCGGGCATGCTGCAGGCTCCCATTTGTCTCAGAATCTGAGACAATTGCTCAAGGCCGCAAGTTACTGGCCCAAAGCCGACTATGTAAACCATGCACTGGTTCGTAGCACTTTAGGGCGGGAACATGATCAATTCAGCAAGCACGTAACCTCCCATTTTGAATCAGCCAATGGAAAATGAGACCGTCATTATTACGGCAGTAAAGCATGGAGGTTACATGTCAATCAATTAGGTTCGGCTGTCCAATATGCGATTAGACTAAAATAAAGAATTATGAAAATGAATGCCAATACTGTTCTAGTCCATATGGGTGGCCTGATATGTATTAACTCATTAATACCCGAGATCGATTGTACCCTGAAATGAAACAAAAAAATAAATGTTATATACTGATGATTTGCGGGCTTGAGACTGTTGTGCAATTAATTCTAATGTCTATAATCGCTTTCCCTGTTTTTTACAGTGCAGTGTTGATTTTTTTTTTTGCATTTACAGTGCTATGAACAGGGGCGGCCCGTCCATTGGGGCGTCAGGGCAAACGCCCCCCCAAATATTTTCTTCACCCTGCAATAAAAAAAACACAACAATGTATTAGTATAACCCAAAAACAAATAAATATAAGGTGTACATCATCATTTCAAGTCTAAATAGTATTAAAATGAATTAAAGTTAGAAAAGGGACACTGTCACTTTAAAATAACCCTTGCGCTACATTAACTAATGCTGTGTATCTATCTATCGCCCCCTGCCTGCACCCTGTGTGATCAAATTACAATACTTACACTGTGTACACTAACCTTTAGACTCTTCTCTTCTCTTCAATGAGTCCTGGCCTGGCCCACTGACCGTTAATGCATGCCGCCCACCATCACAGTGACGATATGCATGGGCGGTCATAAATGTATCAATTAATAAATGACAGTCTTCCATCATTGACCAATCAATGATGGAAGGTTGTACAGTTACTAAGAGAACAATCTAAACCCACCCAGACCGTTAGCCCTGAGCGCCCGCCAGCAAATAGAGCCTCGAGTTTGATTTTGATTGACTGATACAGTCAATAAAACCACCAGTTCCCTGTCCCTTCCCCCTTTCTGTTTCCTGACCCTGGTCACGCTGAGACTGAGAGACCTCCCTGGCTGAATCTACTCATCTGCTCTGCCTGCCTAACACAGTAAGTCTACACCTGCCTCTGCCTGGCACCTGCCCCTGCCCCTGGCCAAACCAAAACCCCTAGTAGCCCCTAATAAAAGTTAGGGGTGACCAGTTACCCCCAGTCCCCCACTATGCCTGCCTGGCCTGCCAGTGACACCTACCCAGCCACCCACCAACTACCACCGACGACCCTAGGCCTACAATGCCTGGTGCCAGTGCCACCCCCAGCCATCACCCCCATGTGGCCTGTGCCACCCCCGATCAGGCCTGCCCTATGCTAGCCTAGCTATGCCATCATGCCACCACCGGATTACACCGATCACGGGATCGGGGTAGTCGGGTGGTGAGCGGGGTGGCACAGGCCCACATGGGGGTGATCGGATCACCCCCTTGATGAGGCCTGTGCCACCCCTGATGACCTCCATGTATGCCACCCTGCCCCCGGCACCACCCCGATGCGGCCTATGCTACCCCGGGTATTCGGGCAGTGAGCGGGGTTGACCAGGCCACATGGGGGTGGATGTTCACCCCCATGAGGCCTGTGCCACCCCTGGTCGTGGCCTATGGGCGACCGATGGGCGCCTGACCGTGACCGACCCCACCCTGGATGAACCATTAACCAACTACCTAACCCCCCCCCCCTATTTTTATTCCATTTTTAGAAGTAACAGGCATGTATATGTGCATGTCACTTCTAAAGATAAAATAAAAATAAGGGAAGGGAAAAAAAAAATACAGTAACAACATTATTATAATTAATTTACACACAGTAAGCAAACACATTGTTAGTACAGTTAGTAACACAACACATCGTATACAAAAATAAACAGCTTTAAACAAACATTAATAAAAAATAAAATAAACAGCACATACACACATTGTTAGTACAGTTAGTAACACAACACATTGTATACAAAAATAAACAGCTTTAAACAAACATTAATAAAAAATAAAATAAACAACAGCACATACTTACCTGTAAAATTGACCCCTCCAGCGTTGGCCTTCTGTCCTCTCTGGATATAGTCATGATGAAAAATAAATAATCCATGTTGATTGAAGCCAATGATCAAAAATTAAATAATCCATGTTGATTGAAGCCAATGATCAAAAATAAAATAATCCATGTTGATTGAAGCCAATGATCAAAAATAATCCAATCTTGATTGAAGCCATTGTCCATCCATCCATTCTGGCCCATTGAAAGAGGCCTCCAAAAAAAAAACCGACGCTCTAAAAAAAAAAAAAACAACACACTAAAAAGAGCTCCTCCTACAAGGAGCCCCTCCCGCGATTAATTGTTTTTTTCCCACGGTCTGCTATATATACTAATTTTTGAAGGACTCTGATTGGCTGAAATTTTTGATTGACATCGATTTCAACCAATGAGAGTCTTTAAAAAATTAGCAAATCAGCAAGCAGGTATGGAAGCCTGTAAGGGTAAAAAAGGTTAGTGTGAACTTGTTTGACCCTGTATGTATTATACATATTACAGGGCTATTTTATGTGATATACATGTTACAGGATAATATCCTGTAACATGTATAGCCAAAAAATAGCACTGTAATATGTATAACAAATAAAGTGTAATAGAAATGCATGAACAATATAATATATCATGAAATAAAGAACATCAATTAATCAAATAATAAATATCAATTAATATATATTGTTGTATGTATATGTTTATGTATATTTATGTGTAATTTTTTATATATATATATATATATATATATATATATATATATATATAAATTAATATCAAAATATCACAATAAATAAATATATATATATATATATATATATATATATATATATATATATATAACAATTTGATATATATATATATATATATTTATTTATTGTGATATATTGATATCAATTTTTATATATATATATATATATATATATATATATATATATATATTTATATATATATATATATATATATTTTTTTTTGGGCCTATATGTTATTTAAGGTTTTTAAGGTACGGTTGGGGCCTATATGGTCCCAATTTGTTATTTAAGGTTTTTAAGGTACGGTTGGGGCCTATATGGTCCCAATTTGTTATTTAGGGTTTTTAAGGTGCGGTTGGGGCCTATATGGTCCCAATTTGTTATTTAAGGTTTTTAAGGTGCGGTTGGGGCCTATATGGTCCCAATTTGTTATTTAAGGTTTTTAAGGTACGGTTGGGGCCTATATGGTCCCAATTTGTTATTTAAGGTTTTTAAGGTACGGTTGGGGCCTATATGGTCCCAATTTGTTATTTAGGGTTTTTAAGGTGCGGTTGGGGCCTATATGGTCCCAATTTGTTATTTAAGGTTTTTAAGGTACGGTTGGGGCCTATATGGTCCCAATTTGTTATTTAGGGTTTTTAAGGTACGGTTGGGGCCTATATGGTCCCAATTTGTTATTTAGGGTTTTTAAGGTGCGGTTGGGGCCTATATGGTCCCAATTTGTTATTTAGGGTTTTTAAGGTGCGGTTGGGGCCTATATGGTCCCAATTTGTTATTTAAGGTTTTTAAGGTACGGTTGGGGCCTATATGGTCCCAATTTGTTATTTAGGGTTTTTAAGGTGCGGTTGGGGCCTATATGGTCCCAATTTGTTATTTAGGGTTTTAAGGTGCGGTTGGGGCCTATATGGTCACACTTGCTCTTTTAAGGTTTTAAACGTTACAGTTTGGGTCTTAAACGTTCTAATGTTTTTTTTTTTTGTTTTCTATAACTTCCCAGGTGCAAACTATCTGTGGAATCAGATTTCTTTGGACTCGTTGGTTGACTTACTGGACGTGAATACCCCGAGAAGGAGCGTCAACTGTTGGTGAGTATATGGTCACACTTGGACTTTTAAGGTTTTAAAAGTTACGGTTTGGGTCTTGAGATTTCTAATGTTTTTTTTGTTGTTTTCTATCACCCCCCAGGTGCAAACTATCTGTGAAAGCAGATTTGTTTGGACTCGTTGGTTGACTTACTGGACGTGAATACCCCGAGAAGGAGAGTCAACTGTTGGTGAGTATCATTGCCTTTAATTTTCTGTCCATGTGTATAGGTGCAAATTTGATGGTGATGTAGTCTTGTCACATGAGGGTTTGCAATCTGTAATGTATACCAATGAAATCAACACACTGTTATTTTTAAGTAATTTTGTGACATAATATAAATTAATATACCGTGATCTCTTTCTTTTATTGGTATCAATATCAGAAATGAATACTATTGACTCTCTACTTGTGAAGCCTTTCGCCACCCTAACCTATGAGGAGAAGGTGGAAGTAAAACGGTTAGGAGCTGACCAACCAGAGATAAATCTGCAGCAAATCGCAAGAGATAGAGGGAAGCAATATGTCCGTAATTTCAATACTGAATGGTACAAGAAGAACGACTGGCTTTCTGGAAGCGTTTCTAGGAAGTCCTTATATTGTTTCCCATGCATCCTATTTGGTGGTGACGCTGCTTGGACCAAAACTGGAGTGACTGACGTCAAACATCTAGCTGACAAATTGGCAAAACACAAAAGTTCTAAAGCTCACTTGGATAACAGGATCAAGTTTGAGATGCTTGGACAGGCGAACATTGCTGTTCAACTGGACCAAGGATACCAAGTCAGCATTCAAAAACACAACGAAGAAGTGGCTAAGAACCGGTACATCCTTTCGAAGATAATTGATTGTGTTCGCTTTTGTGGCGCCTTTGAACTGGCATTAAGAGGACACGACGAGAGTGAAACATCGCTAAATCCAGGAGTGTTTAGAGGCCTGGTGGATTTGGTTGGCAGTATCGATAGTGCAATGGAACAGCATTTGAAGACTGCAACTGTGTTTAAGGGCACTTCCAAAACCGTGCAGAATGAGCTACTGGACTGCATGCATGAAGTTATAAAGGAAGTGATTCACCAAGAGCTTAAGGAAGCCCAGTTTGTGGCAATCCAAGCGGATGAAACAACCGATATTTCCGCTAGGACACAGTGCGTTGTAGTCTATCGCTACATTGACAAGAAGCATCAAGTGGTGGAAAGATTTGATGGCTTCACGGAAATGAAATCAACGGATGCAGACTCCATTGCTGCTGTTGTGCTGGAAACACTGAATACTGTTCTCCCAGAGCCAGAAGACAAGAAGAAACTCATAGCTCAAAGCTATGATGGTGCCAGTGTGATGCGTGGAGATCAAGGAGGAGTTCAAAGAAAAATAAAAGACGTTTACCCGAACGCACACTACGTCCATTGCTATGCTCACCAACTGAACCTAATAATGGAGAAAGCAGTTTCAAGGATTGGAAGAGTTAGAGTTTTTTTTTCAAACATAGGCGGCATACCATCTTTTTTTTCACGCTCTCCAAAAAGGACTGGAGTTCTGGATGAGGTAGTTGGTAGAAGACTTCCAAGAGGTGCACCGACACGATGGAACTTCAACGTTAGGACCGTGAACGTGATCTACGAGAACAGAGATGCGCTACTTGAGTGTTTCCAGACAATTGAAGCATGTCTAAACTTTGATCCAACATCTATACGGGAAGCCGCAGGTTTCATTGGAATGCTGGAAGACAGGGAGTTCCTTTACTTCCTTAAATTATTTCATTTAATAATGCCTCATGTAGACATCCTCTATAGTCAGCTTCAGAAGCGAGACACGGATACTGTTTATATCAAAAAAGTCACAGAAGACTTTGTCGCCAGCATCCAGAAAATCCGTAATTCTGTGGAAGAGATAGAAGCAAGTTTGCCAAGCGATCTAACAGTCAACAGACGGAGTGCGGAGATCTCAACCTTGAGACAACTTTCAAGAGAGGTATGTGACATAGTGGTGGTTCATGCAAAAGAACGATTTTCATTTTCAAATCACCTAGTCAGTGCCAAACTTGTTCAAAGTGACTTGTATAAAACCCATGGCACTTGCTTTCCAACCCAAGCTCTGGAAGACACCGTGCAAGCATATCCAATACTGAAGAAGGAACAATTACGCACTGAGCTGTCACTTCTGTATGGGAAGACAGAGTTTCATACTTGTACAAGTGCTGTTGCTCTGCACAAACTTTTCCATCAATTTAATCTGCAGAATGATTTCACAGAGACAGTAAAATTATTAAGAATCCTGATTACAACACCAATGACTACTGCAGAATCAGAAAGATGCTTCTCAACATTGAAGAGGATAAAAACCTTTTTAAGAAGCACCATGTCCCTGGAGCGGTTGAATGCATTGGCGATGCTCTCAATGGAAAAGCAACTGATTTCCGAGATCCCACACTTCAATGAAAAAACCATTGAGAAGTTTTGTTCTTTGAAAGATCGCCGTGCAAAATTAAAATACAAGTGATTGAAGCAAAGAAGAATGCATACCCCCAAGGTGTGCAAAGATAAACTGCGTTAAGCAGCACCACATCACACTACCGCACATAACTAGTGGTAAGTAAAGTATGAACGGTGTGTGGGTGTGCATATGGAAGGAGCTATGAAAGGTGTGTGCATGGTCAGTAACAATTGTTGAAGCCTTGGCGTGGTTTGAAGGAATTGGAGGCACTTCCAAGGGTAGCTGTCACTTGTGTACAGGAAGCAAGAATTCCATGTCTGTACAAGTGCTGTTGCTCTGCAGCAACTTTAGCATCAATTTAATCTACATAATCTAACAGAGTGAGTGAAGCTATAAGGAATCCTGCTTACAACAACGAAGACTACTAAAGAACCAGAAAGATGCTTCTCCACATTGAAGAGGATCAAAAAAGTAATTAAAAAGCACCATGGCCCTGTAGCGGTTAAATGCATTGGTTTGAAGGAATTGGAGGCACCTTCAAGGGTACGTAAAGTTCTCAGAAATGGCACCACCTCACTACCAAAAATAACTAGTGGTAAGTAAAGTATGAATGGTGTGTGGGTGTGCATATTGAAGGAGCTATGAAAGGTGTGTGAATGGTCAGTAACAATTGTTGAAGCCTTGGCGTGGCGTTACTGCTCATATGGTTATCCATATGCTAATTCAACGTGTTTGTTTGACATTGATTATTGTGTGGTCTAAACAGAAGTGAAATGTTGTTGTTTTCTTGAATCCCAAGATCCACTGGTTTGGGCCTATGCAGTGCTGATTGGTCTTCTAAGGTATGTTTGAGGCCTATATGGTCCCACTTGGTCTTCTAAGGTATGTTTGGGGCCTATGGTCACACTTGGTCTTCTAAGGTATGTTTGAGGCCTATATGGTCAAACTTGGTCTTCTAAGGTATGTTTGGGGCCTATATAGTTCCACTTGGTCTTCTAAGGTATGTTTGGGGCCTATGGTCACACTTGGTCTTCTAAGGTATGTTTGGGGCTTATATAGTCACACTTGGTCTTCTAAGGTATGTTTGGGGCCTATATAGTCACACTTGGTCTTCTAAGGTATGTTTGGGGCCTATAGTCACACTTGGTCTTCTAAGGTATGTTTGGGGCCTATATAGTCACACTTGGTCTTCTAAGGTATGTTTGGGGCCTATATGGTTCCACTTGGTCGTTTAATGTTTTTTAAGTATGGTTTTGTTCTTGAATGGTATGATTGATTTGCTTGTTTTCTTCCAACCCCAGGTGCAAACCCTATGTGGCTGCAGATTTGTTTCTACTCATTGGTCAACTTAATGAACGTGAATACCCTGAGAAGAAGAGCCGACTAATGGTAGGTGTCACTCCTTTAATTTTTCTGTTAATACGTATAGGTGCAATTATGATATTGCTGTAGTCTTGTCACATGAGTTTTTTCAATCTATATTGTATACCAATGAATTTAACACATTGTTACTTTACTTCTTGACATTTCTGCATTGCAGATCATGTATTTCAATGGGCTTCACAAGCATAAGGTCATTGGGCGGGGCTTATAAAGGTCATTATGACGTCAGGGGGAGGAGTTATAAAAATGGGTGTGGTTTGAAAAAGGGGGAGTGGCTATGTTTCGCCCTGTCGCCCCTCCAACTTGAAAAGTCACCAGCCGCCACTGGCTATGAATAGGTGTTCAACCCCCTTGCGGGTCCTCTCTAGTACTCAAAGGATTTTCTCCTTCATTTGCCATTTACGGGTGTGAAAACATTTGTGGGCTTGGGGAAATTGAGCAATTGAATAGCGATTTTAGCCATTGTAATGTTTGCGAAAGTGAAACATCAAAGGTTTAGGGGTTTAACCATCGCAATATTTTCAAGGCCGTAACATAGTAACCCGTTTAAAGCCCACAAAAAGATGACAATTGAATAGCAAATTAACTTGCGACCACACTTACGAGCTACAGTAACATGCAAAAGGTCAATTGAATCTAGCTCTGTGTTTACAAGTACAGTAATCTATTTTGTATCTGTTTGATATTTCAAGCCAGCAAAAGTTACAAACCCGCTAAAATGGCAAATCTCTATTCAATTGCTACAATTGCTCAAGCCAGCAAATGTTTTCACACCCGTAAACGGCAAATGTAGAAGTAAATGCTACAAGATAGGACTCGCAAGGGGGGTTAAACACCTGTTCATAGCACTGTAAATGCAAATAAAAAATCAATACTGCACTTTAAAAGACGGGGAAAGCGATGAAAAACATTAGAATTAATTGCACAACAGTCTCAAGCTTGCAAATCTGCAATTCCATTTTTTTTTTTTTTTTTTTGTTTAATTTCGGTGTCACATCAATCTTGGGAATTAATGAGTTAATACATATCAGGTCACCCACTTGGACTAAAACAGTATCGCCATTCATTTCTAATATTTTGTACATTGCTGAATTGCGAGTCTGATCACATATTGTACCTCTAAATGCTAACTGATTGACGTGTAACCTCCATGTTTTACTGATGTAATGATGACAGTCTCATTTACTATTGTCTGTTTCTAAATTGGTAGTTACAGCATTATTTAGTTGATCGTGATCACGCTCTGAAATGCTACATACGATTGCATGGTTTCGGCTTTTGGCTTGTAAATTGCGGGCTTGTTCAATTGAATCGTTCTGTAATTGCAGCAAATTTCAAGCCCACAGACATATAATGTATCTGCGGGCCCTTAGAGTTTTTTTTAACATTATTAGGATCATCTGTAATAACACATAAATGCACATATTTTTAACATATTTATATATTTTCATATTTTTAATTATAAATTTGGTTAATTAGCTGCTTGCAATTATTATGGAGCAGTTTGTAAGGTATTATAATCTTATCAATAGTAGTATATTTAAGGACAGCAGTTGCTCTAAATAGCTTAATATTTTAAGGAGTCATTGAAAAATGAAGATATTTATTAGCTGTGACTTGTTGTCATACCCAGGAGGGCCCACTGGACTTTTGAAGACTGTTGGCCATACAGTTGAGAGGAACCCTGTCGAGCGGACAGGGATGAAGAGGACTGGTTACTCGACCACTACCAACCAGGAGCTATGGACAAGAGTAATTATGCTCAAGAGGTCTGGGGAGAGGATGTTATGGTCTCTGGACAGGACTATGTCAATATGGATTTACCCATACATTATGGGTACATAGCAGAAACAGTGGGGCCCCAGTGGATAACTACTGTCCATGGTCCAGCGATAAATCAAAGAGCAGTAAGAGAGAGCTGTGAGATTCTGCCAGAGGACCCAGTGACTAAGGAACCCGGCAGAGGTGAGCTCTATGCTCAGCTGTGTGGGAGCCAAGGAAGGACGTTATGAGGTGCTGATCCAGATGTCATCCCAGGAAGTGGAGCCTCCACTCCAGGCCACCATAATGGATGCTGGTTTCAGGATTAGACTGTTACATTCTTCTTAGGAGGCATTATTTTATTGGGATCCCAAAGGCGGAAGTGATGCCCACTGTTGGTCCCATAGACCCACGGATTTTATAAGATGCAACAAGTGGGCTGTTCATACTGGTTTGGTTGGAGAGGGTGATGTTGGCCCAGGCCTACGCCAGGTTGTCACACACATGGGTGTGCCAGTTTTCAAGGTTTGCATGAGGTGGTTAATATTGCCTGTGGTATGATTGCAACATAATGACTTATATAAAGGTGTTGTTGTGTCAGTTTAATCAAATTAATAAGAATAGTTCACCCACGACAGTATCCTCTCTGTAAGGTTTACAGATCCTTTAATATGAAATAGTTATTCACCATCAAAATAGTTGGTGTAAATAAGCACACAGAAATTTCAAGAAAATACACCCTTAAAGACTACTGAGATATACATAATATAGGAACCCCTAGAAAGTAATATTATACAAACTGTATGTATTTAAAAAAACTTAACTTTAATTGGTGATTTATATTAAAAACAAAACAAAATAAGAAAAAAGTAAGCTGATTAAAAAAAAAACAATAAAAACAACAAAGCTGTCCCACCTGTTAACAATTATACGTACAGAAACTCTGTGTGATGAATAAATAATACAATCAGTTCACATAAATGAAACACTGATATATCATACAGTAAGCATAGAAACAGGGTAGTAAAGTAAATATAAAAGTGTAATGAATTGACCAATTTAGAATATGTACATATTTGTTAAACTAATAAATATACCATAAATAAACTAGAGATTAAATGACAAGAAGTAATATCTATTAATACCAGTGAAATGTTAATTAACAAAAAATAATATGTATTATACATGTGATAAACAAAAGATACTCTGATATGTAAACTTCTATATCTCTATTATAGCTCATAACAATTAGCTTATTACTATCTCAATTAATTAGTAGACTGAAACAGTATAATCACATATCACATATATAGTTGTGAGCAATACGGGTTGTTGCTAATGCTCGCAGCAACTGCGCTGGTGGAGATGACGCGGCACTTAGAAAATAAAAATACGAGGTCAAAAAATCACGTACTTAACGGCTGAACCGCGCACATACAAAAACAACAGAAACACAAAGAAAAGAAAAAATAATTTAAAAAAAAAACACCACACACAGCACTGGGGGATATCTGTGAGTGAGGTTGCATGACAATTTACACACAATTTGCTGGGTTTAGGCACTTGAAAATCGACTAAGCAATAAGAAAAATGGCGCCCTAAAAAATTGAAAACGAGGCTACACTAATCGCCAAAGGCGCTCTTTGTAACCAGCTGTGCCATCACACATGCAAGACTCGCCAAGCGAGGCGAAGCAGCCGCGCAGCACTTAGGCTGCAAAGAGCGCCAAAGGCGCTCATTGCAGCCAGCGGCGCCGTCATGGTGCAAGCTTCGCAAAGCACTTAGGTTGCATTGTAAGAAGCGCAACTGCGACCCAAGCCCATAACTCTAAAAACTCTAAAAACATCAAAAACAAATTAACAAATATAATGACACTCTCACAGACATCACAGGGGGAGAGCCAGGAAGCCTGGGAGTGATGTTGCAAGCGGTTTTGAGGCATTTTTGTGGGGTTTCGTTGATCGAAAATCGGCTAAGAGAGGAAAGAAATGACGGAAGAAAAACATAAAAAATTCTGAAACTGGATGAAAACGAGACTGAGCAAAGCCAGACACGCAGGACTTAGAAAATACACAACGGCAAAGACAGTAACACTTACACCAACAACGCCAGGCATGCGGGACTTTGAAAATAAAACAATTGGCATAACACAGTAAACATTCAGCAGACACACAGAGGAGAAACACACAGGGAAGGGACAGGGGAGAGGTAGTGGAAAGAGACACATGACATTCCCAAGCACAAAACTTGCAGGTTAATGAAACCTGCAATGAGCGTACCATACAGTAGGCGGGAGGAAAGGGTCGCAATGTGTCACGTGATGAGCACCGAAGGTGATTGTTGCAAAGCAGGAAAGTTGAAGTACACAGGGGAGAGGCTCGCAATGAGCGCAGAAGGTGCTCAGAGGAGCAAAAGCCTCACATTGTGTGGCAAACAGCATTGCCAGCCTTACAATTTTAATCCTGTCATTTGCGACGGGCAAGTAGCTATTCAATATAATATCGCTTTATATTTATTAAACAGTTATAATATGAATATAAAAGCTATATATATTACATATAAAGTGCTAGTGCCATATAAACTGAATAAACAGAGTTCAATAATGAATAATACCCTTTAATATACTGTACTATAATTATATATGGTTATATATCGAGATATTACTACAATTTAAATTATCATATCAATCTATACCATAAATAAAGGTGTAAACGGTGTAAAAGCCAGAACGGAACGGGCCGGAACAGGCCATTTACAAAAGAAATCAATATCAATATCACTGGGATGTGTTAGATAATATTGAGAACAATATTTAAGAACCAAAACCAATTCAATATAATACTTTATTAACCCTTTAAAAAACAAAATATCAATTGGAACAGGCAAAAAGAGTCCGGAAAGTACTCTTTATAAACAGAATTCATGCTAAAATCATTGGGATGTGTTAAATACAATTGAGAACTACCACTGAGCCAAACCCCATCTGATAGTATGCTTTATTAACCCTTTATTAAGCCAGTGTAAAATATTGGAATGGGCACCCATGTGTTTTATTACAATACACTAGCGACTTGCCTGTCAAAAATGACGGGTCAATAAAATTTGAATGCTGTTTGATACATAATTGAAACCGTAGACCGGAAGTGATGTAGTTTGCCGCGAATAGCAGCTGGAGGTGAATGGAGGCAGCTACTCTCCTGCCTGAGGTAACAGGCAACTGAGAGAGAGGAATTATAAAGTCCCCTTAGCCCTTTCAGCCTCAGGTGAAATTGCATAGCCCCCACTCACCACTCAGGAGCAGGAGCACCAAACGAAGGGGGCTAATATAGCCCAGAATACCATCACAGTGAATCTGCAGGTCTGGGAGAAAGAACAAACTCTGGAGACTCAGGACTCACACTGTGAGACATCAGATGGCTGACAGTCTGAGGAAAGCAGGGGGGGGGGTGAGTGATGGGATTGATATTAGTCCCTGGGGCACTCCCATTATAACAAAATACGCTGTATTTATCTTATGCCTGAACACATATCATAAAGAAAACTCCTGTATCTTAAAAAATATATCCAGACAAAAGCAGGAAACTGTAGAAGGAAAGGACTATAATGGTGAGAGTGGCTTCTCATTTTCTGGGTTACTTCACATGGCTGATTGAAATGCTGACTGATTTGCTAACAGCTTTCTTAAAGAAACAGAGCCAGATAAATTAAAAAAAAGCAACGTTACTTGAGAGGACTTTCAGCCTCAGGCGAAATTGTATAGCCCCCACTCACCACTCAGGAGCAGGAGTACCAAACGAAGGGGGCTAATATAGCCCAGAATACCATCTCTGTGAATCTGCAGGACCGGGAGAAAGAGGAGCTGGGATCTCCAGTGTGCAACATCTAATAGCACTATCAAGTGGAGCAACAAACTCTAGAGACTCAGGACTCACACTGTGAGACATCAGGTGGCTGGCAGGCTGAGGAAGGCAGCGGGGGGTGAGTAATGGGATTGATATTAGTCCCTGGGGCACTCCCATTATAACAAAATACGCTGTATATGATACTTTATGCCTGAACACATATCATAAAGGGAACTCCTGTATCTTAAAAACATATCCAGACATAAGCAAGAAACTGTAAAAGGAAAGGACTATAATGGTGAGTGGATGGATTTTTATTTTTTGGGATATTGCACATGGCTGACTGAAATGCTGAATGATATGGTAACAGCTTTCTTAAAGGAACAGAGCCAGATAAAAAAAAAAAAAAGCAACGCTATATGTCTTGTATAGTTACTGACGGTAATACAAAGAATCAGAATCAATGTTATTAGAGACATTTGCATATTGGTATATCTCTCTTTACTGTTAGTATAGTAACTGAGCACGGCTATTGGCCTTATCTGGAAACAAAACGGAAGAGGGAAAGAAAAGAGAGGAAAAGCAAGCTTATACAAGGGTATATGTGTCAAAGTGCTGGAATAAATATACATTGCATTTACAACTCAGGATGAGGAACTCTAAAAATAAAGAGAAGAAAGAGAAGAAACTTAAAAAAATTGATAATATGTTTTTTATAAATGTTGGTCAGTGAATATGTTTTTCTACAACATTTGACGCTCAACGTGGAGCCTGCACTAACTGTACATAGTTACACCCGAGCTTCAGGAATTTGTGGGGGAGACGATTGACAACCAATCATGAACAAAATTAGAGGTGAGCAGGGCCGCCTTGGTGAAAATCTGTGTTTGGGATTGCTTTTCATGCTTCCCTTTCAGGGGAGACTGGAACTTGTAGGAGTGATGCATTTGTTGATAACCTAAAAATGCTGATTAGTGATATTGAGTGAAATTAGCATATATTGAGATATATTTTACCTGTAAAGATATTTATTACTGAGACTGAGATTAAGAGATGTTAAGAGATATTGTACCTAAAGAGGTATTCCTTTAAGAAGCGCTGTAGATATAGATTAGCAGAGTTGTGTGAGGAGTTGCCTTCCTTTAATGGCGTGTAAGGTGTGCCTACCTATAAATGACGTATGAGGAGTTGCATTCCTTTATTGGTGGATTGTCTAGATGGGTACTGTAGGTGGAGTTGATGGATGAAAAGATAGAAATTGTATTTGCTAAACAATTTAGACTGTCGTGCGACTGGCGTTGATGTGAAAAAGTAGGCCCATGTATGTGTTGTGAGAACTGAGTGTGAGTGCCCTGTACAGTGAGGTGTGAGAACTTGAGAGAAAAGGGGAGTTTGTCCCACTGTTTTGTGCACTATTTAGAGTGTGCCGGCATTTGCGGTGTTCTGAACATCTGTGAGCCGAAATAAATGCTGTGTGTTCTGAGTTGATCATTTTTTTTGTTGTTGCTGTATTGCTGAAAAATTGCTATTTTTGGTCCGTTGAAATTGTTGCATGTTGCTTTAAGAATTACTGACAGCCCCCCTGCGCGTTCCCCCAACGCCCCCCCCGCTCCATGCTTCTTGTATTTTGGCAAGATGCACTTCCTCACAGAAGGCAGTTTCGATTCTGTGTTGCTCTAAAGTATTATTTTTCTCCTGCAAAACATGCATGTTATCTATAGGTTACAGGTGGAAAAACCCCACGGGCTGCCGAAATCTGAACTCCGTTGCTGCAAAACCTTTCATCTGTCAAGACCGTAACTGTTACATTGGAAAATTGCTATTAAATTGCTACGAATCCCAGAAGACGCACTGGCATTCAAGCCCGTAACCCACAAATAGAGGCCAAAATATTACGGCCTCCAAATAGGACCTGCAAAGGGTTTAAAGACAAGTTCTCAACACTGTAAAAGACAATATAAACACACCAGTGGACTTTAAAGTATGGGGAAAGCATGGCAAAGCATTACAATTTCTTGCACAAAAATCCCCAAATACAAAATAGGCATTAAAACATATTTTACTTCATCATTTGTTGGAATGGTCATGCATATGCCAATATGAAAAGCCATGCTGCAACATGCATAAAGCAATTAAAGACACACTCCCTGATTGCAACATAAAAACATGCTTGTCACATTAATCCTTTCTCACTCACTGAGACTCTAATGTGTACCCTGGAATATATATATAATTGCATATACATTTCACTCATCACATCTACATTGGGAAAACAAATAGTGGCCAAGTTACACGTCACCAGCAGGATAGGGGTAGCAGCGATTACCCCTGATGGAAGTGTGATGTGGGTTTGGTCCACATGCCTCTACAAAGCTTCCATGTGTTTTTGCAGCCCCTCCTGATGGTTTAGAGTAGATTAGTGTGGTATATGTTCCCCTGGTCCCCTTCAGCATTGCTAAGTGGTGGTGGTGAAGGGACTTGTGTACTGCAATGAAGCTGTGAGCTAAATAATGTTGGGTCACTCTCAGTGGGCATGTGGTAGCAGAGAAGTCAGACAAATCTCACTCCATGACAGAAGGAACAGGCAACCCATTCCAGTATCACTTGTCATTTTCCTATCAGGCCCTCAGTGGAATATTGATACTCCACAGTATCACTAATTGGACTTTGCATGTGCTTTTAATCCTTTATTATTATTCTCATATTTATTGATCTATTTAAGAGTAACTAGGGTTCATTAGTTTACATATGTAGGAATATGACACATAAGGGATGTATGTGGATGTCCCATAACCCCAACCATTGAAAACACACTGACACGGTTAGAACGGTATAACAAAGCTTTCTTTCATAAACAGAGCACAATCAGAAATAGACAAGACTAAAGGCTTGTGGGAAAAAGGGGAGACCTACAGGGGATAATGTGATTGTCTAGAATAAGCATGTTGCATAGCACTTACCAGGGTCACATGTGGTCACTACACCACTGTAACAGGAATCTGATGAAAAAATGGATCTTCAAAAATTAGTCTATTTAATTGAAGAAACCATTAATGTGCATAGCACTTACAATTTGTCTAGATCTGCTCAATGATACAGAAGATTCAATTGGACTGTGTAATCCAATCAAGTTTCACACATACAGTGTGGTGACAAAACAAAAATCTGAAAAACTAAACAAATCTGGACAACTAAAAAAAGGCAGAGGAGGATAATAAAAATAATCAACATGAATGTACAATTAAGTGCTAAATACTGTAACTGTACCAATATACCAACTCACCTGATTTCCATCTGCAAGCATTACTAACTATTAGCTAGGTCTCTGTATAATCAGCAATATGGGAAAATACCCATAATATGGAGAGGACACAAAGGTCAGCAGCCAGATTAACTGTTACTTACATGAGACCCAAGGATCTGTTCTCATACTGATATTGAGGTCAGGATCACATGCTTCACTAGTGCATATATTAATTCTGGCTGTCATTAACATGCCATTGTGAGACTTTGCCAGTCCACCGCCATAGCGGTATTAGTCTACATCTCCTCTCCCCTCCCACCATTACAATCCCAAAAATAAAAGAACAATACATAAATAAGTGTTACTGTAAATATATGATGGGAAAAAAATGTGTGTATTATGTGTAATTAATAACTGTTGGGGGATGGGATGGGTGTGTGTGTTTGGAGTGACCTAGCTCTATGTGTCTATATGTGTGTTCCTTAAATTATGTGTATTGCAATGATATGTAATCTGTAAATATGTGTAATCAAGGATTAAATGTAAAATTGTTAATAGTAGAAGATAAATGGACCAAACCCCAAATTACTGCTCTCAAAATACTCCTGCTCTCTCGCTCTCTCTCTCAAAAATATCTAACTCTGGGACCTGCATGCTACTTTGAAGGAAAATACAACACAGTCAATGCATGGGCCGGTGGAACGCAAATTTATAATCTCCCTCTGGCCTGTGTCGCACTACGTTATACCGCGATTGGATCATGACAGCCGATCCTGGCTCGGCCAGCCCCTTAACAGCATGCGTGCGTGGAAAGGGTTATGGGCTTGCGTCTACGGCCCTTAGGCCAAGGCATGGTTGATTATAATAGCTCTGTAACTCCGCATAATTTCAAGCCTTCAGGCTTTGCGGGTGTGCCGCTTGGAATTTAATATGGCCCTTTGTGTTCTGATATGTAATTTTTTTTCTGCTCCGTTTTTCTAAATCTAGTTGGAAAATAATGTGTTGTAAAAATTCTGAGGATATCGAATTGTTAGAGTTAAAGATTTTATTGTGTTACAATTTGTTTTGACAAGTGCATATGTTATTGTGCATTTTGTGTTGATTAATGTGCCTTGTGTTTAGTTATATAAATTTGTGATAAATAGGCAATTGATAATAGTGATATATTTGTGTTTAAAGTTAGCAAAATGTTCAGCGGCTGCTCAGACCACCTTAAATGATATCCGTAACAAGTTTATACTGATAAGATAGAATCTGTTTAATTTTAGTCATGTTTCAGAAATAATTTAGAAAAGAAGGTTTTATGCCGTTGAGCCTCTCCCTTCCCGAGAATGTTTTTCAGCCCCCTTGTATCCTTAAAGGTATAGAGCGGGGAGTAAAAGCTGTACCTGTAAAGATGAAAGAATGTATTATAACGAGTTACTTATGTAGATCAGATCACTCATGCACAAAGTAATTGTCTACCCTGCGCACCTAATAGGAAGTATTCCTTATTTACTGCTAGTAATGAGAGTGTCCTACCCTGTTGTGGTACCAGGTGTTTTGCACTTGCTGCACCAGCCGTAGCTCCAATACTGCAACAAGTTAATAATGATTTTTAGCAAAAAGTTAAAAAAAAAAATAGTGTGTGTAATAATAGAACACATTGTGTATTTATCCCCATAAAGTGTCATATGTAATTTGAGAAATTGATTTCATGTCATATATTTTTTTTAGGTTTGATAGCCATAAAATATTTTGTTTAATTTACCGTATATACTCGAGTATAAGCCGACCCAAGTATAAGCCGAGGCACCCATTTTACCACAAAATACTGGGTAAAATGAGTGACTCGAGTATAAGCCGAGGGTGGGAAATGTGCTGCCCCCTGTGTCCCTCTTGTGCCCTCTGTGTCCCCCTCTCCCTCTGTGTCTCTTCTCCCCTCTCCCTTCCTTGTGTCTCTTCTCCCCTATCCCTTCCCTGTGTCTCTTCCAACCTCTCCCTTCCCTGTGTCTCTTCCCCCATCCCTCCTCATCCTCAACCTCCCTCCTCATCCTCAACCTCCCTCCTCATCCTCAACCTCCCTCCTCAACCTCCCTCCTCAACCTCCCTCCTCATCCTCCCTCCTCATCCTACCTCCTCAACCTCCCTCCTCATCCTCCCTCCTCATCCTACCTCCTCATCCTCAACCTCCCTCCTCATCCTCCCTCCTCATCCTCAACCCCCTCCTCAACCTCCCTCCTCATCCTCAACCCCCCTCCTCAATCCCCATCCTCAACCCCCCCATCCTTAATCCTCCTCCTCAACCCCCCCATCCTCATCCTCTCTCCTCAACCCCTCATCCTCAATCCCCTCCTCAACCCCCCATCCTCATCCTCTCTCCTCAACCCCCCATCCTCAACCCCCCTCCTCAACCTCTACCCCCCTCCTCAACCCCCTCCTCATCCTCAACCCCCTCCTCAACTTCCCTCCTCAACCCCCCTCCTCAATCCCCATCCTCAATCCTCCTCCTCAACCCCCCATCCTCATCCTATCTCCTCAACCCCTCATCCTCAATCCCCCTCCTCAAACCCCCAATCCTCATCCTCTCTCCTCAACCCCCATCCTCATCCCCCCTCCTCAACCTCTACTCCCCTCCTCAACCCCTCCTCCTCATTCTCAACCTCCCTCCTCATCCCCTTCCTCAACCTCCCTCCTCACCCCCCCATCCTCAATCCTCCTCCTCAACCCCCCCATCCTCATCCTCAACCCCCCATCCTCATCCTCTCTCCTCAACCCCCCTCCTCAACCTCAACCTCCCTCAACCCATTCCTCAACCCCCCTGCTCAACCCCCCATCCTCAATCCTAATCCTCACCCCTCCATCCTCATCCTCTCTCCTCAACCCCCCTCCTCAACCTCTACCCCCCTCCTCAACCCCTCCTCCTCATTCTCAACCTCCCTCCTCAACCCCTTCCTCAACCTCCCTCCTCAACCCCCCCATCCTCAACCCCCTCCTAAACCCCCCCATCCGCATCCTCAACCCCCTCCTCAGCCTAAACCCTCCTCAACCTCAACCCTTCTCAACCTCAACCCCCCTCAACCCCAACCCCCCCTCAACAACCCACCATCCTCAACCTCCCTCCTCAACCCCCCATCCTCATTCTCTCTCCTCAACCCCCTCATCAACCCCTCCTCCTCATCCTCAACCTCCCTCCTCATCCTCAACCCCCTCCTCAACCTCCCTCCTCATCCTCAACCCCCTCCTCAACCCCCTCCTCAACCTCCCTCCTCAACCCCCCATCCTCAACCCCCTCCTCAATCTTCATCCTCAAACCCCCCCATCCTCAACCCCCTCCTCAACCCCCCATCCTCATCCTCAAACCCCCATCCTCAACCTCCTCCTCAACCTCAACCCCCCTCAACCCCATGTGACGTCACATGCGCGCCGGCGCCGGGTCAAGGAGTGGAGGCCGGAGCACAAGCAGGTAAGTGGGGGGAAGAGGGGGGAGGTATTTAGGGGGGTTTAGGTGGAGAAGGGGGGTTGAGGGGGGTTTATGCTGTGGATGGGGGTTTAGGTTGAGGAGGGGGGAGGGAAAGAGACATGGGGGGTAGAGAGACACACGGGGGGTTAGAGACACACGGGGGGGCTAGAGACACACCGGGGGTTAGAGAGACACGGGGGGGTTAGAGAGGCACGGGGGGAGAGTTACTCAAGTATAAGCCGAGGGGGCCCTTTTTTGCCTTAAAAAAAGGGCTGAAAAACTCGGCTTATACTCAAGTATATACGGTAGATTACATTTGGTTCAATTATGTTTAGGATTCGTTTTCGGTATATATGTATATGATTTGCTAAATTTGGTTGTTTTTGTCTTTATTCTTACAGGGATGATTTGAGGAGATCTATGCGCATATAAAGTATTCCATGAGCTCACAATTATCTAGTTATATATTCTGTGTTGGCTGTCTTGTCTGGATCATGTGTTCATGTTGTTTATAAGCATATTTTTATGCAGGTATGACATTTCTATGTAGAGATTATGTTTTCAAATGGAGAAAGGGGGGTCTTGTCTAGAGCATTGTGGAGTGCATTATGGTTGGATATATTTATTTGTGTCCCTGTGTGTGAATGTTTTGACATGGGAGTGTTGTCTCATTGGAAAATGTTCCTTGTGGATGATGCAGTTTTTGTTATCTGTCTCTTTTTCCCTGTTTGTTTTGTTTGACTTTGCTATTTTTGACTGTTCAAGGGGAATCTCTCTATGTACTGGGATGTCATGTATGTTCTGATTGTGATTTGGCTTGTGATGCTCTGAAGGGAGATTTGCTATTTTTCCTGAAATAATATACTGAATACTGAATATTGGTGTTCATATAGGGAACCATTGTCCAGATCGTACTATTAAATTTCTGTGTAAGGATTGTCCATTTTGTCTGACGGACAGTGTGGTAAATTTGTATATGGAGAATGTAATCTGAAATCTGATCAATTTCAGATTAATATTTGTTTTATATGCTGTCAGCCATTTTGGATTATTGTTAATAAAGGTTTTATTTAGATTTGTATCCTACGTATGTTAAATATTTTTAAGGTTGATATTAGAGAAAATTTTGTTACAAGTAAATATAGTAATTGTTAAAGAACTGTATTAAAGAAAAGAGAAAAAGAGAGATGATTTGCAGATTACTTAATGTACAATTATGATGATTTTTTTAAAGGGTTTATGACATTTTATGTTATCTCTACGTTTGAACACTCAATTGATCTGTAATGCATTATAATGTGATGAAGTTATGACAAATAAGATGTATAATTCTTATAGACATAACAATGTGAATTATTTTATGTATTGAGATAAGCGTATAGGATAGTCAGAAATGTCAACTGGCTAAGAATGTTTTGTTTTTTTTTTGCTTTCTTTTTTCAGTTTTTTCTTTTTTGATTTTTTTGTTATAAAAGACATGTTGGTTATGCATTTGCAGTGAGCCACAGATATTGTTTATACTATTCTGTTGTAAGTGCCGTGATTGTGAAGAAAGTGAAGAAACTCAGAGACCTCTATGTTTTAGTATGATGACTGGGTTTTGGAGTAGAATTTTGGACAGTTGATATGTTTTTCTACAACACTATCTCAAAACAGGTGTATCCATAAATGATTAATGATTCTCATAGAAAAACCATAAAGTTGAGACTTTAATTTAATCCTTGAGTGATAGTTGTATTAAATCTAGTGATCCAGTTAGTCTCAGTTTGAATAGTTCTGATTCTTAATTGCCCTGATGAATCCCCAAATTCAATTTCTGTAGGATAAAACTTTTCAAATGTGTCTTGCATTCATGTTTATTTAGAAAGTGCTTAGCAACCGAAGTTAACATCTTGCCCTTTCTTCTATCTGCCATTCCATTACGTATATTGGACAGATGGTCCACAAGTTGACAACATATCTCCCAAGTAGTCATACCTACATAGCAAAGCCCACATATACACTCTAAACAGTAATCCATTCCCTTACTGCTGCAATTAAAGAAACCTTTCAAGATCACACAGTTACCAACCCTATCTGTAAGGTCCACATGGGAAGGTACCATCTAGTAATGAACTATAAGTAGTTATTCTGTTCGAAAAGTGGCTTTTATCTCATAAATTACGAGATCTATGCCATCCTTTGCCAATGGATTTGCCTATCAAGGTTTGTAACGTAGAATCTGATCTCAAAATATACGTGTGTCTCTTGAGAATATTCGCCATATCTCTCAAACTTTGACTGAAGTTCCTTACAAAACAGATTTTTTTTTTAATTTGTTCTTTTCTCTTAGGGTAAGTAGTTTGTCACACTGTGTATCAAGAGCTCTGTGATAGATTTCCCTTAACATGGTCTTGCTATAACCTCTTCTAATCAACCTATGACCTAGTTCTCTTGAGCAATCCCTACATATCCTCAAATACTCCCTTGTATTGATGGATTTCTTAGTTGGAGAAAAGTGCTCACTTAAATTATGAAGTGTGCTGTTGGTGGCCATGAGTTTTCTGTAAATATAATTTCTCACCTCATACTGAGCATCTTTAGATATAGTAATATCAAGGAAGTCAACTGAATTCAAATAAATATGATGGGTCAACTTTAAGTTAAGATCATTATGATTTCATTTCCAAATAAACTCCTCAAATAATGTAATGGCTCCTTCCCAGATGATAAAAATATCATCTATATGGTGAAGCCGCATCATGATCAAATCTGTATATCGACTTTTAACTTTATTAAACACAATCTCCTTCTACCACCAACCTAAATACAGGTTGGCGTAAGTGGGTGCAGAGCTGAACCCTGGAAGGACAGGAAGGTTTTGAGGTGCACCTGGCTCCTGGCCCCTGGGTCATCACAATATTGTTTTATCTTCTTATTCTTTCTATTGAGGATTTAATTTCCTCCATTTATGTGGGAATGTACAGTAGTTTCCAGATTATGGTCTCAAAAATGTAAGACATTATCCAAGGTCAGATCAACTTTGTTACCCCAGAACCAATACATTGCCTATTGGGTCTTCCACTAACAGGAAGTTACATGTTTATGCAGATCTAATTTTAAGATAAGTAGACAGCTTTACTACTGTTCTTTGGCTTACAGGAACAAACTCCCAAGAGCAGTTAAACAGTTGAATCAGTGTATTGGGCTCCTTTGTCTCAACTAATGAACTAGCAGTTGTAGACACCATATGTGTATTGAAAGACCATCCCTGGCAAAATGTTATATTTCTCAGCAGCATAACTGTATGAAAGTAAGATTTTTATGCATTCTAAAAGCATGTTAAAATACAGTTCTTCAAAAGAGGATGTTTTAATGTTATGACCACAGAGGAGTCTAAATAATGTAATTAATATTTAGAGTACAGGCAGCCTGTCACTCCCAGATTTAAGGGGCTCCGTACAGCCCTTATTTCTCCTACTGTAGTTTATAGACGCAAACTCCAGGCTGTGACTTTTATTCTCATCTCAGCACACCATCCCTTCCGATCTGAACATCCTTAATGGAGAAACAGAACCAACAACACCATTAGTTTAGTGTAGAGGAGGCACTGAATATTTATTTTAACAACAACGCAACATATTTAATTCATCCAGGAACCAATCCCACAAGAGTAATTATTCTTCCCATATCTTCAAATCAAATTACCTTGAGGCCAGGGCTATTAGCTAGGAGCCTGAACTTTTAAGATTTCACCATGTGCTTTCTTTCCTGTTTCTTATTCTCTCTAGGGGTTAATTAGAGATCCATTATTTACCCTGTTACTTACTTCTTCTGATCCTATATATTCAGGGACTGACCCATGCTGGTAGGTAAACAAATGGCTTGTGGCCCCACACTGTCTGATATGCCACAAGGCTTGATACTTTTATGGCAGGAAAATGGCAATAAGGAGGCCTTTGTCCACACTAACTAGATTCTCATATGTCTAAGTGTTATGGATTAGGATCAGTACAAAATGCATAACTGTATTTGTGCACCTACTTATATATCTTATCTTTCAGTATTATCGTATAACCAAGTTTTACTAATAAATACTGAATCATTGGAAGAGGAGAACGCCATCTTCCCTTTGTTCTAAACTTCTGACCAATAAGAGGAAGACTCATCCCCCTGTGGGATGACACCTAGAGACTCCTTAATGTTTTAACCCAATGTCTGATCAAGGTCTCATAAAAGCGGACACTTCAGAACCAATGAATTACCGAATAAACCTGATGTTTTGCTTAATTGTAACTTTTATCTGATTACTAAAAACTATATAAATGATGGCTGACGTAATAAAACTAGCAGAGAGAAAGCTGTATACCAGAACTCTGTGTTGGTGTATTATTTCTCTAAGGTGTGCACACTATATAAATATTGGTAATTTGGCCAGGGACAGATATTTCTGAAAAATACTTTGTTATTTACCAAAACAAATGGCGCTCAAATAGGGACTTGAGGTTTAACCGAACTGCAGCGGACAAGAGGAATTCGGACAGACTTCATGAGAACAGGCGGAGCCTGATCCCCTCCGGTACACGGTAAGGACATGATTAGTACCTTATCCGTGTAGACCTGTTCTTGGGATTCTGCCCGTTGTCCAGCTCCGCTATAGGGAGGTTACAAAAAGTACAGGTGATATTTTGCCTCAAGTCCATTTGAATCCTGTACAAGATATAGTAATATCTGTCGCCTGTGTGTGTCTGTTGGTAGTGTGGGTTGAACGATTGTGATTTCTTAGATATTGTGGTTCAGGTGACACACACGTGTATGTGTGACTCTCTGGAGACGGATGACTTGTACCCAGAGACGTACATAAACCAGAGGTCACACATACGGGCTGGCATATACGTGCCCTGGGGATTGGGATTGCTTTGCATATATTTTCCTGGGAAGGGTCTATGCATGCTGGATAGATGAATATCTCTTGGGGGTCATGATGTTTAGGCCATGGCAGCTTGATAACCCCAAGAGACGTCTGTCATTCACTACAGGTGATTAAAACGTGTGTGTGTGTGACACATAATAGTCAGTGGCAGATTGATAGTGTGATAAGCACAATAGCCCTGACGGTGTCGGTTGGTAAGCACATAATGGTGCATAATGCCAAATCACATATCTTTGAATCTAAAGTTTTCTGCAGAAAAGGTTTGATGATTATAATGTTATATGCTATGTCATTGCTGGTTGTGATGCATGTTTTGGTGAGAAATGTAGCTTAGAATTTCTCTCCCTGAAGCTGAAAGCTGATTTCTGTGCAGCTGTGTGTGATTCAAGGTCAAACACACAGACTGCGAGAAAAGAGAAATTCCAACTCCCCTTAGAAATTCCTATACTCCCCCTCCCATTTTGTTTAACTCTTTCAAGGACGTATCTTAGTTAAGAGAATTCTTTCTATATCAATGCTTAAGGTCATATGAACTCCTACAATAACTTGAAGAGTTTGTACAGTAAGTTTTTCTATCCATGTTTTCATGATGTTGCACGTGAAATAATGTTTGTGTAAAGGTAGGTGTGTCCTGGGAGAATATTGATTTAAAAAGTAAAAAGTTCAAGATATGTATATGACGCAGACTGAGAATTGGTTATGTAACAAACACAACAATGTAACAATCATCAGTGGTGTCAATTAACACACCTTAGACAGGTGTGTTAGGGTTATGGATTATTAAACCAAGAAAGAGATCTCCATAAGATCTACAATGTAATGGGAGATTATTTTGTTTGAATACATTGCATGTAACAGTTTGCATATTTCTGTGTATTTGTGAGTATATACATATGTATATGTATGTATATGCGTGTATTCTTTTGAAACATTTTGTCTGAAGTTTCTGTGTGTACTCTTTGAAGAGGGAGGTGACCGGTTTGCATTTTAAGAAAATGTAGGAGGGATTGGCCCCCCTTTTGCAGTTAAGTAAAGCAGACCACTCCCCTTTCCTCGTCCCACCTTCTCTGTGTGTGTGTTAGGTTCTATGTGAAAATATGTCTGTCTGTATTATTGAGGGAAGATGAGAAGGGAGGTTGCCGAGAAAAGATAGTGGTTTGTGGAACAAAGAAACAATGAAACTCTTAACACACAGCCACCGCCCCATCATGGCTCCCAACTTAGAAAAATGGGAGTTGACTATAACTTTAGGACCAACCCCTTATAAAACCATGACGAAGCATCTACTATACTACCTCTGCTGGAGTCAGTGCCCTGTATCCACTACTCCTTGGTAATATTAATCTTTATTAAAAGGAAGATATAGGAGACATTCAATGTTTCATTAAACTTTACTATGGAACAAGAAGTATACGAAAGAAAAGTAAACGCAACGTTACTTTAGGATGTTTTTACTCCGACACAATTTCTGTCTCATATACTGTTATTTTTAGATTCTCTGTGAAGCAGCTCCCCTGCTTGTATCTGCTCCTGTAGTTAACTCCTACATGACTGTCTGCAACGCTGATACAGAATTCTGTGAGTTATTAATAGCATGCGCTCCGGATGAAATAGCAAATCAGGCTATTAATTTGTCAGATATTACACAGGATAAAACAGTCAGTGGTAATATATCATTCCAGACACGAGTCTCAGATGCTGGGAGCAGCCTTTGTGGAGGGATTGAAGAGAATCCATCAGGAAAGATTTATAAACATCTCGTCCTGAATACAAGGTGTTGCCATTAGAGACTTTGTAAAAAAAAAATAAAAAAATAAGATTTGTCCTCATTCCACCAGTTATGGTGAAGTTAAAACCAGTAGCTGAAATAGCACAAGAAACTGGTATCTCATGGCCAGAAAGTCTCCCTATAGCACTGTTAAGCATGGGGTACACCCCTGGAGGGAAGTCTGTCCCCTCACGAGATCCTATTTGGGTCTGCTTCTAGATTAGGGTGTTATTATCCTCAGCAATTGAAATTTAAATCTGATGTATTTATTGATTATGTGATTGCTTTATCTCAAGCACTGACTAAAATACATGCACAAGTGTTTTCTCCTATTCCAGATCCGGAAGTAGACACTGGTACTCATCAACTACTTCCTGGAGATTGGGTCCTGGTCAAGAGATTTGTGAGAAAAGAATCCTCTGGAATCCAGATATGATGGTCCCTTTCAAGTTCTTCAGTTAAACTTGAAGGACGGCCTACTTGGATCCATGCATCTCATTGCAAGAAAAGTTTCAGCACCAGACCCATAGCAGCCAACATCATGATGATCATAACACATATCCTTTTCTGTCTGTTCTTAACTAAAGTAGAACCTTCTGCATTCATTAGTGAGAAGAAAGATGGTATTACATTTTGGTACAATCCATCTAAAACACATATGATCACATTCTCCTTTGATTATTGTCATGTTGTATGTTGCCAACAGCTAAGCGTGACTCAACAATGTAACTTGTACAAATACACTCACAGCACATCTATATACATATGTGTTACAGACCAGACTTGGGGAAAAGATTGTAGTCATTGGGAAGCTGTAGGATGGAACACTGGGACAGCTTGGGGCTACAGACCACAGAGTGCCTCAGATAGAACAGATTTGAGTGGAAGCCCTTTACTTGAACGTATGACTCTAATAAAGCCAGGCAAATGCTCGCCAAATGGCAAGACTGGAGCTAACATGCGACTTACCCCCGGACCCACAGACGCAGGTACATACCTAATGGGTGGCTGGGTTAGAGGAAAAGCAAAAGGACGGATTAGTAAATTTATGCTCAGAAATCTAAATGCACCACTCATATCAGAAGGACTAATGCAAGTACAATACAATCAGGCATTACCCCAGATGACTGATATCAGTGAACCTACGTATGAAGGAACCCTAGCAAATGAGACTGGGTTCACAGACCTCAATTTATGACTGGAATGGACGAAATATAACGTAGAGTCACATAATAAGACTAATTGTTATGTTTGTGTAAGTGCCAGACCTCACCTAGGCACTGTTCCACTTATGGTAACTATGAAGGAAGAAGTGGAGTGTTAGTTGGGAATTATTGTAAGTTAAGTACGAGACTGAAGCGAATAGTTCCTAGAATGTTATAGTAAGTGATTTGGAAGAGAGATTTTGTATGTGAATTTGATCCAAAATGGAGTTTGTTTTTGAATAGATTGCAAATAGTAAATACGGAAAGAGAAAACAGGCAGCCCTTAACCCCCGAATTAATCCTTCTACATATATGATGTATATAGTACTTGGCTATCCTCTGACAGTTCTGGCACCACATGATATTGCGGCCATCATACAGCAGACACAACCTAAGCACATGACTACAGCCAGACACCTCCGTCTGCAATGTTCCCTCCTTCTACCAGACAATGTTACCTTACAGAGATGTTATGTTCTCAATCCAGCCACTCTCTTACCATTTCCAGAGGGGGGAGATGAGGAAGATGGATACTTTTTGGTACAGCCTGATTTTGAACCCAAACTCAGGAATAACCAATCTATATGTAAAAAGACGTCTACTGGAAGGTGGTGGAAACAGCCAGACGCTCACAGATGAGACACAAGACCCTCTATATTGCACGCTGTGGAATAAACAATCTCCAGGCCGAGATTTCCAATATGAAGCAAGACTAAATTGAAGCAGGTCACCTTAAAACTAAACACATTGTACAACAATGCAGCAGGTGATAGTGCATTTACGGTGGAGCTCCTGCAAGAAGCAGAAGCGCTCTACAAGCATTGGGATACAGAAATTCCACATGTTGCAGTATCCAAGTTCGCACCGGATGGATGGAAGACATTGGGAGCTGCATTAAAATGGTGGGAATCTGCAGAGGAAGAGGAGTTGGAAGAGGAAGGAGTGGAAAAGAAAACTCTCCACTGGCAAGCAGACAGCACTCCCAGTATACAAGCCAGAGACCCATATGCAGTCCCAGAACTCACAAATCCACCCCATGACTGCATTCAGCAAATGGAAATGGAGACCTCACACCTTGTGAATGTAAAAGACCTTGCCCTGACAGACCCAGACATCACTCTGTATGTATATGGATCAAGGTATGCTGATGAGAATGGAAAATATCACACAGGATACGCTGTGACTATGGAAAAAGATGTGATACGAGCCTTCTCACTACCTCCCTCCATGTCAGCACAAGAAGCAGAGTTGATTGCATTGACCAAGGCCTGTGAGATTGCGACAGGAGTCCGAGCTAACATCTATACAGACTCAAGGTATGCTCTGGGAGTGACTCAAGACTTTGGAGTAATCTGGAGAGCTAGAGGATTCATGACAGCCGCAGGCACTCCAGTGAAGCATGACAAAGCCAGCTGTGAACTACTAGATGCTTTAGCACTCCCAAAGGAAGTAGCCATACTGAAAGTAAAGGCACATGGGAAGCTAAATTCAGACGAAGCACGAGGAAACCATCTAGCAGACCAGACAGCTAAGCAAGCAGCAATGACAACACAGGAAATGGAAAGGAGAGAGGTGGATGGAGAAATAAACATTTATACAATGCAGACTCTGCCAACAGATTTAAAATTGCTTAAAGAATTGCAAAAGACGGCAGGTCCAGAAGAAGTGAACAATGGAGGAAAACGTACCCTGTGATGACTAGTAATCCCCACCCAGGGAGAGGTATAACTGTGTACCCTGGAAATTATACGTGTTAAAGGAGAAACGTTTCTCAGGGGTTCAACTTGCAGAAGTTCCCAAGTGGGTTTTGTCACACATATAGAGATGGGTCATCCACACTGCTAGTCAATCAGACCCGATCTTTGGGGGACATATATTGGTTGTGTGGAGATATGAAACTCAGGATAAGACTGTCAGGAGTATGGCGTGGGGAATGTACCTTGGCTAAAGCCATAATGCCGTTACACATTGTTCCAACCAATTATGGTGATCTAGATAGTGTTCCTCAGACACAGTCCAGAAGGAAGAGACATACATCATCATCTGAACCTAGAGAAAGTTTTGATTCCCATGTGTACATAGATTCTATTGGAGTCCCAAGGGGGGTGCCCGATGAATTTAAAGCCCGTAACCAAGTAGCAGCAGGATTCGGGTCACTCATACCAATGATTGGTGTAAACAAGAATGTTGCCTGGATCAATTATATTTACTATAACCAGCAACGGTTTGTCAATTACACTAAGGATGCCTTAAAAGGCATTGCAGAACAATTAGAGGCTACATCACACATGGCCTTCCAGAACCGCATGGCATTAGACATGATCCTTGCAGAAAAAGCAATACATTCCTGATAATACAGGTCCAAATGGTAAGATCACACTGGCAATCCAGAAATTGGCTAATCTTGGTCAAGAATTAAAAGAAAATTCTGGCACTATAGACTATTGGGAATCATGGTTTGGTTGGATGAATGGTTGGCAGAAAGTGTTATTGCAGATAGGGATGGCTATCTTTATTGTCATAATCTTGTTAGCCTTCCTCTTATGTTGCATTATCCCCTGTATACGCAACTACCTTCAGAAAACTGTGGACAAGGCTTCTCCCACCTTTATCCACCAAGATTTAGACATAGATCTGTATGGACAGAATGATGATTGTAAGACATCCCATCTTCTGATGCAGACTGTAACTGGCTCTAAGGAGAGTGCTCTGTGAGCTGAGCTACACTATATCTGAGTACTATGGTCCCTCTCCAAGCTTAGCTACACTATTAGATATTAGAGGCTTGTTAGGACTTCCCCATGCCACATAGGTCATAGGGTAGGTGTGACGTCAGGTCATGGCAAGCCCGATCGAACGAAGATATGTACCTATGACTTACACACATGCAATGCTTTCAACATCCGGAAATAGAAGACACAAAGAATAGTGCTCTGGAAGGACCATAGTTGAGACATATATCTATTATAACAAGATATTTAGTTTTAGACACCCGATATAAGAATAGGGTGTTATACTTATAATCAGTAAGTTTTACTAATAGCTGTGAGTGTGACGAATATATTATGTCATTTTAGGGGGGACTGTTATGGATTAGGATCAGTACAAAATGCATAACTGTATTCGTGAACCTACTTATATATCTTATCTTTGCAGTATTATCGTATAACCAAGTTTTACTAATAAATGCTGAATCATTGGGAGACTCTAAAATGGAGGATTTGTCACTCCCCTTCATACAAGATGTAGGCAGCACTATTTCCGGTCTGTTAAGGATGACGAGTCTTATCACACACCCTGAGCACGAGGAGGAGAACGCCATCTTCCCTTTGTTCTAAACTTCTGACCAATAAGAGGAAGACTCATCCCCCTGTGGGATGACACCTAGAGACTCCTTAATGTTTTAACCCAATGTCTGATCAAGGTCTCATAAAAGCGGACACTTCAGAACCAATGAATTACCGAATAAACCTGATGTTTTGCTTAATTGTAACTTTTATCTGATTACTAAAAACTATATAAATGATGGCTGACGTAATAAAACTAGCAGAGAGAAAGCTGTATACCAGAACTCTGTGTTGGTGTATTATTTCTCTAAGGTGTGCACAGTATATAAATATTGGTAATTTGGCCAGGGACAGATATTTCTGAAAAATACTTTGTTATTTACCAAACATAAGCACCTCACAACTGATGACCCCTCTGCCCAGAGACCTTGGCAATACACCTCACTAAACTATCTAAGGAAAATGCAGCACATGGATACCAAACATACTTGTGTACTCCCTTTGCATCCATAAGGCCACACACAAATATTGATATTTAAAATATACATCATTTAGTGAACCCCAACATTACTTATTGAGGCCTACTGTACAATACACATAGCACCATCATGTCATATTTCATAGCAAGTCCACAGACTGGGATTCTGAATAACCATGATTCAGATCAGGTTTTCCCCAAAAGGCCTACACAGACCATAGTCCCCAAAAGTTCAGTGTTGGGGTCCTCCTGGGCATGACAAAGACATTTATTTTAGTCATGAGGGATTATAAATGTATGTAATATAGCATCTTTTGTAGTTAGCCCCTAGTTCCCAGACTGATTAATTATTAATAATTTATGTATTTTATGATACTTAATAGAATGCAAGCATTGCTTAATAAACCTATTGTTTCTTTTGAATAAATGTGCAATTGGACACGTAAAATAGCCAACATCTATTTTACCAGAAATTAATAAAAAAATTAATAATCAGATAAAAAATTAAAGAAGATAATGACATTGATAATACATAATAATTTCAAGGAAATTCCTTATTATATTCTAACATACAAGCATTGTCAAAAGTTTAAAATGTAACAGAGTTAGTTTGCATCTTAAATCATATTATCATAGCAGTAAAATTAACAATAAGTAGCTATAAGCAGACAACTATAATTCCAGCTCGAATCTAGTGTGCTAATGACATACCTGAAGCTTCCCACATCAATGAATTGCACAATGCAGAGATCACAATCTCCAGTAGATATCTCATAATATGAGCAAGTAAATCAATCCATAACATGTAAACCCCAGAGGAGTAAATAGAAGCAAAAAAGTTGCTATACTGAGAAGGATAAATGGTGACGTGGCTGGAATGTCAATGCACCTTTCGTGACTTCTGTTACTTTGTCATGGAGGAGGTTCATTGCTTCAAATCTTAAATAATGTTTCTATTGTTACAGATTTAATAGATACAATATACTTTGTTATTCTGTAGCTGATTATTGTATATATATTTTATGCTGTTCTTGGCCTACTAGCGTTTTTACACCCCTTTACTATTCAATTATTACCTCTACTTTAACTTTGCTATATTCTAATTATAAGGTCACAACACATTTATATTTAAAATTATGGCCTGGGCCGAAATACCCCACTGAAATGCTCAGCAGACATTAAGGGACCACAGCAGATCAAAAAAAAAAGACTCACTTGTTTGTCAAGTTTGTAACAAATGAACAATATTAGCAGATGTGTAAGTCATGGTAAGTAAGCATTTTTGGAAGTATGTGAATATTTGAAGACTTTGAGCCTTATTTAATTCGAAGGCTGCATCTCGCGGTAAATGGGCCGTATGTCTGGGGGCCTGTTACAGGCTTGCGGCCGTCTACAAATCCAGTGCTATTCAATTGATCAAGGGCGCAAGTTACAGGTCGAGGCCTCAAGCCCGTAAACCCCTCCCACGACTAAAACCTGTTATGGGCTTGACTAGAAGCGGTCTGCATTTCTGATCCAATCGCGGTTTAACAGAGTGCGACTTAGGCCTCTCAGCCAATAGAAAGTGGTCTCACTGAAGATGATTGACAGAGAGAGATTATAAAGTTGCATTCTACCCGCCCATACTTTGACTGTGTTGTAGATTCTGACGAAGTAGCATGCAGGTCCCGGAGTTGGTGGTTTGAGCAGAGTGAGTAAGAGTAGGCGAGTTTTCAGAGAATTATATTATGGTTTTGTTCTTTTATATACATCTATTTATGAATTTACACTTAATTGTTGACTACAGATATTTAGGGATTACACATAATACCAATACACATAAATTAAATTACACACATAGATAAACATAGAGCTAGGTCACTCGATACATACACCCCCATCCCATCCCCCACACCCCATCCCCCAATAAATACACATAAAACACACATTTGTTTTTTCCTTCATATATATTTATCCTTATATTTGGGACAGAAATGGAGGGAGGAGAGAAGAGGGGAGAGGAGAGGCAGGTAAGAGGAGATGAGGAGAGGCTAGGAGGAGAGAGAGATGTGGGCCTGGGGAGTCTTGCAGGAGAGGAGAAGGTGAGGATTGGCAGGGAAAAGGAGGGGGAGTTGGAGGTGGAGTGAAGGAGGTGGAGAGTGGAGGAGAGGAGAGTGGAGGAGTTGGAGAGCAGAGGATAGTGGAGAAGGTGGGTGGTGGCAGGGTGCCCTGAGAAATAGGCACATCTAGTCCAGGGACAGCGGGGGAGGAGCCTGATCCCAGGGCGAGGTAGTTCAGGGAAGGGAAGGGACAGGCCTCAGGGATTGTTCAGGGAGTCAAGGATCCCCGTCCACAGTCAGGAGGGCAAGAGGCTAAGGTCAAGCACAGCGCCCATAACTACACACACCAGAGGAATGTGGTCCTCCTAGCTGCATTCCGTGGATGCCCTGGTATCCTTGTGAGGGGGAGGGAAGTTAGGCCCAGCCCTATGTCCAAGACATGGAAGGAGGTAGCAGCTGCAGTAACAGCAGTGGGTACAGTGGGAAAGGATTTGAGGTCTGTGAAGCACTGCTTTGACGACATCAGGGCCAAGATGAGGAGAATAATGTCCAAGGAGGACAAGCAAGCTGCAGCACCAAGTGGTGGCCCCAATGTGACAGTCGGTTACAACAAGTGGGAGAGGGTTGCCAAGGAACTATTGCGCCAAGTACCCAGCAGGATCCAGCCTCCTTGTCAGGTGAATATCACATACAATACTTAAAACATAATTATCTTATACTGTTCCACCATATCGTCCATAAGTTAGAAAATGTGATAATTGCACTGGATAATAGAGATATCGATATCTAATGTGGAAAACAATATGATATGTACAAATATACAATTACTCATCCAAAAGCATTGAATGTGCAAAACAAAAAACTGACTGATATATAGTCCTATTAAAATAATATAAAGTGCTAAGTGTTGACTAATAGAAAATAGATAAAGTGCTTGCTAAGTAATTAGAAAAATCCAATTATATGTGAAAGTGTATATACAAGAATCAGTCAATGTGTTTCACAAACTACATGTGATTGCACAACATTAAACATCAGTACATATCAATTTATAAAAATAACCTTATTATAAGTGCATAGTATATACATAATTCGCTATATGATTTCCACAAAAACAATTACAATTGGTAGACAATAAATATTACCCTTTCTGTTTTTTGTCCAAATTGATGAGCAGTTATAATCAATGCATCACTGTAAAGATTCCTTGCATGTCATAAAGTTACTTATCTCATTATATCTTAGTTCAACGAAATGTATCCAGGCTGTAAGCTTTTGTTGCAATATACAGTATGTATCCACTTGCCAGGAAAACCAAGCCACTGATCCTAAGCACAGCAAGTCGGCGTGTGACGACGGTGTGCAGTGTCTGATGGGAAGTACATATCATATTGTTTTCCACATTAGATATCTATATCTCTATTATCCAGTGCAATTACCACATTTTCTAACTTATGGACAATATGGTGGCACAGTATAAGATAATTATGTTTTAAGTATTTTAAGTGCCGTTGTTAATTTTAACATTGATAATAAATTCATTTTTAATTATTATGATTGTATCTTCCTTAAACTAATAGATAAGGATTTAACAATTAAGTGGAGTGTCTATCCTCTTTTTCGGAAATATATGTTTATTTATACTCACTAATTGATTGTTTCCATAAATTATATAATTCGATGATAATATCACATAGAAGGTTACTCCTTTTCTAGATGTAAGAATATCACATAAACTGTCATGAACAGAAGGGCCCACCGGACTGTTTGGGGTTTATCACCTATTATATGTGTGGTTAGAAGGTACTAACAACTTGCTTAACAGTCATATCTGGGGTATACAAATGGTTAAATAATTCTAAAGAATTGATATGGCCCTGCGATCGGCCACGTGGGAAGGCTCTGGCTTTATTCATGAAGGGGGGAGCAAGTTTTATGGCTCTGTAAGAGGAGAGAAAATGTGTAATGAGAAGAAAGCCATATGGGTGAGGGGGGTAGCAAGCTATTTGCCTAGGTGGATGGACTAGAACTGGGGGAAGGTCTTTGTTGTTTTGTGTCATTTTTCTGTGTTTTTATATATCTCTCTAACAATAAAGAAGTGGCCAGGCTGACTTTGGACACAGTAAAGAACGGTTGTGTCAGAGTCTGCTTGTACTAATCAAAGGTACATGGTGTGTGATTCCTAGGTCCTAAGAAAAGGGGTCTGATGGTGCCTGTCTCTGCAGTAATGATGCTGTCATCTGAAGTGTCTGCTGGTGTTGAGATCTGAACAGAAAGTTGCGACCTGTAGAGAGAGAGAGAGATTTGGGGTGAGCGTGGTCCCCCAAATCTGGCGGTCGTAACATACATGGTCCATGATCCTCTTCTCTGTGAACAAATAGGGTTCTATTTAACATTTCACCAATTGATGGTCAATGATGAATGCTGTTGAAGAGATGCTGCAGTCCCTATATATTTTAAGGCCTTATTTTACAAATGCTATGTTTTTTTTATTTTTTTATCGTCCTCCAACATTTTTTTTTTTTGACCACTTTTTCAGATTTTTGTTTTGGAAACACACTGTATGTGTGAAACTGTATTGGATTCCCCAGTCCAGAGGTTTAAGCATCTATTTCATTGAGCAGATATAGAGCCCTACTAAATTCGCCAAATTGCATTTCCAGAAGCCCGTAGGAGCCTGCAAAAGTTACGGCTATTAAATTGTCCTCTCTTTGCTACCCGCAAATAATCTGATGTTACAGGTGGAAAAACCCTACAGGCTGTCAAAATCTAAACTCCAATCCAGCTAAGCCTTTTATCTTTTAAGCCTGTAAATTTTACAATCGGTTTGCTACAAGTCCTCAAGCTCACAACTGTTTTCACACCCATAAATGGTAAATGTAGCCAAAAATCCTATGGGTACTAGAGAGGACCCACAAGGGGTTTAAACTCGTGTCTGTAGCACTGTAAAAGCAAATATAAACACACTACTGTATTTTAAATTATAGGGAAAGTGATAAAAGTTATTAAAATAAATAGCACAACATTCTCAAGCTCGCAAATCAGCAATAATAAATATTATTTTTATGTTTAGTTTCCATTATATTAATCCCGTCAATCAATGTGTTAATACATATAATGGAACTTGCATTGACTAGAATATTATATTCATTGATTTTTTCATATTGCATTATATTTGGAATGCAGGTCCAATCGAAACTCAGACATCAAAACCGTGATTGAAATTTAAGCTCCATGTTTTAGTGACATAATGATGACAGTCTCTTTTACTATTGGCTCCGTCTAAACCTGTAAATACGGGTTTGAATAATTTGCTACGTGCCAAAGCATGGTTTACAGATTTGGATTCTGTCCATTTCCTTGCGGGCTTTTCTATTTTAATTGCTCCAGCAAATTCCAACCCGCAGACTTATGGGCTGTACAATGGCCACTGTGGGCTTGGCATTTAATAGGGCCCCTAGACAAGTTGTAAGTGCTATGCACATTAATGGTTTCTTCAATTAAATGGAGTGATTTCTGATGATCCTTTTTTTCATCAGATTACGGTTGCAGTGGTGTAGTGGCCACATCTGCCCCTGGAAGATGCTATGCATCATGCATATTCTAGACTATAACATTACCCTCTTTAGGTATCCTTGTTTCCCAAAAACAAGTCTCTTGCCCAACTGGGATCCACCCACACCAAACCCATGATATAAATGCACAGTCTTTAGTAAATTTCTAATTGTGCTCTGTGTATGAAATAACGCTTTGTTATACCGTTCTCACCGTGTCAGTGTGTTTTCAATGGTTTGGGTTTTGGGACATCCACAGACATCACATTTGTGTCACATTCCTATATCTGTAAACTAATGTCCCCTAGTTACTATGCAATAGATTAATACATATAATAACAATAATAATAATAATAATAATAATAATATCATAATATATCATATTATAATATATATCATATACCATAATAAAGGGTTCATACAAATGCAAATTTGTAATACTGGGGAGTATTAACATTTCCCTGAAGGCCTGATTACAATATGACAGGTGATAATGTTGATTGATTCATAGCAAAAAACTTAATAGGATGTCACCAAATAATAATGGGTATACATCTTAGAACATGGCCACCAGCAATGGCTTAGGGTGGGCATAGCAGAGATTATTCCGGATGGAAGTGAGTTGGCTGTTGCACCACATGCCTCTGCACAGCCTCCATGTGTTTTTTCAGCCCTTCCTGATGGGTTAGAGAAGATTAGTGTGGTGTATGTTCCCCTGGCCCCCTTCTGGATTGCTAACTTGTGGTGGTGAAGGGGCTTGTGTAGCTCAATGAAGCTGTGAGCTTTACTATGTAGGGCCATGTGGGCAGGTTATAGCAGAGAGCTCAAACAAATCACAGTCCACTAGATAATAAACTGACAACCCACTCCAGTATCTTTTGCATGCAAACCTTAAGAAAAACACAGGCTGATACAGTCAGAGACATTCTAGATTTAAACTTAACTTCAGGGATAGAAATTTGCCTTCACCAGACAATGGAAATATAAAATTCTAAAGATTTAGAATGTGTTAGTTATTATCAACATTAATATGATCATCTGTGATACCAATGGTAGTACATTTTTTTCTTTAAACATATATTTGGTTAATTATCTTTTTGCATTAATTAAGAAGCAGTTTATAAGGGATTACTTTCTTATCAATAGCAGTATATTTATGGACAGCAGTGAGGGTACTGCCCTAAACAGCTTTATATTTTATGGAGTCAGTAAAAGATTAAGATATTTATCAGCTGTGACTTGAACATAGTTGTCATGCCCAGTAAAGCCCACTGGACATTTTGGGGACTGATGAACTATGAGGATCCCCACTCCCAAATCCCAAATCCCAAATCCTCCCAAATCCCTCCCAAATCCCTTTCAATATCCGATACACCTAGATTTGCTCCATTAAGATTATAAATTGCATGGCTATTTTTCCTTCACAGTTGCATAACTTTACATTTATTCGTATTAAATGTCATATGCCATTTAGATGCCCATTCCTCAATTTTATGTAAATCCCTTTGGAGGGAAAGCACATCACTATCTGATTTAATTACCTTGCACAACTTCGTGTCATCAGTGAAAATGGAGACCCCACACTCCAATCCTACCTCTAAGTCATTAATAAATATGTTAAAAAGGAGAGGACCTAATACTGAACCCTGAGGAACCCCACTTACCACATTAGTCCAATCTGAGTATGTTCCATTTACAACAACCCTTTGCTTCCTGTCTTTTAGCCAGCTCTCAATCCATGAGCAGATATTTACTGCAACTCCTGTATCTCTTAGATTGCACAATAGTCTCCCATGTGGCGCTGTATCAAAAGCCTTTGCAAAATCCAAAAAGACTACATCCACTGAGTTGCCTTGATCCAGGTTCCTACTAACCTCCTCATAGAAACTAATTAGATTTGTTTGACATGACCTATCCCTCATAAATCCATGTTGACTCCTACTTATAATCATGTTCAAATAGACATATTTTTGTATATTATCCCTTATTAACCCTTCTAAAAGCTTCCCCACTACAGAAGTGATGCTCACTGGTATATAATTCCCCGGATTTGCTCTTGCTCCCTTTTTAAATATAGGTATCACATCAGCTTTTCTCCAGTCATCTGGTAGAGACCCTGTGTTGAGTGAATCTTGAAAAATTAAATATAATGGTTTGGCTATTACAGAACCCAGTTCCCTTAGTACCCTTGGATGTATTCCATCAGGACCCGGGGCTTTATTAACATTTATTTTTTCCAACCTCTTTTGGATTACTTCCTGTGTTAACCAATTATTTGGCAAAGGTAGTGTAGCCCCATTATGTTGCAGTGTCCTAACCTCCCTTGTGTATACCGAAGAAAAGAACCTATTTAGCTCATCTGCCTTTTCTTGGTCACTAATTATCAGACAACCTGTGTCACATTGTAATGTTCCTATAGCTTCCTTCCTCGCCTTCTTCCCATTAATATACTTAAAAAATATTTTTGGGTTAGTCTTATTCTCTTTTGCAATTAATTTTTCATTTTCTATTTTAGCCAGTCTAATCACCCTTTTGCAAGCCTTGTTGATTTCCTTGTATTCCTGTAAAGCAGTCTCTGTCCCCTCTTGTTTGTATAATTTAAATGCCTGTTTTTTACTCTGTATCTTGATCTTTAATTCATTGTTAAGCCACATTGGATGGGATTTACTCCTTTTACTTTTATTCCCACACGGTATATGCCGATGTGTATGTATATTTAGTAAGGATTTAAATGTTGTCCACTTGTGGTCAGTGTTTTTACCTGCCATTTCTCTGTCCCAGTCTATACTTTGTATTGCTGCCCTTAGACCGTTAAAATGTGCCCTTTTAAAAGTACGAGTTTTTGTTGGCCCCTAAAATTTTGTTTTTTTAATTCAATCTCAAACGAGACTGTGTTGTGATCACTGTTTCCCAAAGGTTGCCCTATTCCAACATTAGATACTATATCAATATTATTTGTGATGAGTAAATCTAAGATAGATTCATTTCTAGTAGGCTCTTGTACAACCTGGGCCAGATAATGATCCCTGAGTGTACTCAAGAACCTGCTTAGATGAACTGCTGGTCTCATTTATCAAGTTTATTTTAGGGTAATTAAAATCTCCCATTATTAGAACTTGACCATACCTAGCTGCATTTTTAATCTGTAATAATAATTGTATTTCCTCACTTTCAGCTATATTTGGGGGTTTATAGCATACTCCTACTAATATTCTTTTGGAATTTGCTGCTCCGCTATTTAACTCTACCCACAAACATTCAGCTTTATCACCAGGTCCACCATAAATATCTTCTCTGACTATAGACTTAAATTCAGGCTTAACATACAGACAAATCCCTCCTCGTTTACCATTGCCTCTATCTTTCCTAAATCGGTTATAACCATCCAGATTAACAGTCCAGTCATGAGATTCATCCCACCACGTTTTAGTAATGCCTATTAAATGCCATTTGTCATTAATTGCTAATAATTCTAACGCTCCCATTTTTCCTGGCACGCTTCTGGCATTAGCAAGCATACACCTTATGTTATGAGTCATGTAGTTCTAAAGTGCCTGCCACTGTACTTGAATTACTTAGTACTACCTCCCTATTGACTATACTACCCCTCCCCCCAACTCCTCCCCTATGAGTTGTTAATTCATCCCTTATCCTCTACACTTTCTACCCCATTACTTATATCTAGTCCCTCCCCCCCAACTACTAGTTTAAAAACTCCTCCAGCCTTTCTACCATCCTATCCCCTAGTACAAAAGCTCCCTCATCATTAAGGTGCAATCCATCCCTACTGTAGAGATTGTACCGAAGTGAGAAGTCAGCCCAGTGCTCTAAAAACCCAAACCCCTCCTTAGTGCACCACATCTTTACCCACTTATTAACCTTCCTAAGCTCCTTCTGCCTCCCTGGGCTAGCACGTGGCACTGGTAGTATCTCAGAAAATACTACCTTGGAGGTCCTTGCCTTCAGCTTATTACCTAGTTCTCTAAAATCATTCTTTAGGACACTCCATCTTCCACTAACTTTGTCATTGGTACCAATATGTACCAAGACTGCCGGTTCATTTCCAGCCCCTCCCAATAATTTGTCTACCCGATCCACAACATGACGAACCCGAGCACCCCGGAGACAGCAAACTGTTCGATTGCTGGGATCTGGGTGACAAAACACCCTGTCTACCTTCCTAATAATAGAGTACCCTGGAACCAAAACCTGTCTGTTGCTCTGCCTATGCTGCCCTCCCACTCCTCCAGTAGAGCTGTTCTCCTGGCTGTTAGAGGGAAAACCTTATTTACATCTAGAATGTTGATATAAAGAATTGTTACAAAATTATATTAAAATATACTTTATATCATACAATCAGTTTAAAATGTTTACACTATTTTATAATATAATATATCTTATATTTTATTATATATTTCCTAATTAAATCTAAATACTTTTTTTTGCAATAAGTACTTAAAGTGAAAAAATAAAAACATATTCTGCATTTTAATGTGCTTGTAGTTCTGTTGTAGCTGTTGTATTCTGGGCAGTCCTTCCAGTGTGCTGTGAGGAGAGGTGGAGTCATTCCTGACACAGTTTCAGCTTTGCTATGTGAAGCTAAAACATTGAGCAGGCTGCTTATCTACAGTAAACAGCTGCTGCTTCTCCTGCGGCCATGTCTTTCACTGTACTGATTCTACAACTGATCATAGCAGTCTTAGCACTACCAGTGTATATCCTTCATTTTCTTGGACTATGGAATTCAATAAGCAAAAGAATGTTTCCTCTTCTGATGAGTAAACTTGCAGATAAATATAACAAAGCCATGGAAACTGTCAAAAAGGATCTTTTCAGCAATCTTTGTGATTTTACAGGCCCATCTAAAGAGCTAACTCTCTTAGAGATTGGATGTGGTACTGGTGCCAACTTCAGTTTCTATCCACAAGGCTGCAGAGTGACTTGCGTTGATCTGAACCCAAATTTCCAACCACTGCTGAGTAAAAGCATAGCACAGAATGGCCACCTTAAGTTTGAGAATTTTATAGTGGCTTCTGCAGACAACATGAAGGATGTGCCGGATGCCTCTGTGGATGTAGTGGTTTGCACGCTGTTGGTATGTTCAGTGCCAAGCACACCTAAGGTTCTGGAAGAAGTACTGAGAGTTCTGAGACCGGTGAGTCACACTGTACATGATATAGAATTAATTTTGGTGAATTAAGCCATAAAATTATTCCCGGTTTATGTTTACTACAGCACCAGAGATCAAATCAGTTCAGACAGATCAAACAATGAGTGTTAGCAATGCCTTTCCTCTTAAAAATGTAGCCAACTACAAGCTATTTTAGAAATAAAGATTTTAGTGAACTCATATTTGAATGCGGTTATGGCTAAGACTTTTACATTTAATCGACCTGGAGGGTTCCTAGTGTTACTATTAAAATAAACTACCTAAGTATTTATTTCCACAGTTAAACATCATGTTATTAATAAGTGCATAAAAGTTCTGTTATTATTCACTAAATCCTTCCAAGTAGACCCTGCAAAGGTCCCCGTCTGTTGCACATGCACACCATGTTTCTGTAGTACTAGATGTACTGGCCAATGACAGACTGTGTCTTAGAATGTTGCCAAAATGTTGCTGAGACACAGTCTTACAATGGCTAGTACATCTAGTACTAAAACATTTTAAAGGGGATGGTTGAACAAGTGACACAAAAGGAGTGGGGGAGATGATATAAGGAGATACATAGTTCTGCATGAGGGGAAATACACTGTTTTGATAGCTTTTATTTATTTTAAACGACATACAAACATATGCACAGCAAACAAACATATATGCCTTACTTGTAAATATAATACAGTGGTCCTTTAAGCATTCTGTTAAGCAATAAGATAAACATAGGTACATTGTAGGTAAATTTGATATAATTGGCAGTTTGTTCATGTACAAATTATGTTCAAAGTAGTGTTACTGTAAAAACCCGTCAAAAGGACCACAAAGATAGAAGGTAAAAAAACATGTGGTAAAAGTGTTTTCATTTCTAGAATTCATGATGAATGAATGGAGTTATGAGCAATAGAAGTTAGGCTGTTTCAGAGTGTTGCCTCTGCCTGAATTTTAAGACTGTAAACACATTTTTCATAGGATTCCTCACCCTCTAACTGATAATGCAGAGCAAATAACAATACAGCCTTAACTCTGGAGGTAATTAACAATTATTGATAATAATCTATCATAAGAATGATGTAACAGACTATCAGCCTTATTAAATTGCGATTTGGCCAGTTGAAAAGGGCTTTATATAAGCACAAAGCTCATTTTTTACAGAAGTTTTTAGTTAGTAAAGACCTTGCTTTTGGATAGAAGTTCACTAACTAAAAACTTCTGTAAAAAAAAATATGCTCTGTGCTTATATAGAGCCCTATTCAACTATAGTTTTATATTATACCATATTTACTTCTAGAACCTCTCAGGCGAAAGGGAAGAGTAAACAATTCCCTGAGTAGTACCTTTTTAAATTATTACTATTTTTCTTCATTGAAAATGTTTTTTCATTATTATGCAATGTGCTTATTTAATGCATGATATAAGTTGTGTTACTTATCCCATATAGAGATAGTTTTCAATTATAAATTACATGTACCCAATATTGCCATATGTACAGTGGTGTGCAAGGTGTAGGCCTAGGGTAGCACAAATTCAGGTTGGAGCATGCTACCTAAACTTTTTAGGTTGTCAATACAGTGTCATGCAGTGGAATAGTTCATGCATATGTATACAATTATCTTTATGCGGAGACATTGATGTCTGTAAGGATAACCTGACCCTTTGTGACATACTGTCTACTGTAAATAAAAAACACACATACACTTAACATTTTATAGATAGATATGTGCTAATCTTTGGAATTGCATATAGGAGGAGTAGTAACTGGGGAGTATTAAAGGCATATTAAGGTGAAGTGGGTTATGAATGCATCCTGTAGAGGAGCATCATAACCCATCTACCAAAAATGTTTGCATGGACAAATGCAAACCATTTTGCAAAGAAAAAAAAATATGCTGGGGGTTATGTAGACACTCCCAGCAACGGGCACTGTGCATATAGGGTACTAAATAAAAAAATGGACCCTATGTAACAGCTCAGGTTAGTGGCTTTTCAACTAATCAGCAAACAGCAGTGATGTCAGCCGAAACGTCACTGCTGCTTCCGATTATCTCCGAGCACAGCTCGAACGTTTTGGAAGGGAGAGAGGAGAGAGGAGGGAGAAGGGGGTGAGTGAGTGTGTCTGTGTGAGTGAGTATGTATGTCTGTGTGAATAAGTATGTCTATGTGAGTGTGTTATTGTGTATCTCTGTGTGAGTGAGTGTGTATGTCTGTGTGAGTGTGTATGTCTGTGTGAGTGAGTGTGTATGTCTGTGAGTGAGAGTGTGTCTGTGTGAGTATCTGTGAGAGTGTGTCTGTGTGAGTATCTGTGAGAGTGTGTCTGTGTGAGTGTCTCTGTGAGTGTGTCTCTGTGAGTGTCTGAGTGTGTGCGTGAGCATCTGAGTGTGAGTGTCTGAGTGTGAGTGAGTGTGTGTGTGTCTGAGTGTGAGAACTATGTCTGTGAGTGTCTGTGTGAGTGAGAGTGTGTCCCTGTGAATATCTGAGTGTCTGAGTGTGAGTGAGTATATCTGTGAGTAAGTGTGTGCATGTCTGTGTTTGTGCATGTCTGAGTGTGTGTGAACGTCTGAGTGTGTCTGTGTGAGTCTGTTTGTCTGTGTAAGTGAGTGTGCATGTCTGTTTGTGCATGTCTGAGTGTGTGCTTGTGAGTGTTTGAGTGTGAGTGTCTGTGTGTGTCTGTGTGAGTGAGAGTGTGTCTGTGAGAGTGTTTCTGTGAGTGTGTCTCTGTAAGTGTCTTAGTGTGTGCGTGTCTGAGTGTGTGAGTGAATGTGTGAGTCTCTAATTGTTATTTTCTGAGTGTCTGAGTGTGAGTGAGTGTGTCTGAGTGTGAGTAAGAGAGTGCATCTGTGAGAGATAGTGTGTCTGTGTTAGTGTGTCTGTGTGAGTGTGTTTAGAAGTGAGTGAGTATGTCTGTTTGAGTGTCTATCTGTGTGTGTGAGTGAGTGTGTATGTCTGTGTTTGCGCTTGTCTGAGTATATGCATGTCTGAGTGTGTGAGTGTCTGAGTGTGAGTGTTTGAGTTTGTCTGGGTCTGTGTGAGTGTCACTGTGAGTACCTGAGTGTGTGCGTACCTGAGTGTGTGAATGTGTGAGTCTCTGATTGTGATTGTCTGAGTGTCAGTGAGTGAGTGTGTCTGTGATTGAGAGTGTGTCTGTGATTGAGAGTGTGTCTGTGTGTGTATGTCTGTGTGAGTGTCTGTGTGAGTGTTTGTGTCTGTGTGAGTCTGTCTGTGTGAGTGAGTGTGTATGTCTGAGTGTGTGTGTGTCTGAGTGTGGGGGTCTGAGTGTGTCTGTGTGAGTGAGAGTGTGTCTGCGAGAGTGTGTGTGAGTTAATGTGTGCGTGTGTCTGAGTGTGCGTGAGTGTGTCTGAGTGAGTGTGTCTGTGAGTGTATCTGTGAAAGAGTGTGTCTGTGTGAGTGAGTGTGTCTGTGTAAGTGAGTGTGTGTGTCTGTGTGAGTGAGTGCGTGTCTGAGTGTGTAATTGTTAGTGTTTGAGTGTGTGTGTCTGTGTGAGAGTGTGTCTGTGTGAGTGAGAGTGTATGTCTGTGTGTCTGTGTGAGTTAGTGTGTATGTCTGTGTGAGTGAGTGTGTCTTTGTGTGTGTCTGTGTAAGTGTGTATGTCTGTGTGAGTGTGTCTGTGAGTGAGAATGTGTCTATGAGTGAGAATGAGTGTGTCTGAGGGTGAGTGTCTGGGTGAGAGTGTGTCATGGGGCTGTTCACTGGAGCTAGGGCAGGTGATGAGGCAATTCACTGGGACTGGGGGAGGTCACCGGGCAATTCACTGGGGCTGTGGGGGTTACAAGGGCAATTCCCTGGGGCTGGGGGGTCATGGGGCAATTCACTGGGGCTGGGGAGGTCATGGGTATTTCACTGGGGCTGGAGGGTAATTCACTGGGGCTGGGGCAGATTATGGGGCAATTCACTGGGGCTGGGGGAGGTCACAAGGCAATTCACTTGGGCTGGGGGAGGTCACAAGGCAATTTACTGGGGCTGGGGCAGGTAATAGGCAATTCACTGGGGCTGGGGGAGGTCACGGGGCAATTCAGTGGGGCTGGAGGGCAATTACCTTTGGCTGGGGTAGGTGAAGGGGGCAATTCAGTGGGGCTGGTGGAGGTCATGTGGCAATTCACTAGGCTGGGGTGGGTGATGGGTCAATTCACTGGGGCTGGGGGAGCTCACTGGGGAATTCACTGGGGATGGAGCAGGTGATGGGGGCAATAATCCAATGAAATATACAATGTATTCTTTATGTTAATTTTCCCTGGGAATTTCAGGGGTGTCAGCATTGATAGAAACTGTTTGCAAATGCAAGAAATTCAGCAAACTTTACGGTTTAACTGTTTATTTTGGTATTTTTTCATGCAAACATTTTTTTGTTAGACGCTATAAATTGTCCTCTATCAGATGCATTAATAACCCACCTCACTTTAATATGCCTTTATGGCAATAGGGGTAATGACTGTCAACCAGAAAATAAAAAAAAATCATGGTCACACAGTGTTATTAGCCGACAGATAAAAGACAGCTAATTAAACAATATAGACAGCAAAAAAAAAAAAAAGCTAAAACATATTTGTATTCAAAGTTCATTCAAATAGAACAAAATACTTTGCTAATATATATTTTGTTTGAGGGAAATCATTTTTGTATGTTTGAATGAACTTTGAATACAGATAATTTTTAATTTTTTTCAGTTTATCATTTACAGATATGAACATATTGTGAAATCAGCCGTTTCTTAACTGTGGACTAATATCACATTGTGCCTTTGACATTTCTGTTGTCTGGTTGCCAGTGTAACTCATACCTTTGGCTTTTTCATTTTACAAGCTCTATCACATACATATTTGTGAGCATGCAAGCCCACTCGAGCCGTTGCTCATGCTTGCGGGCTCGCTCAGCGGCGCTCCTTGCCAGCAACTGCGACACTCGCAAACTTTACATCTCAACGCAAACAACATACAAGACACGTTAACACACATTACGGACTCGCAAAAATCGGCCGCAACACGCGGACATGAAACATTTTAAAACACAATAAATACACACAACACATACATAAAAAGCTTACCTACAGCAAGAGGGAGCATCCAGGACCTCAACAAATGAAGTTACACCTTCATTTAACTCAAAATAAAAGAGTTTAGACACTAAAAAATTCTCTAAGCGAGAGAAAAAATGGCCGCCGAACAAAACGAAAACGAGGTTACAGCACTCTAAACACGCAAAACACCACAAGAAACACGCAAAACACCACAAAACACCTATGGATATTCCACTAAGACGCATACCACACATTACCCGCCATTTTCGAACAATGCGGAAGTACACAACTACGCTAACGGTTTGGTCTCGCGCACGCACACTATTACACTGCACACATTCATCACTCTTACACAGCAGCTCCACACCACTAATGCTGCAGCAACATCAAAACAGATTGCCAGCTCTTCAACATAATGCTTCCTGCATATATTACTTCAAAATAGGTAAAGTATATTAATTTATTAATCTATTAGTTATTTTATTATTATACACCAAATAGCATTAGCTCACTTACAATTTCATTGCCATCATTTTTGACGGGCAATTCGCTAGTGTAAAAAATAAAAACCTGTCTCTGTAGAGCAAATCTGTAGAACATAGTAGCTCATTCCTCTTCACTAAGAGATATGCTAAGTTGAAATGCCTACTGCAGTTGATATTGTCACTTCATTTGAGTAGGATGATCATTAAATACTGAAAACATTTGTGAAAAAGGTTCATTAACTGTGCTGGAGTTGCTGATCTCTATATCATTTAGTGATATACATCTGCTCTTCTCACACAAGCATTTTATCAAAATGTATTTAGAATCTTTGAAAGCTGTTTGTTCTGCACCAGTAACAGCCTTATTTACATTTGAAAACCACAGAAGCTCAAAACAATGTTTTTTTAAATGTCATGCTCTTAAATTCACAAATTTGGTGCAAATGATGTTAATGATGGATGCATAGTTATTAGTTAAGTCGCCTTTTCTCTAGTGAGAGGGCTCTCACTCTAATGAATATATCGACAAATTATCCAAAGCCATATTAGATTATACAATTTGTTGTTGTCTAGTCATTCAGTGCGATTCTTTGTGACTCTATGGACCTCAGCATGCCAGGCACATTGCGTCAATTACCATATCTTTTCATCTCTACTTCTGCCATGCCTTTCTACATTTGCCTTAAATCTTTCCCAGATTGCTAGTCTTCTCTAAGAAATACTGTCTTCTCATGATATAGCTAAAATATTTGAGCTTCAGCCTCATGATCAAAACTTCTAGTGAACAGTTTGGCTTGATTTCCTGTAGTACTAATTCTTCTTGCAGTCCAGGGAACTCTAAGCAGTTTTCTCCAACACATTTGAAGGCATCAATTCAACGGCGCCCAGTCTTCCTTATGGTCCAGCTCTCACATCTGTATGTTTGTTGCTACTGGGAATACTATAGCTCTAACTATACAGACCTTTGTTGATAGTGTAATAGTTTTACTTATTAATAGCTTGTTTAGACTTGCCATAGCTTTCCTTCCCAGAATCGAAAGTATTTTAATTTCATGGCTGCCCAATTCTTTAATAATTTTCCACATTTTGTTGTGATCCACACAGTCAAAGGCTTTGGAATAGTCTAAGAGGACCCTGCTTGCACATCTGGTATTTCCCAGTCCATATATTGTTGGAGTTGAGTTTGCCCTCTGGTCTTTTCCAGTAATGTGGTAGACACCTTCTGATTTGATGGACTCATCTTCCAGTGCCATGTCGTTATGTCTCTGGTTATGCTTATCCATAAGGTTATCTCGGCAAAGATAATGGAGAGGCTTGCCATTTCCCTCTCCAGTAGAACATGATTTGTCTGACCTCTCTGCTATGACCTGCCCATCTTGGGTGACCCTACATGGTGTAGCTCACCTGTGGATAACATTGCGAGCTCTAAGAAGACCCAAAAGTACCGGCATATGGGATTGGCGATTGTAGCATGTCAAAGAGACTGATGGCAAGATAAATGCCCTACTGGAGCAGCAGATAGACTTAGTTATTGCTTGGTTGGAGGAATACATCGCTGAGTGATTAGAAAAGCTGGTATTTAATGAGGTAGCGCTGGAGCAGGCATAAGCAGTGCACTGATAGAAAGAGTAGAGTAGGGTGATTGGCTTTGATTGTCGCTGCAAAGAGATCTAAAGACCTAGTCACTTTCTGAGAGAGTCAGCAACACACCAATAGTTGGGAACCAGGAAAGTGTCATGCAATTGAAGCAGGATGCCGGCACACAATCCTGGACAGTGATCAGCAAGTGAAATCCCACAATACTGGACAAGGCATGGCTGTACTGAATCATTGCTATGTAGGAGGCTTCTACCTTGATTCCTCATCCTGCCAAGCATGATTAACTAAGCTCACTGCTGCATGCCTAAAACAAACTGGAAAGGCCCTTCAGCTGACTGTAGAGCAGGAAAACCTGATGTCAATTATACTGACCAGTCTGGAGGACTGTAGCCGCTGCAGAGTAGTAATCAAAGAAGGGAACTGAGCCACAGGGGCAGAGGCAAGTAGCCACAGCAGAGCAGGAAATAAACTGAGTCTGGGCTGCTCATGTCATCCTTTACATTGGAGCAAGGAGATGAGCCAGAAGCCTGGGCCTCAAATTGCCAGATGATGCCTCAAACAAGTTACCGTCATGGTTCCTGTATGGGAGATTGTGAGGGCTGCTGATCGAGCCAGATAGCTCCCAGAGCTGTTCTCAACGATACTTCACCAGGGCCATATCATGCACTGGGCATGGTCTCTATACGGGATATTATAATGGGGTGCAATTGGGTCCGATCAACACCAGAGCTGCTCTCCAAAACGGCTTCACCAGGCCTTGATCAGGCCGTGGACTTGGTTCCTATATGGGAGATTGTGCAGGCAGACGATCATGCCAGATCTCTGCCGGAGTTGCACTCAATCTCCGTCTCACTAGGGCCAGATTGTGCCCTGAGCATGGTTCCTAATTAATTTGGGCCACATCATAAGCCATTCTTTGTCTACCCTACACCCTAGTGAGGAACTGTATTGAAGAGAGGACACAAGTGACTCCTGGAGTAAGCAACCTGGGATCCGAAGCAACCCTGGCCTACTAAGTTACACTAACACTAAAAAGCTATCATCCTGTCCAAGATCATTCCCTCACTCACTCAATTGATGGACTAAGAGACAACCTTCGATCCCTGCCTTATTGTGTACGTATTGTGACCATAGTTCAAATACAAACGTTTTGTCTCCTAAACTCATTGTTATGCCAGTAAATGGTGATAAATATTAATTTTCCTAGACTGAGTGGTTCGATGATGGGTACCCCGAGATTAGAACAGTGCGGACATAGGCTACCATGCAAGGCGGGGAGTTTGAATCACGTTACAAAACAGCCCCCTTATTGTCTCCTTCATAACCAATCACAGACCCGCCAACATTGTACTCTCTCGGATTGGCTGCTTTTGTGTTTACTTTTTGTGGAAAGTTGATTTTGTATTTATTAGTATTAATGTTTAATGATAGTCTATACATGTCCACCCTGATCCCAAAATGAAGTGTCACTCTTCTGGGAACAAGTATTCATGTAGTGTGTTTACTTGTAGAGCCTGCGACCCCTTTTCTATTTTGCTAGTAGAACCTCCTTCTGAAGGCTCAGATGACCAATGAATGACAAACTGATCCAATCCAAGGCCCTCATAGGTAGTATTTTTAGGGCTGGCTAATGCAGCAGATGCTGGGGTTGTGACATTAGTAAACTACAGAATCCTTTAAGTGTGTCATGTTTTTGTAAAAAGTGGGAACTACAGAGTTAAGGAACTGTTAAATAAGGTTACATGACATATATTGTATCACTTAATAGATCTAGAATATTAAAACCTTTGACTCATAGCCCTGCTTAAAAATGATTTGACCAGTCATTAAAGGGTATACAGTGCCTTGCAAAAGTATTCACCCCCCTTGACTTTTTACCTATTTTGTTACATTACAGCCTTAAGTTCATTGTTTTGTTGTATGAATTTTATGTGATGGATCAGGACACAAAAGTTGGTGAAGTGAAATAAGAAAAAATATATACATAAAACTATTTTTTAGAAATAGAAAACAGAAAGGCCCCAGAGGCTGCAACACCTAAGCAAGAGGCACCACTAACCAAACACTGTCATGAAGACCAAGAACTCTCCAAACAAGTAAGGGACAATGTTGTTGAGAAGTACAAGTCAGGGTTAGGTTATAAAAAAATATCCAAATCTTTGATGATCCCCAGGAGCACAAAAAAACAAATGGAAAGAACATGGTACAACAGGAAACCTGCCAAGAGACGGCCACCCACCAAAACTCATGGACCAGGCAAGGAGGGCATTAATCAGAGAGGCAGCACAGACCTAAGGTAACTCTGGGAGCTGCAGAGTTCCATAGCAGAGACTGGAGTATCTGTACATAGGACGACAATAAGTTGTACGCTCCATAGAGTTGGGCTTTATGGCAGAGTGGCCAGAAGAAAGCCATTACTTTCAGCAAGAAACAAAATGGCACATTTTGAGTTTGCGAAAAAGGCATGTGAGAGACTCCCAAAATGTATGGAGGAAGGTGCTCTGGTCTGATGAGACTAAAATTGAACTTTTCGGCCATCAAAGAAAACGCTGTGTTTGGTGCAAACCCAACACATCATATCACCCAAAGAACACCATCCCCACAGTGAAACATGGTGGTGGCAGCATCATGCTGTGGGGGTGTTTTTTAGCAGCCAGGACTGGGAAAATAATTAGAGTTGAGGAAAAGATGGATGGTGCTAAATACAGGGACATTCTTGAGCAAAACCTGTACCACTCTGTGTGATTTGAGGCTAGAACGGAGGTACATCGTACATCAGGACAATGACCCCAAACACACTGCTAAAGCAACACTTGAGTGGTTTAAGGGGACACATGTAAATGTGTTGGAATTACCTAGTCAAAGCCCAGACCGCAATCCAATATAAAATCTGTGGTTAGACTTAAAGATTGCTGTTCACAAGCGCAAACCATCGAACTTGAAGGAGCCGAGTGGTTTTGCAAGGAGAAATGGGAAAAACTCCCAGTGGGAAGATGTGGCAAGCTCATAGAAACTTTACAAAGAGACTTGGAGCTGTGATTGCCGCAAAAGGTGGCTTTACAAAGTATTGACTTTAGGGGGTGAATAGTTATGCACATTTACTTTTTCTGTTATTTTGTCATATTTGTTGTTTGCTTCACAATAAAAAACATAAGCATCTTCAAAGTTGTGGGCATTATTATACAAATCCTCAAACAATCCATGTTAATTCCAGGTTCTGAAAAATGCCAAGGGGGGTGAATACTTTTGCAAGGCACTCTAGTAGGAAAATTCAGCTGCATGCTTCCTGAATATACTACCCTAAAAGGCCAGCAGACACATCCAAGAGTTCTGTACAAACTCCATAAATTGGCAGGCACAACCACTAAGTAAACAAAAATTAAAGTACATAGAAGTGTTGAGGGAAGCGATTGATAGTCTTTTGGCATACATAGCTTTTTAAAAATACATATTATATTATTATATAATTATTCAAGATAGAAACTTAGGGAATGTTTTAAATATTTTAAGTTATATAAAAAGAATTATGGTCGACTAACCATATAAATATTAGTGGAAAACCTGGAATAGCGGAATGTTTTGTTGTACTATGTTAGCTAGCCCAGGGATATCACAATAACTTTTTTTTCTGATGTATCCACTTTTTCTTAGGGTGGAGCCTTTTATTTCATGGAACATGTGGCTTCAACAGATAACTCCAGCTGGACCCCGTTTATTCAGAAGATCCTAGATCCTATCTGGAAACTGTTACTTGATGGATGTAACCTAAGAAGATCCACATGGATAGACCTAGAAAAAGCAAAATTCTCTGAGCTCAAATTGCGCCATTTGTATGCAAATAAGCTTATGTATCCTGTCAGGCCTCATGTTGTTGGATATGCTATAAAATAAAGTTAAGAAAATATATCATTCAAATTAATTTACCTATTGGTTCTTGACTGCAAAACTGGTATAAAGTACAGATTTAAATTAACTAAGTCAGAGACACATTTTAATTTTTTGCCACTATATATATGAAGGCAATTTTTATAAATGCTATATACTTATTAGTTAAACTTTGTAAGAACAAACACACAATGGGTATAAAAATCATATAGGACATATATTTGGAAAACAAGGTATAAAATATGCAGGTTTTATTTTGCATGTTTTTGTAGGAGCTGAACATATATTATATGTAGAAAATGATGAAATAGTGATACGCTTAGTGCAGATAGTTTATTTTTCTTCCACTATAAAACAAATATACAATGCAGATTAATACAAGCTCTTCATAGATGGAGTGCACAGCTTTCAAAATCATGAGTCTCCAAGTTTCATGAAGTACAGATCTTTTCATAACACAAAATATTGTTTTGTTATTCCGAAGAAAACTATACAAGGTTTCACATTTTTGTAAGTCTAGATGAACCTTTAGAGTAACCCAAAAATAGGTTTTAACCTTCTACAATTGTCTTGCACAAATATAATAAGTATCTGTTTTTATATTTTAATAAGGTTTTTAATTGTTGTTGTAACTGGTGGCTAATTAGAATAAAGAGTGTACTTGTATCAAAAATAACAATATGAATGTCTATTTATTTCTCTGTTTTCTACAATTATGCAACATATACTGTACAACATTAGAATGATAAATAGTGGCCTAAGTATTATAAAGAGAAGAAAATATTAAGGAACTAGGGTTGTGAAGATTAATATGAAAAACCTTCCCTATAAATGCATTCTTTATATTATGGTGAAATATAGTTTGAATCACTGTAAAGTGAGGTACGTGGGGGGCCCAGTATCAGAGAAATCTAAATTATCTAAGTAGAAATAAGCCAGATAAAAAGGGGTGGTCAAATAAAGGTCTAAGTGGTCAGGGTTGGCAACAAGATTCAGAAATGGAGAGTGGCAGGTGGTTGGTGCAATAAGGAAGTAATGGGTGTCCAAAAATAGAGCCAAAGGTCAGTTAGCCAGAAGTCAAGATAATCCAAGAAAACAGTCCAAGGTAATCAACAGATAAATCCATGCAAGAAGCAAAAATGACAAGCTGCAGCAATAAAGCAAAACAACAACTGCTTTGTTGACTTGGCTTTATATAGGACCAGAATTGCACTTTCTGATTCCAGCAAATAAAAAAAAAATACCTGACTGGGTCGATGCAACAACTGGAATGAAGCAGACGGAGGCCCTCATATTCTTAGTTCACAAATTATATAGCGTGCATCTCCAGGAACAGAAAACACCTTGTTCATGATGAGGTCACATAAACAACTGGTTTTCATAGCATAGGTGCACTTTTAAATGATGCATAGAAGGAAAAGAAGTAAGTACCACCTGGTAGCCAGCAGGAGAGGGATCCTAACAAACGACTACTATAAGTCCCCTATTCAATTGAGCAATTGTAAGTTACTGGAGCCCATAACGGAGCCCGTAAAACTAATTTGCTATTCAAGTGGTGTCTTCTAGCTACCCGCAAACGATCTACGGGTCACAGGCTGAATATCCCTGCGGCTGTCAAAATCGTAACTTACAATCTAAGCCTTTGATCTTTCAAGCCCACAAAAGTTAAATCGCTATTCAATTGTTACAATTCCTCAAACCCGCAAATGTTTTCATACCTGTAAACGGCAAATGTAGAAGAAAATCCTACAGGTACCAGATAGGACTCACAAGAGGGTTAATCACCTGTTCGTAGCACTGTAAATGGAAATAAAAAAATCAATACTGCACGTTTAAAGACCGGGAAAGCGATGAAAGATATTAGAATTAATTGCACAACAGCCTCAAGCTCGCCACTTTGCTATAGATTTTTTTATGTTTCATTTCTGTGTCATATCAATCTCGGTAATCAATGAGTTAATACGTATCAGGCCACCCACATGAACTGAAACAGTATCACCATTCATTTTTAATATTTTGTACATCGCCAAATTGTGAGTCTTATCTTATATCGGACCTCTAAACGCTAATTAATTGATGTGTAACCTCCATGTTTTACTGATGTAATGACGATGGTCTCATTTACTATTTGGATGTTTCGAAATGGGTAGTTACGGCCTTGCTCAATTGATCATGATCACACTTAAATGCTACTTATGATTGCATGGTTTCGGCCTTCGGCCTGTAAGTCCGCAGATTTACGGCCTGTATAACGTAATCTGTGGGACTGCAATTGAATAGGGGGCCTAAGTCAGGATCATGAAGTCACAATACAAGTAGTTGCAAAATATTTTTTTCAGAAGAGGTACTTAACATTGTCTGAGGGTCTCCAGAGACCACCTGAATATTACTGAAAGTTGTGGCTAACCACCATGCTTGTTTAGCTTTTTGTTTAACTACTGCAAAATGCTAGATTATATTAGTTTATAATCTGTCCACTTATAAATAATACAAATTACTATCTAAACACGTATGTATTTATGAATTCTTTAATTTTTTTAGCGCTTCTCGGTCTGCAGGTAAAAAAATACTTGTAAGTCCAGTCTCTCTCTCTCAGCTTTCACAGCTGCAATGGATCCTCTTCATGTCCTCTACATTTAGAGCACACAGTCTCTCAGGTACGTATTGTTGCAGTCACACAGACTGATCCTCTTACTGCCAGTTTCTCGTGCTGCTCTGGCACCCACTCCAGGCTGTAAGTCCAGCCAGATCCTGTTCAGAGCTCTGTTTCTTTCTCCTCCCAGGTCATGCTGAACTCCTCAGTGTCTCTTATTCTGATGCTGGCTGTACACTCCAGGCAATCCTTACTCACGTGTCAGTGTCTCTCTGTATTTCAATCGGTATTATAAGCAGTTTCCCTTTACTGCCTTACTTCAGTGCTTATCCCAGCTCTCAGGATCCAACAGTAGCTGAGCTGTCTATGGTTCTCTTTTCCAGCTTCTCCAAACAGACTGCAGCTTCACACACCGGTCACAGCCCTTAGGCCAGAGCCTAATCAGCAGCCCTTCCCATGTCTGCTTTCCAGGCTTTAAAGTGAAGCTTCAGCTGGGGCCAATTAGGAGTTCTCCAGGAGTCACTCCTGTCAAGAACTCTTCATCCTTCTGTACCTGGCACCATCCTCTAGGGGGCAAACGGTCACAATATATATATATATATATATATATATATATATATATATATATATATATATATATATATACATGTGCATTTTATTCAGTGTCCAAATGAACATATGTAGCTTTAGTAGATGTTAAGCAGATCAAGGATTGAATAAAGTTATTGACGGAAATAAAAATTACAATGATTTACAATCAACTTCAATGAGAAGCCAAATTGTTTGACCTTGAACTGTCAATTTCTGGTGGGCTACAACATAAATGCTCTTTTCAAGTACACTGGTCTACATTAAATATTGCTTTGTAGATATCTCTAATCATACCAACTATAGTGTGTCTCACATGTAATATAACCCACATATCGAGCCTCATTCAATTGCAAGCACGTAATTACCTTATCCAAACATTTTGGCTTTGGGTTAACATTGTTTCACAACATTTATATTTATTCAATTGTCTCTAACTTGTAATTACAGGCTTACAGGCAGACGCAAACCATGAACTCATAAGTAGGAATTCAGGGGGCATGCTCATATGATCTGACAATATTTAAGCAAGCCTGTAATTTATTTCTTAGACCCAACAATAGTAAATGAGACTGTCATCATGACGTCAGTAAAACATGGAGTTTATACTACAATTACCGTATATACTCGAGTATAAGCCGACCCAAATATAAGCCAAGGCACGATTTTACCACAAAATACTGGGTAAAATGAGTGACTCGAGTATAAGCCGAGGGTGGGAAATGTGCTGCCCCCTGTGTCCCTTTTGTGCCTTCTGTGTCCCCCTCTCTCTCCCGTGTGTCTTCTCCCCTCTCCCTTCCCTGTGTCTCTTCCCCCTCCTCATCCTCAACCTCCCTCCTCATCATCCCTCCTCATCTTCAACCTTCCTCCTCAACCCCCTCATCCTCAACCCCCTCCTCCTCAACCCCATCCTCATCCTCAAAGCCCCCATCATCATCCCCCTCCTCAACCTCAACCCCCCTCCTCATGCTCAACCCCCTCCTCAACCTCCCTCCTCAACCTTAACCCCCATCCTCAACCGCCTCCTCAACCTCACTCCTCATCCTCAACCTCCCTCCTCAACCTCAAATCCCCCATCCTCAACCCCCATCCTCAACCTCCCTCCTCAACCTCAACCCCCCCATCCTCACCCCCTCCTCAACCTCAACCCCCTCCTCAACCTCAACCCTTCCTCAACCTCCCTCCTCATCCTCCCTCCTCATCCTCAACCCCCCCCCCTATTCTAAACCCCCCTCCTCATTCTAACCCCCCCTCATACTACCCCTCTAAATACCCCCCTCCCCTCACTTACCTGCTCCGGCCTCCGCTCTTTCCGGGTCTTGATGTGGCGTGCATGTGACATCACACGCGCGCCACGTCATTAGCATATACCGGGTGCCGGCACCCAGTATATGCTAATGACGTGGCACTCATGTGACGTCACGGCACTAGCATATACCGTGTGACGGCACCCGTTATATGCTAATGACGTGGCGCGCGTGTGACGTTACGGCGTTAGCATATACTGGGTGCCGGCACCCGGTATATGCTAATGACCTGGCGCGCATGTGACGTCACATGCGCGCCACATCAAGACCCGGAAGGAGCGGATGCCAGAGCAGGTAAGTGAGGGGAGGGGGGTTAGAATGGGGGGGGGGTTGAGGATGAGGAGGGGGGAGGGAAAGAGACAGGGAGGGTAGAGAGACACGGCGGGGGTAGAGAGACACGGGGGGTAGAGAGACACGGGGGATTAGAGAGACACAGGGGAGAATGACTCGAGTGTAAGCAGAGGGGGCCCTTTTTAGCCTTAAAAAAAGGGCTGAAAAACTTGGCTTATACTCGATTATATACGGTAATTAGTGTTGCGAAGTACAATTTGTGATCAGACTCGCAATCCAGCAATGTAGAAATCAATAAAAATCATTAAAGCAACTGTTCTAGTCCATGGTTCCATGATATGTATCAACTCCTTGATTCCCGGGATCAATATAACATGGACATAAAAGTTAAATAAAATATTTTTTTATTTCAGATTTGCGAGCTTGAGATTGTTGTGCATCTAATTCTAATGCCTTTCAATGCTTTCCCTGTATTTTAACGTACAGTAGTGTGTGTTCATTTGCTGCTACAGTAATACAAACAGGTGTTTAACACACTTGCGAGTCCTATCTAGTAATTATATATATATTTTTTTATACATTTGCCATTTATAGGTTTGAAGACAATTGTGGGTATGTTAAATTTTTGTAATATTGATTTTGCGTCTGTAGCAGTGGTAACATTTGCGGGCTTGAAAAATCAATGGAGGAGATAGGATGGAGTTAAGTTTTTGACAACCACAGTGCTTTTGAGCCTGTAACTTTCAGATGGAATGCGAGTAGCTAATTGTATCCAATTGAATATCTGTTACATTTACCGGCTCCATTAAGGATTCCAATAATTGAATGAATAAAATCTGCAATAAAAAAAGATTTTAAAGGGCACTGTTCATTTATACGTATGCAAGTTATATATATGTATATGCACATCATTTTATGTTCCAAATGTATATATATATATATATATATATATATATATATAGCGTTAGTAAATGTTAGGTACATCAACAAACTTATTGAATTCGGGCTGCGTGTTAAAACATAGCTTGTAACGTTGAAAGCAGGACTTACGGCTATTAAATTAGCCCCGCAAAGCAGGCTGCTGACGACTTGGGGGTTAAGAAGCAGGATGGCAGAAAAATGCCTCTGGGACGTGAACGTGGAACTTCGCAGCCCGCAAAATCCTTTGATCTGTCAAGCCAGTAACCGCTACACTTCCAATCATGCTATTAAATTGCAACGAAGTCACCCGCGAGCTAGCCTGTAAAATGCAAATGGAGCCCAAAGCCCAACATGTGCTGGAGCAAAGACCAATAAGTAGTCCCATAAATGCAAATAAAAACACAGTACTATACTTTACATCAAAAGGGAAAGTGATGTTAGGTCTACACTAATTGATCGCCCGCAAGGCCGCTAATCCAATGTTCCACAAACAAACTGTGATTTGTGTCTCAAGCCCGTAGCTCGCAGCCTATTCTATTTTAATAGCAACGTAACTCTGCCAAATTTCAAGCATGCAGCCGTTACGGGCTTCATGTTGTAGTTACTGGCTTAGACTTTAATAGAGCTGTATGGATTGTATAACATTATTGGTGGAGGTAAGAGAATATTTTTTACATTCAACTTCAATTAGAAATCAAATTGTTTGACCTTAGACAGTTTAAATCCTGGCAGGCTGCAGCATTAATGCTCTCTCCAAGTGACTTCAATTACTTTGCATTGGCTTCAATTAGAAGCCAGATTGTTGGACTTAAAATACTTAGTTTCTCAGTGGGTTCAGTTATATATCTGCCTTCTAAATTTAAGTGTCCATGTCCAACTTCATATCAGTCCTGATCTAAACCGATACTAAGGTTTTAATATATAACTGACAATATTTAAGATACTAGTATCATACAAAGTAAACCTTGCATGTATACAATCTGAATTATCACAAACTATATAAACCTCATTAGGCAGATACTTCAACTGTCAGTCACAAGTCTTGTTAAATAAATAAATACAAATGAACTAAAATTCTTGGGTATAGACTACTTGAAAAATACATTTGTATTATTATTCTAATCCTAAGGGATAAAAGAGTCATACATTCCCCTGCCTTATACTAACCATTTATTTAGTGATAAGATGATAAGATAGAGATGCTATTCATCTGCACATGTAAGAATGTGCAATAAAGTGTATAATTAGATGAAAATTATATTGTAACTAGCGAATTGCCCGTCAAAAAGTGACGGCAATGAAATTGTAAGGTAGCTAATGCTGTTTGGTGTATAATAATGAAAGATGTAATACATGAATAAATGAATATACTTTACCTATTTTGAAGCATTGTGTTGAAGAGCTGTCAATGTGTTTTGAGGTTGCTGCAGCATTAGTGGTGTGGAGCTGCTGTGTAAGCGTGGTGAATGTGTGCAGTGTAATAGTGTGCGTGCGCGAGATGAAACAGTTAGCGTAGTGGTGTACTTCCGCATTGTCATAAAATGGCGGGTTATCTGTAGGTATGCGTGTTTGCGGATTATCCGTCGGTGCTTTGTGGTGTTTTTCGAGTTTCGTGTGGTGTTTTGCGAGTGTGTTGTGGTGTTTTACGTGTTGAGTGTGCTGTAGCCTCGTTTTCGTTTTTGTCGTCAGCCATTTTTTCTCTCGCTTAGCGATTTTATTAGTGTCTAAAGTGTTTTATTTTTATTTAAATGAAGGTGTATATTGCTTTTTTGAGGTGCTGGATGGTTCCTCTTGCTGTAGGTAAGATTTGTATGTGTGTGTTGTGTGTATTTATTGTGTTTTAAATGTTTGTATGTCTGCGTGTTGCGTCCGATGTTTGCGAGGTCGTAATGTCTGGTAACGTGTCTCGTATGGTGTTTGCGTGAGTAGCCTCGTTTTCGTTTTGTTCGGTGGCTATTTTATCTCTCGCATAGCAAATTTTTTAGTGTCTAAACTCTTTTATTTTGAGTGAAATGAAGGTGTAAGTTGCATTTTTGAGGTCCTGGATGCTACCTCTTGCTGTAGGTAAGCTTTTTATGTATGTGCTGTGTGTATGTATTGTGTTTTGAATTTTGTAATGTTCGCGAGTTGCGTCCGAGTGTTGCGAGGCCGTAATGTGTGTGAACGTGTGTCGTATGTTGTTTGCGTTGCTCGTAAAATTTAGCGAGTGTCGTAATTTGTGTGTCGTGTTATTTGCGTTGCGACGTGAAGTTTGCGAGGGTCGCAGTTGCTGGCATGGAGCGCCTTTGGCGCTCCATGCCAGCCACTGAGGCCCCTGCCCAGTGCCCTCGCTACGCGAGCCCGCAAGCGTTAGCAACAACTCGCATGCTCACAACTATATATGTGATATATATATATATTGTATATTGTTATAAAAATTACAATGAGTATCTTGAAAAACTTTAATGTAGGATTCATCTTAAAATTAAAACAAAAATCATCATGTAATCTACAGGGTGTTGATGTAATAATAAAAAGTAAAATATAAAATTCTCTGATTTCCAATAGTGACTTGTGTAGATATAATAAGCCATTGAAATATCTGGTTATAATGTGACCGTTTAAGTTGTCTACTTGTGGTATGGATAGCTCTTCAAAAGAACTTAAATACTCTTTACATGCAGTTGATCATCATCCCAAGGATCTAACATTGTATGTATTGACCTGGATATTAATATTAGAGACAAGAACTAGAAGTAAGTTTAGTTTCAAGTCAAATTATCAATACCTTCATATAAAAATATAAGATTAGGTTAAATTAATGTAAATAATTAAGGATCCGTATAACCATTGGGCTTGTATATTTATGATAAGTAAGATCAAAGTGCAAAATCAATACTCCCGATAGATGAAAATAATGATGATGGTAGAATTCAAAACTTTTACCCAGTTAAGCTTAAAAATAGGCACTGTATTTATTTATAAGGAACGTTTGGGATCTATGCCCCCAGGCAATCAAATATTCATGGGGAATACTAGGATAGACTTTTACAACCTGCAGCAAAAAAGGAATGGTAAGTCTAAGCAGTCCCATTAATCCCTAAGAACCGTGACCTCTTTTTTATATATATTTGTTTTTAATAGGAATATCCATTTGATTTTTTTCAGTGGGACTTTGGGAATGTTATTCTCTAATATCCCAACTAGTGGGGATACTGTGTGTGGATGACCCCCTTTAGTAAATATAGTATTTCTTTTTAACATGCTGCAATTTTTTCTTTGAAGCAACAAATAAAGTTGATTCCTATTTTTGATTGTATATCTGAATTGGGTGTTAGAGGCAGAGGAGGGAGGTAAGGCTGAGGGGTCATAAATACTCCACATATAATTTTGGTTAGATTAACTAGTAACTCCTTCTTCCCTATTGTGAGGAACTATATATATATATATATAACGTAAATATAAAAAGTCTACACACCCCTGTTAAAATATCAGGTTTCTGTGCAGTAAAAAAATGAGAAAAAGATAAATCATTTCAGAACTGTTTCCACCTTTAATGTGACCTATAAACTGTACAACTCAATTGAAAAACAAACTGAAATCTTTTAGGTAGAGGGAAGAAAAAATATAAAAATTAAATAATATGGTTGCATACTTTTTTGAAGCACCTTTTGATTTTATTACAGCACTCAGTCTTTTTGGGTATGAGTCTATCAGCATGGCACATTTTGACTCGGCAAGATTTGCCCACTCTTCTTTGCAAAAACACTCCAAATCTGTCAGATTGCGAGGGCATCTCCTGTGCACAGCCCTCTTAAGATCACCCCACAGATTTTCAATCGGATTCAGGTCTGGGCTCTGGCTGGGCCATTCCAAAATTGTAATCTTCTTCTGGTGAAGCCATTCCTTTGTTGATTTGGATGTATGCTTTAGGTAGTTGTCATGCTGAAAGATGAAGTTATTCTTCATGTTCAGCTGTCTAGCTGAAGCCTGAAGGTTTTGTGCCGATATTGACTGATACTTGGAACTGTTCATAATTCCCTCTATCTTAACTAAGGCCCTAGTTCCAGCTGAAGAAAAACAGCCCAAAGCATGATGCTGCCACCACCATGCTTCACTGTGGGTATGGTGTTCGTTTGGTGATGTGCAGTGTTGTTTTTGCGCCAAACATATCTTTTGGAATTATGGCCAAAAAGTTCAACCTTGGTTTCATCAGACCATAACACCTTTTCCCACATGCTCTTGTGAGACTTCAAATGTGTTTTTGCAAAATGTAGCCTGGCTTGGATGTTTTTCTTCGTAAGAAAAGGCTTTCGTCTTGCCACTCTACGGGAGATTGTTGTCACATGTACCACACAGCCAGTACTTGCCAGATATTCCTGCAGCTCCTTTAATGTTGCTGTAGGCCTCTTGGTAGCCTCCCAGACCAGTTTTCTTCTCATCTTTTCATCAATTTTGGAGGGAGCTCCAGTTCTTGGTAATATATATGGCCATATTTTCTCCACTTGATGATGACTGTCTTCACTGTGTTCCATGGTATATCTAATGCCTTGGAAATTATTTTGTACCCTTCTCCTGACTGATACCTTTTAACAATGAGATCCCTCTGATGCTTTGAAAGCTCTCTGTGGACCATGGCTTTTGCTGTGGGATGCGACTAAGAAAATTTCAGGAAAGACCAACTAGAGCAGCTGAACTAATCAGAGGCACTTTAAATGATGGCAGGTGTATGCTGACTCCTATTTAACACGATTTGGAATGTGATTGCTACATCCCCAGTTATAAGAGGGTGAGCAGACTTATGCAACCATATTATTTTATTTTTATATTTTTTCTTCCCTCCACCTAAAAGATTTCAGTTTGTTTTTCAATTGAGTTGTACAGTTTATTAAAGTTGGAAAAAGTTCTGAAATTATTTATCTTTGTCTCATTTTTTTACAGCACAGAAACCTGACATTTTAACAGGGGTGTGTAGACTTTTTATATCCAACGTATATATATATATATATTTATTTATATCATTAGAGCTAGTGTTTAGCATTATTAGATTACTAGCGACTTGCCCGTCAAAAATGACGGGGCAATAACTTTTGAAACCATGACATTGCTATTTGCCACACAATGTAAAGCTTTTTCTACTCTGAGGACCTTGGCGCTCATTGCAAGCCTCTCCACTATCGCTCCTCTGAGCACCTTCTGCGCTCATTGCAAGCCTCTCCTCTCGTGTACTTTTGCTCCTCTGAGCACCTTCAGCGCTCATTGCGAGCCTCTCCGCTCGGGTCCCTCAAGTTTTGTGCTTTGCAACGATCATCTTCAGCGCTCATCGCAAAGACAGATATATAAGTGTAGTGTTAAATATATAATTTCTTTAGTGCGGTGTAATTTAGAAATCGTTTTCAGGTCTCAGAGCATAATAAAGTGATTTAAATATGTTTTTTAAATAAGTTCTTTGATAGTCCTATTGCTGGCAGCCAATGAGTAGTAATCCAGATATATAACTGCAGTGTAAAAAGTTTTAAAAAATGAGTGCAGTGGAAAGTATATATATTTTTTTCCATTACTAATTACTAATTATTAAATTAGTGTACGTTAATAATTAATTCGGAATGAACAAATGTATTAGGAAGTGCGAAGCATTAATGTATTCATAAAGTAACGGAAGTATAAAATATGCCATTTAGCGTATTTTGTTATTTTTTATATATATTTTTTTAATAACAATTAATTAATTAGTTACTTAATAAATTAATATACTTTACCTATTTCTAATTAATATATCCAGAATCAATAGCCTGAAGAGCTAACAATCTCTTTTTATTTTCCTGCAGCATACAATTACAGTTGGACTGTTGCTGCCCTGAGGAGAAAGTGTCATCAATGTTCCAATTGTGCAGTATAAATAGGGCAAACCGTTGGTTTAGTTGGGTTCAAGCGCCATTTTAGATTCGTAATGTTAATAGTTGCAAGTTAGTGTTGTAAAATGGCGTAGATTGTCTATGTGTTACGCAGCATTACGAGCATTTACCGTCCTTTCTAATAGTGTATTTTGTACCTCGTATGTTCCTGGGTAAAAGTGGTACGTGGCTGGCAGCGTATTGCGCGATTCGGGGGCGTATAGCCTCGTTTTTCGTCTTCATTTTTTTGGGGCTGCCATTTTTTTTTTCGCTTAGCTGATTTTCGAGTGCTGCCCCCGGTGCTGTGTGTGAGTTTTTTTTTATTTTATTTTATTTTTTTTGTGTTTTCGATTTGCGCAATTTGGTCGTTAATTTCGTATTTTTCCAACCTCGTATTTTTTTTTCTAAGTTCTGCGCTTCGCAATTTTCTTTCCAACATTCCTCAACTGCTTGCAATCTAAGGCGATCCCACGTTTCCTAACTGCTTGGAGGCTAGGTCCTGTGTTTTTCAATGCCCCAAAGGCTTGCCACATCTTGTGAGGCTCACAGTAGCGCCTTTGGCGCTCATTTCTGCCTAAGTCCTGCATGTTTCAATGCCTCAAGTGTTCGCCTCACTTTGCGAGGCACGTAGTCAATAACCGCCTTTGGCGCTCATCGGCTAAGTGCTCCGAGCTCGGAAGACTTCTGTGCTTCAACGGCTCGCCTCGCTAAGCAAGGCTTGCAAGTGTGACAACAATTTGCAGTTTGACAACTATTATATGCAATTAGAGATTGGTGTTGCTATGGCAAACTTCTTTCTGTGTAAGTTTGTTTTTTATTAAGTTTGTTAGTATGTTAGATCCATAATATATAGCAAGAACATACTGAAGAAAGTACAAATGTCTTAGAGTATGGCTCTCAATCTCCACCCACAAAGGTGGATGTTCCTTAATGAACAATTTGGATAGTTGTGCCAATCTAGAAGCCTTAAAATATTTGATTAGGTCCAGTAAAGCTAGTACCCCTTTACTTTTATGGGCTTGCAAAGTAGTTTTGTTTACTCTTGTTTTTTTATGATCCCAGACAAAGCGAGAGATTGTCTCCTGGAGTTTCTGCATTTCCTTTGGGCTAACTGCTGCTGGAATTGCCCTAAAAAGATATAGGAGTTTGGGAAGTACATTCATTTTAATGGCGTGGATTTTTCTTATCCGAAAATTGTATATGAGGACCAAGCGCTGATATCTTGCAGAAACGTTGAGTGCTTTACTCTTACTAGAGTTAACCGTAAAACCTGAAATATTGCCAAAGTGTGATAAAGTGTTAAACACGTTAGGAAGACTTCTTAGGGGTTCAGTCACAGTGAGCATGATATCGTCAGCAAAAAGGCTTAGTTTGTACTCCTTATAGAGTAACCGGATTCCTTTCACATTTTGGTTCTCTCTTAGGCAATTGCTAACGGTTCTATGCATAGGGCAAATAGTAGTGGGGAGAGGGGGCATCCCTGTCTCGTTCCTCTTTGTATTGGAAAAAGTTGGGACCTGAAACCCTGATAGGCTTTTGGTGCCGAATATAAAGCTAAAATACTAGACCTTAATTCAGACCGAGCCGTAACAATATCTTGGTCGTGAAGGCCCAATCTATCCAGTCAAAAGCCATTTCTGCATCTAGTGAAAACAGTATCAGTGGTATTTTTTTGCCGATGCAACATCCATAAGATCTAGAATACACCTGGTGTTATCTGGAGCCTCTCTAGCTTTAATAAATCCCACCTGGCCTGGGTGAATCCACATAGGTAACACTTGCGCTAGTCTGTCTAATATTTTGGAATACAGTTTGATGTCGCTATTAATTAGGGAAATGGGTCTATAGCGATGGCATTGAGATGGGTCTTTACCTTCCTTAAGTAAAACAATAACTTTAGCTTCATGGAATTTTGCAGAGAAAGATTGGAGATAGGGAGCTAGAATATCTTTAAATTGTTTGTAATAGTAGTTAGTAAATCCATACGGAGCAGGAGGCTTGTGGGATTTGGTTTCTTTGGGAACATTTTTAATTTATTCTATGGTTATCGGGGAACCTATGCAATCAATTTTGATTGAAGAGAGGAAAGAATTGATATTATATTTATGCTTAGGTGAATATGACTGGGGGGTTGCCGAATATAGTGTAGCATAGTATTTTTCAAATGCACTTGCATAATATCTCCTGGTTGGAAGATAGACTTGCTCTTGTCAAGAATGATTTTGGGAATGAATGAGTTTGCTTTCTGCTAGTTTAACTTTTTGGCAAGCATTTTGTGAGGCTTGTTGGCGAATGTAAAAAATGTAGACTGAGTACGTTTTAAGACAATTACAACCTTCCTCCTCAGAACCTCACATAATTCTTATTTCTTGTATATTTTCTTTTTAAGTTTTGACTCGCTAATTCATTCTCAACTGCATTTCTGTGTACATGTTTGGCAGGTAGCAAGCATGCAAAAAGGCAATCCATGAGCGAGGAGTCCCCATTTGTGCAAATTAAAATAATGCCAGTGTCATGTAATAGCACTGCAATCTCACTTATTAGAACTCCTGCTAGTCAATAGACACTTAGGGAACATTTTTACATCGGGAATGTAATCGAGGACAAAGTCAGGGTATAAACGCGTGAAAGAATAAAAGTACACATACGATAGTTAAACCACTTCAAACACACACAGGGATAACATTTACAAACCCTCTACCACAACAGAGACAAATATTATTATTATTATTATTATTATTATTATTATTATTATTAACTTTTATTTGGAAACATTTTATGTAGCACTATGCACAAGTGGAAATACATTCAATACAGTACATACATAAGACATAACAGTTCAGTTTAAACATGTTCATATAGATGTGTAGATGTCCCTTCTCCTGAGATAGTACATCCAAAAGGAGATGGTTGATTCAAAAAGGAATGAGGGACGTATAATATATATAGCAGGTGTCATGCCCAGAAGGGCCCCACTGAACATTTTGGACTATGGACTCTGTTATTCATAACCGATATTGCTAAATATTTAAATGGACTGTTAGACTATTGGGGAGGGTAGACACTAAGAGCCTCATTCAATTGAGCTTTCGAGAGATCTGGGCCCGCAAGTTATTTTGCTATTGAATTGGTGTCTTTTTGCGGGCTCGGATTGGGTTACGGGCTCAGGCCTCGGATTCACTGGGATGGTTCACATTGCAAGTTAATGCCCCTCCAAGCCTTTTATCTTTCACGGCCGCAAGAGTAGCGAATGCTAAAATCGAAAATCGATATTCAATTGCTCAGATTCCCCCTCGCTAAGCAATCCGTCAAGCCCGCATTTGGCAAAAGTCGAACCACAAGTCACAAGGAACCAAGGAGGACTCTCAAAGGGCTTAATGACATGTCCAGAGCACTGGATATATAATAGTATGGTTCTCTTCTGTTCTCCTCCACAAGTCATGTTACACTAAGGTTGACCTATATAGTATGTCTCAAGGAAGGTCAATGTTCAAGAAAGGGGTGTCCTTTTTTTCTACTTTCTTATTTAACATTCCATATCTGTAAACTAATGAGCCATAGTTACAATGCAATGGATTAATACATATAATAATATTAATAATAATAATAATAATATTAATAATAATAATAATATTATATGTATTATTCCATATATTTAAACTAATGTATTATTCCATATATTTAAACTTATTCAACATTCCATATCTGTAGACTAATGAGCCCTAGTTACTATGCAATGGTTTAATACATATAATAATAATAATAATAATAATAATAATAATAAAACTAATATAATAATATAGGGTTAATACACATAAATGGTCTAATTTGTGATACTGTGGAGTATCAACATTCCTATGAAGGGCTGATAACAATATGAAAAGTAATAATGTGATTTGATTGATAGCAAAACACTTGATGGGATTTCATCAAATGATAATGGGTATACATCTTGGCACATGGCCACCACCAATGGTGTTGGACTTTCCAGGATGGTCATAGCGGAGATTATACCTGATGGAGGTAAGTTGGCTGTTGCTCCACGTGCCTTTGCACAGCCTCCATGTGTGTTTGCAAGCGTTCCTTATGGGTTAGAGTAGATTAGTGTGATTAGTATGTTCCCCTGGTCCCCTTCTGGATTGCTAACTTGTGGTGTGGAGGGGCTTGTGTACTTGAATGAAGCTGTGAACTATACCATGTAGGGCCAGTGTAGATGGGCAGGTCATAGCAGAGAGGTTGGACAAATCACAGTCCACTGGAGAAGGAACTGGCACACCACTCCAGTATGTTTTCCATGCAAACATTGTTGATACACACAGACAGAGACATAAGTAAGTGTGCTGCAGTCCATAGGGTCACAGAGAGTTGGACACAACTGAGGGACTTAACAACCAATTCTGAAATGTTCCCCTGAAACTTGATATATGCCACGTGGCAGTGTAATTTGGCCACTATTTGTTTTCCCAAATGTAGATGTGATGACTGAGATGTATATAAGATGTTCTTTGTATTTTTAGGGTCAACATTAGTGCCACTGTGAGTGAGAAAGGGTTAATATGTTGCAACTTAATTAGGTAGTGTCTCTTTAATTGCTTTCAGCATCTTGCAGCATGACTTTTGCGGGCTTGACCGCATTTGCAGTCTTGAGGAATTGTAGCAATTGAAAAGCCATTTTATAGAGCGTAACTCTTGCAGACGTAAAAGATCAAACAGCCTTATTCAATTAAGGCATCGGGAGATCTGGGCTTCCGTAATGGAGGACGTATGTTATTTTGCTATTCAATTAGCGTCTTTTTGCGGGCTCCCATCGGGTTATGGGCTCCGGCCTCCAATTCCTTGTGATGGTTAACATCGCAAGTTAAGGCCCCTCCAAGCCTTTGGTCTTTCACGGCCGCAAGAGCTACAATCCCTAAAATCGCAAATCGCTATTCAATTGCTCCGAGTCCCCCGCGATAACCACCCCGCCAAGGACCCAAAGTCAGTCCACAAGATACAGGTTCCAAGGAGGACTCGCAAAGGGCTTAATGACACTGTAGATGCAAATATAAAATCAATACTGACTTTAAATTAGCGATGAAAGACATTAGAATTAATTGCACAACAGTCTCAAACCCACAAATCGGCAATCAAAAATCATTTAATTTTATGTTTCAATTCTGGGTAATATCGATCTCTGGAATCAATCAGTTAATATCAGGCCACCCATATTGACTAGAACAGTATCAGCATTCAGTTGTATTATTTTGTACATTGCGGATTTGCGGACCCCGAATCGCGAGTTGATTGACATGTCACCTCCATGTTTTACTGACAGGCTCCGTTTCTATTGGCTGTTTCTAACTCGGGAGTTAAAGCCTTGCTTAATTACTCATCTTCAAGCTTGCAAATGCTACATATGATGGCATGGTTTACATATTTCGCTATCAACTCCTAACTTGCAGTCTTGCCAAATTGAATAGCACCGTAACTCGAGCGTGCTGTGGGCCCGCAGGAGGCCTGCAGACATATGGCCTGTATCCCAGAACTTGCGGCCTCCTAATTGAATGAGGCTCAAAGGCTTTGATGGCCTGTAAGTTCTGGTTTTAACAGCCGCAAGGATTTCAAGCCTGTAACATGTAGAACGTTTGCGGGCTCGCAAAAATACTACAATTGAATAGCAAATTAACTTGGGCTCCATTACGGGCTCCAGTAACTTAAAATTGCTCAATTGAATGAGGCTCTTAGTTGGACATCACAACTCTGAAATAAATACAATACCTGTACAGCAATATATAAGTAGGCTGTGATTCTGTCCTATAGTTTCTCATAACATTTTCACTACATTTCATTCTGTTTCCCTTTTGTAACTGTAAGACACATTAATGGGTTGTCTGCTCCCATAGTATCACCACAGATATGAAATAGTACTATTTTTAAAAATGCACATGCCACGCTACAAATGACATATAAATTAAAAAAACACAGTACTACAAATACTATAGCCATTGAAGGGTAGCTATTTAAAATAACAATGAGGAAACTTGGCTTAAAATGAGATAATAATTAAAACATATACCTAAAAATATACAGATGGGTTTTCATATAATTGTAAAGATGCATATTAGAACGAATTTCATAAAATAAACATTTGAGGGGCAGTTAAAAAACATCGAGAGAGACAGTGACATATGTGTTTATGTAAGTAATAAAGTAATAAATCATTGAAATAAAAGGTTATCAAATTAGGAAGAGAACAGTATAATCATTTATTAAACCCAGGAAAATAATATTTCAGTAGACAGAAAGGAGGGAATTTGGTAATGTGTGAAGTGTGTTTTCTTTTTTTCGGAGCACAAAACTTAATTCCAAAGTTTAACTGCTCTTGGCGGGCTTGCCATCTGTCAACCAATGCGATCTACAGTCTAAAGTATACTCTCTGCATTTCCTGTTAAATGAAGTTCAAACAGGTTTTAATTAATCATTTATTTCATGCGCAAAAACAGCTATTGTGATGTTTAAATGATGATTTTTTTTAAATACATGAATAAAACTGTTGTTTTTATGTCCCTTTAATACAATTTACATTTTCTTTTGTCTGAGTCGATGCTTCATTAAATTGAAGGTTGTGGATAGCTCTTCTCTTCATTAAATGCAAATATTACAAATTAATCTATAAAAATCAGCTTTATGTTTCGTAATAATTGACATCCTCTTTACACCTCGTCCTCAACCTACCATCCCTCATAAAGCAAATGTATGTGTGCAAAAATCTAGGTGTGACTTCTAAGAGAGTACTGGTTCCCAGTCTATGAAGTACCATCGCACACATTAATGGAACAAATATCTCCAAGGGACACTGATGTTTTTCAGCTTATAAACACAATTACTAGAGGTTTACACATTGATATAAACCAGTGCACACAAGGAATTGTAAATGCTGCCATTTCCTATTGTAATCCCTTGCCATCCATCTATATCTCCATTTCCTTAATCATCTGAATTAGCTGGATTAATACATTTCTGCACTCCTTAGGCAAAAACATTCTTGATATATGCAACACATTTCATAATAAAAAAATAAAAAAAATATCTAAAATATCTAATGATTTTGATGAAGCCTCCAGGGGTATCTACACAAGCACCTGTCACCCCCCACCCCCAATCAGCATGGAGCATTTGGGAACCCATTTTAACCCATTATTCACCTGCTGTGCCCTTCTCAGTCAATACGACATCACAGATGTAAGGCCCAAAGTGACTGCTGGGATGTGACCTGCCCATCTGCTTCCTGTGTGGTAATGACACAAGCATGCTCAGCTGTTGCTTAGCTCTGGCAAGCAGAGAGAGCAAAGAAACAAACACCAGCAGCAGTAGTAGATGCAGGGAATGGACAATCAGCAGGGGTGGTAATCAAGTGTGAATGTGTATGAAAATACATAGTACATTCTCACATGGTGCACCACCACATATCCCAGACTGCTTTACCGCACAAACAGGAACCCCATAGTTTGGTATAAATGTTTCAGCCCTTGCTTCCTCCTGATTGGCCAAAACTAATTATGAATTTTATGTTATGTTAATTTAGCTGGGGTTTAAAGAGGGTGTTTACTCTAATTTTTCTGTCAGAAATTACAAGACATTTTGCTAACTTCAAGGTACATTTTTATATGTTTATTTTGGGATTTGTTCATGCAAAAAATGTTTACATACACAACTGATTCTCCTCTATCAGATGCATTCATAATCCAGGAAACTTAGATATGCCTTTAATTTTTCATAATTGTTTTTAACGGCACAAAATTCAGTTCTTCCTTGATTCTTATGCAAAAAAGTAATCCTTTAAAAGGCAAAATAATAAAGCTAATCAATGATGTGCCAAGAGAACCACACACAGGTCAAGATTTTCCTGTTTTCTCAGGAAAGCGAATCTGGATGACTAAAAGAAACACGATAATCCTAATGTTTGTTTAGCACTTTTCAAGGATCTAATCAGTTTCCTGTAAATATTTTTGATGGCAAGTAATATTAATTTGTTTTATGTATATTATTTTTTATTTTTATAAGTTAACACATGAGCACTGATATGAAACATTTAATTACATGCATAATGTGATGAATATACACATACTGTGCAAACACCTGAACTGCTATGTTGCCACACTAAACACATTAAAGATATTTTCAGTAACGCTTTCAGAAACAAAAACAGGGTCCTATGTTGAATGTCTTTAGATATTTAGTATGACTACACTGACATCTAGTGGCCTAAATGAGTAATCTAAAGTGGGTAGCTTTATCTGAAATTGGGGTTGTTCACCTGGCAGACTGTGGTCCAGATGTAGCTCACTATCTGTTTTACATGTCACATATAAAAAAATGTAATATGTTAAATATGCATCTTTTAAACACTTGTAATATTATTTTACAAATGAATTATAAATGCTGTATTTATTTTTTTATTTTATTTTTGTAAACATTTAAAAAATGTATTAGCAAGTCAAGCTCTTCAAAAAAATATGGTTATCAATATGACACTCTAGTGGTCATTTCAAGTATAAGACCTCCTTAAAAGGACACATTACTACCAAATTTTCTATAATTTCTGTTTGCTTCTATTCCAACCTCCCACATTATCTATACTTACAGCAAAAGTCCATATCACAAATACGTATACCATCTTTTCACAAGGCCAGTATATTAGATTCAATATTGTCTGTATCCTGTTTCCTTAAATATTTCTGGCAGTATCTAGTATAGCTTTGTTGTTTGGTTACTTATTTATGGTTATTTTATTTGCAGTGGTAGAGCTAGTGAGTGGAGTGCTCCGGTGCAAAAAAAAATGTTGGGCCCCCTCGGCCATCATATCATCTCACTCAGTACACACACACATACATATTTGTTGTGCTGCGCAATTACTGCTAATTTCATGATTTATGCCTGTTATTTCTAAGCTAGAAATTCTTAAGTGCTAGCTCTGTTTTCTCTATATCTCCCCCACTAAAATAACACTCTCTGTCTTTCGGGAACATTTTAAATCTCAATCACTCTGCTCTCTGCAACCTCAAAGTATCCCACCTGAAGTAATGTGCTCCCTACCCTACTCTACCCTCTCCCACGCACCCCTGTTTTCACTTAATTTATTGAGGCACTCAAATTATCTGCAGCTGATCAATCAGCAACATCTGCTTACCATCCCTAACCATTAATTTAAGATTACATACTGTCCTCTTACTTCCTTTTTCCTTATGATCTCCTTTCTGTTTCTCAGACCATCCTTAACTTCTCTACATCATGTCTCAAACTGTATATCAACCTCCCTTCTCTCTTCTCTTCTTCTTTGCTCCCATGAGCTCCTCTCCTTCTTCCAGTCACTATCTCCTTCATCTTCAAAAGTCAATAAGCAGAAATGCTTCTGTAAGTCCTACTCTCACCTCCTCTATCATTCATTGCTTATTTTAATGGCTGCTGGAGATATATCTCCTAACTCAGGCTCCTTCTCCATTCCCATATCAGTCATGCTCAACCCATATGACAACTAACACTCGTAACCCTCATAACCTAACACCCATCAACAAATCCTGCCCTTCTCATGTGCCCTCTGGAATGCTAGCTCTGTTTGCAACAAACTCACTTACACTCATGACCTATTTCTTTCCAACTCCCTCAACCTTTTGGCTATCACTGAAACTTGGTTCACTCCATCAGACACTACCTCCCATGCTTTCATATGGTGGCTTACATTTCAGTCACACATCAAGACCTGGGAATAAGCATGGTGGAGGTGAGGGCATATTATTTCCTACCACTGCACATTCAATTGCATTCCCCTAGTTCCCTCCCTCTAGTTCTCTTCTTTCGAAGTCCACACTATCCATCTCTTTTTACCCATCTCTCTAAGAGTTACATAGTTACATAGTTACATAGTTATTATATAGTTATATTGGGAAAAACAGCATATATTTTTTACAGTTTATTCGGTACTTGTACCTTACAACGACGATTAAAATATTAAAATCAAGGCTGGTAAAGGAAAATTAAAAACAATGCCTTTCATAAGGCCTAAGAAACCCAAATATGTAGGATAATCAATATTTCATGTTGTTGAAAACAACTTTATTAAATATAAAGTTCTAAAGTGCTTCTGTTTATTATTAGGCGCTCAAGAATACCATAAGCATAGAAAAATCTCTATATATAAAGTATTTCTCCTATTTCTCCTAATATAAAGCTCTTATGACTTCCACTTCTTTTTGAATATTTCTAGTTTTTATCAATGTGTCTTATACAAGAAACGTGGCTAAGACACACTTAGTATAATAGATACATTTCTGTGGGAAGGTTTGCCCTTTGAGAAAGACGTCCTCTGTAACGTCGAAACATGTCAGGCGTAGGCGGAGCGTCCTATGCGGTCCACAGTGGAAAGCATGTAGACGCTAGATGCTCTGTTACTTCATGCTCTTTGCAAATAACCTCCTAAAATCCTCCGAAACAAGATTACCTAAAGCTTATGTGTAATGACACAGCACCACAACATTATTATTATAACGTTCTCTGTGGACTTCCCACAGAAATGTATCTATTATACTAAATGTGTCTTAGCCACATTTCTTGTATAAGACACATTGATAAAAACTAGAAATATTCAAAAAGAAGTGGAAGTCATAACAGCTATATATTAGGAGAAATAGGAGAAATACCTTATATATATAGATTTTTCTATGCTTATGGTATTCTTGAGCACCTACTAATAAACAGAAGCATTTTAGAACTTTCTATTTAATAAAGTTGTTTTCAACAACATGAGATATTGATTATCCTACATATTTGGGTTTCTTAGGCCTTATGAAAGGCATTGTTTTTATTTTCCTTTCCCAGCCTTGGTTTTAATATTTTAATCGTCTTTGAGAAGTACAAGTAACAAATAAATTGTAAAAAATATATGATATTTTTCCCAATATAACTATATAATTGCAATATGGTATACTAATATCAGAGTGAAAAACACTCATGGGACTTGAAAAATCCAATTTCACTTAAAGCTAGTTACATAGTTACATACACCTTTTAAGATCTCCTCTGATCTGCAATATGTGGATTAGTTGTTAATTGATCCAGAGGTAGGCAAACAAAAAAAAAACATTGAAACCTTGCCAATTGTCTCAAAAGGGAAAAAAAATGAATTCCTTCCTGACCCCAGATACTGGCGATCAGATTCCTCCCTGGATCAATACTCCCTTCTTAATTAACCGCTATTTAACTCTACCCACAAACATTCAACGTTATTGCTAGTTCCAGCATAAATATCTTCTCTGACTATAGGCTTAAATTCAGGCTTAACATACAGACAAATCCCTCCTTCCCTTTTACCATTGCCCCTATCTTTCCTAAATAGGTTATAACCATTCAGATTAACAGTCCAGTCATGAGATTCAACCCACCATGTTTCGGTAATGCTTATTAAATCCCATTTACCGTTAATTGCCAATAATTCTAGCTCTCCCATTTTTCCTGGCAAGCTTCTGGCATTAGTAAGCATACATCTTATGTTATGAGTTTATAGTTTTCAGGTTCCTGCCTCTGTACTTGAATTACTTAGCAATACCTCCCTATTGACAATACTAACCCTCCCCATCTCCTCCCCCATGAGTACTTAATTCATCCCTTATCCCCTCTACACTTTCTAGTTGCAGTGATCAATTGCCTGCCTGGACCAGCCTCTCAATTTCACACACCTTCACTCGTTCTTGGTGATTTCAACATTGCCACTGACACTCCCACCTCACTGACAGCTGCAAAAATACCCGCTCTTAGCTCTTTGCTTGGCCTTTCTCAATGGACCTTGCTGGACACTCTCTTGACCTCATTTTCACCAATCACTGCACTATCTCCAACCTTAGCATCTGCCCAACCCCTGTTTTGACCACCATCTCCTAACCTACAGCCTCACAACTCATTCCAATCTCTGTCGTTCTAAATTCCCGGGTACCAGAGCCCACAGAAACCTGCAGGCACTTAACTCAGAACATCTTTCCAATGTACTACAACCCCTTCTCAGTCCCATCACTACCCTCACTTGCCCTAATATTGCTACCACAAATTACAGTTTGACTCCAACTTCCACCCTTGACACTCTAGCGCCCTTAACCACAAGCAGATGCCATTGCTCTCACCTACACAGACACACGGCACACTTCACAGACACAGTACATACAGAGGTGCTACCACACCGCTGGACAATTATGAAGGAAATCTCACACCTCAGCTGATTTTCACCAATACAAGTTTATCCTATGCTCCTATCACAATGTCCTCAATCTTGCTAAATAGAGCTACTTCTCCACATTAATATCAAATTTGTCTTCCAACCCCAAACGTTTATTCGCCACATTCAACCTTCTCCTCTGCCCTACCCCACCTCCTGACCCTTCCTGTCCCATGGTTGAAGACTTTGCTAGCAACTTTAATAATGAAATTGTAAATATTCTTAATGAACTATCCTCTCAAAGTGGCCATATCACACGTTCCCCTCTACAAACCAATAGCATCCAGTCTTAATCCTTCTCCAAACCCAAATCCATTAAGAACGCCTTCGACCCCGTAACTGAGGATTAAGTCTCTAGTCAACAACTCGACTTACTACTTGTCCACATGATCCTATTCCATCAAAGCTAATACCTTCCCTTTCTTCCACACATCCCAACTGCCTCTCTAGCATATCCTCCTGGTGTCTGTCTGTCAACTCAAACTTAACATGTCTAAGACTGAGCGCCTTATCTTTTCACCCTCTTCCTCGGTTTCCACTCCTCACATACAGGGCCTTGCAAAAGTATTCACCCCCTTGACCTTTTACCTATTTTGTTACATCACAGCCTTAAGTTCAATGTTTTGTTAATCTGAATTTTATGTGATGGATCAGAACACAATAGTCAAAGTTCCACACATTCCAACCCTCGCACATCTATTCAACCTTTCCCTAAACACTGGCAAGTTTCCTTCACCTTTGATACATGCCATTATTTTACCCATTCTTAAGAAACCCTCTTCTGATCCAGCTTCTGCATCTAACTACCGCCCTATCTCTCTACTTCCTCTGGTTTCTAAAGTGTTTGAGCGTGTCTTCTACATTCGCCTTACCCAATTTATTTTCTCAAACTCCCTCCTTGACCCCTTCCAATCCGGCTTCCGGCCCCAACACTCCACTGAGACAGCTCTCACAAAAGTTACTAATGACTTGCTGTCCGCCAAGTCAAAGGGTGATTTCTCTATCCTAATTCTCCTTGATTTCTCTGATCACCCTCTGCTTATACAAACTCTCCACTCTCTTGACATCCATGATACTGCTCTCTCTTGGTTAACATCTTATCTAGAAAATCAAATGTTTTAGTGTCTCCTTCTCTGGCACCTCTTCTTCACCTCGCCCTCTTACCCCAAGGCTCAGTTCTAGGCCCCCTCCTTTTCTTTATACATACATTCTCCCTTAGTGCCCTAATAAAATCCTTTGGATTTCAGTATCATCTATATGCAGATGGCACCCAAATCTACCTCTCGGCACCTGAACTATCCCCCTCTCTGCTAGCTCAAATTGACAACTGCCTCTCTAGCATTTCCTCCTGGTGTCTGTCTGTCAACTCAAACTTAACATGTCTAAGACTGAGCGCCTTATCTTTCACCCTCTTCCTCAGTTTCCACTTCTCACATACAGGGCCTTGCAAAAGTATTCACCCCCTTGACCTTTTACCTATTTTGTTACATCACAGCCTTAAGTTCAATGTTTTGTTAATCTGAATTTTATGTGATGGATCAGAACACAATAGTCAAAGTTGATGAAGTGAAATAAGAAAAATATATGCATAAAACTATTTTTTAGAAATAGAAAACAGAAAATTGGCATGTGCGTATGTATTCACCCCCTTTGTTATGAACCCCATAAAAAACAATTGCAACCAATTACCTTCAGAAGTCACATAATTAGTGAAATAGTGATGTCCACCTGTGTGCAATCTAAGTGTCACATGATCTGTCATTATATATACACACCTTTTTTGAAAGGCCCCAGAGGCTGCAACACTTAAGCAAGAGGCACCACTAACCAAACACTGCAATAAAGACCAAGGAACTCTCCAAACAAGTAAAGGGACAATGTTGTTGAGAAGTACAAGTCAGGGTTAGGTTATAAAAAATATCCAAATCTTTGATGATCCCCAGGAGCACTATCAAATCTATCATAACCAAATGGAAAGAATGTGGCACAACAGCAAACCTGCCAAGAGAAGGCCGCCCACCAAAACTCACGGACTGGGCAAGGAGGGCATTAATCAGAGAGGCAGCACAGAGACCTAAGGTAACACTGGAGGAGCTGCAGAGTTCCACAGCAGAGACTGGAGTATAGGATGACAATAAACCGTACGCTCCATTGAGTTGGGCTTTATGGCGAGTGGAAAGAAGAAAGCCATTACTTTCAGCAAAAAAACAAAATTGCACCTTTTGAGTTTGTGAAAAGGCACGTAGGAGACTCCCAAAATGTATGGAGGACGGTGATCTGGTCTGATGAGACTAAAAATTAACTTTTCAGCCATCAAAGAAAACGCTATGTCTGGCGCAAACCCAACATATCACATCACCCAAAGAACACCTTCCCCACAGTGAAACATGGTGATGGCAGCATCATGTTGTTGGGATGTTTTTCAGCAGCCGGGACTGGGAAACTGGTAAGACGTGCGGGTGATTTTTATAATTACCCGTAGCGGTTGAGCACTACAGGTTTTCACACTCTTCCTACCCTACCCTCTGTCCTTGTAGTCTGTGAGATTTGAGTTTTTTTTTGTTTGTTTTTGTTTGTTTTTGTTTTGTTTTCTTGTTGTTGTTTTTTTTTTCAAATGGGACAAACCTGCGGTTGCTGTATTAAACAGCACACGCAAGACCCCCCGATTAAACATAAAAAAGGTAAAAAAGATAGGACCAGGGCAAGGAAAATAAAGATTAAGGAAAAACATGTTGAACATATTGAAACAGAGGATGCTGTCAATAATCTCCAAATTGTTGAAGATGACAAAATGCAAATGTGTATGACAATGACGGTGCCTACGGGGGGAGGGACATGTAATGTTAACCACCTCTCTCCTTCGGAAGAGGAAGAGGATATGTTTATGTGTACACAGAAAAGACTTCCACGACTGACCGCCCCTCCACCTCCTGGGAATATGGTCACTCATAGTGATGATGTAGAGGGCGAATTTGATGATGCCTGCAAATACCTGCTTGCCGCCACCGCTCCAAATCCACCTCCTCCGACACCACCACCTTATGAAGGACGGCCCGCCAGAACCAGGCGGGCACCAGATCATCATTATGGAGGTAAGGGAATGACATCTGTGCCATTATATCCCTTAATTGAGGTTCCCAATCCTAGAGGGGGAGAGCTTGTAGAGGGCGGAAATGTGTTGCCACCCACAATGCTAGTATACCGGGCATTGGCGGATGCAGATGTGAGGAGAGCTGTAGAAGGAGTCCCCCACCCAAATGACAATATGGGAATTTTCAGACTTAAGTTTTAAATTAAATGGTGTTGAGGTTGAAAGATGTCTGAGGCAGATATTAGGGTCCGATTGGATCCTTAGTGAAGGTGACTGGATACCACTGGACCCAAGGGGGGAACCATTGCTCTATGGATCACAGGAACTGACCCAACAAGTAGACGCTCTAATAGGCTGAATAGCTGACAGACACAGGGAACATGCAGACTGGACTAAGATAAATGAGTGTGTACAGAAAGATGATGAAAGTGTGGAACAATATATGGGGAGGTTGCGGGTAGTATTTGACAGCCATAGCGGGGTAGCCAGACCTAACCCATATGATGATGCTGGTCCATATGCTCAGCAGCTAAAGAACGCTTTTCTCAGGGGATGTTACCCAGAAATAAATGACTTTGTGATACAACACCAAATTACTTACAAAAACATGTCCCCTTAGGGAAACCATAGAATATGCTAAACATGCAGAGGAGCAGTGTAAGAGAGCAAAAGAAAAGAAACAGAAAAAGCAAGATAGTAAACCAAAGGAGGTGTATTTAATGACTTCTGTTGATGGGAAAGCGCAACCTATAACTTCTGCTTTCTTTTCTGGTGATGGTGGAAATAATCAAAAACGTGGAGGGAGAGGAGGTGGACGAGGTCGAGGTGGAAACAGAGGAAAATTTTATGGAAATTGTTACGTGTGTGGCAAGGCCGGCCACTTAGCACGTCACTGCAGTAACAGAAAGTACCAGGAGGCAGGGGGAGCGGATGACGATGACCACCAGACTGACAAATGACTAGAACCAGGTTGTACCCCTCCTTTACAAATGTTTGCTGAACAAGAATTGCATGAATCTGAATTGTATGAGTATGGTAATAATGATGCAAAATTGCCAGGAAAAAATGATGTGTTGAATTTAGAATCATGTATAGACTTAATGGCTTTAGAAGAACAACCAGTCATGCAGCTAGATGTAGAGGGGGTAATGATAACATTTTTATGCAATACAGGAGCATGTAGGTCAGTATTGACCGATGATGGCACATGGACTAGTTACACGTCGTCACAAAACATACTGGTTAGGTCAGCAGCAAGACAGACAAATAGCGAACCTATATCATGTCCACTCACAGGGAGATTGTTCAACGGCCAAACATTTGAGCATCCTTTTATACTCTCCCCTAGATGCCCGATAAATCTCTTGGGTAGAGATCTGATGCTGAAATGCAACATTAGAGTGGTTCCCACAGAGAAAGGCATGAAAGCATACATGGGGGACATACCTGTCGATGTAAATGTAGTACAGGGGATGGGTGAACCACATTACTTTTACACATTAGACATGGTATCGAAAGGGCCAGCACAAGTATCCAGCGCTTTGATAGCCATGGCTAATGACCTAGCTCCATCTTCCAGTGTAAAACAAAGCACAGAGTCATTACACTGCACTATGAAATTTGAAAGTACATCGAGGAGGGATGCGGACTATGAAAAAACATTTTTCAAACACACCAATACCAGAATAACCTTGGATTACATATACTGGACAGAAAATGGGTATACAGGGGTGGAAGTAAAACTGAATAATCAAGACCAGTTACTCTATGCAGGACACACAGTGCCACACATATCACTGACTATGCCAGCTGGTGGAAGGTGGGTACAGGTAGGAGGGATGGTAGAAGAGGCTCAGACAGATAAAACACCATGGGAGTACTTACCCTATGACCTCGGAGTGCAGTACTCACCGAGCACAAAAATATATCGGAAAAGCCTGAACTGGGTAACTGAGACAAAGAAAGGAATACACTTACAGTCATCCAGGTGGGAGAAAGTTCTTCTGTTAGAGGAACCATGACACAACACACAGATACTGTTCACTCAGGAACAGGAGGCAGCATTAGAGAGCCTTCCGGACACCTTATGGTCCACAGGGCCGCTGATGTAGGCCTTATAAAGGGGGTAGAGACAGTAAAAATCACCCCAAAAAGTACTTTTCGGCCACATCAGAGACAGTATCCTCTAAAACCTGAAGCAGAGAAGGGCATAGAACCTATTATAAAAGTTTTGATTGAGAAAGGGATTATAATAGAATGCCCAGGATCCCCATGTAACACCCCACTTTACCCAGTCAGGAAGACAACCGGAGCTTGGAGATTAGTGCAGGATTTACAAGCAGTAAACAAAGCTGTAATTCCCCGAGCACCCACGGTGCCAGATCCACATACACTCCTAAATGACATGCAGCCAGATAACACACATTTTTCTGTGGTAGACTTAGCCAATGCATTCTTCTCCATACCAGTAGATAAAGGTTCCCAATATTGGTTTGCCTTCACCTATATGGGGAGGAGGTACACATATACAAGATTGGCTCAAGGATATACCGAAAGTCCAACTATATTTTCCCAAGCTATGTCCTCAAATTTGGCGAAATTTACACCCCCAAGGAGAAGCCAAATACTACTGTATGTGGACGATATCTTGGTGGCCTCTCCTTCTGAGGAGATATGCCAGGAGGACACGCTAGCCTTACTCACATTCCTGGCAGAAGAGGGACATAAGGTTAGTCGGGATAAATTACAGCTCTGGAAATCAGAAGTGAAGTACCTGGGATACCTACTGAGCAGAAAGGGATGATCACTAGACCCAGTTAGGAAAAGGGCCATACTAGAAGCCCCTAAGCCGGTCACAAAGAGACAAGTTATTTCTTTCTTAGGGATGGTAAATTTCTGCAGGAGTTGGATTCCCAACTATGCAGAACTTACAGGGCCCATACAACACCTTATTTATGCACAATCAATGTCAGCTAATGAAAAGGAAGCGTGGACACATGAAGCTGAAGCAGCATTCATTCAGCTTAAGAACACAGTAGTGGGAACATCTGTATTGGGATTGCCAGATTACAGCAAGCCATTTGTACAAACTGTAGACTCAAGGGGAGGCTATATGACTTCCGTTGTGACTCAGAAACATGGCCTGCGAGACCGACCCTTGGCTTTTTACTCAACCAGGTTGGACCCTGTAGCCAGGGGACTTCCGGTTTGTGTACAGGCTGTAGTGGCAGCTTCCATGGCAGTTCTGGCGTCAGCAGCCTTAGTCCTGTTCCACCCTTTGACTCTAAGAGTACCACATGCTGTATCTGTCATTCTACTACAAAATAAGGTTTCATACCTTTCCCCTTCAAGACACTTATCATGCATGGCCATACTTCTGTCACAACCACACTTGCACATAGAAAGGTGCACAACACTGAACCCATCAACATTAGTTCCCATCCAGGAAGATGGCACACCACATGCATGTACTGAAATCATAGAAAAAGAAGTCTCAACAAGAGACGGCCTTAGAGATGTTGCATACACCGAGGCTACACTAACTCTGTTTGTAGATGGGTCATCAAGTAGAAACAAAGATGGTACAAATGCAACGGGATATGCAGTAGTAACACAAGAAGAAACTATAAGAGCAGGAAAACTTCCATCACATTTTTCAGCACAGGCAGCTGAGATCGTGGCCCTTACTGAAGCCTGTAAAATAGGAGAGGGACAAATAGTAAATATATACACCGACAGCCAATATGCATTCTCAACTGTGCACATATTTGCACAATTGTGGAAAAATAGAGGCATGGTCACATCTACTGGTAGGCAAGTCACTCATAAACAACTCCTTTTGCAGTTACTTGAAGCCATTCAACTGCCCTTGAAGATTGCGGTATGTAAATGTGTGGCTCATACCACGACCACAGACGCAATTTCAATAGGAAATGGCAGGGCAGATACAGCTGCAAAGCAAGCGGCTCAAATGGGAAAAATACACATTTTTCTCTTACACAGCTACACATCTGTGTATTTCGTAAACTACATTGACAAGAGTATTCTACAGCAACTACAGGAAGATGCACCCTCACAGGAAAAAACATACTGGTTAAAGAAAGGGAGTAAACTGAATGCTGATAATATTTATGAGAGTATAGAAGGGAAACCAATTTTACCAAAATCACTATTCAGATATGCAGCTATGTTGAGCCATGGCATTAGTCATGTCTCAAGAGGGAGTATGGTAGACATGGTCAGCAGAATATTTTCAGCCTATAGATTAAACACCTATTTAAAAAAATGTTGTGCAGGGTGCCTTGTTTGTGCACAACACAACCCTCAGGGTAACTATCACCCCATAAGAGGCACATTCCCAGAACCAACATACCCCTTCCAAACAATATGTATGGATTTCATTGAACTAACAAAGTGTGAAGGGAAGAAATATTGCCTAGTGATAATTGATGTATACTCTAGGTGGGTGGAAACGAAACCATGTGCACACCCTGACGCAATCACAGTGGCTAAAACCTTAGTGACACAAATAATTCCTAGGTTTGGTATACCAGAGAAAATAGCGATAACGGCACACATTTTGTGAACAAAATTATCGACCACTTGAGTAAAGAATTACACATAGAGTTGAAAAACCACTGTGCATACCACCCACAGTCAGCTGGATTAGTGGAGAGAACTAATGGTACCATTAAAAATAAATTGAGGAAAACGATGGCAGCGACAGGGAGAAATTGGCTTTACTGTTTACCATTAGTCATGCTAAACATGCACATGCTTCCAGGCAGGAAGAAGTTAACCCCGTTTGAAATATTGTATGGGAGACCATTCCTACTACCAGAATTTAGACCATTTATCTCAGAAGATGAGAACATGAGTGAAAACTTAACAGACTATATGAGAAAAATGTTAAGTAAGAAAGATATTACCTCCATCTCTCTCTCTCATCCACAGCAACAGCAGGGACCCTGCATGGTACAACCAGGCCAGTGGGTCCTAATTAAAGTAATCAAGCGTAAAAATTGGGCATCGGCCAGGTGGGAAGGACCGTACCAAGTTCTGCTGTCAACACCCACTGCCTTGAAAGTTGCCGAACGAGCCACCTGGATACACCTGACTCACTGCAAGAGAGTAAAAGTGCCAGAGCTTGAGCCAGTTGATTCCTAAAACCTGCTAGCTGACTCATTGCGAGTCAGGCTGGGCTACAAAGGGGGGGGAAATTCGTCTCAAACCCAGTGAAGAACCGAATGGTGCAGGGTTTTGGGGTTCTCAACTGGCCCAAGAAAATGTCCTGGCACCTGTTCAAAAGACCTAACTGGTGTGGCCTAAGAATCTCACTGACATGCCTCATCTTGATAACTCTTTGCATAGTAGCACCCATAATCATATGGGAAGAAGTAACAAGACCCAGAGGTTACCAGACGCAATCTATTGGAGAGACTGTGGGGTGAAATATGTACCCTGATCCAACTGGCTCAACCGTTTTATATATTGCCTGATAGAAGTGCTGGTATGATGTGGATAACCGAAGAAAACCTGAAGCGGGCCAAAAGGTCAGTTCCAAAGGGGAGCTTTGATGACTGAATATACATTGATTCTATTGGGATTCCGAGAGGAGTACCTGATGAGTTTAAAGCCCGAAATCAAGTGGCGGCTGGATTCGAAACCATCATCTCCTGGTGGGTGACTATAAATAAGAATGTAGATTGGATCAACTTTATCTACTATAATCAACAGAGATTCGTAAATTATACCAGAGATGCAGTTCAAGGCTTGGCAGAGCAACTGGATAGAACTAGCCTGATGGCTTGGCAGAACCGGATAGCTCTGGACATGCTGTTGGCGAAAGAAGGAGGGGTATGTAAAATGTTTGGGACTGCCTGTTGCACTTTCATACCCAACAACACAGCTCCAGACGGATCTGTGACCAAAGCACTGGAAGGCCTCACTGCCCTGTCAAATGAACTAGTAGAAAATTCTGGTATTAATGATCCTCTGTCTAAATGGCTCCAAGACACCTTTGGTAAATGGGCAGCTTACATCAGAGGGATATTGATCACTGTTGGCATAGTCCTAACACTGATCATTTTGTTAGGATGCTGTGTGATACCATGCATCCGTGGATTGGTGAATAAGGTTGTTGACCAAGCAGTAACTCAACAATACCTAATAGAGATGATACCCCTCACTCAAGGAGAATCTGATTCTTGTCTTGATCATGACATTGATGATGTATAAAAACAAGTGGATTAAGAGAAGCACCATGATGGTCCAGACCCCAACTCTTTACTAAAGAAAGGACTATGACCTGAACCTTGCCTTAAGACCTTTGTCTAATACATTTATAACAGGAGGGACTGTAAGGTATTTTAATTTCTTCATTTAGAAATTAATTAGCTGAGAATATCATGATTATAAAAAGTATGTCAGCATGTTTCTTATCTTGTATCTTACTAGAATGTTTAAGTGCGTCATCTGTAGAATGTTTACGTTAATGTTCTTTAAAACATCTGTTTCCTGTGTCCTGTTTTTTGCTTCAGATACTACTGAGACAACGTATCTGAAGCAAGCCGGGGGTTTAGATAAGGTTTTGCTGAGTTAAACATAAAAAGACACTTGCTTGCAAATATGTATTTAACCCTATTTCCAACTATGCTAATAAGCTGTGACGTGTGCTATATAAGGGACAGGCCGTCCAAATAAAACTTAGAGATTATTCTGATGGCACTCTGACTTCTGTGCATTATTTTCTCTCATTATATCTTGGTACCTAGATATAATATTATACACACATCAGAATACATGATTACTCACTAATCTGATCCTATCATTAACAGACAACCAGGGCACAGCGGAAAACATTAAAAAAACACAAAATACACACAAAAATAAAATAAAAACCTTACCCACAGCAAGGGGGGACACCCAGGACGCCTGGAAGACAGGTTACGCCTCAATTTCAGGCAAATTTAAAAAGTTTAGACACTCGAAAATCCCCTAAGCGGGAGAAAAAATGACAGCCGCAAAAAATGAAAATGAGGCTACACGACCCCTAAAGCCACAAACACTGCCAAGCACATACGACTTTTACAAAAACCCGTACAAGGTCCAACATACACCATTAGCAAGGACACTAAATCATCCACACCCGCGTACCACAGACACATTCGCCGCCATTTTACAACAGTAACTTACAGAATGCCGAAGTACACAGCTACACAAACGGCTTCCCCTCGCACACGCAGCCTATTTACACTACACACTGCACACATTGATGACACTTACACCTCAGCTCAACAACACTGCAAATCTACATTGTATGCTGCAGGAACATAAAAACAGATTGTTAGCTCTTCAGCACATTCCTTGATGCATATATTAATTGCAAATAGGTAAAGTATATTAATTTATGATTTCATTAATTAATTAATTAGCATCAAAAAATATATACAGAAAACAAAAAAACAAAACAACAAAGTATTGCAAAAAAAACACAAAGACCTTCACCGGGCGCCTCACAAGGAGCACCAACACTGCTCATAGGACACAAAGTACACCAGGGGAGAGCCTTGCAATAAGTGCCAAAAGGAGATCAGCGCAGACCTTACAATAAGCGCAAAAGCGTCTATGATAACAAAAAATAAACCAACCCAGAGGCTCGCAATGAGCGCCAAAGGCGCTCAGCGCGAGGATTGCAATGAGCGTCGAAGGATCTCAGACCACCAAAACACTTACTCTATGTGGCAAACAGCATTACCTGCCTTACAATTTTATTGCCGTCATTTTGTGACTGCAAGTCGCTAGTTTAAACATAATCACAATATCACTTAATAAATATTAGCACTTTACAGCTGTAAGTATTCAATTAAGAACATATGGTAAAGAGCTATAAACTAAACAAAAGGGAGGGGGAGAAGTGGGTTCCCTTGAGTGAGTTCTAAATAGTAGTACTCTTAAAGGTATATTAAAGTGAGCTGGGTTATTAATGCATCTGATAGAGGAGCATTTATAGTGTCTGAAAAAAATGGTTTGCATGAAAAAATTAGTAAACAAAAAGTAAACAGTTAAACTGTTAGCCTGAAGTTTGCAGATTTTCTTGCGTTTGCAAAGAGTTTTCTCTCAATGTTGACACCCCCAGAAATTCCCAGGGATTATTAGCATATTTTATGCAATTTTTCTTTTTTGCCTGGGGATTTACAGACATGCTCAGTTATCACCTGAAGTCTGCCCTACTGTGAGAAGTCACATGATGTCAGACACTTTCCTTTCCTTCCTTTACTGAATATGTAAAGCTGTGATATAATTTATTGAGCTCTGCAGTGAGCACTGTCTAATGCAGTGTTATTTATTGTGTTCTGTTTGTGAGTATTGTGTAATGCTGTGTTATTTCCTGTGTTCTGTCTGTGAGTATTGTGTAAAGCAGTGTTATTTATTGTGTTCTGTCTGTTAGTATTGTCTAATGCAGTGTTATTTATTGTGTTCTGTCTGTGAGTATTGTGTAATGCAGTGTTATTTCTTGTGTTCTGTCTGTGTGCCGTGTAATCCTATGATAGCATTTTTATAGTTCTGTCTGAGTATTGTGTTATAATTTCAATAGCCGTCTGTGAGACTATTGTATAATTTATATTTTTAGAATCTGTGACCATCTCAGCTTATAAAAAGGTTTGTGATATACTTTGACTGTCACATCAAATCAAAATAAATGTATTTGTGTTCAACTTTTCTTGCTTTATCATTGTTTTGTCTAAGCATAAGCTTATTTAGAGATTTGTGTGTGTTTATTCAGGTCAGACCTAACTACACTGCTTATCAACCCCTCCCCCAACTCTCATTGAGAATGCAGCCATGCACTTGCTCTGTGTGTGAGGGTACACATGAGAGATTGGTGTACCTGTCATGGTAGCTTACAGCAGCCACTGAAGCAACTGCACAAGCTGTTGTGGGTGTAAACATCACTCCCAGCACATTTTTTTTTTTTAATGCAAAAATGGTTTGCATGTTTTCATGCAAACATCTTTGCTAGGTGGGTTATGATGATGCATTCTATAATATGCATTCATAACCCACTTCACTTTAATATACCTTTAAAGTTGACAGAAATGTAATTTTCGTTTACATCAAGCAAATAGCCAAAAGTTACTCATCTACTGCTTATCTGTTCCATCCCTGGAGCCAATATCGGAGAGCAGAGACTAACCACGTTTTGGTGAAGTAAAAAGGAGAACATTTGGCGGAAAGGTGGGGCATCTAATTATTATACAATTGTAATTGTATGAGGGGAATTAAGCCAGGGGTCCCAAATTTCAAGGAATAAAGAGTAAGGGCCTCATTCAATTGAGATTTGTCCAATTGAATAGGGCCCTAATTAAGCACAGAGCATAATTTTTTTAAAGAAGTTTTTAGTTAGTGAAAACCTTGCTTTTGGATCGATGTTTACTAACTAAAAACTTTGTTAAAAAAATATGTTATGTGCTTATTTAGAGCCCTATTTAATTGGCCAAATTGCAATTGAATGAGGGCCTAAGTGTTTAAAGATAAGTGGGTCATTCTATCATTATTATGTTTAACTTATTTATAACTTTCTTGATTGTTAGGTGTTGGGATTCTACATATTTTTGCGATATAGCTTTGTGTAGCCAATATTAAATGTTATAGCCATTTATTATGGTTTTTGGAAACCAAAGGAGTATAATTGCCAAGTCACCATAAGTCTGGGTGGATATTTTTCTTCAGAGTTCTAGAGATTTGGTCCAAATATTTTGGGCAACTGTGCACTCCCACTAAGTATGTATGAAAGAACCTGTTTGAAAGAGTCTGTAGCAGCTAGGTGGTATTTGTGAAGCTTATCTTGGGTAAGATAAACTCTATGTAGAACTTGTATTGTCATTTCTAGTAAACTGTAGTTGAGTGATCTTTTTAGTAAGTTCGTACATATATTCTCGCATTTATGTGAATCCCAGTGCAAGCCAGTACCAGTTTCCCAATTTACTGTGAATTTAGGTTTACATTTTTCTCAGGGGATATTCATTATCAAATACAAAGATCCCAGTATTCCTCTAGTCAGTGGGGCTTTGTTACAAATTAGGGATATCCAGCTAGTTTGTGGTTTACCCCAAGTTCGAATAGAGGTTGTGATAAAGTGTTCTGAGTTCAAAAGTTAGAATTTGGTCGGTTAATATCCACATTTCCAGTTTATCTTGTTGGTTCATTGCCACCAATTTTTAGACTCTACTCTAAAATTATCTCAGATTGTTGGGGAAACTAGGGTGGGGATTACATTTGTTAATTTGGTTGCTAAATTATGTTTCGAATTAGCCCAATTACAATTGGATAACGAGAGTCTAATCATGGGATTACTGTGTCTAGTAATATGGATGGTAATGTGGGATCACATATAATAGTTGACAAACTGCGATTTGTAGTCACGTTTACTGTTGAGGCCCAAGCTCGCAAAAAAATATGCAAAAAATGGTGGATGGGTCGCCTTAGCCCCACAGACCCTTCTTCTGGCTTCTGATCAACTCTGTAGATTGTCTTCCACAGCAGGGGGTGCTACCGCAACATTTACATGTGTCTTTGTCCAGTGCAATGTCAGCTGCTGCAGGAGAGGTCTGACATTATTGGGTTTTGACCCAGCTGCTAAGACCTTGAGGCGACAATGACTTCATGATGCTGGGCCCGGGAGGAAGTAAGGCACGGTTGGCCTGTTGTGTGAGGTCTGTGAGTTTGGGCTGGAGGGCTTGGGCCTTAAATGAGACCCATGCTGCGCCACACAAAATGGCAGCTGGGCAGGGACATCAGGGAGGGAGAGGGGGTGGGGATTGAGGTCTCGAAGTGAGAGTATTATTAGGAGAGGGAAAATTAGTGAGATGGGTACTGGTAGAGGGAGGGGTATGGAACAGGGAGGGTGAGGGTGCAGGGGGGAGAGAGGGAGGGATTAATGGGAGAAAGGAGGGATGGGAGTGCCTGGGATGAGGGGACGGGGGCACCAGACACTGAAACTAAAGCAGCTGCTGTTACTGCTGCAGGAGATTTAGATGCCACATCCGCAGATTCAGTGGCCTCATGTGCAGCAAGAAACAAAGGGGTCCAATAAGAAGAGGGAAAGTCATTGAGACTGCATCTAATTCATTAAATGTAAATAAATGCATTAAAATAAGTTGGGATTGTACTGTGGCTGCACCTGCGTCATTCCTTGTAAATAAAGGCACAGGTATGGGGGTCCAAGCAGGGAGCTGGGGGCATAGCGAGGAGTCCAAGAGCATTATTCAGGGATGTCCCCAAAGGATTTTTGCGAATTTGGTTATTGATGACACTGACAGCCTATCCCTTACTGATCCTGTGGAGGGTACTTCTGCATTGTGGCAAGAGAATGGGGATCCGTTATCACTACACACTATGGACACTAATGCTAATTTTATTACAGATAGGATTTACAATGATCTGGAAGGCAATTCCTACTTGCACGTAAGGAAGAAGAAAGAAACAGTGAGCAGGGAAAGTGTATCCCCTTCCTCGCCTAGAACGGGGCCATGGTTCAGGAAATCACCATTCCACAGTTCAGTAACATGGGGAAGAAACCAAAAGGTATCAACTTTACCTGATGGAGGAGGGAGGACTCTTGCTCGGGAGCATAGCCGGCATGACAGGAAGGCTATGTGTGCTCTCTAATACGGCTTATGGACAGATTAGACAAGCAAGAGAGTCCAGGGTTAGGGCTAATGTAAGGAGGGAGCATAGTGCATTTTCTCATTACAGGTGCCAGTCTGCAATTGCTGGAAGAAGATCTTCACTAGCCCTGCAGAGGATGAGCTGGCGGATATTCCAACTTCTGAGCAATCCGGTGAGTATAGAAATTCTAATTCACGGAACTGTGTCCACTCATTCAGTCTGGAAAGGATTGTGTAGCTGTGGCATCGGTGCCACCAAGTTCTCTTTTTCACTGCAAGATCTAGGTTCTCTTTGTGCCAATTGGGTCAAATTGGCATGCATATTCTGCTTGACATAAAGAATAAGATTTGGAGGAGGGAATTTATAGAAATGTTTAAGCTTTCATGATAACTGCCATTATCTAGACAAAATAGAAAACATCCACAGGACATATGAGGGTATAGCCAGGTTATCTTATGATGAGCACTTCCGTCAGTGATTGTCAGTCACAGAGGGCATGAGGTGCAATAAAAGTAACATGGGTAACTGCAAAAAGATTGTTATTCCTTTAAGAATATGCAGGTAATTTCATGACATGACAATTAATTAGATTAGACTCCAAAGTCTGTATTAAATATCTGTTGCTCTTCCAATTAGTGTGGAATGTGCACATTCCAGAGAAATAAGACACAGACACGGTGTTTCTGTATAGTAGTTCTCAAAGCGCTCTGTATTAAAATGGCAGTTTACACGTTTATATGTAGAAAAACGTTATCTGATCAAACGTCACATGATTCCTTTGTCTAGGAATTAATAGCTTTATTGATTGGTTCAAAATTGCTGCAGTGTGTCGTCATCATACTGGTCAGTAGAGGGAGGAACCGTTCATTTGTCCTTATTTGGTCACGGATGTATGCATCATCAGGCCACTCCCATTTGTGGTTCATCCTCCATCTTAAGTGACCTCCATTGTCAGTAATCTTCTCATTTATAAATATATAAGTGAGTAAGGAATGCAGACAAACATCTTAATATAAAAATACATTTTCCTAATTATCATCCATAACAACAATACAATTAATGTGCTAATGGGGGTCCTCTTGCAGATTCCAGCAGAAGTGTGCAGAGTGTGGAAATCAACACCCCAAGTTGTTTTAGGAAGCTTGGAGGTAATGCTCTGATCTTGGTAAAAAGAATGCTGCCGTAGTTAAGGCGATACAGTAGGCGGCTGGAGTTTTCACACAAATCTATATAAAGATTGTGAATTCACATAACAGTATAACAAATCTATATGAATATTTTAGTTCAGGGTTTATTAATCCGTGTTCGTTATGATCCACTCACAGGTTTTCATGTATCCTCCTCATTTCTGCAAAAAAGCATCTTGGGGTTGTTCTGGAAAATCTGCCTAACCTGTAGATTCTCTGTAAAGTGTGGTTCCCAAAAAAGAAAGTGAAACATTTAGCTTATTCATCAAGGGGGCTTCGGGTTAACAGTGGTACCAAAAGCATTTATCTTCTGTGCATTATGCATCCTTTGATCAAGCTAATGAGGGCTGTGCGGAGGCCGACCTGGTTAAGTATAAAATTGAGTCTGCCTTTAGGCTGCTACCAGTTCACCCTACATTCCAACCATATTTTAGGTAGTCATTTCGAAGGTCAATAGTATATTGATCTATGCTTGCCGATGAGTTATTCTATTTCTTGTTGTTATTTTGAGAGATTCAATTGTGCAGTTGGTGGCTGAATATGAGTCAGGATTTAATGAGTTCTTTTGTCAAGGTAGAGCAAGAATTCGGCATAGTATTGGATAAGTATAAGACAAAGGGGCCAACTACATCTGTTAATTTTTTGAAAATATCCATCAATTCAGTCAAATTCCGATGTTCACTTCCCATTGAAAAGGGTGATGATTTACAGTAGATGATTGGCAAAGTATTGTCGCAGGAAAAGTTCACCCTTTGGGAGTTGCAGTCCAGGAAAGCTTAATTTTGCAGATTTGTGAGTTTGAGAATGTTGTGCTATTCATTTTAATACCTAACATGACTTTCGCTTTACTTATAAGTACAGTAGTGTGTGTATATTTGCATATACAGTTCTACGGATAGGACTTTACACCCCTAGTCACGGTTTACGGGCTTGAAGTAACAGTTACGTGGTTGACAGAACAACGGATTTGCGGCCGTGGAGTTCATTTTTCGACATCCCGTAGGGTTTTTTCCGCCATTACCCGATTGGCGTGTTGCTTTATGGGGCCAATTTAATAGCCGCAAGTCTGACAGGCTATGGTTTTATACCTTGAGAGAATTTAATAGAGCTGTATATTCAGTTACATTCACAAACTGGGAGGGGGGTTGTCTTTAGGGCATACTGATCTGAAGGGACCTGATACCGTGATTTAATATTTAAAAGACTGGGGGGGAGGGGTTTCACCTCAATGAACCTGGCCTATGCCTGTTTAACTTGTGCATCCAAGAAGGTATTGGTAAGGTCATGGCTTCCTTCTGTGTAAGATTGTGTGCTTGTGGCGAGGGTGCTTACCCACATATGTGTATGATGAGCAAGATACGCTCATGGTGGTGTATGTACTCCTCTGGCACGGGCTCCCCTTGAGTTCCAATGTGTGGATGGGCAAGCACCTCTCATTGTTTTCTTCTAAAAACGTTGGTTATGTGTTTAATCAAATCAAATAAATAAAGGAGCTGTGGCCTTATCTACCAAAACCTAATATGTTAGGTGTTTTTTGTGTGTTGTCTGACAATTGACAATGCACCGGTCAAGGAAGCCCACAACCGTTCAGGAGAGTGGGGCTTTGACCGGGCTTGGAATTAGGAGACTTGTTATTAAAATTAATGGTTAATAAAAGGGGTAGGGCTGTGATAATAGGGGGGTCTTTTATATAATGGAACATAAGTTATAAATAGGCTGTTACTTCTTTCCCTTTCTCCCTCCCTTAAAGAAGATAGAGTCAGAAAGGGGAAAGTAGGTTTACAGGTGAGAAGTCAGATGAGATGGTTGTCACAGCTAAAGGGAGTGTTTAGATGCTTGTCCACATATGTGTATGAGCAGTAAGATATTCACAATATATTAAATGCCCTTAACCCTATCTTCGTCAGTGTGAACAGTAGAGTAGGACTGTTAATGAAAAGCAGGATTGAGAAACATACTTTTTTAGACTAAGGGGTTAAATAGTGATGATGAAATATTCTCCCAACCTGCAAATAATATCCAGTATATATGTAGTATGCATGTCATTCATTCATGTGTCCCTTTTATTATTTTTTCATAAATACATTTTATACAGTCACTACAACGTATGTTTTGATTCATGATATGTATGTCAGTAACTGACTTATTAAACAGTTTGTTAGACTGTCTGTGTGAGCTGAAAACCAAATAATATCAAAAGTAAATACTGTACTCCACTTTTAAATACAGTAGGTACCCTGTTTAATTTCAGTGTTATTTGTTTTCCAAAAAAAGATTGTTTTTGTCTCCAAACTTAATGCAGTACATTAATAATACCAAGGGCCACCATCAGAAATCTTCAGGACCCAGTACAAGTGTAATAGCCAGGGCCCCTCGACCCTATGCACACCCATTTTCCCCATATCCCATAGCGAGTCTTTCTGTTAAAAACACATATAGTAATTACATTTCTTTATGTGTTACCCTTATTAATTGAGTATATTTCATAGACATGTGAATTATAGCTTGTACCCTTAATAGATACCACCCCCTCCCTGTCAACAATGCTAATAGAACCTAACCCTGTCCAACCGGCAGACCATGCACGAAATGTGGCCTGCTATCTAGTTTCTCTGGGTTATAGACTGCCAGGAAGTGTCTCATTAGAAACATATCACTTATAAAATAGAAATAAAAATATTCTTTGTTGACTATGCATTTGTTAATACACTTTTTTAGATTTTTTTTAATTCTATATATACATATATATGAAATCTGGCACATCTACAATTAGCCTGTGAGACTCCTCACACCAAAGACTTTAAAAAGCACTCTAAAGTGCTGCTCAAAGAACCACTTAATCTGCATATATACTCCTTTATAAAGTGTTTGCCCATTTCTTTAGCACAAACAGTTGTCTCAGTTTTCTTTTCCAGAGCTATGATGGAAAATTGGAATAGAGATGATGATGACTACAAAATTCCGGTTACATAACATGTTGACTTTAACAGTCTGGTCAAATTTACATTCCTCTTGTCCAAATAACAGAAACTCTCAGAAAATTAAAGCTTCACTTCTGGTTCCTTCTGGTAACAAAATCAAATTATTTGCTACTCCTTTTATTGCTTTGTTGCTTTATTTAATACATCTGTATTAATGCAATACTGAATTATATCTAAGGGTTAATACATTAATTATATTTACTTTGCAAAATAAATTGGGTTATTACAACATAGATAATTACCTTTCATTTATTTGCTAAAATTATTAGGGATCATAATTATGGTGAACTAATGTTGTGTTGTTAAATTATTCAATAAAATATATGCTTGAAAGTTTGTGTACATTTTGTGCAACTTTGTAATAGTATGATATTAAAAGGAACATGGAATGCATATTTTTCTATCATGTATTTCTTTTTCATGAAAAAGTAATTAGTAAAACTTGTTTAAACTTACTAGAAACTAACAGAAATGCCAGGAAATTCCTCTGTGTGAGCAGAGAGTATGCAGGACTCTAGATCTCATTTGACTCATCAACCAGCTATACTGCTGCTCATCGGCTGACAGTGACAAACCGCCAAAGACACCTATAAATTAAAAGTAGTATATTCAGTTTAAAAAAATATGCACTGTTCAATATTATGAAATGTCCTCTTTCAGATGCAACAAAGAACAAAAATGCCATCAATGGTCCTTTAATGAAACATTCAGTAATAGACTGTAAAATGCAGGGCTATAGATCAAACAGTTTAAAAAGTATATGTATATAATATTCTACAAGTTTATAATTTATTAGAAACAACACTGTACATTGCGGTAATATGTTTGTAAAAAGCATCAACATAGAGCTAAGACAATAAATTGACTAACATTTTTTTATATTTAACTGCTTTTTTACATTATAAATACATCACAAAGTCAGGCGGACCCATGGATACATTATAGAAGGAAGATATGTCAGCACTAGGCTAATAAGGTCCATTAGTCCAGTGCTGACAGAATTAAAGCAATTAGCTGCACCTGAAGTGTCAAGCAGACTATTTAAATCCCCAGGAACTAACAGCCAGAAAATGGAGTCTGGGGGAAAGTAAGAGGACAGACACAGAAGGTGTGGGTGCTGGAATCAGAGAGAGAGAGAGAGAGACAAACCAAGGAAGCTGCTGTTAAAAACATGTTCAATCTGCTGAGGACCTGTGCTGCAGACTGAAGCCACCTGCAAGGCCGACTACGATAATGAAAGGTCAGAAACTTCTTTTGTTCTTTATTACCCCCACTAGCAGCATGCAGGTGCTGCTAGTGATGTGATTTTGGATGCTGCTATTTCTCTCCCTCCTTCTCTCTCTTCACTTAACTCTTCTGCGCAAGATCCAGCATTGACATCATGGGACAGGCATGCAGAGCAATGATGTTGTCATCAGGATCCAGTGGAGGCCTAAATTGAGGAAGGCATCATGAGAGACAGTCAAAAGAATACCCATCCGAGTATCAAGAGCCGGCTGCTTGAATGGGAGCTGTCAGCTGGAGAGGACATTGTGAGATACAAAGCTGTGTCTGAGCAGGACTGGAGAGCTGCTGAGGATCTTGCGGAGGACATCACAGCATTTGAGTTTGAGGCCATGTCAGGAAAAGTTTGATCTTCCAGGAAGAAGAGGAGAACCCGGTCTGAGAGGGCAGATGGAACTGGAAAAGAGCCAAGTCATTGACGAGGGCTATGCAGAAAGTCATTGCAGCAAGTCATTGATGAGGACTATGCAGCAGCAGGTGAGATCTGAAAAGAGATTTGTTATAAAAAAGGGATTTGGTAGGCCAGTCAAAACACATGAAGGGGTCGGATGTGGGGTCTGAGGAATGTCAGATTCCTTGTTTACTTGAGCCTGCACAAATAAAATAAAAATAAAAAATGTTCAAAGAAAGTTAAAAGAGGGGAAATCACTGCACATGAGGCAACATGTTAATGAGGATCAGCAAAAGGAAGGGATCGATGATGCTGGACAAGGGCAGCTTATAAATAGAGGTTTACAGCATGGGAGAAAGAGAAAGCAGAGTAGCAAGAAAGAGAGGCAACCAGTTGGGATTAGTGCACAGCATGATGGGCAGGATGAAGTTGTAAGGATAAGAGTAAAGGGAGAATTGGTAGTTCTCCGAGGAGCAGTGTTAAAGATCAGGAGCACAAATAGGGGCAGGAGCGGGAACAAGCTGAAAACAGGTGTCAGAAGGGAATGGATAAATTTGTCATACATAGATCTCACAGCATAACACATTCTGCAGTCTGCCCCATCTCCATCCAGGTGAAGGGACATCTAATATTCAGCAGACATCTTCTAGCAGGATTGAAACACAGTCTTCTACATTACTGCAAACTGGAGGCGGTACACCTTGGTTATCATCATGTAATCAATCTTTATTAGAGGAGGATAGAATACAAGTTGTTCATTAGAATCTTTGTCCAACCACTCACTGAGATCATGCTCGCCAGGTCAGGAGGAGGATACGGCCTATGTTGATAGACAGCTGTTGAGTAGGCCTAGGTATATACCTTATTCATCTAGATACAGGAATAGACAGTCGCCATCACTGGTTAGGAGATCCAGATATGCTCCCTCCTTAAAGTGAAGGTCTTGTCAGAGGATAATTACTCCTACAAGGTCACAAGCATATGGTGATTAAAAATGGGAAGATAGGGGCAGGGAACACTGTTATTCTCATTACAGATATTATAGAAAATCAACTGAGCGTCAGGAGACACAGAAACAAACACTTTCTTCCAGAGTGGATGGATGGGAACAATAGTACAGTGAGAAAAAAAAACAGCAGTCTAGATTGGCACAGGACCAGTTACTCCCTTCACACAGGATCAAACCTGCAAGTTTGGCAATTGCAGGAAATACAGCCTGCGTTGCATGTGAAAAAAGGAAACCTGTTGGTGAGTCTATTATTACCAGTCAATTATATGTTTCAGATGTGCTACAAATATTTCAGCACAAGGGTTGTTAGTTGTTTTGAAATAGTTTTTATCAAAATATAAAAGTCAAAACAAGGTTTTAGGGGCAGCATCTGCTTGGATGGATCAGACTCAGCCTTTGAGTATTACTTTAACAGGGGCAGAAAGGTTGGGGTTGGGAGGGAATATAGTAAAAAGGATTGGGAGGTGGGAATCGGTTAAACTTAATGTCACGATTTGCTTCTTCTAGGGGGCTTGATATGAACCTAGTTCAAACCTATCCCAGCAGAATCATGTAGTTCCTGATCTCTGTGGCACAAAAAATGTCTTCTGAAGAGGGCAAGACCCAAAAGGTACAGGCAGAGAATACTGGATCCAGCTTACTTAGTGGCCCATGGCAAGACCACTCCCCAAGTCAGGATACAACACACAGAAATAGTCTCACACCTTGTTTATGTGAAAACTATCTCTCAACTTTATTGAATGATCAAAACAACATATTTATACTCTCCAATACCACACCCTTGTGTACATGTGTGTATGTGTGATGTCAGCCCATCTGGCTTGCAACCTTGGGCTATCAAAGCTCTTGAGATCAAATTCACCAGATATCTAGTGAACAAACCTTTATGTTAAACTCAAGTGTTTGCTTAGGACTACTTGAAATACATGCAATTGTCTTGACCCAAGGTCTGTATGTGTGAGTGTGCAATAATCTGCAGCTAACTTCAATGCAGAGCATTTCTACCAATGTGGAATATGTTCTATATAACATTTTCCCTCTTATAATATATTATAACTAGGCTACATAATAACCATGTACAGGCAACATATAACCACTAGTGATGTCGCAAACATCAAATTTTAGGTTCGCGAACAGCGGACCCGAACTTCCATCAAATGTTCGCGAACGGACGAACCCGGCTAACCGCCATAGACTTCAATGGGCAGGCGAATTTCAAAACCCACAGGGACTCTTTCTGGCCACAATAGTGATGGGAAAGTTGTTTCAAGGGGACTAACACCTGGACTGTGGCATACCGGAGGGGGATCCATGGCAAAACTCCCACGAAAAATTACTTAGTTGATGCAGAGTCTGGTTTTAAGCCATAAAGGGCATAAATCACCTAACATTCCTAAATTGTTTGGAATAACATGCTTTAAAACATCAGGTATGATGTTGTATCGATCAGGTAGTGTAAGGGTTACACCCGCTTCACAGTAACAGACCAATCTCCCCGTTTAATGCACCACAAACAACCGCAAACAGTCCCTTTGCACAACCGCAAACGCCCCATTTGCACAAGGTTGGATAGCAAGCTAGCCATGTCCCGTTCCTTGTCCTCACTGATGTCATTGAAGGTCTCTTCCTCCACCCAGCCACCAAGGGTCCCCGAAAGGTGACAACAAGCCCCCTGGGACGCCTGCTGTGTTTGGTCTTCCACCTCCTCAAAGCCACCTTCATCCTCTGACTCCTCTTCTTCAGACTCCTCTCTCTGCGTTGCCTCTGTCTGCGTTATTATAAGGTGTGTACTGTTAAGTAGTACTATTCCTATCCGTTTAATCCCTGTTACGTCCACTATTAGGGGACGTGTATATGGCATTGATTTTTGGAACAGGGAGATGGAAAAAGATGCTTGGTCGGACCTCCTACTTCAAATTTGGGGCACTGCGCGTGCAATCTAAGGTGCCACCAGATATGAGTGTCACTGTGCACTGGCAAAAGTTGGCAGAGTAGATGCAATAGGCTTCACACACACGCCTGTAGGCAGGCAATTGCTATTCAATCTATTACAGTCAAAAAAGTGTTGTTTTATTTCACTGAGCACTATATAAGCTGTGAGCCTGACACAGGCAGGCAACTGAAATTAGATTTAGTCCTTCAGGTCTGTAGTGGAAGCTTAATACACAGCCTGTCTATCTATTTCCCTATTAAATCTCCAGCAGCTACACTATCTGTCCTCTCACAACAAATGCAGCTTCAGAATGATTCTAAAATGTATGCTGTCCTTCAGATGGAAGGCCCTGGAAGGGAGTGTATGCTGCTGATTGGCTGGAATATGTCTGCTGACTGTGAGGTGCAGGGTCAAAGTTTCCTCAATGATAAAGAATAGGAGGCGAACCGAAAAGCGCATGTGTTCGCCGTCCGATGCGAACATGCCAAAATCGCTGCGAATAGTCCGCGGGCGAACTGTTCGCGACATCTCTAATAACCACACAATAACACATAATCCCAATGTAACAATGTCATGCTCCCTTGGACATATTCCTAAATTGCTGACAGTATGAGTCCTTAAACAATTAAATCATGACACTTAAATCTTATATTCACTGCTTTTTATTATAAATTCATTAAATGCATTAAGACAGTATCAAATTGATATAATGGTTTGTTTTTTTCAGATATTCCTTTGCAGCTGTGGTTTGTAGACCATGCCTTTATCTATCAAAGATAATGGAAAGCAGTTGGGAAAGCAGTTGGGAAATTCTTCAAGAAAATTTCTAATTAAATAGTTGGGGTTAGGAGTTAAAAACGGCAGCAAATTTTTCATACTGTTGTTGGTTTTACTAAGAACTTTCGTTCTCATAATATTTCACTTATTCATGATGGGGGAGGGGGATAATTTGGTTTCCATGGCCATGAAGGATTACATTTTAGGGTACTGTACCAAGGTTTTTTCATCATTTGATCTCAAATTACCCCTCATTGACATTGTGCTAAAATTTATAAAATCATGTCTTCTTTTTTAAGAAGTTAGAGGGTTATCAATCAGACATCGGTACTTGGCGAAGGGGCTTGCTCACTTTAGAATTGAGCTCATTTATTTGGAGGGTAATAGTGTATTGGAGGGTTCTGGAGGTCTCGTGGGAACAGGTTCCAGGAAGATTCTGGGGGTTTGAAATCCTCCAGTGGTAGTAAGCAGCTACGTATGTTTAGTTTGATTCAATAAATGTCCTGTTAACACCCAATTTTGAGCTTGTCTTTACTTATGGGTTAACTATATTGGGTTATAAATTGGTGGGTATTCTGGGGGCCTCATTCTATTAATGGCTGTAAAATGGCCGCAAAGCTGTGATTCCTTTTGAGGGTGCTGCGGCCCCTCGTAGCCCTACGTCTACATTGCTATTCAAATGAAAGGGGCCCCAGCACACCTCTTCCTACAGCTGATCGGAAGCCATGCAATCGGCTGTTAAGTTTGTCGGGCTTTAGCCTGAGGATCAGAGTGCAAGCCCGCCAAACTAAAAACTAAAATATAAATTCAATGCAGCACTGTACAGTGCTGTAATTGATAGGGGACACATTAGGGGACATGAGGATGACACGTAGTACATTGGCTAGCTGGCACATCACCGCTAGCCAATAAAGTCATTTGTGGCCGCAGTCGCCGGCTTGGAGATTGAGTTGCTTCCTTGGAGGTCATCTAAGCCCGGGACTACGGACTTGGATTACCCCCAAGGCAGTAACACCTTCTCCATGACTTGTGGCCACAAATTACAGTATTGTCTAGTGGCGATCTGCCAGCCAGCCAATGTACTACATGTCATCCTCGTGTCCCCTATCAATTACAGCGCTGTACAGTGCTGCATTGAATATCTATTAACCCCAAAGATATTCAAGCCCGTCCGAGTACGGGCTTGGATTCAAATCTCCTGTGGCGGCTCCGTAAAGGGAACGCGGCACACTAATGATTATCCCAAGCCGCGGGTGTACTATAAGTACCCCAGCAGCAACAAACATTAACCCCCCCATGCTGCAGGGTCCCCATCGGGACCCCCGGAGGGTCACCACATTAACCCTTGCAGCGGGGGTCCCATTGGGACCCCTGCTGCATAAAAAAATCTAATTTCCTGCCTGCGCGGGTTCTGAAAGGACCCTAAAGGTCCTTAAAAGGACCCACGATAAATAAAGAATAAACCCCTTCGTGGGGGTACTATAAGTACCCCCCGCGGCACCTAAAATTAACCTCAGCAATCATGTTTGTCAATATAGACCCCCATGAGACCAAAATGAATCCCCTCAGTCCAATAGGGGTTTACATAGACCCCTAAAGGACACTATTAACCCCTAGGTTAACCCCATAAGTGCCATGAGGGTCCTGTGTATTTGTGTATGTGTGTGACTAATGTTATTTATCCTTTTTCCAGGCGCCGATCCAGGGAACAGAAGAATATGGACGGGGACATGCTGGAAAGGTTAGTTTAATACTGTAATTACAATGTGTATTTGTTATATGTAGTGTTTTGTACTAATTAGATGTTTTTATTTTTCTTAGGGGTTTCCTTTTTTCCTGAAGGGACATCTGCAAGGTGAGTGGTCTAATTTATTCTATTTAAGCTTAGATTTAGGGTTTAATGTATTTTAGATAGGGGGAAATGTATAGATAGCGGGTAATGTATTGTAGTTACGGGTATATTTATAATATATTTGTTACTGTAATGTCATGTATATTTGTGTATGCCTTTTCTTTGCAGGTAATTTTTTTTTTTTTTTTAGTGGTGGGTTTGTGATGTCTTTTTTTTTTTTATTGGGGTGGGGTTTGTAATGTCCTTTTTTATTTTTTGTAGTGGGGGGATGCAATGTACTTTTTTTTGATGACATAGTTTTTTTTTTTTTTGTAATTAGTGGGGTGGGGGGTTTTATACGGGGTAGGTAGTGTTAGGTAGGTAGGGGTCAATAGGTTAGGGTAGAGAGGGTTTAGTTTAGATTTAGTGGTTTATTGGGGGGAATAGTGTAGTGTAGTGTTTGCACTTAATGTGATGAGGGTCCTAGAGGACCCTCATGGCACTTATGGGGTTAATTACAGGGTTCTCATTGATCTATGAGGGTCTTCATAGACCCTTATGGGACTGATTTGGTTAAATAGAGGCTTACGGGGGTCTATATGGACCCCCATAAGTGATGGGGTTAGAAGGAGGCTTTTGGGGGTCTGCATAGACCCCCTAAGTGATGGGTTAGATGGAGGCTCATAGGGGTCTGTATAGACCCCCATAAGTGATGGGTCAGATGGAGGCTTATGGGGGTCTGTATAGACCCCCATAAGTGATGGGGTTAAATAGGACTAGAAGGCCTAGTTAGGGTTAGATATGCCCAGTTAGGGTTAGATAGGCCCAGTTAGGTTAGATATGTATAGTTACGGTTAATAAGGGTATAGTTAGGGTTAAGGGGTTAATGGAGTATAGTTAGGGTAAATAGTGTAGTGTTTAGACTTTGTCATGAGGGTCCTGGATGACCCTCATGGCATTTGTAGGGTTAACCTAGGGATTAATAGTGTCCTATAGGGGTCTATATAGACCCCTATTGGACTGAGGGAGTTAATTTTAGTCTCATGGGGGTCTGTGTTGGCCCCCATGAGAGATGGGGTTAATTTTAGGTGCCAGGGGGTACTTATAGTGTGTCTTGGGGGTAACCATTAGTGTGCCGCGGGCCCTTTAAAGACCTGCGGTGGGAAATTCAAACCCCGCAATTCCCGGGCTTGAATTTTTAATTCAAGCCCGCATTGGGAAATTTTAAATCCCGTAGATGCTGCGAGGGTCGCGATCGGTGGCGATTGGGACCCTCTGCTGCAAGGGAAGGGGTTAATGCGGGGAATCTTTCCAGGGGTCCCTATTGGGACCCCTGCAGCAAGGGGTTAATGTGGGGAGCCTGCAGGGGTCCCGATCGGACTCATGCATTATAGGGTTAATGTGTGCACCCTGCAGGGGTCCTGTTCGGACCCCTGCATTATAGGATTAATGTGTTCACTTATGCAAGGGTCTCTATCGGACCCCTGCATTATAGGGGTGAGGTGGGGACACTGCAGGGGTCACGGTCGGGTCACCTGCAACCAGTGGGGGGCTTAATTGAAGCAGCCGCAAGGGCTTCACAGCCTTGCGGCTGCTCCAGGGTACAAGTAAGCTGTGGCCCTTTTGGGACGTTTTGCGGACTTGGCGGAGGGCTGGCTGGAGCATTTGAATAGGGTCGGGTACTTCCATGCATCCAAATCTCTTGCGGCCGTGTGGGATCCAAGGCTTTCCCTGAGGCGGAGGTGGCCGCAAGGGATAATAGGGCGCTGGCCGTAGCCCTCAGCCGCAAGGGAGTAGAATAGCTAAGTAGCTTGCAGCCATCCCTTGCTGCCACGTATCTCCTATGGCCATTAATAGAATGAGGCCCTGTTAGTGTACCATGTCATGCATTTTATAATGGCTTCTACAGAAAAGATAAAGTAAGTGTCCGATGCCTCTATGAATGTAGTGGTTTGCACAATGTTTGTATGTTCAGTGCCAAGCACACCTGGTGCATGATGTAAGCTATTTGTAAAGCTGCAAACTGTGTAAACTTGGACAATAAAATACATTTAAAGCCCATTGTATCAACACCAGAAATAAAATTGCACAGAGTTTTGGCAATGTCTGTTTCATGCACATTTAGCAATTGTTATCAATAACAATATATTGGTGACAGCAGTAATATTATGCAATTGTTGTTATCTTATATTGCATATCTGAGGTATAGGGGAGATAAACGTGACATTCCAAGAGTTGAGATAAAATGGATGCACTTTCTAGAACCATAATCAGTACAGGAATACTTTTATATAAATAGAGAATATTAATATGTACTCATTTCCTACCCATTTTAAAACCTAAGCAATGGCAGAGTTACAGACGGTGCAGGTGGTTCAAAGCACCGGGGCCCTTGTGTGCCGGGGTCCCAGACTTATCAGCCCCTCTTACTACTTACATTGATCAGGGAGTTGACCCCTGACTGTTTTTCTGCAGAGGCAGGGACTTCCTGAATAACAAGTAGTAAGAGGGGGCTGATGAGGTTGGGTGGGACCTTGAGCATAGGCTGGGGAGGGGGCATTGAGCATAGGCTGGGGGACCATGGAGCATAGACCAGGGGGCCATGGAGCATAGGCTGGGGGGCATGGAGGATAGGCTGGGGGCCCTACAATAAGAAAAATGTATTGCACTGGGGACTATATATATATATATATATATATATATATTTATATATATATATATATATATATATATATATATATATATATATATATATAATAAACATTAATCATAAGAGGTTATACTTCAAAAATAACTCTGAAATCAAGGAGAGTTACGGTAAGACAATGTTCACACCAATGTCTTTTAAAGAATCTCTGATTTATTTAGTGACTTTGAGAATCTTTTATACACAGATGTTAGCAGTGAAGAACATGAATCATTAAACTCTTGCACAAATATCTATTGTATATCTTGTTATTTACTTAGATGTTCTTAGAAGCAAGTATCTATTGTATGTATTAACTTGTCATCTTAATCTTAGTTTACCATGAATGTTTAAACATCTCTAACATATACTGGCAAAAACAAATATCTATTGTATGAATTGAAACCTATTGTTCTCCTAGTAAGACATTCTGCCCACTCCAAGCAAATAACCTAAGGTTTCATTAACCCTTGACATTTCTACACATCTAAGCAGGAGAATTAACCCTTTGTGAATATTTTGTCTATTTTATATATATATATATATATATATATATATTTTTTTTTTTTTTTTTTTTTTGCACAGGGGCCCTCCATTCCCTAGCTCCGCCACTGAACATAAGCATAGGTTTGCTTGTTTTTCAGACAGCCATCTAGTTATTATCCAGAAAAAACGTTGTCGTTGGCTATTTCAACCCTTACTGTAACACTGTGCTTACCTTGATCTTTAAACATCATTTTTGTAGCTTTATAGCCTAAATTGCTTGCTATAGCTTTTCACTCTGACATATAATGAAAGTATGTACCCATTGTGTTCCTATGTTATCTTCTAATTTCTCTCCATTGTAGTCATATGCAAACTTGTGGCATTACAACAGTTCTATTTTAAGCAATGTGTAAAAAACTTAGGGCCTTATTCAAATTAGATTTGGCCAATTGAATAGGGCTCTATATAAGCACATATCATATTTTTTTACAGACGTTTTTAGTTAGTGAGGACCTTGCTTTTGGCTCCTAACATCACCACAGCTAAGCTAAGCCTGCTTTCTGATTTCTCTGTCTGATCCTTGGCTCCTAACATCACCACAGCTAAGCTAAGCCTGCTTTCTGATTTCTCTGTCTGATCCTTGGCTCCTAACATCACCACAGCTAAGCTAAGCCTGCTTTCTGATCTCTCTGTCTGATCCCTGGCTCCTAACATCACCACCGCTAAGCTAAGCCTGCTTTCTGATTTCTCTGTATGATCCCTGGCTCCTAACATCACCACCGCTAAGCTAAGCCTGCTTTCTGATTTCTCTGTCTGATCCCTGGCTCCTAACATCACCACCGCTAAGCTAAGCCTGCTTTCTGATCTCTCTGTCTGATCCCTGGCTCCTAACATCACCACCGCTAAGCTAAGGTACCTGGACAAATGGAGATTCTCTGGCATTGTTACGGATTATTAATAATTCTGATTATATATCTGTTATTATAACTACTGACATAGGGCCTCATTCAAATGTGATTTGGCCAATTGAATAGGACTCTATATAAGCACAGAGCATATTTTTGTACAGAAGATTTTAGTTAGTGAACTTCTATCCAAAAGCAAGGTCTTCACTAACTAAAAACTTCTGTAAAAAAATGCTCTGTGCTTATATAGAGCCCTATTCAATTGGCCAAATCACATTTGAATGAGGCCCATAGTGACTTTATCTAGATATATTTGTTCACCTCTGTTCCCTCCCCCACCATTTGCATTGACTCCCACAGCCATGTGTTAATTGCTTTAACTATCTCATCCTAAACTATATCCATTTCCATTCAGCCTGCTTTCTGATCTCTCTGTCTGATCCCATTTTTCTTGCACTAGTTGTTCTGCAGTACTGATTGGTTATTGAACCTGATTCTGTCCTTGTTTATTGTTCTAAAGAAATGACAGCAACCTATTCAAATGGCTACATATGCAGCTTTGCTGGATGCCCAGAGGAGGTTGTAAAAATGTACCGTGGAAGATAGAGGAGAATTAATGGGGAAGTATGAAAAATGAGTGGAAGTGTTTTGTGTAGCTTGGGACAAATATGCAAATTTTTTAGAATGAAAAGTAACTATGTGCCATTGAAGAGGGTCTTGATTACCCATTTCAGAGAAGAGAAAAAATACCACAATTGAAGCTTTTGAGGAGTAGCTGTGACTCACCACCAGAAACAGTAATCGCTTCACCTAGTTAGATATTTGAGACAGCGCCTCAGCAAAAAATGACAAGAAGCATATGGTATCAGATAGAGGGTAACATTACCCACATATCCATGAAAGGATATTGAATGTAAAGCAATAAATGTTGTTTTAATCATATCATATAAAAATTAACATAATCATAGTACATAAGTTAACAATGACTATACTGAAAAGCTGTAAATACTGTTAGCACCATATCATAACTAACCAGTATTGTTTTGTTTTTTTTACCGTCTCTATTTATGGAAAGACATAGGGCCTTATTAAATTGTCAAAATTGTAATTACTGAAGCGTGTAACGTAGCCAGAAAAAGTTACTGCTATAAAATTGGCCTCTTCTAGCTACCCACTATCCATTTGCGGATTACAGGCTGAAAAGCAACTGCAGTTGTCAAAATTGTAACTCAAGCCTGCAAATGTTACAATTGCTAAAATCGCAAATCGCTTTTAAATTGCTACAATTCCTCAAGCCTGTAATTTATTTTAAACCCGTAAATGGCAAATGTAGCCAAAAATCCTACGAGAACTAGATAAAAACTGTAAAAGCAAATAAAAACTCAATACTGCAATACAGGGAAAGACATTAGAATTAACATTAGAATTAATTGCATAACAGTCTCAAGCTGTGTGGCTGCCAAAAACGTAACTCCTATCTCCTCCTTTGATGTTTCAAGCAAGCAATTGTTACCAGTGCTAAAGACACAAAATCCATATTCAATTACAACAATTAAACAAGCCCACAATTGACTTCAAACCTGTAAATGGCAAATGTATCAAATTATATGAGTACTAGATAGGACTCGCAAGTAAGTTAAAAAAAAAAAAAAAACACTACTGTACTTAAAAAATACTGAGGCCCTCATTCAATTGCAATTTTGCCAATTGAATAGGGCTCTAAATAAGTACATAACATATTTTTTTTAAATACGTTTTTAGTTAGTAAGCATCTATCCAAAAGCAAGGTTTTCACTAACTAAAAACTTATTTAAAAAAAAATATGTTATGTGCTTATTTAGACCTTTATTCAATTGGCCAAATCACATTTAAATGAGGGCCTGAGAAAGCAAAGAAAGTCATTAGAATTTATTGCACAACAGTCTCAAGCTCGCAAACCTGCAATGATTTTTTTTTTTTATGTTTTATTTCTGTGTTATATTGACCCAGGAATCAAGGAGTTAATACATATCATTGAACCTGCATGGACTAGAATAGATGCTTTATTTATTTTTCTTGAGTTATACATTTCCGGATTGCAAGTCCAATTGCAAATCGTACTTCTAAACACTAAGGGCCTCATTCAATTGCTGTGTGGGGCTACATACAGGGCTGTTATTTTCCATCCTCTCTGAGTGGTAAACATCCTGGAGGTTTTGCTGGGGAGTGTCCTTCAGCATGGAGTCTGTAGATTTAGTCACACAAAGCAGGGTTGGAGCTACCGCCGGTGCAGGCTATTCAATGGAAAGGGGCACTCATCTTGAAGGGGGTCTTCCAATGTCCTGCTTTTAATTTAAATTTATTTTTACAGGGTTGAGTCACATATGTTTAGGTGTGGGCAAGGCGGGGATTAAAGGGATGAAATCAATGTGTCGGTTGTCACAGATCCCGGGGGCAGGAGCAGCATGGAAGCGAAGACGAGCTGCTTTGGCAATGGGTTTTGGGGGTATTAAGAGGGGCCAGTTGCTGGGGAAAAGGGTCTTAAGGTGAAGGGAGCTGCTTTAGGAAGGGTATGGCAGTCATGGAAAGGTGACTCTTAGGGCCTCATCCAAATGTGATTTGGCCAATTGAATAGGGCTCTAAATAAGCACATAGCATATTTTTTTTAAAGAAGTTTTTAGTTAGTGAAAATCTTGCTTTTGGATAGATATTTACTAACTAAAAACTTCTTTAAAAAACATATGTTATGTGCTTATTTAGACCCCTATTCAATTGGCCAAGTTGCAATTGAATGAGGGCCTAATTCATTTTGACGGCCTCATTTATTATTGGCTGTGTCTAAAATGTAACTTACGGGCTTGCTCAATTGATCATGATTATGCCCTGAAATGCTATGTAGGGGTTCATTGTTTGCATGTTGGGACTCTGAGTCTGTAATTGCAGGCTTGAGTCAATTGAATACATCTGTATATGTAAAAAAAAATAGTAATCTGCAGCCAAAATGTCGGGTTACATGTAATTACGGGCTTGGAATTAAATAGGAGCCATAATTTGTAACATCTACTTGATATTGGTTTTTGACTTGAAAAAGTCAGTTGCCCCTCTTTAAAGCTCATCACTCGACAATAAATGTTTATTCAATAAGATGGGATAACTGAGTAAGGCAATACTCTTATTTTTCAAAATAATAAACACATTTTTTATTAGTATTTAAAGGGATAAGAATAGAAACAATTTACTTCCATGTGCCAACATATTCTCTTCTAATAGCTACATCACAATAGGTTTGCATTGACAAATATTTTGGTCACATTGCTTATGTCATTTATGGGAATGGTAAGTGCAGAACACTTTTTTCTGCATTATGCTCCAACACAGCTACAGTTCCATAATCGGCTCCATAATAGTTTTGTTCTGATATTCAGTACAGCAAACACACCGACTCAGTTGAGCAATTGTAAGTTACTGGAGCCCGTAAGTGAGGCCATAAGTTAATTTGCTATTCAATTGGTGTCTTTTTGCAGGCTCCACACAGTTTAAGTGTCACGGGCTTGCAAACGTTGCGGTTGTTAAACCTGGAACTTACGGCCCATCGAAGCCTTTGATCTTTCCCGTCCGCAAGAGTTACCATTGCTTAAAATCGCTAATCGCTATTCAATTGTTACAATTCCCCAAGCCTCCAAATGTTTTCACAGCCATAAACGGCAAATGTAGGAGAAAATCCTATGAGTGCTAGAGAGGACCCCAAGGGGGGTTTAACCCCTGTCCGCAGCACTGTAAATGCAAATAAAAAATTCAATACTGCACTGTAAATAACGGGGAAAGCAATGAAAGACATTAGAATTAATTGCACAACAGTCTCAAGCTCGCAAATCGGCAATAAAAAAAAAATTATGTGTCATTTCGGGGTTATATCGATCTCAGGAATCAATGAGTTACTACATATCAGGCCACCCACATGGAGTAGAACTGTATCGGCATTTACTTTTATTAATTTGTATTTTGCAGTTTTGAGAGTCCGATCGCATATCGGACCCCTAAACGCTAATTGATTGGTACGTAACCTCCGAGTTTTACAAAGATCATAAGAACCGTCTCATTTTCTATTTGCTGTTTTGAAATGGGTAGTTAAGGCCTTGCTTAATTGATCATGTTCCCGCCCTGAACTGCTACGTACGAGTGCATGGTTTACGGTTTCGGCTTTCAGCCCGTAACTTTCTGGTTCAAAAGAATAGCACCGGGATTGTAGCAGACTGCGAGCCAGCAGCAGGGGCGCAAACATACGGCCTATATACCGTGAGATGCGGGCTTCGAATTTGTAGGGGATATTATATTATAGCCCATATTTTTGTGGTATGAATTAAAAGCAGTTTTTCTACCATGCACTAAAGAATCTGTGATGTAATCAGTATGTATGTGTGTGTGTGATCAGTACAACTGTTGTAGGAGCCATCCTCTTGTCTAGTTTGTCACAATTACATAAATAACTATCTTCAGATACTTCAAAGAAAATGCCTTCTATGTCCCTTTAAGCAAAAAAAAAGTCTGTAACTTTTAAAACAGAGTTTCATGTCACTTTGACATGCAAGTCATGAATATAAATGTCTGGAAATTGGCATGAAAAAAAATATCATAGAAGCCAATTAACAATTTCACTCCCAGAGCTGCCAGCTGAAATGAAAGATACTTTTAGGCATTCTGGCAAGCAAATAAACACTTATGTTGTTTAATGAAATGATGCTTATATATGCAAATAAACACTTAGGCCTCCATGCTAATTCACATATTGCACAATTACACAATGTTTAAGAGCAAAGTAAAAAAACCTAGCTCATCACTCATCCTGGAAACATTATGAACATATGTGGTATTAAAACATAAGATATGTGTAATTAAAATATATGATATAAAGTATTATGTCCCTTTCATTATACAACATCCATGGTAACACACCTCCCCGTACTCAAGGGGTTGATACATATCAGGAAACCATGTGGACTAGGAACCAATGCTCGGATGCATTGTGTATATGTATATATATATATATATATATATATATATATATATATATATATATATATATATATATATATATATATATATATATATATATATATTGTAACAGGGTCACTACCACTCGCTGGGTCAGTGCCCTGTTTTAACCAACTCTTAATCTTAATGGAGGAAGGCACAGGAGGCTTTTCCACTCTTAATACACTTTAATTCCACTTCAGCATTGTATAAGAACTCAGCAAAATAAATCCAGCATCCTTGACGCACACAGTCCACTTTGAATTGGACTCCAGTAGTTCTCTCTTCTCTTAGGTATTACTTCTCAGGAGTTACTCCTGAAGTTTCAGGTACCTCTCTCTCTTTCTCTCTCTCTCTCTCTCTCTCGCTCCCCTGGTTGGAGCCGTCTCTCTCTCTCTCCCTCTTCAGCCGTTCCCCTACTGGGTTATCACCTTTCTGGGGTCTCTTTCTGGACTGCATGCTTTTGAGACTCTCATGCTTGGAGCATCGGCCTCTGCTCACCAACTCCAGCTCAGGGCTTTCCTCACTTGGTCCTGTGTCTCCCAGACAGCTCCAAGCCTGCAGCTCCACACACTTTCACACACAGGCTTCTGGCAGCGACAACACCCATTTCTCCAAGACAGCTTTTCGTAGCAGGAGTTAACTCACTCCCTGCTGGAATAAACGCCGTTTTACCTGCAGATTGGCCTCTAGGGGGCACTTTGCCACATACCCTCCCCATCAGCTCAACAATAGAGTCTTTTGCGGCTTGTGCTGAGAGGCCACAAACACTGTGCCTGGCATCTCTGGGATTTCGCTCTCGGTATTGGTGGATACACTTTCACCATCTCACACTCTGTATTCTCCTGGAACTGGGCATCCACTACTATGGGCTTCTGTGTCTGTAACATCTCTGCTGCTTTCTCTCTCTTAGCAACACTTTTGCAGTTTTAGCAGTCTCTTTCAGCGTCTCAGCGATCTCTTTCACCGTCTCAGCTTGCTTTTTCTGCAGTCACTTTTGGCACTCCAGCATTCTCATTTGCTTGTCTCATCCACTTCTCTGTGGCCTCTCTTAATTTTGCAGCAGCCTCTCCTAGACATGCAGCAGCCTCTTCCAGACTATCTTCTCTTGCAGCTTGGACTCTGCAAGCATTTCTCTCTACTCTTTCTGGTTCAGAGCAATTTTAGCAGCCCATGCACAGTTAATTTTTGCTTGCTCCTCATTAATTTCTCAGTGGGCTGCTATAGTTCGATATAAGGCTTTTAATGTCTCCTCCATTTTGTAATATGGGCTATCTTCTTAATCACAGACAATTCACCACCCCACCACTGGCAACAGTGTAACAGGGTTACTACCACTCTTGTGGTCAGTTCCACTTTTAATACACTTTATTTACACTTTCGCATTGTATAAGGATAAATCCAGCATCCTTAACACACACAGTCCACTCTGAATTGGACTCCAGTAGTTCCATCTTCTCTTAGGGATTACTTCTCAGGGGTTACTTTCCTGTAGTCTCAGGTCCCTCTCGCTCTCTCTTGCTCCCCTGGTTTGAGCAGTCTCGTTCTCCCTCTGCAGCCGTTCCCCTACTGTGTAATCACCCTTCTGGGGTCTCTCATGCTTGGAGCATTGGCCTCTGCTCACCAACTCCAGCTCAGGCCTTTTCTCACTTGGGCCTTTGTCACCCAGGCAGCTCCAAGTCTGCAGCTCCACACACTGTCTCACTGTGAGGCTTCTGGCAGGGACCACACCCATTTCTCCAAGGGAGCCTTTTATAGCAGGCATTAACTCACTCCATGCTGGAGTGAATATATTTAATAGTTCCTTGCCACAGTTACATGTTGGTTCTCACTCATTATAATAATCATAAAAGAGTCACCTTTCCATGACTGCCATACCCTTCCTAAAGCAGCTCCCTTCACCTTAAGACCCTTTTCCCCAGCAACTGGCCCCCTCTTAATACCCCCAAAACCCATTGCCAAAGCAGCTTGTCTTAGCTTCCTTGCTGCTCCTGCCTCCGGGATCTGTGACAACTGACGCCATTGATTTCATCCCTTTAATCCCTGACTTGCCCACACCTAAACATATGTGACTCAACCCTGTAAAAATAAATTTAAATAAAAAGCAGGACATTGGAAGACCCCCCTCAAGATGAGTGCCCCTTTCCATTGAATAGCCTGCACCGGCAGTAGCTCCAACCCTGCTTTGTGTGACTAAATCTACAGACTCCATGCTGAAGGACACTCACCCAGCAAAACCTCCAGGATGTTTACCACTCAGAGAGGATGGAAAATAACAGCCCTGTATGTAGCCCCACACAGCAGTGCTACATATGAGGAAGTTGAATGGGAGAAGCAAGAACAAAGTCACTATCATTTGTAATGAAATATTCAATGTGCATCATCATAATAATGCTTCTAATATTATAACTGTTACTTTTCAAATAAAAACAAATTACAAAAAATAACATTACGTAACACAAATATACCTTCATATGAGTGTGTTTAGAGGAAGGCTTGTCAAGTGTATGCAATGCAATTTAGGATTGTTTGCTTAACTCACTTGCTCACTGTGCCTTAGGGTGTTCAGCTGCACCTCACTGACGAGGCCCATAAAGCCCGAAACGCATCTGTGGTTTGCTGTTTCTCCTGTTCAGGGTAGAATTGCCTGGTATTTCAGGGCTGGGTCACTCTTCTGAGTGGGACCAGACTGATATACAGGATATTTCTCCCTGTGAAGGGCACAAGTGAGCTAAAAGAGGTTGCTCTCAGAGTGGCTTATCATGGTCATAGAACTAATCTATTAAGGTTGGTTTGTTCTCTGATGAGCACCTCTGACTTACCTATTTTTGTTTGCTTAACCAGCTGAACATTCAAAGGATGATAATAATTCAGCAGGAGCTGACTTTACTAGGACACTAAACCATAACAATATGCATTTACTTCTGTTTGGTAGTAAACCTTCCATGTCCCATTGTCACGACCGGCCAATTTGGGGGACCACGCTCACCCCAAATCTCTCTCTCTCCACGGTCACAACTTTTTGTTCAGATCTCAACACCAGCAGACAGCATCATTACTGCAGAGACATGCACCTCAGACCCCTATTCATAGGATCTAAGAATCACACACCCTGTACCTTGGATTAGTACAAGCAAACTCTGACACCACCTGTGTTTAGTGTGTCCAAAGTCAGACTGGCCACTTCTTTATTGTTACACAGAAAAATTACACAAAACACCAAAGACCTCCCCCCAGTTCTAGCCCATCCTCCTAGGCAAATAGCTTGCTGTCCCCCTCACCCACGTGATTTCCAGATGTATAGAGGCATCTGGCTTTCTTCTAATTACACCTTTTTTTTCTCCTCTTACAGAGCCATAAAACTAGTTCCCCCTTTCATGAATAAAGCCAGAGCCATAAAACTAGTTATCCTCTTGAATAAAGCCGATTGCAGGGCCATAAAGATTGTATAGAAGATTACCCTTTGTCACATAAGTGACTACAGTATTTTTTAGATAATTCTAGCATCCTAGGGCCCACTTCTATCACAGATGCATTATTATGGGGTGTATAACATGATCTAGTAACCACCACATTAATTATTGTAGTTCAGTCCCCAACAACAAGTTTCAGGTCCGTTGTAATAGTTCTTGACATTAACACCCAGCGTGCCAGAAGTCCAAATAGCAGAGTTACTGGTGGGTTGCAAGGGGTCCCATCATGGTCCCAAATCGTTCATGACACCCATTAACTTTTATGCATTATTTCTCAGTGAATAATAGATTGATTATACAATGAGTTATAAGTAAGGGCATATTAGATACCTAGTAAAATCCAAAACCTTCCGCATCCCTTTAATAACATGTTTATTTGTTATACTTCACATGATTCCAAATTTGATAGAAGCTCCAAGGTTGAAATATTAGTGACGTCTATTGAAATCGGAATCACTTTAAATAGTAGCTGTATATTAATAAAATCTACTTCACACTGATTGTAACATATGCACAAATGTAATCACTTCCAATACAAAGAAAAAATGTGGGTGGATTGTTGATCTCATTTGAATCCGTTATTGTGAATAGTGTGTAGAAGTCTGTTTGCTGTGAGCCTTACTAAACTGGAATTTATGGCAGGGCTACCTTTCAATAATTATAGCATTAGATGCATAGCTATCACTTAAGTATTATTGTAAAACAACGACTACAACAAAAAAACAGAGCAAACCTTAGAGAAATAAGTGTGTTCCAGTAAGATATGTTTTGTGCAAAGTCACTGACATTATTTCTAGATAAGTCAAAGATTAAGATATTTAGTGATAAATCTTTTGGCATTTAGTTTTTAAACGTATAAGTATGGGCTGCAGAAAGTTTTTAAAACAGGGTATTCAAAATGATAAGATAGGATGGAAAAAAAAAAGAGATCATTGCTAAAATGTGTCGCTTATTCTGTTAACAGTCTTACTTGCTGAAAGTATAGATCTTTTTTTACATTGAAGTTATTCAACTTTTATTAATTTATAAAACATTATATTAGTTTTGCATTTTATACTTCATGCTACTTTATAGTTAATGTAGTTTTTGCTGAGCAATTATGAGACATACATTCAAGAATACAGTTGCAGAATTCCTAAGAGACTTGAGAGTTCTTATAGAAATGTATGGTTTCTTCTATTTTAATAATAAATAGCAGAGGAACAAAAAAAATATTGGTTGAAACATGCTAACAAAAAAACTAAATATAAATGAAAGATTGTAAATACAGCTAAGCATCCTCAAGTTCTAATAATAGGAGATTTTAACTACCCTAAAATCAACAGGATGAATGAGACCAGCAGTTCAGCTAAGGGGAGAAGATTCTTGAATACACTCAGGGATCATTATCTGACCCAGGTTATACAATTGCCTACTAGAAATGAGGCTATCTTCAATTTAAAAATTGAAGTTGAATTCTAAAAACATATGTTTCTATAAAAATAACATATTTTAATGATCTGAGGGTAGCATTACAGTGTACAGACTTAAATAAAGAACTGGCAGGTAAAAATACAAAAAATAAATGGACAACATTTAAAGCTTTACTAAATATTCATACTTGTAATCGGAAACCTCTCCCCTGTAGTTGGTGGTGGGTCCTAAGCTACGTCTTCTTGGTCTACTTTGAAGGCTAAGGGATATAAGAAATGTTGATATAAGGGAAAAGGTTGGTGGGAGGAATGAAGCAAATGTCGGTAGTGGGTCCCTCCCACTATTCCAGATACTCACCCAGTGATTTGTAATCAGAACCCCCTCCACTGTAATGGCAAGTCTGGATAAGCTATTAAAAGGTCCACATAGGTAAAACTATGGTATTCCAGTAGTAGCATAAGGATGTGAGAGGTGGACCATAAAGAAGGCTGAGCGACATAGACTTAATGCTTTTGACTTGGGGTGTTGGAGCAAACTGTCAGAGTTCTTTGGACTGCAAGAAGATCCAATCAATAAATACTGCAGGAAATCAAGACAAAATGTTTACTGGAAGGTATGATCGCGAGGTTTAAGCTCAAATATTTTGACCATAACAGAAAAAGAAATTGAAGCAATCAACATGAGCTTGATGCATCTCAGAGGGCCAGTACGTGATAGGTGGGTCTGCCTTGCCGTGGGGGTCACAGATAGTCAGACATGACTGAATGGCAAAACAACAACAATATTTTGTCTAGGCTTTGAATCTACTAAATTATCTATACAGATACTCCTCATTTTACGTGTATTTGATTTAGACATGGGTTTTAATCTTTTGATTAACACTCTTACTGAATTTATAACAAACATCTAATTTACTCTCTACTTTTGGGAATAGGTTGGTCAAGCATGTGCTCCTGCATGTTCAGTTAAGTATTTGCATGCAACGTTCACAGACCTACAGTGCCATCAACTGTATTTGAAACATGTACGTCTGCATCATTTTAGGAGCTTAAAGCTAAAAAGATAATGCTAGTTGATGAGCAATTAGGTCAACCTTCTTCAGAAAACAGATAGTGTATCAGTTGTTGGCTACATGCTTGGTTTAAGAGGGAACACTGTGTGTTCCAGGTTTAAGAGAGAAAACTATGTGAACCATTTAAGACGTTGCTTAGAAGATAAAGAAAAGTGCTCAATCAGGGACATCTGCAAGTGCAGTAAAAACCTTTGTGCAAAGTTCTATAATGGGACACCTTGAGTGGATACCTAGCACATATATTGAAAAAAAATAAGAGCAATCCTAGACAAAAAGTGCTTACAGTATATGAAAACCTACAAAAAGGATGACAAAGGCTCAGTGAAGTCACAAAGTGCTAGTTCTTGTTCGATTGCTAACTTTAGATGAAGATATGATTATACATAGACATGAGCGGGGAGGCTGCATTTACTGATACCATCGCTGCTGAGCATTTCATCAACCTATTGAAGGCTATTATCGAAAAGGCAGGCTATTCTGCAATGCAGATTGTCAGTCTCGACAAAATGGCTTGTTTTTGGAAGAGAGCGTCAGCACACATATATATATTGTGTGAGGAAAAAAGGCACCTGGCTGCAAGGTCTCTAAGCATCATTATACTTTATTCATAGGGAAGGTGACAGCAAAATAAAACAGGTGTTTGTGAAGTGCCTACACCCTTAATTATTACTCATTGCATAATACTCACAAAGACATAATGCAAAAACAAGTTAAAGGGATACATAAGGTTTCCGGATTTTACTAGGTACGTAATGTAATGTAATACACCCATATATTTATTTGCTTGCATGTGCTTTTGCTTATTAAGAAGTGCTTAAAACCTATTCATAACCATGGAAAGCTGGATGTACAGAGCTTGATGTGCAGTGTAATGTCCTAGCCTATCAGGGACCACATTGTGGCTGCATATGCTACAGTGGGTAGACCCAATCATACTGCATTGACTTTAAGCAGTAAAATAGAGCTGTTTATTTTTTCCTAATAAAACAAACTACATAAATTAAATACATTGGCATATGACATACTGTACTTATTAAAATACAGAAACCTTCCATGTCCCTTTAAGAACATGTTTAATAGAATTCAGTTTGTTCTTCTCCACATGATTCCTAATTTAATAGAAGCTCCAAGGTTGAAATATTGGTGACATCTATTAAAATAGACATTACTTTAAATGGAAGTTGTATATTATTAAAATCTTCTTCACACTGATTGTGGCACATGAGCAAATAAAAAACTGTGACGATTTAGTGGATTGTGAACCTCATTTAAATCTGCTATGTACAGTAATCTTTGGCTACATGCTTGGTTTAAGAGAGAACACTACTTGTACCATTTAAGGCATTGCTTAGAATATATATTTAAAAAAAAAGCTCAATCAGGGAAATCTGCAAATGCAGTAAAAGTGCTTACAGTCCATGAAAAACTACAAAAAGGATGACAAAGGCTCAGCGAGGTCACACAGTGCTAGTTCTAGTTCGATTGCAAACTTTAGATGAAGTCATGATTATACAAACATAGACATGAGCGGGGAGTCTGCATTTACCGATGCCATGACTGCTGAGCATATCATCCACCCATTATTGAAAAGACAGGCTATTCTGCAAAGCAGGTTGTCAGTCTGGACAAAATGGCTTGTTTTTGGAAGAGAGCATCAGCACAAATATATATATATATATATATATATATATATATATATATATATATATATATATATATATATATAGTGTGAGGAAAAATGGCACCTGGCTGCAAGAGTACTGCCTAAGGTGACAGCAAAATAAAGCCAGTGTTTGTGAAGTGCCTACACTCATTGTATAATACTCACAAAGAGATAATGCAAAAACAAGTTAAAGGGATACATATGGTTTCTGGATTTTACTAGGTACGTAATGTAATGTAATAAACCCATATCTTTATGTACTTGCATGTGCTTTGTTTATTAAGAAGTGCTTAAAACCTTTTTCATAATCATGCAAAGCTTGATGTGCAGAGCTTGATGTGCAGAGCTTGATGTGCAGTGTAGTGTCCTAGCCTATCAGGGACCACATTGTGGCATGGTTTCTGGGATGCTGTCCTAGATAGGTTAGAATACTACATTCCACATCAAGCTCTACAGAGTCTGTGTCTGCATATGCTACAATGGGTAGACCCATGGATTTTACCAGGTACCATGGGCGGAGCTACAGCCGGTGCAATGCACTGGGGCCCTTGTCCTCCTGGGGGGCCCAGTGCAGTCTATTTTCTTTTAAACATTAAATGTATTTTTGTTTAATGCAGTTTAGGGCCCCCCAACACAACCCTTCCTATACCCGGCACCTCAGCTCCTACCTTCCTCCTGGCTTCATGCCTATTGTTTCAGTAGTAAAAAGGAGCCCTGTGGGGGAGGAGCCAGGCACCAGAGAGAGGCTCAGCAGCAGGGAACCGAGGAAGGAACATGGAGGTCGGAGGTAAGTGAGAAAAGAGGGATGAGGAGACAGAGAAATGAGGGCGGAAAGGGTCTAGATTGAGAGGAAAATAGATAAAGGTGAGAGCGATGGAGGAGAGAAGAGCTGACAGGGAAACAGAGGGGGAAAGAGAGATGGAGGAGAGGAGAGCTGACAGGGAGAGAGGGGGAGGAGAGATGGAGGAGAGGAAAGCTGACAGGGAGAGAGGGGGAAGAGAGATGGAGGAGAGAAGAGCTGACAGGGAGACGGGAGGAAGAGAGATGGCGAAGAGGAGACAGGGAGAGAGGGGGAGAAAGAGACGGAGGAGAGGAGAGCTGACAGGGAGAGAGGAGGAGAGCTGACAGGGAAAGAGTTGGGAAAGAGTGATTGGGAAGAGGAGAGCTGACAGGAGAGAGGGGGGAAGAGAGATGGCGAGAGGAGAGCTGACAGGGAGAGAGGGGGGAAGAGAGATGGAGGAGAGGAGAGCTGGCAGGGAGAGAGAGGGGGGAGAGCTGACAGGGAGAGAGGCGGGAAAGAGTGATGGAGGAGAGCTGAGTGGGAGAGCTGACAGAGAGAGAGGGGGGAAAGAGTGATGAGGAGAGCTGAGGGGAGAGCTGACAGGGAGAGAGGGGGAAAGAGTGATGGAGGAGAGCTGACAGGGAGAGAGGGGGGAAGGAGTGATGGAGGAGACCTGAGGGGAGAGAGGGGGAAGAGTGATGGAGGAGAGCTGACAGGGAGATAGTTGGAAAGAGTGATGGAGGAGAGCTGAGGGGGAGAGCTGATAGGGAGAGAGGGGGTAAGAGTGATGGAGGAGAGCTGAGGGGGAGAGAGCGGGAAAGAGTGATGGAGGAGAGCTGACAGGGAGAGAGGGGGGAAGAATGATGGAGGAGAGCTGAGTGGGAGAGAGGGGGAAAGAGTGATGGAGCAGAGCTGACAGGGAGAGAGAAGAGAAAGAGTGATAGAGGAGAGCTGACAGGGAGAGAGGGGGGAAATAGTGATGGAGGAGAGCTGAGAGGGAGAGAGAGCTGACAGGGAGAGAGGGGGGAAGAGTGATGGAGGAGAGCTGATAGGGAGAGAGAGGTGGAAAGAGTGATGTAGGAGAGCTGAGGGGAGAGCTGACAGGGAGAGAGAGGGAAAAGAGTGATGGAGGAGAGCTGACAGGGAGAGAGGGGGAAAGAGTGATGGAGGAGACCTGAGGGGAGAGAGGGGGAAGAGTGATGGAGGAGAGCTGACAGGGAGATAGTTGGAAAGAGTGATGGAGGAGAGCTGAGGGGGAGAGCTGATAGGGAGAGAGGGGGTAAGAGTGATGGAGGAGAGCTGAGGGGGAGAGAGCGGGAAAGAGTGATGGAGGAGAGCTGACAGGGAGAGAGGGGGGAAGAGTGATGGAGGAGAGCTGAGTGGGAGAGAGGGGGAAAGAGTGATGGAGCAGAGCTGACGGAGAGAGAAGAGAAAGAGTGATGGAGGAGAGCTGACAGGGAGAGAGGGGTGAAATAGTGATGGAGGAGAGCTGACAGGGAGAGAGGGGGAATAGTGATGGAGGAGAGCTGACAGGGAGAGTGGGGGAAAAAAGTGATGGAGGAGAGCTGACAGGGAGAGAGAGGGGGAGTGCTTACAGGGAGAGAGGGGGGAAAGAGTGATGGAGGAGAGCTGAGGGGGAGAGAGGGGGAAAGAGTAATGGAGGAGAGCTGAGGGCGAGAGCGGATAGGGAGAGAGGGGGAAAGAGTGATGGAGGAGAGCTGACAGGGACATAAACATCCATTTAAGATAACCGTAGTAAGCTAGTGATGTCGAGAACATAACATTTTCGATTCGCGAACCGCGGACGCGAATTTCATCAAATGTTTGCGAACGGGCGAACCGGGCGAACCACCATAGACTTCAATGGGCAGGCAAATTTCAAAACCCACAGGGACTCCTTCTGGCCACAATAGTGATGGGAAAGTTGTTTCAAGGGGACAACACCTGGACTGTGGCATGCCGAAGGGGGATCCATGGCAAAACTCCCACGGAAAATTACATAGTTGATGCAGAGTCTGGTTTTAAGCCATAAAGGGCATAAATCACCTAACATTCCTAAATTGTTTGGAATAACATGCTTTAAAACATCAGGTGTGATGTTGTATCGATCAGGTAGTGTTAGGGTTACACCCGCTTCACAGTAACAGACCAATCTCCCCGTTTACTGCACTGCAAACAACCGCAAACAGTCCCTTTGCACAACTGCAAACTCCCCATTTGCACAAGGTTGGATACCAAGCTAGCCATGTCCCGTTCCTTGTCCTCACTGAGGTCATTGAAGGTCTCTTCCTCCACCCAGCCACCAAGGGTCCCAAAAAGGTGACAACAAGCCCCCTGGGACGCCTGCTGTGTTTGGTTTTACACCTCCTCAAAGCCACCTTCCTCCTCTGACTCCTCTTCTTCAGACTCCTCTCTCTGCGTTGCCTCTGTCTGCGTTATTATAAGGTGTGTACTGTTAAGTAGTACTATTCCTATCGGTTTAATCCCTGTTACATCCACTATTAGGGGACGTGTATATGGCATTGATTTTTGGAACAGGGAGATGGAAAAAGATGCTTGGTCGAACCTCCTACTTCGAATTTGGGGCACTGCACGTGCAATGTAATGTGCCACCAGATAGGAGTGGTGTATTAAGTTGTACTATTTATTCCTATCAGTTTGATACCTGTTACGTCACCTGTCAAGGGACGTGTATATGGCATGGATTTTTGGAAGTGGGAGATTGAAAAAGATGCTTAGTCGGTCCTCCTACTTCAAATTTGGGGCACTTTGCGTGCAATCTAAGGTGCCACCAGATAGGAGTGGTGTGTTCAGTTGAACTATTTATTCCTATCGGCACAAAGTCAATAAAGCCAAAAAACCTGGCCCGTTACTAGCCAGGAAACTACAAACCAAAACAACACAAAATAGGATACTTCAAATTAAGACCTCGAAGGGAGAAAAGACAACGAAATAAGATCCAGAAGATGTTTACAAAATTTTACAATACCCTTTACAAAACACATAGATCTACACAAAATGAAGGGATTTCTTAATTCCTGTGATCTCCCCTTAATAAAAGAAAATGACTTAGAGACTTTAAATGCCAAAGTGACCCTAGAGGAAGTGAGAAAAGCAGTCCAGAACCTCAAACCTGGTAAGTCACCAGGCCCAGACGGGTACACCAATTTATATAATTTAAAAAATTTATAGACATATTAGGCCCGCACTTGGTCACTCTAACAGAGTTTTAGAAGGCAAGCAAACACAAGCAGAGCTGAACAGGGCAGATATCGCTCTATTCCCTAAGGAGGGTCGAGATGCCCTAGAACCAAAAAACTACAGGCCACTATCATTACTAAACTGTGATACAAAGATCCTGTCAAAAATAATAGCGGATAGAATGTCATCCTTCTTGCCTAAGTTAATACATAATGACCAAGTAGGCTTTGTCTCCCACAGGCAAGCGGGAGACAACATTAGAAAAAACATGAACCTACTGTACCACACCAAAACCTCTAAAATTCAAGCCTGTCTTATGGCCTTTGACATTGAAAAGGCGTTTGATTCCCTGGAGTGGACCTACCTATACGCCACGCTTGAAAAATTTGGTATTAAAGGCCATTTCATAAATCTCATACACTCATTATACAAATCATCCAGGGCAAGGTTACAGATTCCGGGAGATGAGAGATCCTTAATTAAAATAGAAAGAGGAACAAGACAGGGGTGCCCCCTTTCTCCCCTTCTATTCACAATAGCAATAGAACCCCTGGCTCAGACAATTAGGGCCAACGCTGGGATCACAGGCATTAAAATAGGCCATCAACATTTCAAAACTTGTCCATTTGCAGACGACCTGCTGTGTATGCTCTCAAACCCTACCCAATCGATCCCAGAGTTGATTCGAACTATGGAGGAGTTTGGTCAGTTTTCTGGCCTTAAACTGAACATAGAGAAGACAGAAGCACTAGCGATTGACTTAACAGCAGTAGAGAAGCAGGATCTCCAAGAGAAGTTTAATATTAAGTGGGATAAGAACCACATAAACTACCTGGGAATCCGACTAACCCCTAAGCTAGAGGACTTGTACAAAGCCAACCACTCCAAACTTTATAAAACAATAATTAATGACCTGAGTAAATGGACAAAGTATAGGTTATCATGGCTAGGGAGAATAAATACGATAAAAATGAATGTCCTTCCTAGGTTGCTCTACATATTTCGAACACTCCTGATCCCGATTAAATAAAAAGAATTAGAAAATATTCAAAGGAAAATATTTCAGTTTATCTGGAACCACTCTCCCTCACGCATCACAAAGAAAATGATGTACCTTCATAAGTCAGAGGGGAGACTATTGTGTCCAAACTTAAAATATTACGACAAGGCAGCTCAGTTATCTTTCCTCCCAATAGCACATTCTATAGGGCATCAACACTCACTATCATACTGGAAATGGGCCAAGAATCACACAGGTTTGTTCCCTGGATCCACCCAAATGACCCCAATTCTTGACCACCCTCAGGCCCCGAAACACATGAGCACAACATCACAACACTGGTTGAGGTCAAGGAAACTAGATAGACTGGGAGACTGGTTAGTAAAGGGCCAGATGCTCACCTATGAGGAACTGAGGGACAAGCGTGAGCTACCGCTGTCAGAACATTACAATTACTGTAGGCTGAGGCATTTCACACACTCCCTGACCCAGAAACAGGGGACACCGGTCTTAAATTGGTTCTCCAAAATTTGTAAAGATAAACTTCTATCAAGGGGGATCATTGGGTCGCTTTACAAATATAAAACATTTGTTACTGGTTGAAGCGACACTGGGGGAAGGACCGGAGTGGGGGAGCCCTGGAGACCCTTCAGAATCCACCAACGGCAAAATCATCCCAGGAAAGGAGAGTGAGTAACTTGATTACCTCTGGCCAATGTACTAGAGGTAAGCTCTGGGAACTTCCAGACCCCTCCCATGGGCCGCCCACTAGGTGTGGCTACCTAATTCACTTGGTCTCTGGCTCTCAAGGGAGAAACATCTATTTGCTCCTGTACTATGACCCTGATATTGAGCTGAAGACCCCATGGGGTTAAGGTGCCTCAATGTCTATACAGACCCCTTTGTTCTGGCCTTGCTATCACTTCAAGTGTTTACTTTAGGTGATAGCTGGAATGCAGATGGGTGAACTACTCAGGTTACTATCTGTATCAGACCCAATATGGATGACTGCACACAACATGGCTCCCACATTACAATACAATATATTTACAGATATTACCACTACAACATTTTATAATCCACAGCATCTCTCCCTTTCCCACATGTTATGAGTTGAGGCAGTACTTCCCACGTCAGTCCACTTAATGCGTTATGACGACTTTATTGGTGGTGACGTGGTAAACTGCCTCTTCTCTGAATGCATAACAATAACAGTGGAACTCTGCCCTGAATATATAACATTATAACAGTGGCTCTGGGAGCCCAAAACCTTTTGTTCAATAACATGTGGCAGATAACAGTTCCAGTCCAAGATGGCCCCTGGCTGATTCATGACAGGTCCCTCAACAGGCACGACAGCATGAAAGACCCCATTTGCACAAGGTTGGATGCCGAGCTAGTCATGTCCCGTTCCTCGTCCTCAATGATCTCACTGAAGGTATGTTCTTCCCCCCAGCCACGTACAACACCACGGGTACCAGATAGGTGACAACGAGCACCCTGGGATGCCTGTTGTGGTTGGTCTTCCTCCTCCTCCTCAAAGCCACATTCCTCCTCTGACTTCTCTTCCTCACAATCCTCTTCCAGCGTTGCCGCAGGTCCAGCAAGCGATGCTGATAAGGATGTTTCTGGTGGTGATGGTGACCACAACTCTTCCTTTTCACGCTCATCTACGGCCTGATCCAGCACTCTTCGCAGGGCACGCTCCAGGAAGAAAACAAATGGTATGATGTCGCTGATGGTGCCCTCGATGCGACTGACCAGGTTTGTCACCTCCTCAAAAGGACGCATAAGCCTACAGGCATTGCGCATGAGCGTCCAGTAACGTGGCAAAAAAATCCCCAGCTCCGCAGAGGCTGTCCTAGCACCCCGGTCATACAAATACTCGTTAATGGCCTTTTCTTGTTGGAGCCGGCGGTCGAACATTAGGAGTGTTGAATTCCAACGTGTCGGGCTGTCTAAAATCAAGCGCCTCACTGGCATGTTGTTTCACCGCTAGATATCTGTAAAGTGCGCCATGGCCGTGTAGGAATGCCTGAAATGCCCACACACCTTCCTGGCCTGCTTCAGGACGTCCTGTAAGCCTGGGTGCTTATGCACAAAGTGTTGTACAATCAGATTACACACATGTGCCATGCACGGCACATGGGTCAACTTGCCGAAATTTAATGCCGCCAACAAATTTCTTCCGTTGTCACAAACCACTTTGCCGATCTCCAGTTGGTGTGGAGTCAGCCACTGATCCACCTGTGCGTTCAGGGCAGACAGGAGTGCTGGTCCGGTGTGACTCTCTGCTTTCAGGGAACTCAACCCCAAGACGGCGTGACACTGCAGTATTCGGGATGTGGAATAGTACCTGTAGAGCTGGGGGGGGGGGGGGTGTCGTTGATGTGGAGCAAGACATAGCAGTAGCAGAAGAGGAGGTTATGGAAGAGGATGGAGTAGGAGGGGTAGAGGAGGTGGCAGCAGGCCTGCCTGCAAGTCGCGGCGGTGTCACCAACTCCTCTGCAGAGCCACGTATTCCATGCTTGGCAGCCGTCACCAGGTTTACCCAAAGCGCAGTGTAGGTGATATACCTGCCCTGACCATGCTTTGCAGACCAGGTATCAGTGGTCAGATGGACCCTTGCCCCAACACTGTGTGCCAGAGATACCATTACTTCCTTTTGCACAATCGAGTACAGGTTGGGGATTGCCTTTTGTGCAAAGAAATTTCGTCCGGGTACCATCCACTGCGGTGTCCCAATAGCTACAAATTTTTTGAACGCCTCAGACTCCACCGGGCTAAGAGTTCAGACAAGCCAGCTGTCAGTTGCCGGGCAAGGGGGTGACTTTGTGACATTGGCTTCTTACGCTCAAACATGTCCTTGACAGACACCAGACTGTGGGCAAATGAGCAGGGACTGCTCGAGCGAGACATGGAGTGGCGGATGGTTGAGAGGGGGCAAGCAGGGCAGCAGTGGTTGACGTGGCTGAAGATGCTGGACCAGGAGGAGGATGGCGGCTTTGACTTTGTGTGCTGCTTGTACTCATGTGTTGATCCCATAGGCGTTTGTGATGTGACATCATGTGCCTTCGCAAAGAAGTTGTACCTAGGTGGGTGTTGGACTTCCCACGACTCAGTTTCTTTTCACACAGGTTGCAAATGGCATCACTGTTGTCACAGGCAGACACACCAAAAAATTGCCACACTGCTGAGCTCTGCAATGACAGCATTCTGGTGGTGGCAACAGCATGCGTTGACTGGCGTGCTGTCTGGCTGACCCCGGGTGCCGATGCATGCTGTCTGACTGTGCCACTAGCTACTTGCGATGACCTCCCCCTGCTTCCATCTCGTCTCCTCCTCCTCTCTGTCTCCCCATCTGAACTTTCCTCCTGTTCTTCTTCTCTTATAGCGGGCACCCACGTGACATCCATGGACGCATCGTCATCATCAACCGCTTCACTTGTATCTGACAACTCAACAAAAGAAGCAGCACCGGGTACAACATCATCATCATCATCAGACCGTATGTCCATGTGTGTAATGCTGCCTGACTGGGACATATCCCTGTTATATACATCCTCTGGCACTAATGTTTGCGCATCACTCATTTCTTCCAACGGATGTGTAAATAACTCTGCAGACGGATCAAGTGATGTGGCTGTTGTGCTAGTGTTGGTGGTGGCGGCAGGCGGGCGAGTGGTAACTGGAGAGGTGCCCGAAGCTAAGCTGGAGGAGGATGGTGCGTCTAGGTTCCGAGCGGAAGCTGTAGAAGATTGGGTGTCCTGTGTTAGCCAGTCAACCATGTCATCAGAACTTTTCAAGTTCAAGGTACGTTGCCTCTGAAAACTGGGCATTATTCTAGGGCCAAAGGGAATCACAGCACCACGGCCACGACGGCCCCTGCGGGGTGGCCTGCCTCTGCCTATCATTTTTTTTCCGATTAGTGGTACTATGCGTGCAAGCTACTGTGACACCAGATATGAGTGTCACTGTGCACTGGCAAAAGTTGGCAGAATAGGCGCTGTAGGCCTCACACACACGCCTGTAGGCAGGCAACTGATATTCAATCGATTACAGTAAAAAAAGGGTTCTTTTATTTCACTGTACACTAGGTTGCACCAGATATGAGTGTCACTGTGCACTGGCAAAAGTTGGCAGAGTAGGCGCTGTAGGCCTCACACACACGCCTGTAGGCAGGCAACTGATATTCAATCGATTACAGAAAAAAAAGGGTTATTTTATTTCACTGTACACTAGGTTGCACCAGATATGAGTGTCACTGTGCACTGGCAAAAGTTGGCAGAGTAGGCGCTGTAGGCCTCACACACACGCCTGTAGGCAGGCAACTGATATTCAATCGATTACAGAAAAAAAAGGGTTATTTTATTTCACTGTACACTAGGTTGCACCAGATATGAGTGTCACTGTGCACTGGCAAAAGTTGGCAGAGTAGGCGATGTAGGCCTCACACACACGCCTGTAGGCAGGCAACTGATATTCAATCGATTACAGTCAAAAAAGTGTTGTTTTATGTCACTGTATACTACGGTTGCACCAGATATGACGTATCACTGTGCACTGGCAAAAGTTGGCGGAGTAGATGCAATAGGCTTCACACACACGCCTGTAGGCAGGCAATTGCTATTCAATATATTACAGTCAAAAAAAGTTGTTTTATTTCACTGAGCACAATATAAGCTGTGAGACTGACACAGGCAGGCAACTGAAATTAGATTAAAGGAAAAAAGGGTTTTTTTTTTTTCAATGTATGGTACACCAACTATGACTGGTGAAACAGAGCAGAATATTAGCTGTGAGCCTGACACAGGCAGGCAACTGAAATTAGATGACAGGAAAAAAATGGTTGTTTTCAATGTATGGTACACCACCAGGTATGAGTAGTGAAAATAAGAACAATATAAGCTGTTAGGTGTTAGCCTGTCACACACACACGCTGGCAGGCAGGGATATGCAATTAGATTACACAGAAAAAAATATAAAATAAAATAAATGATGTTCTAGCCCTAAAAAGGGCTTTTTGGGTTGCTGTCCTTTCAGCAGATATCAGATGAGTCCTTCAGGTCTGTAGTGGAAGCTAAATACACAGCCTGGCTCTAGCAGCTACACTATCTGTCCTCTCACAATGAATGCAGCTTCAGAATGATTCTAAAATGTATGCTGTCCTTCAGATGGAAGGCTCTGGAAGGGAGTGTATGCTGCTGATTGGCTGGAATGTGTCTGCTGACTGTGAGGTGCAGGGTCAAAGTTTCCTCAATGATAAAGAATAGGGGGCGGACCGAAAAGCGCATGTGTCCGCCGTCCGATCCAAGCGCGAAAAAGCCAAAATCGCTGCGAATTGTCCGCGGGCGAACTGTCCGCGACATCTCTATAGTAAGCATATCATTTATGTCTACAGTGCATTGCACAAATGCACCATAGAGAAACACATACCCTCTTATATGGATAATGCCAATTTTTGGTGATGACCTAACATGTTATAATGTAATTTAGTCTGAGAATTCAGCTTACCTTAGATATGTACAACATAATAAAATATACTTTAACTACTGTTAACATTTTGATTAATTTCAGACAGGACAGATTATATGAAACTAAATCAATATTATTAATTAATCTAAACCAATATTATTAGTAAACTAAACAATAGTCAAATCCCCCCCCCCCCTTTTATGGAGCTAGGAAGACTTTCACCTAAGAAATATTTGAGTCCATTGATCTACTAATAATATAAAAAAAATGTATGTTGATACAATTTATAGATAGGGTACATGATAAAACTTCTTTGACTCTCATAAGATGCTATGCACATATATATATATATATACACTGTATATATATATATATATATATATATATATATATATATATATATATCCTACTCAAAGTTATTTTGATTGGATATCTCATACACTCATTATACAAATCATCCAGGGCAAGGTTACAGATTCCGGGAGATGAGAGATCCTTAATTAAAATAGAAAGAGGAACAAGACAGGGGTGCCCCCTTTCTCCCCTTCTATTCACAATAGCAATAGAACCCCTGGCTCAGACAATTAGGGCCAACGCTGGGATCACAGGCATTAAAATAGGCCATCAACATTTCAAAACTTGTCCATTTGCAGACGACCTGCTGTGTATGCTCTCAAACCCTACCCAATCGATCCCAGTGTTGATTCGAACTATGGAGGAGTTTGGTCAGTTTTCTGGCCTTAAACTGAACATAGAGAAGACAGAAGCACTAGCGATTGACTTAACAGCAGTAGAGAAGCAGGATCTCCAAGAGAAGTTTAATATTAAGTGGGATAAGAACCACATAAACTACCTGGGAATCCGACTAACCCCTAAGCTAGAGGACTTGTACAAAGCCAACCACTCCAAACTTTATAAAACAATAATTAATGACCTGAGTAAATGGACAAAGTATAGGTTATCATGGCTAGGGAGAATAAATACGATAAAAATGAATGTCCTTCCTAGGTTGCTCTACATATTTCGAACACTCCTGATCCCGATTAAATAAAAAGAATTAGAAAATATTCAAAGGAAAATATTTCAGTTTATCTGGAACCACTCTCCCTCACGCATCACAAAGAAAATGATGTACCTTCATAAGTCAGAGGGGAGACTATTGTGTCCAAACTTAAAATATTACGACAAGGCAGCTCAGTTATCTTTCCTCCCAATAGCACATTCTATAGGGCATCAACACTCACTATCATACTGGAAATGGGCCAAGAATCACACAGGTTTGTTCCCTGGATCCACCCAAATGACCCCAATTCTTGACCACCCTCAGGCCCCGAAACACATGAGCACAACATCACAACACTGGTTGAGGTCAAGGAAACTAGATAGACTGGGAGACTGGTTAGTAAAGGGCCAGATGCTCACCTATGAGGAACTGAGGGACAAGCGTGAGCTACCGCTGTCAGAACATTACAATTACTGTAGGCTGAGGCATTTCACACACTCCCTGACCCAGAAACAGGGGACACCGGTCTTAAATTGGTTCTCCAAAATTTGTAAAGATAAACTTCTATCAAGGGGGATCATTGGGTCGCTTTACAAATATAAAACATTTGTTACTGGTTGAAGCGACACTGGGGGAAGGACCGGAGTGGGGGAGCCCTGGAGACCCTTCAGAATCCACCAACGGCAAAATCATCCCAGGAAAGGAGAGTGAGTAACTTGATTACCTCTGGCCAATGTACTAGAGGTAAGCTCTGGGAACTTCCAGACCCCTCCCATGGGCCGCCCACTAGGTGTGGCTACCTAATTCACTTGGTCTCTGGCTCTCAAGGGAGAAACATCTATTTGCTCCTGTACTATGACCCTGATATTGAGCTGAAGACCCCATGGGGTTAAGGTGCCTCAATGTCTATACAGACCCCTTTGTTCTGGCCTTGCTATCACTTCAAGTGTTTACTTTAGGTGATAGCTGGAATGCAGATGGGTGAACTACTCAGGTTACTATCTGTATCAGACCCAATATGGATGACTGCACACAACATGGCTCCCACATTACAATACAATATATTTACAGATATTACCACTACAACATTTTATAATCCACAGCATCTCTCCCTTTCCCACATGTTATGAGTTGAGGCAGTACTTCCCACGTCAGTCCACTTAATGCGTTATGACGACTTTATTGGTGGTGACGTGGTAAACTGCCTCTTCTCTGAATGCATAACAATAACAGTGGAACTCTGCCCTGAATATATAACATTATAACAGTGGCTCTGGGAGCCCAAAACCTTTTGTTCAATAACATGTGGCAGATAACAGTTCCAGTCCAAGATGGCCCCTGGCTGATTCATGACAGGTCCCTCAACAGGCACGACAGCATGAAAGACCCCATTTGCACAAGGTTGGATGCCGAGCTAGTCATGTCCCGTTCCTCGTCCTCAATGATCTCACTGAAGGTATGTTCTTCCCCCCAGCCACGTACAACACCACGGGTACCAGATAGGTGACAACGAGCACCCTGGGATGCCTGTTGTGGTTGGTCTTCCTCCTCCTCCTCAAAGCCACATTCCTCCTCTGACTTCTCTTCCTCACAATCCTCTTCCAGCGTTGCCGCAGGTCCAGCAAGCGATGCTGATAAGGATGTTTCTGGTGGTGATGGTGACCACAACTCTTCCTTTTCACGCTCATCTACGGCCTGATCCAGCACTCTTCGCAGGGCACGCTCCAGGAAGAAAACAAATGGTATGATGTCGCTGATGGTGCCCTCGATGCGACTGACCAGGTTTGTCACCTCCTCAAAAGGACGCATAAGCCTACAGGCATTGCGCATGAGCGTCCAGTAACGTGGCAAAAAAATCCCCAGCTCCGCAGAGGCTGTCCTAGCACCCCGGTCATACAAATACTCGTTAATGGCCTTTTCTTGTTGGAGCCGGCGGTCGAACATTAGGAGTGTTGAATTCCAACGTGTCGGGCTGTCTAAAATCAAGCGCCTCACTGGCATGTTGTTTCACCGCTAGATATCTGTAAAGTGCGCCATGGCCGTGTAGGAATGCCTGAAATGCCCACACACCTTCCTGGCCTGCTTCAGGACGTCCTGTAAGCCTGGGTGCTTATGCACAAAGTGTTGTACAATCAGATTACACACATGTGCCATGCACGGCACATGGGTCAACTTGCCGAAATTTAATGCCGCCAACAAATTTCTTCCGTTGTCACAAACCACTTTGCCGATCTCCAGTTGGTGTGGAGTCAGCCACTGATCCACCTGTGCGTTCAGGGCAGACAGGAGTGCTGGTCCGGTGTGACTCTCTGCTTTCAGGGAACTCAACCCCAAGACGGCGTGACACTGCAGTATTCGGAATGTGGAATAGTACCTGTAGAGCTGGGGGGGGGGGGGTGTCGTTGATGTGGAGCAAGACATAGCAGTAGCAGAAGAGGAGGTTATGGAAGAGGATGGAGTAGGAGGGGTAGAGGAGGTGGCAGCAGGCCTGCCTGCAAGTCGCGGCGGTGTCACCAACTCCTCTGCAGAGCCACGTATTCCATGCTTGGCAGCCGTCACCAGGTTTACCCAAAGCGCAGTGTAGGTGATATACCTGCCCTGACCATGCTTTGCAGACCAGGTATCAGTGGTCAGATGGACCCTTGCCCCAACACTGTGTGCCAGAGATACCATTACTTCCTTTTGCACAATCGAGTACAGGTTGGGGATTGCCTTTTGTGCAAAGAAATTTCGTCCGGGTACCATCCACTGCGGTGTCCCAATAGCTACAAATTTTTTGAACGCCTCAGACTCCACCGGGCTAAGAGTTCAGACAAGCCAGCTGTCAGTTGCCGGGCAAGGGGGTGACTTTGTGACATTGGCTTCTTACGCTCAAACATGTCCTTGACAGACACCAGACTGTGGGCAAATGAGCAGGGACTGCTCGAGCGAGACATGGAGTGGCGGATGGTTGAGAGGGGGCAAGCAGGGCAGCAGTGGTTGACGTGGCTGAAGATGCTGGACCAGGAGGAGGATGGCGGCTTTGACTTTGTGTGCTGCTTGTACTCATGTGTTGATCCCATAGGCGTTTGTGATGTGACATCATGTGCCTTCGCAAAGAAGTTGTACCTAGGTGGGTGTTGGACTTCCCACGACTCAGTTTCTTTTCACACAGGTTGCAAATGGCATCACTGTTGTCACAGGCAGACACACCAAAAAATTGCCACACTGCTGAGCTCTGCAATGACAGCATTCTGGTGGTGGCAACAGCATGCGTTGACTGGCGTGCTGTCTGGCTGACCCCGGGTGCCGATGCATGCTGTCTGACTGTGCCACTAGCTACTTGCGATGACCTCCCCCTGCTTCCATCTCGTCTCCTCCTCCTCTCTGTCTCCCCATCTGAACTTTCCTCCTGTTCTTCTTCTCTTATAGCGGGCACCCACGTGACATCCATGGACGCATCGTCATCATCAACCGCTTCACTTGTATCTGACAACTCAACAAAAGAAGCAGCACCGGGTACAACATCATCATCATCATCAGACCGTATGTCCATGTGTGTAATGCTGCCTGACTGGGACATATCCCTGTTATATACATCCTCTGGCACTAATGTTTGTGCATCACTCATTTCTTCCAACGGATGTGTAAATAACTCTGCAGACGGATCAAGTGATGTGGCTGTTGTGCTAGTGTTGGTGGTGGCGGCAGGCGGGCGAGTGGTAACTGGAGAGGTGCCCGAAGCTAAGCTGGAGGAGGATGGTGCGTCTAGGTTCCGAGCGGAAGCTGTAGAAGATTGGGTGTCCTGTGTTAGCCAGTCAACCATGTCATCAGAACTTTTCAAGTTCAAGGTACGTTGCCTCTGAAAACTGGGCATTATTCTAGGGCCAAAGGGAATCACAGCACCACGGCCACGACGGCCCCTGCGGGGTGGCCTGCCTCTGCCTATCATTTTTTTTCCGATTAGTGGTACTATGCGTGCAAGCTACTGTGACACCAGATATGAGTGTCACTGTGCACTGGCAAAAGTTGGCAGAATAGGCGCTGTAGGCCTCACACACACGCCTGTAGGCAGGCAACTGATATTCAATCGATTACAGTAAAAAAAGGGTTCTTTTATTTCACTGTACACTAGGTTGCACCAGATATGAGTGTCACTGTGCACTGGCAAAAGTTGGCAGAGTAGGCGCTGTAGGCCTCACACACACGCCTGTAGGCAGGCAACTGATATTCAATCGATTACAGAAAAAAAAGGGTTATTTTATTTCACTGTACACTAGGTTGCACCAGATATGAGTGTCACTGTGCACTGGCAAAAGTTGGCAGAGTAGGCGCTGTAGGCCTCACACACACGCCTGTAGGCAGGCAACTGATATTCAATCGATTACAGAAAAAAAAGGGTTATTTTATTTCACTGTACACTAGGTTGCACCAGATATGAGTGTCACTGTGCACTGGCAAAAGTTGGCAGAGTAGGCGATGTAGGCCTCACACACACGCCTGTAGGCAGGCAACTGATATTCAATCGATTACAGTCAAAAAAGTGTTGTTTTATGTCACTGTATACTACGGTTGCACCAGATATGACGTATCACTGTGCACTGGCAAAAGTTGGCGGAGTAGATGCAATAGGCTTCACACACACGCCTGTAGGCAGGCAATTGCTATTCAATATATTACAGTCAAAAAAAGTTGTTTTATTTCACTGAGCACAATATAAGCTGTGAGACTGACACAGGCAGGCAACTGAAATTAGATTAAAGGAAAAAAGGGTTTTTTTTTTTCAATGTATGGTACACCAACTATGACTGGTGAAACAGAGCAGAATATTAGCTGTGAGCCTGACACAGGCAGGCAACTGAAATTAGATGACAGGAAAAAAATGGTTGTTTTCAATGTATGGTACACCACCAGGTATGAGTAGTGAAAATAAGAACAATATAAGCTGTTAGGTGTTAGCCTGTCACACACACACGCTGGCAGGCAGGGATATGCAATTAGATTACACAGAAAAAAATATAAAATAAAATAAATGATGTTCTAGCCCTAAAAAGGGCTTTTTGGGTTGCTGTCCTTTCAGCAGATATCAGATGAGTCCTTCAGGTCTGTAGTGGAAGCTAAATACACAGCCTGGCTCTAGCAGCTACACTATCTGTCCTCTCACAATGAATGCAGCTTCAGAATGATTCTAAAATGTATGCTGTCCTTCAGATGGAAGGCTCTGGAAGGGAGTGTATGCTGCTGATTGGCTGGAATGTGTCTGCTGACTGTGAGGTGCAGGGTCAAAGTTTCCTCAATGATAAAGAATAGGGGGCGGACCGAAAAGCGCATGTGTCCGCCGTCCGATCCAAGCGCGAAAAAGCCAAAATCGCTGCGAATTGTCCGCGGGCGAACTGTCCGCGACATCTCTATAGTAAGCATATAATTTATGTCTACAGTGCATTGCACAAATGCACCATAGAGAAACACATACCCTCTTATATGGATAATGCCAATTTTTGGTGATGACCTAACATGTTATAATGTAATTTAGTCTGAGAATTCAGCTTACCTTAGATATGTACAACATAATAAAATATACTTTAACTACTGTTAACATTTTGATTAATTCCAGACAGGACAGATTATATGAAACTAAATCAATATTATTAATTAATCTAAACCAATATTATTAGTAAACTAAACAATAGTCAAATCCCCCCCCCCCCTTTTATGGAGCTAGGAAGACTTTCACCTAAGAAATATTTGAGTCCATTGATCTACTAATAATATAAAAAAAATGTATGTTGATACAATTTATAGATAGGGTACATGATAAAACTTCTTTGACTCTCATAAGATGCTATGCACATATATATATATATATACACTGTATATATATATATATATATATATATATATATATATATATATATATATATATATATATCCTACTCAAAGTTATTTTGATTGGATATCTAGAATTGGACATATATATATATATATATATATTTATATATTTATATATATATATATATATATATATATATATATATACCGTATTTTTCGCCGTATAAGACGCACTTTTTCTTCCCCAAAACTGGGGGAGGAAAGTTGGTGCGTCTTATACGGCGAATATACCTTTTCAAACTGCCTCTGTCCTCTTGATCTCACCCCAGCGCTTCCTACCAGCATCGCGTCGGCCGGTGCGTCCTAGTGACGTCACACACGCAACGCTGCAGTACACGAGGAGTGCTGGTAGGAAGCGCTGGGGTGAGATCAAGATGGCAGAGATCAGAAGAAAGGTGAGGATCAGGGGGGTCAGGACGGTCAGGGAGGATCAGGAGGGTCAGGAAGGGTCAAGGGCTCCCAAATGCTCCCAAATGCTGCAGTATATGGATATGTATGTGTGTATGTGTATGTGTGTATGTATGTGTGTGTATATATGTATGTATGTGTATGTATATTTATGTGTGTATGTATATATATGTATGTGTATCTATAAATATAGGTGTGTATCTGTGTGTAAAGTGTATTTGTGTTTGATTCAGATTTTTTTCTTTCTTGTTTTCCTCCTCTAAAAACAAGGTGCGTCTTATCTGCCGGTGCGTCTTATAGGGCGAAAAATACGGTATATATATATATATATATATACTTATTTAAAAAAAAAATGTAAACTCTTTTTAGCAATTTTACTAAAATCAACCATTACTGAATGATATACATGTACCATATTTAATTACTGAATCTATTTATAAATAGTGTTATATATTTTAAAATGTTCAATTGTACCTTGACTTTTCACTATCGGTAAATGTTTGATTTTACATCTTCATTATCTCTGTGTTTCCGTCAGTACTCATAAACAAAAGAAATAAAGCCTAATCTGCATATTTACTGTGAGTGACTGCATCTGAATAATAACAAAAAGTAAAAAATCCTCCTTTGAAGGTAACTTTTTAGCCAAAAGCAAACACCTCCTACTGACCATAGCTATTGTTACAGGGCATTATATCAACATCCTGGGGACATCTTTCTCCCAGCTGCTCTTTTGTTGACAAAAACAATGTTTGCTAAAATATCAAAAAGAAAGTGTATACAAATTTTAAACAACTCTGTTTAGAAAAAACAAACAAAAATGGATATAGAAAACAAAATCAGACACCAAAAATAGCACACATATGGACACTCACACAGAAAAACACAGTGGAGAAAGAGAAAAAAAAGAATGTTTAAAAAAAAAAAAATGTAGGTGCCATACATACACTGGTTAAAAAAAAAACAACATATTTTTTTACAGAAGTTTTTAGTTAGTGAACTTCTATCCAAAAGCAAGGTCTTCAGTAACTAAAAACCTCTGTAAAAAAAATATGCTATGTGCTTATATCGAGCCCTATTCAATTGGCCAAATCACGATTGAATGAGGCCCGTAGTGATTTGCTATAATGTGGGGGTAACCATAACTTAAGTAGCTGGCAAACTTATACTAATGTGTGTATGCAAGAGTGTAGAGCAGGGGTGAGGAACCATTTTTCTGCTGAGGGCCATTTGAATATTTATAACATTATTCGAGGGCCATACAAAATGATCAACTTAGAAATTTGCCTGCTATATTTGTTCAAACATTGAATTAACTCACCCCTAGTGTGATGGCTAGAACTGCTATCATCTGTCTTTTTTTTAAATTAAATTTTTTCCTTTATTTTGTTTCTAAATTGAAAAAAACATAACATGAATAAACATATAACGTTTGAAGTAATACAAATTGCAAACAGTCGAGAAGTTTGTTTCAGAGTTCCCTTACAACTAGATTTCAAAACATAGCATTCGTAACATTCAAACTTGGACCAGCCTAGAAATAGTACCTGAGGACCTAGACGGGTCCTACCCTAGCGGCCCTTTGTGTCGTTTTGTACAGAATTTGTGCCTTTACTAATAGATGAGTGAGAGTTTTAGAAATAGAACTAACCTCCGAGAGGATCCCGCAGCGTCCATAAGTAGCTGGCAAGCAGATTGATCATCAAGGCTATATTGAGTCACATACTGTTCAAAGGTGACAAGATTTACCAGCATATGGACATTTGGGTAAAAAGGAGGAATAAGGGCTTTGATCTTTCTGGCATATTCCTTAAAAGGGTCCTCTGCTGTAATTACTTGAATAGAGGGAACCTGTACTTAATTCCACTGGGCTCTGGGCTGTTACTATTTGGACTTTCTAATCTATCTGAGCACACTGGAATACATTCTGCACTGTCTGCTTTTGTTGCTGTACAAATGGCTAGGCATGTATTGGGTCTGAATCTTTCCTCCTACATTTTTTTGCATGTTTCAATACTGTATGTATGTGCACTATGGGATCTTCCAGGCAATCTACAATTTCACCATTGCAAAACTCTGTCTTAACTTCACTAGCACAATTACATTTCGTAGTCCTAACATTTTCTGAGGTAACATTAGACACAGGTGGATCTCTAACTTTTCTAAAGCACATTTATACAGTAACACAAGCTTTGCTAAATTATTATTATACTTCTGTTTCTTATGTATCACAGATTCTCTTATTTTTCTAATAGCATTCTCAAACTGCTTTAACAAATCATTAAGCAATTTGAATGCACTTAAATTACCTCTACACACATATTATATTGTGCAATTATCTGTAAAACCATTAATTACTTCCATCTCACCACCACACAATGACCAGTTGTGAAGCCCCAGTGTAGTCCTCCTCATGGAACGGTACCTCTGCGTAGAGTGCCTCTTGTTCTGGGCGCACCAACCAATTTTCATTAAACAGGAAAGGTTCACTGGCCTGGCTCAGACAATGTTAAATATAGTCCATTTATACTGAAATTCTAACCAGTTAACTTACATCTGACTGCTATAAGAACGCCAAATACACTGGAAACTTATAAATTAAAAGCTTTATTAGCATACAACAGTTACTGGTGATATTAGCATCTGATATACAAGGCTCTACCTATATTATTATTATTTATTATCTTTATTTATATCGCGCCAACATATTCCGTAGCAATGTACAGGGGTTTAGTACATGGCAAAAAAACAAACTTAACACCTTATAAAGAATGGAGGGCCCTGTTTTTGAGCATATAATCAAATGTGCATAGTGCTTGTTTCCAAGACACGGACACACGATTGAAAACTCGCAAACTTATACTAATGTGTGTATGCAAGAGTGTAGAGCAGGGGTGAGGAACCATTTTTCTGCTGAGGGCCATTTGAATATTTATAACATTATTCGAGGGCCATACAAAATGATCAACTTAAAAATTTGCATGCTATATTTGTTCAAACATTGAATTAACTCACCCCTAGTGTGATGGCTAGAACTGCTATCATCTGTCTTTTTTTTTAAATAAAATGTTTTCCTTTATTTTGTTTCTAAATTGAAAAAAACATAACATGAATAAACATATAACGTTTGAAGTAATACAAATTGCAAACAGTCGAGAAGTTTGTTTCAGAGTTCCCTTACAACTAGATTTCAAAACATAGCATTCGTAACATTCAAACTTGGACCAGCCTAGAAATAGTACCTGAGGACCTAGACGGGTCCTACCCTAGCGGCCCTTTGTGTCGTTTTGTACAGAATTTGTGCCTTTACTAATAGATGAGTGAGAGTTTTAGAAATAGAACTAACCTCCGAGAGGATCCCGCAGCGTCCAGGTGTCCCAGCAGGAGGCCCAGCGTCTGTATTTCCTGTCTACTTCGGCCGATAGTGAGCTCATGTTTTGTATGTATCCTATTTTTTGCCTCACCTCAGTGTTCGATGGAGAAGTGGCTTTCCAGTGTTTTGCGATAACACATCTGGCTGCTAGAAACACCTGACTGGTCAAGAACTGCTCATTTTTTGAAAGACCCCTGATCGGAAGACCCAGTAGGGCTTCGCTTGGGTTCTGCGTTAGACGTGTCCCCCATAGTTTTTCTAAGGTGTCATAGGTAAAATCCCATGTTTGGCGAATTTTGGGGCATTCCCAGAGCATGTGTAGCATGGTGCCTTCATTGGGGCACCCTCTAGGGCACCTGGCGGGGTATGCGGGATTTGCACGATGCAGCCTAGTCGGAGTGAGGTACCACCTCATTATTGTTTTATAGGCGTTCTCCTTAAGTGTTATGTTGAGAGAGACATTGTTTGCTTGTTTTAATATCTTACCCAATTCCTTGTCTTCTAACGTAACCTGTAAGTCTGTTTCCCAAGCTATTTGGTAGGGGAGTTTGGCGGGAGTATTGGTGTCAGAGAGTATTTTGTAGAAGGTGGAAATGTTACATTTCCCCCCAGGGTTGTTGAGGAAGCATTGTTCAGTTACCGATCTGTCCCTAAGACTATTTAACTTATTTGTGTGTGTGAGCACCTCGTTAACCCCTATCAGATTGAGCCATTCTTTGGGGGGTGCATTGATCGCGTTAACGGAAATTGGTAAGGGGAATTCTCTATTTATATCCCACATGTCCGCTACCACTGTTAGTTTATTGTCTATCCACCAGCTCATTTGGGTTAGTCTGTCAAAGCGATAGTCTTTGTGTGGGGACCAGAGGGGTGTCAATCCTGAACCTTCTTTCAAGAGGTTGGATTTCCTGTTACTCTCTCGCCAAATCTTTATGGAGTTGTCTATACAGGATGACAGCTTATCAAGTTGTAATTTGTGGTGTAGGCTCAACCATAAGATTTGGGGAAGGATTAGATGGTGATCTCCCAAAACATGTCTCTCAATTTCCACCCAAACAGGGTAGTTGTCTTTTTTATGCCAATTCGTCATTTGTGCTAATCTTGCAGCTCTGTAAAATCTAAGTAAATCTGGGAACCCCAACCCACCTTTTTGTTTTGGGGCGGTCAGCGTGGCTTTATTAATTCTGGGTTTTTTGTAACGCCATGTAAAGTTATTCAGAGTTTTTTGTATTAATTTAATTTCCTTAACATTAATCAGTGTCGGAATCGTTCTGAATAGGTATAGGATTTTGGGGATGACATTCATTTTAACTGCATTAATCCTCCCTAACAAGGAAATATTAAGAGAGGACCAGTTGGTTATGTCTGCTCTTATTCTTTTGAATAGACGTGGGAAATTAACCTCATATATTTGATTTAGTGACTTTGGGATATTGATGCCCAGGTATGTTATAAATGTGGGAGCCCACTTGATGGGGAAATTGTGTTTTATGGATTCTACTAGCGCTTCAGGTAAGGTGATATTGAGAGCTATACTCTTGTTTGCATTGATTTTGAAGCCCGATATCTGGCCAAATTTCGCAAGGAGCTGCATAAGATTAGGGAGGCTGATTAATGGATCAGATAACGTAGTCATGATATCATCAGCAAAGAGACCTATTTTGTATTCTTTTCTACCCACTTGCAACCCTCTAACACTTGGGTGGTCCCTAATGGCTGCAGCTAAGGGTTCTATGCAAAGTGCAAACAGTAGAGGAGATAGAGGACACCCCTGCCTTGTTCCTCTGAAGATGTTGATCGGGAGGGATCTAAATCCTTGATAGGAAATAAACGCTTTTGGGGATTTATATAGTGCCATGACCCCTTTTAAGAATCCCTCTCCTAGTCCCATTTTTAAAAGCGTCGCCTCCATGAAGGGCCAGTCTGTACGGTTGAATGCCTTTTCTGCGTCTAATGATACCAACATTAAAGGCACTTTTACTTTGTGGGCCATGTCAATTCAATTTATTATTCTCCTTGTATTATCAGGGGCTTCCCTCCCCGCAATGAAGCCTACCTGGTCCGGCTGGATCACATCGGGCAGAAGTGGGGCAAGTCTGTTTGATATGATTTTTGAATATAGTTTAACGTCTGTGTTAATCAGGGATATAGGCCTATAACTACTGCATTGGGTACGGTCCTTGACCTCCTTGGGGATGACAATAATTTTTGCTTCCAGGAATTCTGGTCTCATTTGTTCACCTGCTAAAAACCTGTTAAATAACCTCTGGACGTGAGGTAGTAAGGATACCATACAGTGTTTATAGTAATAGTTTGTGAATCCATCCGGGCCAGGGGCCCCATGCCCTTTGGAGTCAGAGGAGATGGGGCGTGCTAGGGCTTCAGCTTCATTTGCTTTAATTTGGGGGAGGTTGATAGAGGCAAGAAATTCCGTTTCTTACGTTTTCCAACCTTACGTTTCTTGTGAGGTTGGGTCCAAGAGTGGGTCGGGGCAGTGTATAGTTCTTTTGTAAAACTTTTGGAACGTTTCGGCTATGAGATCTGGTTTGAATACGGGGTTATTTGCAGCGTAGGTGATTTTAGGTATATATGTGTCAGCTCTCTGTGCCTTAAGTCGCCTGGCTAGCATACTGTCTGGTTTATTTGTGCAGCGGAAGAATTTAGCTTGCGTCCTTTGCAGAATGGATACCATTTTTTTTCTCAATACCTTGTTTAATTTCTGTTTGAGCCCAAGAATTTTGGTATAGATTTGTACATTGTTATGTTTAGCGAACTTTGCTTGTAAATCCGAAATCTCTAGATTCAATTTTGAAATCTGAGCTCGGTCTGCTTTCTTGGCTGCCGCCCCTAGCTGTATGCAGATTCCCCTGATCACCGCTTTATGTGCTGCCCATACTCCTGCTTCGTCTACTTCTCCCTCCGTGTTTAATTTGAAGTACTCAATAATTGCTTTGTTTATTTTTTTGTTCATTTCTACGTCATTGAAGGATTAAGGGACCAGTTGGGAGACCGACCTTTTGGTGCTATGCCCGAAAGGGCAATTTTAACAAGCTCGTGGTCTGACTAGGAGATAGAGTGAATGGAGGCTGTCGTTAGGCTGTTTGTCATATGTTGTTGAATTAGGAGGTAATCTATGCGTGAGTGAGATTGGTGTCTTGCGGAGTAGAAGGTATATTCCCTGTCTAGCGGGTTCATTATTCTCCATGAGTCTACCATGCAGTTAGAACTTAAGATCGATTTAAATGCCTTGGTTGCAGTGGGGGTGGAATATGACGCGGGGGGAGGTGATCTATCTTTACTCGGATCTAGGACGGCATTCATATCCCCTCCTATTATCCTATTATCCAGATTGAGTTTTCCCAGCTTGTAATGAGATTAGATATCTTATGGAAAAATGTTGCTTGGTCAGTGTTTGGGGCATACAGATTGAGGAAAGAAACTTTGTGTTCCTGGATAGTGCCGTGGACTGCTAGGTATCTCCCTTCAGCGTCTTTTTGTGTGCGAGTATGGCGGAAGTTAAGTTTATTGTGAAATAGGATTGACACCCCTCTTTTCTTTTCACTCGCTGTCGAGTGAAAGGTTTGTTTAAATGCCTTCCCCCAGTACTTTGGGACCGCTGCTTTCTTAAAGTGTGTTTCCTGCAGCATTATTACGTCCGCCCCCAGTCTTGTGTAGTCTTTCAGGGCTATACCTCTCTTAACTGGTTCATTTAAGCCTTGAGTGTTGTGTGTAATGATGTTAATGCTCATGACTCACCGTAGCCTCAGGCTCAGGCACCGCCCAGGTGTGGGGTTAGATGCTGAACTTTCCTTTGGAGCTTCCTTAGGACTGTGGACCTCCTGCTGGGACCACACCGGAGCCTCGCTAGATCCAAATGGACCTACCTCCTGCGGGGATTGGAGCACAGCGAAAAATGGTACGTTAGATAGTGAGAGCTGGCGTTAGCTATCCTAACTTAAAGCTTGCTGATCTCTAGTCCTATACAGAAAAGATTTTACTTGTACGGTATGGCTAGTAGCTGATACGTTGTTGATCTTATCTCTTAAGAGTCTTTAAGTTATCGTTAGAGCATTATCTTAAAAGGGGAGGACCAAGGGAAAGAGAGGAATAAGTAAAAATGGGAAAAATAAATAAGAAAGGAAAAGGAAGGAACTTCTAGCTCTCTAAGTAAATCTAGACTAATGTTCGGACAGTCTAGACTCACCTATGCTAGGTAAAAGTGAATAGCAGCTGTTGTAAATTAACAGCACTTAACTAAGTAACTTTGGTGGTAGGGAAAAAGAAAACTACCTACAGGAGAGCAACTTCTGGCTTCCTTAACCACTTGGTGAATCCAGTAGTGTTACAAGGGAACACTGAGTGGATTCGCCCTTCGTGTAAACTTAACAAAGGTAAAAAGCCCATAAGGGACACTATGAGTCACATAAATCTTTTTATAAGAGTGTGACGACTCTTGTCTGTAGCTAGCATTAACTAGGAAATTCTAAGCAGTTGTCTTAAGTGTAAAACAGAGTACCAAAAAAGGTGTTAGACAAGATAATATATAATGTACAATGAAGAAACAAAACTGTCTTAGAGTTTTGAAGCCTCTCTGTGTCTGTTGGTCCCTCTGTCTGGAGGTCTGCCGGTCAGAAGGTTCGGGGTTCTCTGTCGGAACTTGGAGTCTCGGCTTCTTTCTCGTACTGGGCGGGTGCCTGATGCGTCTTTGGCGGCCTCTGGCAGCTGAATGTCCCATGAGGATAGCAGGTTGATTCCTTCCTCCAGGGATTTTATGTGGAAAAATTTGCCATCTCTTGCAATGGACAGTCGAAACGGGAAGCCCCAAGAGTATTTCCACCCATGTGAGAGAACACTGTCCAGGACGGGTCTCATCTTCCTCCTTTCTGCTAGCGTAAGTTGAGAAATATCCGAGAATATGCTGGGCTGCTGCCCGTCAATGGCCGGGATTCCTGCTCTAGAGGCTCTCATAAAAAGGTATTTTGTTGTATAATAGTGGAAGCGGGCAATAATGTCTCTGGGACAATCTGGCATCGTGGACCGGCCACCCAGTGCTCTGTGCACCTGGTCTATACGGTATTGTTCAGAGTTCATGTCTGGTAGGAGGAGTTCACACAGCTCCAGCAAATATAGATGGAGATCAGTCACCGACTCCAGGACATTACGTAGTCTGACGTTCTGCCTCCTTGAACGATTCTCTAGGTCCTCTTGAACAGACTGCTGAGATAGTTGTTCCTCTCTCAGGGCCGTGATATCAGCCTCCAGCTTGCTGTGTGCCTCTTTGAGGTCATTATATTTTCCCTCTAATGTAACAGTCTTGGAGTCCACTTTTATTATTTCGGCTGATAGGTCAGCTGCCACCTTTTGGATCTCAGCTTTGACTTCTTCGCGGAATGATAATATCAGGTCTTTCAGATCCTGAATATCGCTCTTGGTGCTTGGGGCTGAGTGTTCCATGGCTGTTGGGGTGGGAGTTTTTACTGACCCTTGGTCTTTTTGCTTAGAAGGTGGAGAGACCTTTGGAGCGTAATAAGATTGTATACTTTAAGTGCTCTTGCGAGTGGCCACTCCAGCCATATCCTATGGCGTATGTTGTCGTCACTTTTCCTTATGCCAGTGTCCCTTTGAGGTGGGCTTTTAGGAACTCTTACATTTCAGATTATGGTGATTCTGTTTTGTAAAGAGGGGGTCTTGGTGATGAGTATAGACGGTCTGTTGTGTTGCTACACCTCCCCTCAGGCTTGTAGTCATACACTGTCAGACCTATACAATTCTGTGGGTCAATGTGTAGTTTCTCTATTGTCCACCTGGGGTCAGTGTCTGCTTGCTGAGAGTTCAGAGTCAGGGATCTGCTTCTGAGCACAAAAGCCTCTGAGACAAACTTTTGCTTTGTTTGAAATTCTCTTTGGGGACAATAATATGTTTTATAGTGAGGTTATAGACAGTTCTCTCATCAAGGCTGGTGTTATAGCAGTTGCAATCTTTTCTGAAAGAGGTGGGCACACTTCTTCTAGGCCTGCAGGTTTATTGAAATTAATCCCTTTGGTGCTGTTTGTGGGAAAGTAGCAAAAAGTCCTGCATAAGCATTAGCTGGTAGGTTGTAGTTATCCAATAATTGTTGCAAATGGAGGGGATTCTTGCCAAAAAGTTAGAGTTCCTGCAGTTATATTCTGTGTGCAGCTGGGACTATATGGAGATGGTGTTATATTATGTTGTGTCCAAGTGAGTATTTGCATGGGCTTATGTGCCTGTCTCAGTGGAGTAGGGAAAATGGCTGCCACCCAGACTCCAGACTCCTTCTCCCCCAGCCCCTCTGTACTCACATTTTCCCTGGGGGTTGTTGCCAGGTTAGCTTCTGTCAGGGTTCCTCTGGGTTTCTCACTTTCCCCAGATGAAAGCCCCTGGTTGCAGGCTTATGAGGCAGTTGCAGGTCACCAGGATGTTTCAAGCTTTTTAATCTTTGTTTATAGGAGCTGAGCTGTCTTGCTGCTGCACTCTTCAGTTGCTGGCACCTCCCCCCTGCTATCATCTGTCTTTTGCTCATCAGCTCTTCCCATCTCATTATCTGTGTCATTAACACTTTCTCATTATCTTTCTCATTGGCTATGGAATAAGGAGAAGCGCCACATCAAACGACTCCGGGGGACTTATACTGCCCTCGGGCCTGACGTTCCCCACCCCTGGTGTAGATTATTCCTCCGGATTACTTTGTTCCTTTTCTGATATTATTCTACTACCCAGCAAGCCTATTTGGCCCAGTTATACACATCATAGCCACACCCTGGGATTGGCCCAGCCATTCAAATCTTTTATCAGTGAATGACCCCTAGATGTGATTCTTCATTTCACCTTTGCTCAAGCTCTTGTCTCTTTTGAGTTGATTCCCATGCTTTGTGTTCATGATGCAAATTCATCCCTGAGGCTTTTAGTTCTGACCATTTGTTGTTTGATCAGAAGCAGGGTGTCATCCGGGAAAGTTATCTTTACTTTGCTCCTCATGACAGATAACATACTAGATAAGTGAATATCCACAAGCAAGACATTCAAGAATATTAACCTCTTCATTACAGCTCCAAAATCGGTTAATTAATCATATATTTATAACAGGGCTACACTACAGAATTGTAAAAAATATATATAATAATTATAGCTAGCTTGCTCCGCCACTGCTAGGTACTGCTGTAATGTTATACACCCATACAGTCAGGTCCATAAATATTGGGACATCGACACAATTCTAAACGTTTTGGCTCTATACACCACTACAATGGATTTGAAATGAAACTAACAAGATGTGCTTTAACTGCAGACTTTCAGCTTTAATTTGAGGGTATTTACATCCAAATCAGGTGAACGGTGTAGGAATTACAACAGTTTGTATATGTGCCTCCCACTTTTTAAGGGACCAAAAGTAATGGGACAATTGGCTGCTCAGCTGTTCCATGGCCAGGTGTGTGCTATTCCCTCATTATCCCATTTACAAAGAGCAGATACAAGCTCCAGTGTTCATTTCAAGTGTGCTATTTGCATTTGTTGCTGTTAACTCTCAATATGAGATCCAAAGAGCTGTCACTATCAGTGAAGCAAGCCATCATTAGGCTGAAAAAACAAAACAAACCCATCAGAGAGATAGCAAAAAACATTAGGTGTGGCCAAATCAACTGCTTGGAACATCCTTAAAAAGAAAGAACGCACCGGTGAGCTCAGCAACACCAAAAGACCCAGAAGACCACGGAAAACAACTGTGGTGGATGACCAAAGAATTATTTCCCTGGTGAAGAAAACACCCTTCACAACAGTTGGCCAGATCAAGAACACTCTCCAGGAGGTAGGTGTATGTGTGTCAAAGTCAACAATCAAGAGAAGACTTCACCAGAGTAAATACAGAGGGTTCAACACAAGATGTAAACCATTGGTGAGCCTCAAAAACAGGAAGGCCAGATTAGAGTTTTCCAAACAACACCTAAAAAAGCCTTCACAGTTCTGGAACAACATCCTATGGACAGATGAGACTAAGATCAACTTGTACCAGAGTGATGGGAAGAGAAGAGTATGGAGACGGAAAGGAACTGCTCATGATCCAAAGCATACCCCCTCATCAGTGAAGCATGGTGGTGGTAGTGTCATGGCGTGGGCATGTATGGCTGCCAATGGAACTGGTTCTCTTGTATTTATTGATGATGTGACTGCTGACAAAAGCAGCAGGATAAATTCTGAAGTGTTTCGGGCAATATTATCTGCTCATATTCAGCCAAATGCTTCAGAACTCATTGGACGGCGCTTCACAGTGCAGATGGATAATGACCCGAAGCTTACTGCAAAAGCAACCAAAGAGGAAAGGGAAAGAAGTGGAATGTTATGCAATGGCCAAGTCAATCACCTGATCTGAATCCGATTGAGCATGCATTTCACTTGCTGAAGACAAAACTGAAGGGAAAATGCCCCAAGAACAAGCAGGAACTGAAGACAGTTGCAATAGAGGTCTGGCAGAGCATCACCAAGGATGAAACCCAGCGTCTGGTGATGTCTATGCATTCCAGACTTCAGGCTGTAATTGACTGCAAAGGATTTGCAACCAAGTATTAAAAAGTGAAAGTTTGTTTTATGACTGTTGATCTGTCCCATTACTTTTGGTCCCTTAAAAAGTGGGAGGCACATATACAAACTGTTGTAATTCCTACACCGTTCACCTGATTTGGATGTAAATACCCTCAAATTAAAGCTGAAAGTCTGCAGTTAAAGCACATCTTGTTCGTTTCATTTCAAATCCATTGTGGTGGTGTATAGAGCCAAAAAGATTAGAATTATGTCGATGTCCCAATATTTATGGACCTGACTGTATATTTATTTACTTGCATGTGCTTTGTTTATTAAGAAGTGCTTAAAACCTTTTCATAATCATGCAGAGCTTGATATGCAGTGTAGTGTCCTAGCCTATCAGGGACCACATTGTGGCATGGTTTCTGGGATGTCCTTGATAGGTTAGAATAATACACTCCACATCAAGCTCTACAGAGTCTGTGTCTGCATATCCTACAGTGGGTAGACCCAATCAGGGTATATTTGTATGATTTTAAGCAGTAAAACAGGGCTTTTTATTGTTTCATAATAAAACAAACTACATAAAGTTAAATAAATACATTAAAATCTTTTTCACACTAATTGTGGCACATGAGCAAAGAAGAAACTGTGACGATTTAGTGGGTGGATTGTGAACCTAATTTGAATCTGTTTATGTGAATAGTGTGTAGAAGTCTGTTGCTATGTACAGTAATCTATAGCAGCTCATTGCAACCACTCTTAGTACATTTTCCCCTATACCCTTTAACAGGTCAGATAAAAAGGATGAAGAAGCAATAGCCTCAGGTTAACAGTTTTAAAACAAAAACTTATGTATCCGAAAAAGTGAAATGTATTTTGAATGCATGACTGGACATCAAATTATTCCATACAGAGATACAGGGGGTGGACAAAATAATGGAAACTCCTCACACAATATTATTGTTATAGACCTAAAATGGAGTAGAGCCACCCTTTGTCTTCAGAATAGCTTCAATTCATTATGGGTAGAGGACATCCTTTGAATTTCTCCAAACATAAACCTGTCCAGTTGTAGGAAATAGGGTGAAAGATCACTCATCAGACCATTTTACTTTTTTACATTATTCATGGGTCCAGGTTTTGTGCTCCTTATACCAGGTTATGCATCTTTGTCCATTAGCCTTGGACACAAACTCTAACTTGCAAAGCCCTGCACCTCCGTAAATATCTACTTTTGTCTCTAAATACACCACAATTTGCCCTCTCTCCTCTCCTCCCCTATTATTACATCCTCCCACGCCTGCATCAGAACTTCTCATGAACAACCCCACACCTTGGAATTCCCTACCCAACGTTATTCTCTATCAGCCTACAGAATAACGTACCTCCTTAAGTCACGAAAACTGCAAAATTATTTAAGGCATCAAGTGGAACTGTGTCAAAAAGAATGACATTAGTTACCAAACATGGACGAACTGCATCAGCAACCGGGAACAGTAGTCACAAGAGAAAGCTCAACAAGAGGAATAGACGGACACTTCACAGGATAGCTGTTAAAAGCTACAAATGTACAAACTCAAAAATTACCCAAGAATTGAATCAGTATCTCTGTGACCCACTCCCAACAAAGGCCCCTATTTAATTTCAAGCCTGTAATTACATGTCACCCAACATATTTGTCGCAGGTTGCTTATTTTTTACATATATAGAAGTATTCAATTGACTCATGCCCACAATTACATTGCTCACAGCCCCAACGTGCAAATCATTAACCTGTATGTAGCATTTCAGGGCATGATCAATTTAGCAAGCCCGTAAGTTACATTTTAGACAGAGCCAATAGTAAATGAGACAGTCATCATGACATCAGTAAAACAAGGAGTTTAAACTACAATCAATTAGTGTTTACAAGTCCGATTTGCAATTGGACTCACAATCCAGAAATGTAGAAATCAATGAAAATCAATAAAGCAATTGTTCAAGTCCATGCAGGTTCCATGATTCCCGGGATCCATATAACACCAAAATAAAACATATAAAAAATACATTTTTTATTGCAGATTTGTGAGCTTGAGACTGTTGTGCAAATAATTCTAAAGTTTTTCATTACTTTCCCAGTATTTTTAAGTACAGTATTGTGTGTTTATTTGCATTTGCAGTGTTACGAACAGGTGTTTAACTCACTTGCGAGTCCTATCTAGTACTCGTATAATCTTTTAAATACATTTGCCATTTACGGGTTTGAAGGCAATTGCGGACTTGTTGAATTGTTGTAACTGAATAAAGATTTTGCATCTTTAGCACTGGTAACATTTACGCACTTGAAACGTCAAAGCAGGAGATAGCACGGAGTTACTTTTTGATAACTGCAGGGATTTTGAGCCTGTAACTCGCAATTGGAATGTGAGTAGCTAAAAGTAGCCAATTGAACAATTGCGGGCTCCATTACGGGCTCATGTAATTGCAATTTGTCATGAGCTTCTATAAACTGGACTTTATTGCAAGTATACCCTTTGCCATTATTTCAGCTTTAGATGCATAGTTACTATTTAAGTGCAAAACAACAATAACAAAAAGAAGTTGCCACAAAAACTTTCTTACTGTATATGAGTTTTGTATTTTGTACCTCATGCTACTTTAGAGTTAATGTAGTTTTGCTGAGTAACTGTGACATATACGGTACATTCCTGGTACATACCAGTGCAAGGTCACACTGCTAGTATGATTCAAGAATACAGTTACTGCAGAGGCTTGAGAGTTCTTATGAAGAGTTATGTTTTCTTCTATTTTAGAAATAAATAGTGGAGGAATAAATCCTAAAAAAATATTTGTAGAAACATGCTTAAAAATATATAAGTGAAAACAAGGAAACAAAATTACTGCTTTGTATTTTAAAGATTTAAGTTTCCTCAATTATGAATGCATATGACAGAGGAGAAACAGTAGTGTAAGAACACATTTTTTTGCTTGAAGAAATAGCAAAATAAACATTATTAAATGTACCCTAAAGTTTGCTAAAGCTCTTGAGTTTGCAAGGAGTTGATTTTCAGTTAACACCCCTAGAAATCCCTGCTAAAATTAGTATACAATTCCTAGTTGTAATGGTTAAAATATGTACCCAAATGCAATATTTCTATTGGTAGATACACTGTGCCTGTGTAGGCAGCTCTGGAAGTATGGAAAACTATTTTTTTTATTAAATGAAATAAATCGGCATATGTATAGAATGAACATGTGTTAGAAAAAGGTAAAACGAGAAAAAAATATTTATACTTTTGAATGCAGCTAAGTATGATCAAGTTCTAATCATTGGTGATTTTAACTACCCTGAAATAAAATGGATGAATGAGACCAGCAGTTCAGCGAAGGGGAGCAAGTTGTTGAGTATATTATCATGATCTGACTCAAGTTATACAAGAACCTCCTACAAATGATGCTATCTTGGCTCTAGACTCTTTTGAAGTTAAGTTTCAAAAACATATTATAAGAAAGAGAGAGAGAGAGGAAACAGAGAGAGGAAGAAAACTGCAGGAGTAGTTGATACACAGAATGGACCACCAGCATGGGGTGGAAATCATCCAATTAGGCTTGGTGCCGCTTTAGTAACTTTGCCAAACAGAGAAAGGAAAACAAGAAAAACAGAAGCAGTAGTTGATGCACAGAATGGTTTACCAACATGGATGGTAGCCAGGTGTGGATGTGCTGCATTGAGAAACTCTTATATGATAATAAAGGCAGCTTTACAGCACTGACAGGATCCCCATACATTAATACAATGTTGCAACTGTCTGTGCTTTCTCCTAATTGGCCGAAATGCCTTTAAATGGGAAAATATCTGAGGGTAGCATTAAAGTGTGTAGACTGGGACAAAGACTTGGCAGGTAATAACACAGAAAATAAATTGACAAAATTTAAAGCTTTACTAAATATACATACATATCAGTAGATGTCGTTGGGAAAAAAGAGAAAAGATGTGGTATGTGGCTTAACAATCAAAATAAGGAGTAAAAGGCAGGCATTAAATTATTCAAGAAAGAGTGCAACTTTACCTGTGTACAAGGAAAATAATAACTAATACTAACCTTAAAAATGTTTTGGGGATATATTAATAAAAATAAGGCTAGTAAAGATAATATTGGAATCATAAAATATGGTCAACTGATAAATAGTGACTAGGAAATGGCAGTTAAGCTAAATAAGTTATTTTCTTCTGTGTATACAAGGGAAGTACCAATGGTTAGGACACTTCAGCAAAATGGGTCTGTACAGCCAAATCAGACTTGAAAATATAAGTGTTAATAAAGCAATAAGTGCAGATGGAAGGGTACAACCAAGGGTACTATGGAAATTGGGTTCTGTAATAAGTAAACTATAATAAGAAAAAAATCCAAAAGCTGAAAATCAAAATATGTATAGGTAATTTCAAAAACATTCAGGAGAGAAAAACATTTAAAATGAAGATGATCACATTCTTTAACACTAAAGATACAGAACATAATTTATATTTGGGTTTTCTAGCACACTATCAAAACTTTTTGTCATCCTGTTACATTCTTTCTTAGGTTTTATTGTTGCTTTTCAACTTATCAATATATGTGAGTGTTTAAGGAAATAAGGATAACACTGTCTTTCCTCATCTCTGACTTCGTGTATAGACTCGCACACCTGATTGACTTTGCATTATTTATCGTCTGTCTTCTGTCACACGTTGGTTTCTTATTACTCAGAATCTATGCTCTGTATATTTATTTATTATCTTTTATTTGTATCGCGCCAACATATTCCGTAGCGCGGTACAGGGGATAAGAACAGGGGAAATACACGTTTAACAAATTCAAAAGTTGAAGGGCCCTTTTTTGAGCTTAGAATCTTAGCAGAAAGTGCTTTATTCCAAAGCAAATGCTTAAGTTAAAACTTAGTCAGCATTGCTTCTGACTTGGTAAGGAGATGCGCAACTCTCAAAAAAGCTTATCACTTTAACATGTTTGTCCAATTAAATAAGGTATCCCTATATACTGCTATATATATATTTGCTACGGGGACACAGTACAGCTGTTGTATTCTGGGCAGTCCTTCCAGTGTGCTGTGAGGAGAGGTGGAGTCAACCAGACACAGTTTCAGCTTTGCTATCTGAAACTGAAACATTGAGCAGGCTGCTTATCTACAGTAAATAGCTGCTGCTTCTCCTGCGGCCATGTCTTTCACTGTACTGATTCTACAACTGATCATAGCAGTGTTAGCACTGCCAGTGCATATCCTTCATTTTCTTGGACTATGGAATTCAATAAGCAAAAGAATGTTTCCTCTTCTGATGAGTAAAATTGCAGATCAATATAACAAAGCCATGGAAACTGTCAAAAAGGATCTTTTCAGCAATCTTTGTGATTTTACAGGCCCATCTAAAGAGCTAACTCTCTTAGAGATCGGATGTGGTACTGGTGCCAACTTCAGTTTCTATCCACAGGGCTGCAGAGTGACTTGCATTGATCTGAACCCAAATTTCCAACCACTGCTGAGTAAAAGCATAGCACAGAATGACCACCTTAAGTTTGAGAATTTTATAGTGGCTTCTGCAGACAACATGAAGGAAGTGCCGGATGCCTCTGTGGATGTAGTGGTTTGCACGCTGTTGGTATGTTCAGTGCCAAGCACACCTAAGGTTCTGGAAGAAGTACTGAGAGTTCTGAGACCGGTGAGTCACACTGTACATGATATAGAATTAATTTTGGTGAATTAAGCCATAACATTTCTGTACTAAGTAATTTATTTACTCCTGGTACATGTTTTAAGCTATTTGTAAAGCTGCAAATTTACAGCCTTATTAAATTGCGATTTGCCCAATTGAAAAGGCTCTATAAAAGCACAGAGCATATTATTTTTTACCAAAGCTTTTAGTTAGTGAACTTCAAAAGCAAGTTCTTCACTAACTAAAAACTTCTGTAAAAAAATATGCTCTGTGCTTATATAGATCCCTATTTAAAAATGTGGTAAACCTATTCCAGTAAAGTTTTTTATCTGCTATTTCATATCTGAGGAATAAAGAGATAAACGTGATATTCTCAGACAATATTTAGCACTCGTTGAGATAAAAATTTAATTTACAGTATTATAGATGCACTTTTTAGAACCATAATCAGTACACAACTATTTACAAATACAGAATAGAATATTTATATTTACTTATTTCCTACACATTTAAAAAAAAAACAAGCAAATGTTTTTTTGATCCCAACAGCCTTCTGGATATTATCCTCAAATTTTTTTTGTTGGAGTGCTGCTTCATGCAACTACTACCCTTCCTGTAACACTGTGCTTACATCAATCTTTAAACATTATTTTGGTAGTTTTTTTAGCATAATTTGCTTGCTATCTTGTTTCTCTCTGACATATAATGAACACATGTAACTGGTTAAAGCCCTTGTGTTCCTAAGATATCGTCTCTCCATTGTAGTAATCTGGAAGCTTGCGCAGCATTATAACAGCTCTATCTTAATCAATCTGTATAAACGTATATAGCATTAGTACATTTTAAGAGAAATAAAAAAAGATTTATAGCAATTTGTGATTTTCTTTAGAAATTATAAGCTACATCAGAACCCTATATATTGCATATTTTGATATTTTGAAACATGTGGGGATCTGATCAAGTATCATTAAAACATTTTCTTGCACTAGTATTGATTGGTTATAGAACTGTTTCTGCCCTTGTGAGTGGTGGAGCTAATGTCGGTGCAGCACGTGCAGAGCACCTGGGCCCACAACAGGGTATAGGCATCCTCACTACTGACATCAGCCAGGAGTAAAAGGAGACTCTTAATTTAAAAGGGAGAAAGGCATATAATGTTATATAAAGGTGAATTGATTAACTATATTCATTTTGGGCTTTCAATTGACCCCTTTAAGAACTTCTCTTGTATAGAGAAATTGCATGACAGGCCCCCAAATTATTTTGTACTGCAGCGCTTCATTCACTTGCTCGACTACTGGTCTTTGTGTATTAAGCAGTTCTTAAGCAGTTCTTAAGCAGTAAAAGCAACCTATACAAAGTGGTAGATATGCAGCTTTGCTTGATGAGGTTGTAAAATGTACTATGGAAAAGAGAAGGGAATTATTATGAGAATATGAAAAAATAGCGCAAGTGTTTTATGTAGCAAGAGACAAAAATGCTAATTTTAGAAGTAGAGAAGTAACTATGTGCCATTTAAAAAAGGCCACAATGTAATTCATTGATGAGAAGCTGTGGTTCACCATTGTATAGAGAAAAAAAACATGCTGCCTCTTGAGTACTTAAAATAGTGAAGACTTTACCTAGTTAGACAGTTGAGACAGTGCCTCTGCAAAAAACATATGGTATGAGACAGAGGGTAGCATTTTGAGTTATTGAATGTAAAGCAACAAATGTATATAAAAATATATTATGTTTTAGATCTTTGTTTTAACCTCAAATCATTACAAAGGTTAACACAATCACAGTTCATAAGATAACAATGACTAAACTCTGAAACGCTGTTAAGTACTGCTACCAAAATATCATAACTAATCAGTATTGTTTATAATATTTTCAATCTCTACTCACGTAAAGACATAGGCTTCTATGTTAATCCCGGCAAAAGCAACTCAGGGTGCCATAATAGCACAGATATTTCTACCTCGCTATGTTAATCCCAAATCCCTAAATCATTGTGAGAGAACTGCTAAGAGTCACTGTCGCGAGCCGGAGTTGGAAATGACGGCATACTTTTCCATTGAGTTTTGACAATGACTATAGATTACGAGTTAATCCGGGAGACTTTGACATCCAAACCTGATGCTAACAAGAATTCAGGGATCACTCACAGACAAGGGCAGTGCCCTAATTACAAAAAGCTGAAGACATTTTTATGTATACCAAAGACCACTCGCAAGTGGCTTTAAAACCATTGCTGAGTCCCACTGCAGCAGTTAAAGTGACAGTATAGCACCAAAACACTAAAAAAAGGATTTCTTTATCTGTATCCACCACTCTGAAGTAATTTGACTTGCTTTGAGGTCAGATCAAAATACTTTTTGTCTGTCTCATACTCCAAAGAGGTAAGTTCTCAGGTTGTGTTGGTGTATATGCCTAAATGGAGCAACATATTGTGCAGCAACTTATAAATGATCAGAGGTTTCTGTAACTGTTTGTTTTAGAGCTTTAATACTATTTTTACATTAAGTAGAATGGTACATTTTTAGTTAAATTTCTCATTCAATTATAGTGAGTCATTTTCATTTATTGGGACTTTTTATGGTGTGATAGATATTCCACTCTGTTAATAGAATCATTACACTGAAAAGGAAAGCAAATCTTCATCTGATTTTACTAATCAACCCACCCCCTATTTTTAACATTTAGATGGTTATTTTGTTTTTTGTTTTAAGTTGCTACAAAGTAATATATTGGAATTCTTTTTACACCCATCTATTATTCTCTTGTTATTTGAAGGGTGTCTGTTAAAGTCATTTGTTATATACTCTGTATTGAATAAGTGTTATATTCCTAATTAATATAAATGCAATTGTCACAACTATTTAATATCAAAATGAATTATTAAATAAAAGAAAAGGAATTGCATATATCTCTAATGTGTGCTTGGCACAGCAGTTACGGCACTTGTTACGGTAGAAACTATTTACTACCACGTGCCAACGCATTTCATTTCAATAGCTACTTCACAATAGGTTTGCTTTGACCAATATTTTTGGTGACATTGCTTATTTCATTTATGGGAACAAAGAAGAATAGTAAGTACAGAACACATTTTTCTGCATTATGCTACAGTTCCATGATCAGCTCTATAATAGTTTTGTTCTGTTATTCAATAATACAGCTAAAACTTATATTCTAAACATAGTGAAGTTGTAAGGGGTATTACATTATAGCTCATATTTTTTTGGTACAGATTAAAAGCAGGTTTTCTACTATCCACTAAAGTATTGTGGGTGCATGGTAGCATTTGTGGTGTGTGAACAGTATAACTGTTCAAGGAGCTATCCTCTTACATTACATTACATCTTAATATATTAAATTGCTCTTGGCTGAAGCACAAATCAGATTGCTAACCGATTTTACTTCTGAAAGGTAAATTATTTAAGAAATATATAAACAAAAAATACCCTCTGTTATGCTGGTGCTGTGTCACTGTGCAGGGGTGGAACTACCACTGCCCCAGAGCTATCAACATTTATTTATTTTATTATTTTTATTTTTTCTCTGGGCCCATCCCAGCTACAATGCTGCCTCCCGTTCTGTAATGACTTCAAGCGGGGAAAGGAAATCCCGAATGAGATCACAGACACGTGACGCCATTCCCTGCACTGAGAGAAGACACAAGGTTTTATCTTGTCTCTCCAGAATAAACAAAGAGTAGTTTATATATATATATATATATATATATATATATATATATATATATATATATATATATATATATATATATTGTAACAGAGTCAAGCAAAGATTGCCCCTAGAGGTGGGTTTAATTAAGGAAGCTGGAAGATTTCTCTGGAGAAAGAAAGTTTCTCCGGGCAGTAAAGCTAATTGAAGCCCAGCTGTGTATTGCCTTTAAGACAGCAGAGAGATGGGTGGAGTCTCACTTAGGCTTGGGCCTAAGCAGTGTGAGCAGTGTGCGAAATCTGCTGAAAGAGGTCCTGTTGGTGAACTGCTGTTAGCAGCTAAAAGCCAAGTCGGAGAGCAGAGCCAAGGCGGATTGCAGAGCCAAGGCGGATTGCAGAGCAAAGCCAAGGCAGATTGCAGAGCAGAGCAAAGCCAGGTCAGTCTGCAGAGCAGAGCCGAGTCAGTCTGCAGAGCAGAGCCAAGTCGGTCTGCAGAGCAGAGCCAAGGTGGATTGCAGAGCAAAGCCAAGTCAGATTTCAGAGCAAAGCCTAGTCCGATTTCAGAGCAAAGCCAAGGCAGATTGCAGTGCAAAGCCAAGTAGGACTACAGGCCAGAGCAGAGCCAGGTCGGACTGCAGAGCCAGGTCGGACTGCAGAGCAGAGGCAGGTCGGTCTGCAGAGCAGAGGCAGGTCGGTCTGCAGAGCAGAGCCAGGTCGGTCTACAGAGCAAAGCCAAATCAGTCTACAGAGCAGAGCAAAGCCAAGTCTGTTTGCAGAGCAGAGCCACGTCGGTCTACAGAGCAGAGCCAAGTCGGTCTACAGAGCAGAGCCAAGACGGATTTGAGAGGAAAACGGTTTAAAGGTAAAACAGTTTTTGCCTGGAAGCTGGCCACAGAGAAAGCGGTTTCCAAATCAACCCCAGGGAGAAGGCAGCAGTATAGCTGAGGATTTATCAGCAACAAAAGCAATTGAAATTTTAAAATGTTTGGCTTTATATGAACGTTCAATCAACAGCAAACATAACCACACAAACTGAATCATTAACTAAACAGTCCACTGTAAATGGCAGATGGTTCTGAGATTTAAAAGGGGTCTGGCAAGGAAACAACAGCATTATAGGGGGCACGTTGTTAAATGGGGATCGGCTGCAAAAAAACAGAGCTATAGCGGGGCTTAGCGTTAAGAAGGAAATTACAGAAAATGAGCGCTATATCGGCGTTATATGGGGTAGCGTTAAGGTATCACAATATACTTCAATACTCATTATTAATCTCTCTCTCTCTCTCTCTCTCTATATATATATATATATATATATATATATATATATATTTTTTTTTTTTTATAATTACTAAATTACTACACATTTGGCTACTTCACTCTTCCGTTATATATCTATAAATATATATAATGAGTTAGCACCAGAGTGGGTCCTAAGGCCCTTTATTCGCTAGCTCTGCCACTACAGATATGAATGGGAAAATGTTCCAGATGAGTGTATTCTAATCTCTTCTTCAGATTATGTAGGAGTTTAAGCTTGACACCAACACAACTGATCATACACAACGTTATAAATCATGTGCCTGATGCAGGGATTATTATTATTATTACTAGTAACTTACCCGTCAAAATGATGGGATAATATTTGATCTGTGTCTCTTCCACTCTCTCCCCAACCCTCTCCCCTTCTCCCCCCGCCCCCCTCTCCCTGTCCCCCCTGATGCGGGGCATGCGCACGTCACATAGTGTGTAACCTCCCATCACCAATGCGCGTTACACACTATGGGCCTCATTCAATTGCGATTTGGCCAATTGAATAGGGCTTTAAATAAGCACATAGCATATTTTTTTAAAATATGTTTTTAGTTAGTGAAAACCTTGCTTTTGGATAGATGCTTACAAACTAAAAACTTCTTTAAAAAATATATGTTATGTGCTTATTTAGAGCCCTATTCGATTGGCCAGATTGCAATTGAATGAGGGCCTATGACAACTATTATAGTGATTATTATATTTTATTTATAAAGTGCAAGTATATTATGTAGCATTATACACAGGGGGTAAAAACAATGAAAACATAGTACATAACACATACCAATACAGTTTAAACATATTGGCACAGGAGGTCTAATGCTGAGAGCTTACATTCTAAGAAGATGCATGGACAAAACACATACAAGTAGTTAAAAATATGCATAATCTATAGCAGGTGGAGGGAGCTGTGTTTAGCTGTAAAGACTGACTCAGTAGGACAGCTGGTATGTGTAAGTTGCACATCAGGGGTGTTATGGATGTGTCTGTCTCAGTGAAAGTGCAGAAATGTAGATTTGACAGCAAAGAACCAAAAAGCATATATTGTTTGTCAATTCTGTCTACCTTGAAATTTGGCTTTGCATGAATTTACTTTACTGTGTTTATTCCAGTCGGGAAATTGTTAGAGATATACATTTTAGTGACTGAGATAAAATAATGCTGTATGGTCAAATCATTTCTTGCAAGTTTTAACTTGTTTAAAGACATTAATGCATTTAAAAGAGCATGCTTGTACCTTTCCTACTATCTGCCTGCGAGCACAGCAGCATGCAGACTCATACTGCAGGCTTTGTTGAATTTGTTTTTAGGGTTAGAGTTAGGTTAAAGATTCGTTTTAGGGTTTAGGTTTGGGTTTAGGGTTAAGGTTTTGGGTATTGCAAGAAAACAAGCTCTTCCTACTGTAGTAAAAGTGTGGTGTGCACCAGCCAGCAAGTGGTGCACCGGAGGCTAGCAGATAACAGAAAAGATCTGCATGCTTTAAACATTACCAAAGTTGTGTTTTGCCTGAAAATGATTAAGTGAAACCTGTCTAAACGTCATTGTAACTAACAGGGAATACACAGTGTATTTGCTCAAGTAGGAGTCATACAGCTATATAACTCATCATTGACTAATGAGCCCCAGATCTGTTAAACCTTGAATCACAGAGCTTAATTTGAAATAAGAAAGCACACAGTAACACAAAAACACCTTGTTCAGATGTAACAAAGAAAAATGTCTTCAATGTCCCTTTTTTGCACACAAAAAAAATAAATAGTCTGTAACTTTTAAAATACGTTTGATTGTCATGTCCCTTTGACATGCAAGTCATGCATATAAATGTCCAGAAATTAATCCTCTTCACAAAATTGGCATGAAAAAAAGATATAGTAGAAGTTAATTAACAATTTCACTGCCAGAGCTTCTAAGCTGAAATGAAAGATACTTTTAGACATTCTGGCAAGTAAGGAGTTAAATATGTGTGAAAACTGGTGAATGTGAAATATTTAGGGTCTTGCTCCTGTCTCAGCATGTTGTTAAAGTCTTCATTGGCTAGACTACCTAGTTCTATAAAAACATTGTACGCATGAGCTACAGGGGGCAGGTATTTGCAGGGATTGATTGGGAGCTTTGAGTGGGTGAAAACAGAGTTTTTGAGAGGTTTTTAATAGAAAATGTTTTTTTATGTACAAATAAACACTTTAGTGGTTTACTTTAATATTTAAAACAGGAAACCTTGCATGTCCCTTTAATGATATCTAATTTGTCCTGTCAACACCCAGATTTTTTTTACCAATCCTAAAATAATATTTGGATCCATCAAAATAGTGGATATTTTTTTTTTTTTTTCATATAAACTGTTAAAAAAATCAATCATGAATAAACATTTTTAAAAAGCTGAAAGACAGTTCAATGCAGCTTGACCTGTGTAGTCAGCACCTGTTTGCTGTGTAACAATTCTTTACTTCTAACACTATGGACCTAATTAAATTGTCCAAATTGGCCACTTTTATCTACCCGTAATCTTTTTTGCAGGTTACCGGCTGAAAATCTCTATGGGCTGTCAAAATCGTAACCCCGACCCAACTAAGCCATTGATCTTTCAAGCCCGCAAATGTTACAATCGCTAAAATTGCAAATCACTATTAAATTGCTACAATTCCTCAAGCCCGCAATTGCCTTCAAACCCGTAAATGGCAAATGTAGCCAACAATCCAACGAGTTCTAGATAGGACCCGCAAGGGGGTTAAACACCTGTTTGTAACACTATAAAAGAAAATAAAAACACAATACTGAACTTTAAAATAGAGGGAAAGAGATGAAAAACATTATAGTTAATGGCACAGCAGTCAAGCTCGCAAATCTACAGTAAAAAAATATTTATTTTATGTGTAATTTCTGTGTTATATCGATCCCGGTAATCAATGGGTTAATACATATTATTGAACTTGCATATATTAGTATAGTAAATTTATTGATTTTTTTATATTGCAACATTTCTGGATTGCGAGTCCGATTGCAAATCAGAATTCTTAGCACCAATTGATTGTGGTTAAAACGCCATGTTTTACTGATGTCGTGATGACAGTCTTATTTACTATTGGCTGTGTCTAAATTGTAATTTACGGGCTTGCTTAATTGATCATGATCATGCCCTGAAATGCTATATATGTAAGCATGGCTTACGGTTTTGGATTTCGGCCATGTAGTTGCAGGCTTGTTCAATTTAATCGCTTGTCGCTTGTTGCAAATTTCGGAATTTAATGGGGCCCTAAGTGTTTACTTATCACTTTAGTTGTTTTTCCATACTTATTAATAGGACTCTGTTAAACATTCCTCAGAGCTGGCTTTCTGCCAAGTTGCTGCCCGATGACCAAATGTGTTTCTTGGAAATACATTTCCCTTGTGTACTTTTTCTGTTATTAATCTCCCAGCTATTGAAATAGTACATGGCTGTATGGCCAGTGTAGTCCTTGCTGGTTCCAAGCAAGATTAAAGGGCAATTGTATTCTTTCATTTAAAATGAATTATTTTGAAGAACAAGGGGTAAATTGTTTTTAGAAAAAAAAAAAACATAATACTGCCTTTAATATATTACCATTTCTATGCAAATTTTCTGCAGTGAAAGGTATGATTTTCGATTTCTGATGATTCAAATGTGCATCCATGTTTACACCCAATCCTTCTAGCTTATGTTATCAACCCAGCCTGCCTGTCTAAGACAATCACCCATTGTTTTCCCTTTCCACTGCTGTATTCTTGGTAGGGGTACAGTAGGCCTGGAGACACCACTGGTGTGACTCCTAGGGGTCAATTATCTCCATAATCTTGTAAATAAGAGACTAGTCCATTACTATGAAATATTGGGCATATACAATATTTTCCTTGTAAGTGCTACCCCCCCCCCCCACCCAAAGCACAACACAGACATACATCCCATCACTCCCATCATGTTCATATGCACACCCCAACTATAAACATGGGTACCACAGTATGGGCCCAGTGGCACCCAGGCATCTTTAAACAGGCATAAAAAGGAAGAACACATAAATCACAACATCCTCAATGTTAACCCATCTCAGTGGGCCCATCTCCCCTGGCACAATAAGCCTATCTTATAAGGCTGAGGGCATCAGTCTGTTAGGTATTGCACAGCTGGTGCCTTGGCATGCTTCAGCCATGACACTGGTCTAGTGAATGTAATGCAGTTTAGGAGTGTTTGCTTAGCCAGCTGAGCAGTCAAATGATGGTAATAATTCAGCAGCAGCTGACTTTACTAGGACACTAAGCCATAACAATTTGCATTTACATATGAATATACTTCTGTTTGGTAGTAAAAACTCACCCCAGTGTTTTATGGATAACCATCATGGTAGTTACTAAGAATGTATCTACTCTTCGCCCACTGTGATGCAGCAATTCAACATTGCAACATGAAGCCTTGTGAAGTGCCTACACCCTTAATTATAATTAATTAAAAAAATTATCATTTGCAGTAAATATCTGCTCATGGATTGAGAGCTGGCTAAAAGACAGGAAGCAAAGGGTTGTTGTAAATGGAACATACTCAGATTGGACTAATGTGGTATGTGTCTCCATTTTTAACATATTTATTAATGACTTAGAGGTGGGACTGGAAAATAGTGTCTCCATATTTGCTGATGACACAAAGTTGTTCAAGGGGATTAAATCAGAAAATAATGTACTTTCCCCCAAAGGGATTTACATAAAATAGAGGAATGGGCACCTAAATGGCAGATGAGATTTAATATGAATAAATGTAAAGTTATGCATCTGGGAAGGAGCAAATATAGGGGTATTTGATACTGATAGGGATATGAGAGTACTCATGTACAACCACATAGGTAACAGTGCTCAAAGCCAAGCAGCAGCTAGAAAGGCAAAAAAAAATATTAGACATAATAGACAGTATAGCCACAATTTATACAGGCAGTTAGGGAGGTAACTAGCGGGCCTCCATATACTTCAACTGCTAGTGTATTTACAGAGAGGGCCACAGCGGTACAACTATAGTCTCCCCTACCTGCCTATACACTCTCCACTATAGAATGAAGGTGGCACTTGCATTATGAATGTATAAATCAATGACACATATGCAACCTAGATACCGTATATTTACGTTTTATTGTATGAATTTCTAACTAACTATATAGATTTGTATCTACTAGTCCATTGTGGACTCTATCTCTATTTCTGATTTAATCTGTATAGATTTATATCATATGCTGTATAGATGTACAGTTGGATTAATTCATTTATCATTTAGGTTTTGCATCTATGTAATCAAATTTTTTAAATGGCCTGACTACCGTGTTTTTAGTTATTTTATTGTTTTGTGTATATTGTGTACATTAATAAAATCATATTTTAATAAGGTATTTTTATTTAGATTCTTTTTCCACATATGCAGGATCATCAAATTAGGGTATATAATATCATTGGAATTAAAAGTGTACTTTTTTCTCTTTGCTTTCTATAAAAAAAATATTATCAAGTATTAGGAAGGTTATAGAAGCAAGGGAAGCAAATATAATTCTGCCACTATACAAATCTCTAGTATGTCCTCATTTGGAATATGGAGTACAATGTTGGACACCACTTCATAAAAAATACACTTTAGAGCTGGAAAGGTACAGAGGAGGGCATCAAAACTAATAAGGGGAATGGAGGGGCTTGGTTATGAAGAAAGACTAACCAAATTAAGCTTATTTTGTCTAGAAAAAGGCATCTAAGAGGAGATATGATTACCTTATTTAAATACATTTAGGGTCAAAATAAACATTTGTCAAGTGAGCTTTTTGTGCCAAGAGGTTTTTTTTTTTTTTTTTAAGTTTTTATTTTCATTTCCAAGTTTTCAAAAGATTACATACTTTACAAACATTAAAACCCAAATATCAAAACATCAAAATTATGCACAGTCAGACAAGAAAAGAAAAAAGAAAAGAAAAAAAAAAAGGTGGAAAACTTAACAAAACAAAACTGATGACATTTCATAAGAAAAAAAAAATATTTTTCAAAATATCAGTACTTATTGAAATTCAATTATAGGGAGGAGAGGAGCAAGAGGTTTTCCCTTTTCTCATAGATAACTTACTATGGGCCTCATTCTATTATCGGCCGTAAATCGTCCGTAAGGCTGCGATTCCTTGTGGGGGTTCAGTTAACTCGCGATTCTATTATACGGCCCCGCAAGGATCTCCTTTTACGGCCGGACGCATATCTTGGAACCGGCCGTAAGCTGTGAAATATAAAAACTGAAAAATAAATTCAAGCCTGCACTGTACAGCTCTGTAAATGCTAGGGATCATATTGGGGGACATGAGGATTAAAAGGAACCCACTCTCAAGCTTGCACATCTGCCCAAACCCGAGTTCAAATTAACTGTTTATTTTCCGGCTGCGGCGTGGTGTGTCTGAGGTGCTCCAAGCACTCTGGACTTTTTACATGGATATTTTACGGATATTAAAAATAAAATATTTTACGGATTTGAGTACAGGATAATTATGTGCTATTTTTTCTAACACCAAAAATCCCTTTATAGTCTTCTCAAAGTGCAGGATGGCTTTATTTGAGCTATTTTATGTGCTTAATTGGTGCTAGCGAGACCTCTTTCCTGCAAGTAAGCTGCGGCTCGCTTTTAGCCTTGCAGAGAGGTTTCCCGGAGCAATTGAATTGCAAATCTCTTGCGGCCGTTTTAGATCAAAGGCTTTCCTCCGGCGCGAGCGGCCGCAAGAGATAGCAAGGCACCGGCCGCAAGCCTGCCGGAATCCCCGGCCGTAAGGGAATAGAATAGCAGAATAGCTTGCGGCCGGTCCTTGCGGCCCCGCAACGGCTGCGGCCGCTAATAGAATGAGGCCCTATGTCTTCCAAAGAGACCATTTTAAGCTAGTTTTTTTTTTTTTTTTCTCACAAGTTCAGTCCATGTCGGTAAAGATTGATTTTTTCCATCTTCTGACTATAAGCCACTTGGCCACCATTAAAGTATTTATAATCACATTGCTTTGTCTGTAATTAATTTTACTTGGGAAAATATGAAATAATACAATCTCAGGATTTGTTTCTAGTTGAAAATTAATTATTTTTAATATATGCCTTAGACATAATGTCCAAAATTATTTAATATTAGAACAATTCCACCACATATGTTCATAGGTTTCTATTTGGTTTCCACATCTCCAACAATAACCATGATTTTTTTTGTGGGGCAATTTTTTTAAATTCAATTGGAGTCATATACCATCCCTGCACTAGTTTAAAGTATGTTTCTCTTAAGGACGAATTTGTTATACTTTTCTCTGTTTTTAAAAATGCTTTATACCACTGGGTTGTAGACCATGTTATCCCTAAGTTTTCTTCCCATTTTTGCATCCTTTCTGTTTTTTTCTATTTCTAGTTGAGATTTTATTATTTTATGATATCTTGATATTGTACGTTTCTTATCAATATCATTTAGAGATTTTTCAAATTGGGTCAATTCTCTGTTAGGTAATTTTCCATACTCTGTATTTATTTTCGATGTATATAAAATATCATAAAGCAGTGCCAAGAGGTTTTTAACTGACAAGAGGACATCCCTTGAGATTAGAAGTAAAAAGATTTTACAGTAAGGGTTCTTCAAAGTAAGGGTGGTTAATCTGTGGAATTCTCTACCAAATAGGTGATGACAGCGCATTCAATAGATAACTTTAAAAGAGGACTCAATTTATTTCTAATTCAGAGCATTCATGGTTATCCGGGATAATTAGAGAGAGAGTATTGATCCAGGGAGGAATCCGATCGCCAGTGTCTGTGGGTCAGGAAGGAATTTCTTTTTCTTCCTTTTAGACAATTGGAAAAGTTTCCCTTTTTTTTTATGTTTGCCTTCCTCTGGATCAATTCATTATTAATTAATAATTAATTAACAACTAATCCGCATATTGCAGATCAGAGGAAATCTTAAAAGGTTGAACTTGATGGACTGAAAGTCTTTATTCAACCTAAATTACTATGTAACAATGTAACATATAGAGATTACAAAAAGGTTAAAGTGATATGGAATGTTTCCTGATTTTACTATGTATGTAATATACTTACATAATAATTTACTTGTATCTACTTTGTTTTATTAAGAAGTGCTTAAAAGCTTAGTTGTTTTTTCTGTCCAAATTATTCGAATAGTCCCTGTATGGATCTACCTACTGTAAATGCAAACACAGACTGTGCAGGGCTTGATGTGCAGTGTAGTGTCCTAGCCTATCAGGGACCACATCTCAGCAGCATGTTGAGGGATATTTTCTAGGATGGAGTCCTTGATAAAGTAGAACACTACAATGCACATCAAGCTCTACAGATTCTGTGTCTGCATATACTGCGGTGGGGACACCCTTACATGGAATATTTGGAGCCTTTCTTAATAAAACAAATGCATAAAGTGTATATAACATACCTATAAAAAATCCAGGAACCTCACATATTTTTTAAAGAATATGTTTAATAGAATAATATTTGTTATACTCCACATGATTCTTATTTAATAAAGGCTCCAAGGTTGAAATATTGGGTTGAAGGCATCCTTTGGCTTTCTCACTGTAGCTCTTCACGGTGTGAAAGAGCTTATGTGTTAAAATTATCTCTTTTTCTTCATTGCACTAATAACACCTAAAAAATATAAAGTTTTAGGTTTATTTACAAACACAGTGTGTCCTGCATACTGCGGTTCCATGATTAATAACATATGCCGAATCCTGCGGTGAAGACAAAGAAAACAGTGAGCAGTTGGCCCACAGCTGACCTATTTAGGTGGTTCCAGCATCCCATTCTCTGCATAGATGAATTTGTGAATGGTTAACTCTTTTTTTTGCTTATGCTCACTACACGGAGCTGTTGTTGTGTGTCTCTCTGGGGGCTTGCAAGTGACACATGTAAACAGAGATATAATTAGAAATATAAACCTCTTCCTCTGTAGAGAGATTCAGGTGCAATAAAAGTTTGGAGCATTCCTCCAGTGAATGGGTTGAGAAGGATGTTCCATTCAGTTGAAATAGCAGAGCAAATGGGAAGCCCAAATGGCATGGAATTTTGTGTTTTGTTAAGATTGCTAGGGCTGGTTTCATCATACTGCGCTTCTCCAGGGTTGCTAGGGATATGTCCCTAGGTTGAAGGGGAGATCTGCCTGGTCCCTTGATAGTGGGAGTCTTCCTGGTTTGTGACAAGGATGAGATCTCTGGCTTTCTGTCTAGGAAAGCGTATAATGACGTATTTGGGGAGATGTTGATTATTGCCAGCTCCTTGAGCTCTACGAGCTCTTTCTATCTCACAAGTGCTTTCGGAAAGGTATGGTTAGATATTGCGTATTGTAGCTGTTAAGTATTGAAGAAGGTCAGGAACTGATCTGGGTATGCCTCAAGCTCTAATGTTGTGTCTGGATTATCTGTTTTCCAGGTGTTCAATCTTATCTTCCAGACTTGCTTGAGGTATTTTGGGAGATCATGCTCTTGAGCCTCAATGATTTAGTCAGTTGTCGTTTCTCAGAGATGTGTACTTTGGTGTAATTCATGTAGATCCTTTTTGAGATCATCTACAGCTTGAGACAGATGAGCTTGTAACATCCTTTCTATTCTAGCCAATGATCTGTCAGACACATACATTTTTTGGTTCAAGCTCACTGGGTTTCCTTTGTTATCTGAAGCATCAGAGTGTCCAGAGGTCGAGCCATTAGAAGTAGAGTGACCAGCCTCTGAGGTTCTGAAATGTTCAGGGATGCTTTTAGTTGATATATTTTTCTTTGAATTGCCTATCCTGGTGAATTATAGCTGGTACGTCCCTTCTGAGTAGTATTTTGTAAGTGGAGTGAATAGGTAGCAAGGTTCACCTCAATCTATTCCATAATTATAGTATTCCGTGGTTTGTTGGTTGAGAGGGCTCGCTTTGGCCTATAGAGCTAGTGACCACTGAGAGTCTTCATTATGTAGATCTATATTCCATCTTTAACAGGAATGAGTCCCTGAAAAAAATCAAAAGTCTTTTGGGGGCTTGTTTGTGATAGTTTTTCCCCTTGGTGGAGGTCTCAGGAAGTTGCCACATGAGCTGAGTTTTACATTTCTGTGGTTGAGTTTCACAACTTGGAAAAGTTTCAGGTTATCCAGTTTTTGGAGAAATGTAGAAGTTAGCTGGTACCCAGACTGTTTGGGAAACAATGATCTCTTAGGTGGCCAGTAGGTGATGCTAGTGGCTTGGTTGTGTGTTGCAGAATTGACAGATTAATTTTAAATGTCTTGAAGTTAAAGTTAAGGAGATCTTGGATTAGATTATTGATTTTGTGTTGTCTTTGCTGTAAGGAATTTCTTTCAAGACCTTCATTTATATAGATGATAGAGCTATGTGCTCAAATAGAGCAGCGCAGTAAGTAACTATAGTCCGGGTTTTAGTCCATTAGAGGGAGCTCGCTGTGTGAGTCCAATTAGTTCACAGAGTTTTTTATTTTCTGGGTCCTGGAATTATTATTTTAGTTGTTGTTTTTGCTCCCCCCCCCCCCCCACCTATTGCATGATGTTGGGAGTTGGGGCGGGGCTTATGGTGCAAGTGAGTTAGGCTTTTATAGCTCCAGCAACTAAGGAGCTCTATTGTAAAGAATTATTTTGGCACAAAAATATGTATGGAGAAAAGCCAGGGGGTTGCCCTATATGTCACTCTAGACTCGCCCGCCGTTGGCCTCTGGTGTGCTGAAGGGCCTCTTATCCTCAGACATTGTGTAGGTAGCTTACCCCTGTGTGGAGGGCTGCTGTACCGACTTGCAGGCCATCGCTCCCCTTCCTGGTTAATTGAGGGGAACTCCTCCATGTTGTGGTATGCTGCTGTGTTGAAGGCCATGCCAGGGTCTTTATGATAGTGGGGGGGCTGTCTCCTCGATCCGGTGCTCTACGCGCCTTGGGTAGGCCAGGGAGCGTCTGCTGCTGCCTTTGGGGGAGGCCTTGGAGAGGTAGGGTTTGCATAGGTATGGGTGCCTGCCCTTTGGTGTAACTTAATGGGGTGAGCTATGTAGGGCCTCCCTTGCGCTGTTCTTCACTCTGTGGCCCAAGCTTGTATCCCTAGGGGCCCTAGAAATCATATTTTGTGCCTAAAATGTGTCTTTTATGCGGAGCCTTTGTGTGGCATGTCTGTTGTAGTCGAATGTGTGGACTACAGTTGATTATTAAAAAAGGACATTCAAGGCAATAACATTCAAAATGTTATTTAAGATAAGATGAAAGAAAGAGACTTATCATAGCTAAAATGCATTAGCCTATTTTTTTCTGTGTTTTCTTTTTTGCTTAATGTTTCACTTATTCTGTTAAATCTTAGATAATCTTTAGCTATTAAACTATTATTATATTATAAAATATTATATTACATTTGTATTTTGTACTTCATGCTACTTTAGAGCAGCTTCAGTTTTGCTGAGTAATTGTGACATATACATTCCTGGTACATACTATTACAAGGTCAAACTGCTTGTCTGAAAAGCAATCAAGAATACAGTTACTGAATTACTAAGAAGCTTGAAAGTTCTTATGGAGAGTTATGTTTTCTTTTCATTTATAAATAAACAGTGGATAAACAAATCCTAAATAAATATTGGTAGAAACATGCTAAAAAACAAAATATAACTGAAAGTGATGAATTGCAATTACTGCTACAGATTGTATATACAGTTAAGCATGCTCAGGTCCTAACATTGTGAGATTTTAACTAAACTTAACCTGGATGAATGAGACCAGGGGGTTAGAGACACTGCGTGTAGGAGAGTGTCAAGCCACATTTGGTCAGATTAACTTTTATACATAGGCTGGACCTGCCTTGGGCACGCTCTTTTACTTCCCTACCCCCAGATCCCCAGAAAGTTACAGTTACATTTTGCATTTAACAAATTATAATCACATGAAAAAGACATCATCCCTTCCCAATAGTAAATGTCTTTTCTAGAGGATTTTTAATCTATGATAATAGCTGACCAGTCCATAGTAGCCCCAGCAGTTCTTCATCTGTGCCCATTGGCTGGGTGGGTATCCAGTGATCAACACAGAAATACAATCAATAACAGTGGCATGTGGATTAACATTGTTTAAAGATCTAAGAAAAGGAATATTAAAAGTTGTCCTTTTATACTTGAATGTTAGCTGTATATCCTGATTAGTTAACTTACATCTGACTACTATAGGAAACTCCAAATACAATGGAAACTTTTAAGTGACTTTTTTTTTTTTTTTTTAAACATACAACAGGTAGTGGCGATATTAGCGTCTGATATACAAGGCTCTGCCTATATATGAGTAAGTGCATGTATTTTTAGAGTATTCCTCCTGTTCTTCTATTTCTTTCCTAAGATAATTATACTACACAGCAAGTAGATATTGCCCAGTTATACCCATTATAGTCACGCCTTGAAGATTATGCCAGCTAATCAGATCTTTCATCAGTAAATGACCACTACATGTGATAGCCTGAGATATTCTTCATTTTACCTCTGCTTGATCCCTTGTGCCTCAGGGATGATTCCCATGCATTGTGTACATTATGCAAATTCACCCCTGCTGCTTAACCCCCTTCAGCTTCTTCTTGCAAGTTAGATCGGTGAGGGGTTTGGTGATAACAATATAATTAGGAACAAATGTTCAGTAATAACCAGCAGCTTCCAAGAAAGCCATCGCCTGTTTCTTTTTGTAGGGAATTGGCCAGGTTGCTATACTCTCTACTTGAGCGGGTTCTGGCTTAATCTGCTCTCTGCGCACCCAGTGCCCTAGGTACAGGACCTCTGCCCAGGCCCACTGGCACTTGTCAGGACAGATAGTAAGTAATGGCTCCGTGATAGCTCCTAATACTTTCTGGAGGTGTATGAGGTGTTCCTCCCAGGTCTGGCTGAACACATCTACAGTATTTCACAAAAGTAAGTACGCCTCTTACATTTTTTTAGAATATTTTATTATATCTATTCATGTGACAACACTGAAGAAATGACATTCTGCTACAATGTAAAGTAGTAAGTATACATCCTGTATCACAGTGTACATTTGCTGTCCCCTTAAAATAACTCAACACACAGCCATTAACATCTAAACTGTTGGCAACAAAAGTAAGTACACCCCTAAGTGGGAATAAAAGTAGAAAGAGTAAATTACGTCCAACGTGGCTTAACAATGATTTAAAGATCAAGATACGGAGTAAAAAACAGGCATTTAAATTATACAAAAACAAGGGGACAGAGGCTGCTTTACGGGAGTACAAGGAAATCAACAAGGCTTGCTATCAGAATGGCTAAAATAGAAAATGAAAAATTAGTTGCAAAGGAGAGTAAGACTAAACCTAAAATATTTTTTAAGTATATAAATGGGAAGAGGGCGAGGAAGGAAGCTATAGGAGCATTACAGTGTCGTCTGACAATTAGTGACCAGGAAAAGGCAGATCCGTATTACCGTGTTTTTAGATATTTTATTGTCTTGTGTATATTGTGTACTTTAATAAAATTATATTTTAACAGAAGGTATTCGATTTAGAGATTTTTCTATCTTATATGTAGGATCACTATATAAGGGTAACCAATATCATTGGAATTAAAGGTGTACTTTCCTCTTTTCTTTTGCTAATTAGAGAGGGAGTATTAATCCAGGAAGAAATCCGATCGCCAGTATCTGGGGTCAGGAAGGAATTCATTTTTTCCCCTTTTAAGACAATTGGCAACGTTTCACTGTTTTTTTTTTTGTTTGCCTTCCTCTGGATCAATTAACAACTAATCCGTATATTGCAGATCAGAGGAGATCTTAAAAGGTTTAACTTGATGGGCTAAAAGTCTTTTTTCAACCTTGATCACTATGGGCCTCATTCTATTACCGGCCGTAAATCGTCCGTAAGGCTGCGATTCCTTGCGGGGGTTCAGTTAACTCGCGATTCTATTATACGGCCCCGCAAGGATCTCCTCTTACGGCCGGCCGCATATCTTGAAACCGGCCGTAAGCTCTGAAATCTTTAAACGCAAAAAAAAATTCAAGCCTGCACTGTACAGCTCTGTAAATGCTAGGGATCATATTGGGGGACATGAGGATTAAAAGGAACCCCCTCTCAAGCTTGCACATCAGCCCAAACCCAAGTTCAAATTAACTGTTTATTTTCCGGCTGCGACGTGGGCGTGTCTGAGGTGCTCCAAGCACTCTGGACTTTTTACATGGATATTTTACGTATATTAAAAATAAAATATTTTACGGATTTGAGTATAGGGTAATTATGTGCTATTTTTGCTAACACCGAATATCACTTTATAGACTCCACAAAGTGCAGGATGGCTTTATTTGAGCTATTTTATGTGCTTAATTGGTGCTAGCGGGACCTGTTTGCTACAAGTAAGCTACGGCTCGTTTTTAGCCTTGCAGACAGGGTTCCCGGTGCAATAGAATCGCAACCAGGCTTTTCTTACGGCCGATTTCCTTGCGGCCGTTTTAGATCAAAGGCTTTCCTCCGGCGCGATCGGCCGCAATAGATAGCAAGGCGCCGGCCGCAAGCCTGCCGGAGTCCCCGGCCGGAGGGGAATAGAATAGCCGTAAAGCTTGCGGCCGGTCCTTGCTGCCCCGCAGCGGCTGCGGCCGGTAATAGAATGAGGCCCTATGTAACTATGTAAGTGGAAATGCCTTTGATCTAAAACGGCCGCAAGGCCACCATTATTTTCCAGCACTGCCTTAACCCTCATGGGCATGGAGTTCACCAGAGCTTCACAGGTTGCCACTGGAGTCCTCTTCCATTCCATGATGACATCACAGAGCTGGTGGATGTTAGTAGGTGGGGGAGTGCAAGGTCTCTATTTGAGGATGCCCCACAAATGCTCAATAGGGTTTAGGTCTGGTGACATGCTTGGCCAGTCCATCACATTTACCTTCAGCTTCTTTAGCAAGGCAGTGTTAGTCTTGGAGGTGTGTTTGGGGTCATTATCATGTTTGAATACTGCCCTGTGGCTCAGTCTCCAAAGGAAGGGGATCATGCTCTGCTTCAGTATGTCACAGTACATGTTGGCATTCATGGTTCCCTCAATGAACTGAGGCTCCCCTGTGCCGACAGCACTCTTGCAGGACCAGACCAAACATATATACACATATGTCTATAAATGTATATATGCTTTCTATAAATTGTTGTGTTGATTCCCCCTATATGCATTTACCTGCTGTCAGATGCTGCCTCCACTCTCTCTGAATCGCTGTTTACATTCAAACTGAAGGTTTCATCTCATATCAGTATTTTTGTGCTCTTTGTGCCTTATCCGTTTATCTGTCATTTAGGGATTATTCCAAGTAACTTTCTTCAGTATAAATGTATACTTTTGGTGGTGGGAGTGTCATGGTCTGAGCCTGCATGAGCGTTGTACACTTACTACTTTACATAGTAGCAGAGTGCCATTTCCTCAGTGTTGTCACATGAAAAGATATAATAAAATATTTACAAAAATGTGAGGGGTGTACTCACTTTTGTGAGATACTGTTTGTCATCAGGTATACCTGCGCATACTCCTGGTGTCCCCTCGGTAACTGATCCACTAGCCTCTGGAAGGTGCTCAGGGGATCATGACAGATTTGTTATGTCCGGCCTTACGCATGATGTACTCTGCAAATAAGTTGAAGAAATAAAGTTCTGACTGTGGCTTTGTGGTCCACATATAGATTCTTCAGGAGGAGGACAAGATAATCTGGTATTGCAATCTTTTTAAGAACATGCCACAATTTGTTATGATCCACACAGTCAAAGGCTTTAGAAAAGTCTATGAAGCAGAAGTAAATGCTTTTCTGGAACTCTCTTGCTTTGTCTATTATTCATTGGACATTGGCAATTTAATCTCTTGTGCACATCTGGTAGTTTTCTGTCCATATATTGTCGAGCTTGTAGAATCTTACCTCGCTGGCATGTGAAATTAATGCAATTGTTCAATATTTGGAGCACTCTTTGGCACTGCCTTTTTTGGGATAGGGATGTAGATTGACATTTTAAAGTCTATTGGCCATTGTCGAGTATTCCAAATGTGTTTGCATAAGGCAAGTAACCCTTTCACAGATTCATCTTGTAGAATTGTGAATAATCAGTTGGGATTCCATCACCTCCTACAGCCTTATTATCAGCAATACATCCTAGGGCCCATCTCACTTCGCTCACCAAGCTGTCTGGCTCTATCTCATTGGACAAACTATTGAGGTCACTACTGCTGTTAAGATCCTTCTTGTATAGATCTTCAGTGTAATCCTGCCACCTATTCTTTGATATATTACTGTTAAGTCCCTACCATTTCTGACTTTGCAATCCCAAATTTTCTTGAAGAGATCTCTTGATTTACCCATTCTGTTATCTTCTTTGATCTCTACATCGCTTATTGTAGAATGTCTCCTTGTCTCTTCTTGCTATGCTCTGGAATTCTGCATTCAGTTGGACAAATCTTTTCCTATCTCCACTACTTTCCTTTTTGCCTGGGCTACTTTCAAAGCCTCATCAGAAAGCCAGTTTGCCTACTTACTTTTCCTTATTTTAGGGATATTCTTTGTTGCTGTTTCCTGGATAATGTTTCAAACTTTGGTCCAAAGGCTCAGGGATAGTATACAGCAATATCTCCATGTGAAAAAGATAATACGTAGGAGTTAAGAAGGTTTTACGAGGTATAGGTCATGTCAAGTATTGATCAAGGAAGTAATCCTATTGCCAGTATTTATGGTTAGGAAGGCTTTTGATCCCCTTATAAAAAAACTGGCAGTATTTAATTGGGGATTATTGTTTACCTCCGTTTGGGTTAATTAGAAATTCACATATTACAATCAGAGGGAATCTAAAAATGTTGAACTTGATTAACTAATAGGCTTAAAATAGGGAAAGCTCTGATGAGGAACATATATATGAAGTCTCAAGGATCAGAGAGAAAATACCGGCGTAAGCACTACATATTGACTTAAAGCAACAGTTGAAAATCTGTGTCATTTTGCCTGATTTCATACAGTCTAGCACATATTTAGACATAGCACACACAAAATTATATCTAGATGCAGCTATCACTGCTGCTCATATTCCAAAATACAACAACCGGCATCATCAGTCATAATAGACACTATAGCTGAAAATCTAATAATTCCAAAGATCTCATGTTAAGATGTCTTTGGTAGTTTTCAGATTTATTGATAAAAGAGAGAGAATAAATGTGCCAGCTGACAATTTCATTAATTAATGAAATAAGCGGGTGACTGGAAAGTTTGCCATCATTAGTTACCAAATCCCAATTGATACATGGAGCTCAGCATATTACATCTCCATGCATCATTTCTCAATATAAGAGATATACCTTTTTAAAATAAGTCCCTTTCTTTAAAAATATTTCTTGAAGTCTTATAGTGATTGACAAGTAGGAAAATACAACCTTCCACACAGAACTATTACCACAATGTTCAGTACATACTTCATGGTTTTAAAGTTCAGTATTTGTAGTCTGGGCTTTGAATCTATAAGTTAAATAATTATACAGATACAACATAACAAAGTCAGAGGTGCTCATCAGAGAACGAACTAACCTTAATAGGTTAGTTCTATAGCCATGATAAGCTACTCTGAGAGCAACCTCTTTTAGCTCACTAAGTGAGCTAAAAGAGGTTGCTCTCAGAGTAGCTTATCATGGCTATAGAACTAACCTATTAAGGTTGGTTCGTTCTCTGATGAGCACCTCTGACTTTGTTGTTTTGTATATGCAAATTACCTTTAGGGATTAGTCTCCCTAAGGGTAATAGGGGACTCCAGACGTGGACCCCTTGCTCACTGTGCCTTAGGGAGTTCAGCTGCACCTCACTGACGAGGCCCATAAAGGCCGAAACGCGTCTGTGGTTTGCTGTTTCTCCTGTTCAGGGTAGAATTGCCTGGTATTTCGGGGCTGGATCACTCTTTTGAGTGAGACCAGACTGATATACTACAGGATATTTCTCCCTGTGAAGGGCACAAGTGAGCAAAAAGAGGTTGCTCTCAGAGTAGCTTATCATGGCTATAGAACTAACCTATTAAGGTTGGTTCGTTCTCTGATGAGCACCTCTGACTTTGTTGTTTTTTTTAATTATACAGATACCCCTCATTTTACGTGTATTTGATTTAGACATATTTGTATTAACACACTTGCTGAATTTATAAACTGGTCAAACACATGCCACTGCATGTTCAGTTACGTAGTTGCATGCAATGGTCACAGAGCTACAGCTCCATGAAACATGTCTGGAACATGCCCATCTGCATTATCTTGGGAGCCTAAAGCTAAAAAGGCACACAACCAATCCCAATTGATGTGCAGCTAGGTCAACCTTCTTCAGATAAGAGATTGTGTATAGATGTTGGCCTCATGCTTGGTTTAAGAAGCAGCTAAACTAGGGCTGATGCAGACTTCAAATTTAATCAGGCCCTATATCTCTCATCCAGCGAATTAATCAGGGTGCGATTAGTAATGTTACTTTTACTGATGACGAGAAAATAACTGTAAAAAATTCAGGGTATCTTTCAACATTAGAGACTCTATAATGCATGTTGGTGAGGCATGGGTGCAGTTACTAATTCAATATGAATAGCGTTTAAAATAAAATGTCTGTTGGGGGCGTGCCTTACCAGGAGAAGAGAGCAGACGTGCTAAGGAGCTGCTCTCCCTTAAAAATTGCCAATAAGGGGCTATTTAGCCCAAATTATCCCAAAACTGTACCCCAAAGAACCCTATCACATTCGGGGATCAAAGAGGCACACAAAGACACCAAAAACAAACATATTGAGCCAGATAACAACACCACGCGGTTGAGGCCTACTCCATCCTGCCTCCCGTGGATGTGGCTCCCTGTGCTCCCCGGCACAGGTAGTGAGGTGGACAGAGAAAGGAGGTCGGAGGTCGGAGGGCGAGAGGACCCTTAAAATGGCTCCCACAGTGTGGCTGTAAGCCGTACAAGAGAAGGTGAGCAAGGGCCCACGGAAGAGCAGAGGGCAAGCAAGGTAGACCCAGCAACAGGCGGAGGGGGGACAGCACCCCAGACACCACCACTTGGACAACATTCACCCTGGGAGCGGACTAGGAGGTGGTGAACGGGCGGCGGAAGGTGGTGGGACCGAGCAGTGCCGGCAGAGACGAGGGTCCGGCTCAGGGGCGGCGGGCCGCCATTTTGCCGCATGCAGCGGAGGTAGCCCCCTTCACAAGGTGGTCAGAGCGGCCAAGAGCAGCGGAGGAACCAGGGGGCAGAACGGATTGCTCCGCTGGGTGAGTGCCCTATGGGTCGACAAAGTGGCAAAACCCTTACACAAGAAATCACAAAAGGGGCAAATTAATGGTGGAGTTTCCCGCCAAAAAACACTAGAAAAAGACGCAGTGCCCAAATACAGGGCATACAAGGGCTTACATCTTGTTTTTCTTTTCTCCTCTTTCAAGCCCCACATCGAAGATACTGCATATAATAACAATTTACTACAAATACAGGACATTATAATGTAGTAAAAGCTAAAAGATTACTGAAAAGTGCAGCTTGCATACTTTATTACAGTGTACAACAGCAGTTTTAATCCCCCAGCGCCACCTACTGATCTTTTATGGTACTGATATACCCTCTCTAGCAGCCAGACAGCAACATCTATTTTGGGAAACAGCAGCACTGACCCCCCCACCATAGGAGGGGAACGGATACAGACACAGGCTAGGAGAGGCATAATCACAGTCTCACAATGATACACCCAACTATTATACTGAAAGTATAAAAAGATAAATTTACAGAGATTACTACACAATTCAACTTATCAGAGAATCCTCTTCATGCAATATGGAAATCTCTAGCATATATCAGTAAATACAAAAGAGGAACTAAACAGACTTACATGCCTATGAACTTACCTAGCAGGCCAGATGCCAGAAACTACAACTCAGAGAGGGCAATATTCCCCTAAAAAATGAACTATTCCAATCTGTAACCCCCAGATGAGTCTGTAGGCTTGGCCAGCTGACCCCCCAGATACTACAAAAATGAACTTTGCTAATCTGTAATCCTCAGACAAGTGTTGTGGCCTAGTTTATGGACCCCCCGGGCACTGTGAATTGATTAGCCTGGGCTGAAGGGGATACCCCACCTGTAGAGACAATACTGACTGCTGCTGAACTATACTGGTGAGATTGCAAACTCCAAATAATACTTTTACAAGAATCCTGGGCTAAACTGCAGGTCAAGATTTAAAAATGGGCAAATCAAAGAGAATTTTACCATCAAAGAGCATTCAAGATCATTTTAAAACCCAGCAGCAAACTAATAACTCCCCACATGCGTCCACTATGGGCTCCTCAGAAGGCTCAGACATGGAGGAGGAAACGTCGCACACAAAGCAGCCTCTGAAAATGTCAGATATTTCACTGACGGACTTTAACAACCTACTTGGATCACATTTTGATAAGGCAGTGAAGGAAATCAGACAAGATCTGCAAGACCTTGGGCAACGGACCCACTTACTGGAAACAATTACGGATCAAATTGTGGATACCCAACAAAAAGACTGCCAGGATATAACCCAAAATAGTGCGCACATAGAGGCGCTAGAAAATAAGCTAGAAGACCTAGAAAATAGGTCCAGACGCAATAACATCAGATTCAGAGGAATACCTAAAGCAATTGGAGATCTAAAACTATACTTGAATGCAATTGTCCATAGCCTGCTGCCGGACCATCCACAAGACTCCTGGGAAATTGAGAGAGCGCACAGGGCCTTGGGGGGCCCAAACTCAACAGAGCAACCAAAAGATGTTAGCGAGATTTCTTCGCCAGGGTACTAGAGACTTGTTATTGGCAGCATCACGAAAAACAAAGTCCATTACAGGCCCGGATGGAACCCACATTCAGATATATGCAGACCTAGCTCCCTCAACGCTTTTTAAAAGAAAGCAACTAAAACCGGCCTTGCTGATTCTGGCCCAAGACGGCATCAAATACAGGTGGGGGTTCCCCTTTAGTCTATCGTTCCAAGTGGGGTCCAAGTGGGGTCTATGAACCACACAGTGCATAATGCAGTACAGAGTGCAACACAATTCTGTCAGAGCTCAATCTTTTACCCAGAGAAGATACTCTGGAAACCCACCAAGATACAAACTTACCTCCCAGGCCGGCAAGACAATGGACGGAAATACAGAGGAATAAACGGCAAAGCAAGCAAATGGACCCAAATTTAAGACCCGCCACCTCGTCTCCAGAATCGATAGAGAAAACTTAAATACAACGATTGACATATATTTGGGGTAATATCAAGGCATCATGGAATGTTTAAAAGACTCTTGGAGAGACAATTACAGATACCCACCAAATGACACAGGGACATTGGACTTAAGGGCTACAAGGGATATTAGGATCATATCTCTTTCAACTAATGAGAGCTTCTCTGGGACTAAGTGCACAAGAACTGAAATACTTGGTTGAGAGACATGAATCAGTTTAGGGGAAACACTAGTGTATAGCTAAACCTTTATATTTTCTTCAAGGGTTGACCGGAACTTCTAGGTAACCCAATAGAAAGTCATGCGTAGGTTATATCATAAAATTCACAATATGGGGGACAGAAGCAAGGCAACTTAGAAACTATATACTATAAAGGATAAAAGGCTACGACATAAACTCCTAGATAAGGGGTCATTTTGGGAGTCGGGTCAGTGGTTATAGACTCGGTGGGGGGGCAGAGGATGGTAGACTTTCGAATTGCACAGAAAGTTAGTTTACCAGATATTTCTTTCTCAGCGGGGGGGATAGATAGGGAAATGGGCATCCCCATTTCCCTCCCCTGGCACAAAGGTGCCTTAAGTAATAAGCCGAGGAAAAATTACAGTTTACATGTTATCACTATTTGGTTAACCATGTTATGTTTGTTCTTTCCCATTTTTGCAGTTCCATTAAACGGGCTCTTCGAAACGGTTCCTCCGCCTTCTCCAGGTGCCATACCAATAAACCATCAAAATTCAGGTACAGGGGTAAAATGGGGAGGAGGGGATGCGTGCAACCTAACCCACTTATATCCATAGAGGTAACATGACGGAATCTACTTTTGTTTTTATCTCACACAATGTCCGGGGATTTAATTCACAGTTTAAGAGGCGCAAAGCCTTTATATCTTATAAGCCCCTACATCCGGATGTGATTTTCCTACAGGAAACGCATTTTGCACACAACAAACTCCCTAAATATCTACACCACTCATACCCGGTCTTTGTCGCCTCTACCCAACCTACTAAAAAAGGGGGAGTGGCGATCCTGTTACATAAACATTTCCCATTTATAATCGAACACCAGAAGATAGACCCGGGGGGCGACTTTATCGTGTTAACGGGCACATTATGGGGTACAAAAATATCCCTAATTTCATTTTATGCACAAACAACCTCCCCACATAAATCATTTCTAAACCTTCTAAAATATCTCAAATCGGCGGATGTTGGGAGGATTGGGATCTTAACTTAGTTCTGGACCCAAACTTAGACAGATCAAGTAAGGAGGGGTGTAACAAATACTCCAACAAGGTGAAACAAATTAACGTACTATTTAACGATTATATCTCCTGGACCCATGGAGATTGCTACATAAGGGTGAGAGGGGGTACACCTTCTATTCGCCAGTTCATGGCACATATTCCCGTATAGACACCATCCTAATAGACTCATCACTATCAGACAATGTAGACAAGGCAGAGATCCATCCGTGCCCGTGGTCTGACCACGCACAGGTTAGTACCTCTATAGAAATGGGCCTAAAAAGTAAACCACCCTACAGCTGAAGACTTAATGAGAGCATCCTATCCAACTCAATAGTAGGGAAGCAAATAGCCGATGATTTAAACCTATACTTCTCAACTAACGCTACTCCAGATTCAAACATGGGATGAACATGGGTGGCCCACAAAGCCTTCATAAGAGGCTCTTTTATAAAAATTGCCAGTGGACTTAAGAGACTCAGGGAAACTCAGGGAAAAGACCCTGGGAAAAGAATTGGGAGATCTTTGAGAGTTTGAATCAACAAAATCCCTCTAAAAAAATACGAAATAAAATAGAGAAAATTAGATTGGAGCTGGATTTACTGTTATCAAACCGCACTGAAAAAGCGATGAGATGGACAGGTCACAGATACTATACGAAGGCTAACAAACCCGATAGCTTACTAGCAAACAAACCTAAAAATAAAATTTCACAATCAAAAATATACAGGATTAGAACTTCTGCTGGGGAAGTTACGGCCAGTCCTAATCTTATTCAGAAATCTTTTTTGGAATACTTCCAGAAAATGTACTCATCTGGGCAACATCACCAGCAGCAAGAACAACAAAGATCTTCCTTCTTAGAGTCATGTGACCTTCCTACTCTATCCCAGGAGGATGCAGAACTACTGAAAGCTAAAGTAGGGGAACTTGAAGTTAGAAAGACTATTACTTGCCTGAAAAGTGGGAGGGCCCCGGGCCCGGATGGATTTACAAATACATACTATAAGAAATATATAGACATTTTAGCCCCAGACTTGATATTCTTCCCCAAAGAAGGTCGGGACTCTCTAGAAGTTAAGAACTATCGCCCAATTTCGCTCCTAAACGGAGATATAAAAATCCTAGCAAAATTAATGGCCAATAGAATCTCCCAATTTCTTCCTAGACTTATACATAAAGACCAGGCGGGATTCATCCCATATAGACAAACAGGGGATAATATCAGACGCACATTAAACCTAATTTCAAGGGCATCCCAAAATAACATCCCAACCTGCTTAGTGGCCTTAGACATAGAAAAAGCTTTCGACACTGTGGTCTTATCTCAAAGCGGTACTACTGAAATTTGATTTTGGTGGAAAATTTATGGATCTAATTGAGACATACTATAGATCTCCCAAGGCAAGATTAAAACTACCAGGTGACACTACGGCGCAAATTGAGGTACAACGGGAAACAAGACAGGGATGCCCTTTCTCACCCTTACTCTTTGCATTGGCAATAGAACCATTAGCGCAATCTATAAGAGCTAACATAAAAATTAAAGGGATCCAGGTAGGCCATCATCATTTTAAATGTAGTCTCTTTGCAGATGATTTTCTAGGCTCACTCACGAGTCCGTCTACCTCTATTCCAGAGCTACTACACACTCTCAACATCTTTGGAAACATATCGGGACTTACAATTAATGTAACAAAATCGGAAGCGTTAGGTATAGCTCTCACACAAACAGAGATTCAATTTCTTAAACTTAACTTTGACTTCTCATGGCCCAGTTCACATATTAAATACTTAGGAGTATCCATTACGAAAAAAATAACGGATCTATATAAGACTAATGATACTCCCCTATACCGAGAATTAATGTTAGACCTTCAGAGATGGTCAAAAGGTAAAATTTCCGGGCTAGGCAGAATACACGCAGTTAAAATGAATATCCTTCCACGACTTTTATACTTATTCCTTACACTTCCAATCCCAATAATCTACAAAGACCTGGAGAGGTTCCAAAACCACGTTTTTAAATTTATCTGGAATCACAAATCCGCAAGGATCTCTAGAGCTACCATGTACATTTCAAAAACTAAAGGAGGTCTTTCCTGCCCCAACTTTAAACAGTACTATAAAGCAGCGCAGCTCTCGCTTATCCCCCTGGCACACTCCTCCCAGCACCAACCCCTATGGGTTTTTATAGAAAACCTACAAATGTCCCCTTACACATGGGACACCATGATATGGTCACCCAAGCTCAATAATATGATGGGGAAAATAAAGAACCCAATAACTAAGCATTCGCTGGGAATATGGATATGGGCGATCCGGCGCCATAATATAGCACCTAAATTAGCCAGTATCTCCCCGATAATCCCCAACCCCCTCTTGATAATACAATTATCCCCCACATCCAATCACTGGTGGAATTCCAGGGGTCTGCTGAGGTTTGGGGCATGGTACCAAGAAGGGACAATAATTACTTTTGAACATATAAAGGAGAAATATGATATACCTTTAATAGAACACTATTCTTATTGTAGAATCCGACACTTTTTCAGCTCCACTATAGCATCGCTAGGAGCCCCAGTAACTAATTGGCTAGTTAGAATATGTAGGGACACTCCACTGTCGAGCAACAATATAAGTATTCTATATAATGCATTTAATGAACCACCGAGGTCACAAAAAATTAATTATATACAAAAATGGGAAAAAGACCTAGGATACACCATGGACCAATCAATTTGGAAACAAAGCTGGCGTAGCTTAACTAGAGGGTCACTGAACTATAGCGTACTAGAGACGTCAATAAAGGTTCTACATAGAATCTACCACACACCATCTAAACTCTTTAAATGGGGGCTAACCCAAGACACAAAATGTTTCAGAGGATGCAAAGATCCAGGTACATTCTTACATATATGGTGGTTATGTCCCAAAGCGAAAGGACTCTGGCCGAAAATATTTGAGCTAGCTTCCAAAAATTTTAAAATCAAAGTATATGAATCTATTGAAGTCAGCCTACTAGGCCTTCCACATACGCTCTTAACATCCCATCAAAATAGGCTATTACAATTCATGATGCTGGCTACAAAAAGCCATATTGCTCGACAGTGGAAGTCCCCGGACTTGAGTCTTAGGGCAGTAAAGAACAAAATCAACTTTATTTTAATTAACGAACGAATAACACACCTTCTAGAGGAGTCGATTCCAAAATTTACAGATATATGGGCTCCCTGGCTAATGGAGCCGGACAGTATCTCACTAGAATCCTAACTAAGCTACAAACTTATAGATGGGAAAAGAAAAAAAAAAAAAAAGGTTGGCGCTGGAGAAGGCGGATGATGAAAAGAACTGCTGGTTGAAAGATGAAGGAACTGCACATAATTTTATGTTTTATGTTTTACTTTTGTTAAATAAAAAATAATAAAAAAAAAAGGAGGCAATGGTAGAAAGCTTTCCGGAGAGGGAACTGATAACTCCTGGAAATGAATGGGATACAAGGCTTAGACAACAGTTATTAAATACATCAGGAAACTGTATTTATGTATTTTGTATCTTCTGGATATAAATGTTTAATATTCATAATGTGATGTATCATTGCCTAATAAAAACTGATGGTTAAAAAAAAAAAAAAATGTCTGTCGAAAACCAAAAAATTCTGAGATTGGCTAAGAAAGTAGGCTTAGAAAAGGTGGAGTTTGAAGATTTGCAGTAGTTGTTAAACTCTCATAGAAGAACTTTCTCCACAAGATTTGCTTGACCGTGAAAAAAAGAAGGAACATGATAAAGTGGAGGCTTTGCGGTTGACAGAGACATTCAGTTTAATTGACAGTACTTTGGCTATTTTAGACAAAGATGATCCAAACAGTGGAAATGTGCTGTCTACTATGCAATATTACCAAAAAATATTGCAAAAAAAAGGAAATGAAATCTCCCTTTCTTATAATATTTATCTTAAACCTTGCAAGCTGATCAGATATCAGGCAACAACGACGTCATCTACATCTGAAGTCTCAATTACTGTCTACTGCTGCCTCAACCTCTTACCCATAGCCTAGTCACTGCCTCTGTAAACCTCACCAGCTGATGAGATATGCCTCACATTACTCTCTCATCTCCATCTCCCTCACTAATGCTATCAGTAACATCCCTCCCCAGTTGTCAGCATGTTAATAGCCACATTAAAAAGTACAGCAGATTTGAGAAAAATTATGTTTATTAATGGTTTAACTGTTTATTTCTCTGTTGGTGCTGTTTTTGCCATAATAATGTATGTAAATGGTACAGGGTAGGGGAAAAGTAAAACAAGGACTGCCATTAATGAGTAAGGTGAATTAATAATGTGAGTTATTATGTGACATTTCCCCTAACCTGATACATTTTTATAGTAAAAATATTTAAAATTTATGTGTTTTTCAGACACATTGTTTTACAAAAAATGTAAACCCTGAGTAAAAACACTGTATTAGTCCATACCACTTCCTCTTGAAAATCGTACGACTTGTCTTGACTATTTTTAATTGCTGTGACTACAATGTTCAAAGAGCATTAAACAATGTCTATACATTTTACTATTCATTTTTTTCTCTATATTAAATAATTTATGAGATTTTTAGCATTGATTGTGCTCCTCCTTTACAGTAATGTGTGGCTCATAATGCTAATTTGTAAGTAGCTAATATATTCATTTCAGTACATATCTAAGATATGATATACTGGCTTACGGTCACTCCTACATTAAGATTATATTTTGTATGTATGTTTCTTAATTTGTATAACACCATCAATGTGGACATCACTTTATAGACAGAGTACAAAACAATTACATGACTATATAAGTGCATTTAATACTAAGAGCTTACAATCTTCTCACATTACATTGTATAGAGAAAAAAAAATGCTGAATATTAGATATAGCTCAAATATATAAATGATTATATATTTACATTTTCAGTTTATATAGTTTTTATTTAGATAGCATTAATTATAACATTAACTGATCAATGTGTTTCAATTCTATAAAATTATTATTGTTACATTTATTAGGATAGGAACACTCTTATCTGTGGTTATGCAACTATACTATTCAAAAACATCATGGTGATAGTAATCACATGGGGTTAATTAAAGATTGGAGGAACTAACCCATAGATTAGTTGGTTCAACACAGTAGATATATCATAATATGTTTTATATAGTTTGGTCAGAAAATGATATTAACTTTATAACATCTTATAGGAAGTTCCATCTAAACCTTGCTATCGTTCATGATCATAGAGGATTTTAAACATTATTAGTATAGTATTAAATAAAATCTTGAATAGTGAAATATAATTTGTACTTAGTGTTAATTTAGAGTAATTGTAATAAAATGTATCACATTTATTTATAATTTGTTATTTTTTTTTAGGGTGGAGCCTTCTATTTCTTAGAACATGTGGCTTCAACTGATGACTCCAGCTGGACCTACTTTATTCAGACAATCCTAGATCCCACCTGGAAACTGCTTTTTGATGGATGTAATCTAAGGAGATCCACCTGGATAGACCTAGAAAAAGCAAAATTCTCGGAGCTGAAATTACGTCATCTGTATGCAAATAACCTTTTTAATGCCATAAGGCCTCATGTTTTTGGATATGCTATAAAATAAACTTAAGTAAACATAGCATTTATTCTTTACCTTCTAGCTTGTGGCTGAAAAAATATTCACATTTAATTACTTAAGATAGGAAAATATTTTCATTTTTTTTTCATTTTTTCTACTGTCTTGCATGCAATTTTTATTTTAATTTTACACCCCCTATTTTTATCTTAATTTTCTCTTTCATTTAATTTTACATCTATTTCCAGCCTCTTGCCCACTGTGTATTAAAGATGAAAATGTCATGGGGAAAAGAGCATAGTGGGGAATTAGATAATATGTAAACCTGGGTTGCATAAATTCGGTCCTGGAGGGCCACACACATGGGTGTAGGAGCCAAAGAAAATCTGGTGGGATACCGCATATAAAAATACCACACAACTGCTTCTCTACATATAAATACACCCATTGAAAAATCAGGGGGGGGGGGGTTTGAAGATATCCTTTCTGTGCAGAAGTCAATACCTTTTTCAGGCTTCCCGAAGGATATTTTGAAATCCAGGCATGTGTGTGGCCCTCCAAGTCCGAACTCGGGCACCCCTGATGTTTATATTGAATAGTTTTGTACACATAATCTAAGCTGAGAATATTGGAATACTAAATACTAATTATTGTTCTGCTAGTGGGGGGGGGGGACAAATTAAACTAATATACATTCTTTAGATGATATAGAGAGCTGTTCCCTTTTTTTTTGAAGAACATGACTTTACAAAACTCACAAGATTATTCTTCAACTATCTTGTAAATAATAAGTAGGTGGTTTAAAAAATAGGTAAGCCTAGATAAACTGTTATTTGCCTTCTTATTTGTCTGTATCTGCTTTTACGTGTTTCCAATGTTTTCATTGTTTTATCCACTAGTTATTTAAGAATAAAATGTGAAAAATGGTTAAAGTCTGACTGTTCTTTTGTTGTTTTCAATAGCCTACTGATTCTAAGTTTTACAGCATTATTATAGTCAAGGACATTTTATCTTGGATTTCAATAATCAGGTGGTAATCAGATAGTTTTCAATAATCAGGTAATAATCAGATGGTTATATGATAGACTAGCGACTTGCCCGTCAAAAAATGACGGTCAATAAAATTTGAAGCCATGGGAATGCTGTTTGAGACATAATTGAAACCGTTTTCTACTGTGAGGACCTTCGGCGCTCATTGCGAGCTTCAGGACCTTCGCCGCTCATTGGAGGCTTGCGCTGAGTGCCTTTGTCGCTCATTGCATGCCTCACAATGAGCGCCTTTGGTGCTCATTGCGAGACTCTCCTGTACTTTTGGTCCTCTGAGAGAGATATATATTTCTATGTATATGTAGTTAAGTAATAATTAATGATTTATTCAATAAATTAATTAAGTAATAATTAATGTTTTTTCAATAAATTAATATACTTTAATTATTTATATTTGATATATGCAGCGAGCAATAGGCTGAAGAGCTAACATACTGTTTGTATTTTGCGTCTGCATAGAATATACATTGTGAGTGTTAGTGCCCTGCTTATAAAGTGTAATTAATGTTTGAACTGTGCATTCTAAATAGGCTGCGTGCGCGAGGTAAAGCAGTTGGTTTATTGTGTAAAGCGGCATTGTATAGTCGTAATGATATTAATGTGTTACGCGTCTCGTGAGCATTTTCCGGATTTTGTAATAGTGTATTTTGTAGTTCGTAGTGTGATGTGTAAAGTGCTACGCGTTTTGCAGTGTTTTGCGCGGTCCAGGGTCGTATAGCCTCGTTTTAATTTTTTTCGGCTGACATTTTTTTTCTCGCTTAGGCGATTTTCAAGTTGCGAAAATCGTCTAAATCGAGTTTAATTCGCGTTCCACTTCACTCACAGACGTCCTGGCTGTTGCCCCATGCTGTCTGTGATGTTTTTGTAATTTTTTTTAGGTGTAGTTAGTGTTTTTTTCGGGTTTTTGGTTCGGCCGCTAATCTCGTTATTTTTTTTCGTCTCGTATATTTTTTTGCTAAGTCCCACTCATTGCGCTCCGAGTTCAACGGCTCGCCGGCATTTAGCGCTCATCGCTAAGTAGTGTGCACCACGCAAACAGCGTGACAACATCTCGTAGTTGGACAATTATAATATGTGATTGTTATAATGTGTGGCATGTTGCAGTAATATTTGTTTTGTTTTTAATAAAAAAAAATTTTTTGCACAGTTTGGAAAATGTAATCAACTATAAATGAATATGGTCCATATTTGTGCAACCATTTCTGCAACCATAGTTGGCAAAAAAACACATCTTCAAGTCAAAGGGATGAGCTTATTAACTGGCCAAGCACCTCTGTAAGTAACACTGTAATAAGGACCACCTAGTTTCAGAGTTCTTGCTGTCTAACATATTCTATGTAATACAATAATTACAGAAAGGAGATATTTTACTTTTATTTAAAAAAAAATGTAAGTTTTTATTGGATGATGATATCTTGGGCACACAATATTAACTGAATGCATTTTTATTATATTCAATTAAATTACTAGCATCCATGTGCGATTGTTCCTTATATGATAAAGTGAATACAGAATTGCTCGACTGCCATGTCTTCCTTGTATTGGTGACATCAAGGAGGATCTACCAGCTGACAACTTTTCTTCTGAGCTACCTTTTTGTTCTTCACTCTCTTGTAGGCATTTAACATTACTTGCTTAGGAATAACAATGTGTCATACCCACGGCATATGTTTGGACTATAGAGACAAGAGTAGGTACGGAGGAGAATACCTTCTAAATCAGCTCAGTATCATAGTCCCTTTCATTTCAGGTCAAGGCATACTTAAGTTTTCAGCTTTAAAACATCAAACAAAGGCTCTGTTTTGAAGAACTAGAGTCACCAATCATATCTCATATTTTTAAGTGAGCAAATAATAGTTGGGCATGTAATAGAAATGATTGGTCCATGTATTTTTCGCACCAAAACGTAGGGGAAATAAATCTCGAGTTCAGAAAATAATTTTCAAGGTCCTTCCTACTTTTTAGGTATGGGAGAAGATGCTAGGCTTCTATTTGGGCCAGGGAAGTGGTTTGATAGCATGTTACAAGATTGGGATTGGTTAGAAAGGTATGAATATTTGTGTCTAAGTTATGAAAGTCTGAGGTGTCTAAAGCAGGGAAGGGCAAGGTTGGTCCTGGAGGGCCACATACATGCCTGGAGTTGATGATATCCCTGATGTACACACACTCACTTCTTCAGTCATCTTGATTGACTAACCTGTGCACAGAAAGGATATCTTCAAATTCATGCTTGTGTGTGGCCCTCCAGGACTGAACTTGCCCACACCTGGTCTAGAGGTACAGGTGGGGTCTGACAGAAACACATTCTTAAAAGCATTGTTAATGTACCATGTATTAAAATGTAATCCTTAATTGGTATTCAGCAAATTAAAGGCCACTGTCTTATATTTAGAATATACTCTTCTCAAGAGTGTTACTTATTCAATGCAAGTATAGGCAAGCTGTTTTAAGAATCTAAAAAATTAAATAAATATTGTAACATTTGATTTATTAACTTTTATATGTAATTATGCTATCATGGAAGCTTCCATTTTATTTTATATAGATCTACTTCCTGAGATGGGAGAAGGCTTTGAAAGTAGAGGAAGCTTCTATCTGCACAATGGAAATATGCAGCTGTAACTACTAGTGCATTCAACAGGACTAATAGAAAGCTAATTTATAAAGACATACCCTCTTAAGACAGACGGGGTCTATCCCGTTGTGTATGCGCAAGATATCGCTAGCACTGACACCTGCAGTGCCAGCAAGAAGCCGCTAGATGACGCCATCAGGTTTCAGGGAAGGCCTATAATTATTCCCCTGTCCGACGTGGCTCAACCCGATGGTGCTGAATCGACAACAAGGTCATCGCTATGTGCGGCGTGGGCACTCGACCCTCAAGGGCCTCGAGCGCTCCTCTCATAGCTCAAGGCCTTTTCTGTCATATGCAATGTGCAGCAGTATTCCAAAAATCTGCAGCACCATCTAGCTGTTGGCGGCTGCACTGCTGCTGCAAATCTTTTGCGTAGGGGAAGAGGGAAAGAACCGACAAAAGTAGCAGGAAGGAAAATAGTGCCCTAAAGTATAGTTCATTTATAACGCGCCGACATATTCCGTAGCGAGGTACATAAATTAAGTTCACACAAAGATAAATACAAATTAACATACAGCAAACCAATGTCCATGGTGAATTCCCAAAGTACTTAGGATAGAAGCTTGCAGACTTAGGGCCTCATTCTATTATCGGCCGTAAAATGGCCACAAGCCAACCGGCCGTAAGTTCAGAAATCTTGAAAGTCAAAAATAAATTCAAGACAGCACTGTAAAGCTCTGTAAATGCTAGGGATCATACTGGGGGACATGAGGATTAATAGTAACCCACACTTAAGCTTGCACATCAGCCCAAATCCGTGTTTACATTCACTGTTTATTTTCCGGCCCGCAGCGTGGCCGGGTCTGAGGTGCTCCAAGCTCTCTGGACTTTTTACATGGATTTTTGACATAAATTAAAAAATATGTTTTTTACGGATTTGAGTGTAGGGGAATGTTGTGCTATTTTTGCTAACACCTACAATCACTTTTTAGTCTCCTCAGAGTGCAGGATGGCTTTATTTTGGCTTTATAATGTGCTTAATTAGTGCTAGCGGGACCTTTTTCCTGCAAGTAAGCTGCGGCTCGCTTTTAGCCTTGCAGAGAGGGTTCCCGGAGCAATAGAATAGCAACCAGGCTTTTCTTGCGGCCGAAACTCTTGCGGCCGTTTTAGATGAAAGACTTTCCTGCGGCGGCTGCGGCCGCAAGGGATAGCAAGGCGCCGGCCGCAAGCCTGCCGGAATCCCCGGCCGGAGGGGAATAGAATAGCAGAATAGCTTGCGGACGGTCCTTTTGGCCCCGCATCTCCTACGGCCGGTAATAGAATGAGGCCCATACAATCTAAGGTATAGTGAGTGGTAAAAGATGTAGAGAGAGTCGATGAGTGTGTTAGGGTGGAAGGTGATACGCTTCTTTAAAGAGATTTAAGTGAGGTTTTAAATGTTTTGAGGCAAGAGGATAATCTGGTGGAGCGAGGCAAGGAGTTCCAGAGACTAGGGGCAGCACAAGAAAAGTCCTGGAGGCGGGAGTGAGAGTAGGTGACAAGAGTTGTAGAAAGAAGAAGGTCATTAGTAAAACAAAAAGGGCAGGTGGGGGAGTATTTTGAGATGAGAGTTGAGATGTAAGGGGGAGCGTTATTGTTGAGGGCTTTATAAGATAGGGTCATGATTTAAAATGTTATTCTTGAGGCTAAGGGAAGCCAGTGGAGTGAGTGACAGAGAGGTGATGCCGACACTGAACGTTGTGTACAGAAGATGAGTCTAGCAGAGGCATTCATAATGGATTGAAGTGAAGATAGTGGGGTGGTGGGTAGGCCAACAAGAAACGAGTTGCAGTAGTCTAGTCGAGAGATGATGAGACTGTATAAGGATTTTAGTTGTGTCTTGTTTAAGATAGTGACAAATTCTGGAGATGTTTTTTAGATGGAGAAGACAAAATTTAGTTAGTGATTGTATGTGAGGGATGAAAGACAGAGCAGGGTCCAGCAGAGCTCCAAGACAACGGGCTTGGGAGGAGGGGGTGATGATGTTGTTGTTGACAGTGAGAGAGATGTGAGGAATTGAATGCATCCTAACCCACCTAGCAAAAACTTTTGCATGAAAAAATGCAAGCCATTTTTGCAATATATAAAAAAATGCACTGGGGGTGATTTAGACACCCCCAGCGAATGCCCTTTGTATAAAGGATATCTAATTTTTTTATGAGATATCCTTTATACAGCACATGCACATGCTGATTGGCATTTGAGCCAATCAGCAAGCAGCAGTGACATCAGCCGTGATGTTCCCGCTGCTGCCTAATAACTCCGAAGAGGGAGATGCAGCAGGGGGAAGCCGGCAGGGGACCAAGCGCAGCGCGAGTGTCTGACTGAGTGAGTGTGTCTGTCTCTGCATTTGTGTGTCTGCATGTGTGTGTCTGTGTGTGTATCTGTGTGTGTCAGCATGTGTGTCTATGTGTGTGTGTATCTGTGTCAGCATGTGTGTGTCTCTGTGTGTGTGTCAGCATGTGCGTGTCTCTGTGTGTGTGTTTCAGCAGGTGCGTGTCTCTGTGTGTGTCAGCATGTGCTTGTCTCTGTGGGTGTGTGTCAGCATGTCTGTGTCTCACTGTGTGTCAGTGTGTGTATGTCAGTGTGTGTGTGTGTGTCAGCATTTGCGTGTCTCTCTGTGCGTGTCAGCATGTGTGTCTCTGTGCCTGTGTGTGTATGTGTCAGCGTATGTGTGTGTGTGTGTCAGCATGTGCGTGTCTCTCTGTGTATGTCAGCGTGTGTGTGTCTCTGTGTCTGTCTGTGTCAGCATGTGTGTGTCTGTGTGTGTGAGCATGTGTGTTTCTGTGTGTGTGTCTCTGTGTGTGTGTGTCAGCGTATGTGTGAGTATGCGTCAGCATGTGTGTGTCTCTGTGCCAGCATATGTGTGTGTGTCTCTGTGTGTGTCTCTCTGTGTCAGTGTGTGTGTGTGTCAGCATGTGTGTTCCTCTCTGTGTGTGTCAGCATGTGTGTTTCTGTGTGTGTGTCTCTGTGTGTGTGTGTGTCAGCGTATGTGTGAGTATGCGTCAGCATGTGTGTGTCTCTGTGCCAGCATATGTGTGTGTGTCTCTGTGTGTGTGTCTCTGTGTCAGTGTGTGTGTGTCAGCATGTGTGTTCCTCTCTGTGTGTGTCAGCATGTGTGTTTCTGTGTGTGTGTGTCAGTGTATGTGTGAGTATGCATCAGCATGTGTGTTTCTCTGTGTGTGTCTCTGTGTCAGCGTGTGTGTGTCAGCGTGTGTGTGTCAGCATTTGTGTGTCAGCGTGTGTGTGTCAGTGTGTGTGTGTGTGTCAGTGTGTGTATGTCAGTGTGTGGCATTGTGTGTGTGTCAGTGTATGTGTGTGTCAGCATGTGTCAGTGTGTGTGTGTGTCAGTATGTGTGTGTGTCAGTATGTGTGTGTCAGCATGTGTCAGTGTGTGTCAACATGTGTCAGTGTGTGTGTATCAGCATGTGTCAGTGTGTATGTGTGTGTCAGCATGTGTCTTTGTGTGTGTGTGTCAGCATGTGTCAGTGTGTGTGTGTGTGTCAGTGTATGTGTGTGTCAGCATGTCAGTGTGTGTGTGTGTCAGCATGTGTCAGTGTGTGTGTGTGTCAGTGTATGTGTGTGTCAGCATGTGTGAGTGTATGTGTGTTTCAGCTTGTGTCAGTGTGTGTGTGGCAGCATGTGGCAGTATGTGTGTGGCAGCATGTGACAGTGTGTGTGTGTGTGTGCCAGTATGTGTCAGTGTGTGTGTGCCAGCATGTGTCAGTGTGTGTGTATCAGCATGTTTGTGTGTATGTGTGTGTCAGCATGTGTCTTTGTGTGTGTGTGTGTGTGTCAGCATGTGTCTTTGTGTGTGTGTGTCAGTGTATGTGTGTGTCAGCATGTCAGTGTGTGTGTGTGTGTCAGCATGTGTCAGTGTGTGTGTGTGTCAGTGTATGTGTGTCAGCATGTGTGAGTGTATGTGTGTTTCAGCTTGTGTCAGTGTGTGTGTGGCAGCATGTGGCAGTATGTGTGTGGCAGCATGTGTCAGTGTGTGTGTGTGTGTGTGTGTCAGTATGTGTGTGTCAGCATGTGTCAGTGTGTGTCAACATGTGTCAGTGTGTGTGTATCAGCATGTGTCAGTGTGTATGTGTGTGTCAGCATGTGTCTTTGTGTGTGTGTGTCAGCATGTGTCAGTGTGTGTGTGTGTGTCAGTGTATGTGTGTGTCAGCATGTCAGTGTGTGTGTGTGTCAGCATGTGTCAGTGTGTGTGTGTGTCAGTGTATGTGTGTGTCAGCATGTGTGAGTGTATGTGTGTTTCAGCTTGTGTCAGTGTGTGTGTGGCAGCATGTGGCAGTATGTGTGTGGCAGCATGTGACAGTGTGTGTGTGTGTGTGCCAGTATGTGTCAGTGTGTGTGTGCCAGCATGTGTCAGTGTGTGTGTATCAGCATGTTTGTGTGTATGTGTGTGTCAGCATGTGTCTTTGTGTGTGTGTGTGTGTGTCAGCATGTGTCTTTGTGTGTGTGTGTCAGTGTATGTGTGTGTCAGCATGTCAGTGTGTGTGTGTGTGTCAGCATGTGTCAGTGTGTGTGTGTGTCAGTGTATGTGTGTCAGCATGTGTGAGTGTATGTGTGTTTCAGCTTGTGTCAGTGTGTGTGTGGCAGCATGTGGCAGTATGTGTGTGGCAGCATGTGTCAGTGTGTGTGTGTGTGTGTGTGCCAGTATGTGTCAGTGTGTGTGTGCCAGCATGTGTCAGTGTGTGTGTGTGTCAGTGTATGTCTCAGCGTGTGTCGCTGTGTGTGTGTCAGCATGTGTCTTTGTGTGTGTGTCAGCATGTGTCAGTGTGTGTGTGTGTGTGTGTGTCAGTGTATGTGTGTGTCAGCATGTCAGTGTGTGTGTGTGTCAGCATGTGTCAGTGTGTGTGTGTGTCAGTGTATGTGTGTGTCAGCATGTGTGAGTGTATGTGTGTTTCAGCTTGTGTCAGTGTGTGTGTGGCAGCATGTGGCAGTATGTGTGTGGCAGCATGTGTCAGTGTGTGTGTGTGTGTGCCAGTATGTGTCAGTGTGTGTGTGTGTGCCAGCATGTGTCAGTGTGTGTGTATCAGCATGTTTGTGTGTATGTGTGTGTCAGCATGTGTCTTTGTGTGTGTGTGTGTGTCAGCATGTGTCAGTGTGTGTGTGTCAGTGTATGTGTGTGTCAGCATGTGTGAGTGTATGTGTGTTTCAGCTTGTGTCAGTGTGTGTGTGGCAGCATGTGGCAGTATGTGTGTGGCAGCATGTGTCAGTGTGTGTGTGTGTGTGTGTGCCAGTATGTGTCAGTGTGTGTGTGCCAGCATGTGTCAGTGTGTGTGTATCAGCATGTTTGTGTGTATGTGTGTGTCAGCATGTGTCTTTGTGTGTGTGTGTGTGTGTCAGCATGTGTCAGTGTGTGTGTGTGTGTGTGTGTCAGTGTATGTGTGTGTCAGCATGTCAGTGTGTGTGTGTGTCAGCATGTGTCAGTGTGTGTGTGTGTGTCAGTGTATGTGTGTCAGCATGTGTGAGTGTATGTGTGTTTCAGCTTGTGTCAGTGTGTGTGTGGCAGCATGTGGCAGTATGTGTGTGGCAGCATGTGTCAGTGTGTGTGTGTGTGCCAGTATGTGTCAGTGTGTGTGTGCCAGCATGTGTCAGTGTGTGTGTGTGTCAGTGTATGTCTCAGCGTGTGTCGCTGTGTGTGTGTCAGCATGTGTGTGTGTATGTGTGTGTCAGCATGTGCCTTTGTGTGTGTGTGTCAGCATGTGTCAGTGTGTGTGTGTCAGTGTATGTGTGTGTCAGCATGTCAGTGTGTGTGTGTGTCAGCATGTGTCAGTGTGTGTGTGTGTCAGTGTATGTGTGTGTCAGCATGTGTGAGTGTATGTGTGTTTCAGCTTGTGTCAGTGTGTGTGTGGCAGCATGTGGCAGTATGTGTGTGGCAGCATGTGTCAGTGTGTGTGTGTGTGTTCCAGTATGTGTCAGTGTGTGTGTGCCAGCATGTGTCAGTGTGTGTGTATCAGCATGTTTGTGTGTGTGTGTGTGTGTGTCAGCATGTGTCAGTGTGTGTGTGTGTGTGTGTCAGTGTATGTGTGTGTCAGCATGTCAGTGTGTGTGTGTGTCAGCATGTGTCAGTGTGTGTGTGTGTGTCAGTGTATGTGTGTCAGCATGTGTGATTGTATGTGTGTTTCAGCTTGTGTCAGTGTGTGTGTGGCAGCATGTGGCAGTATGTGTGTGGCAGCATGTGTCAGTGTGTGTGTGTGTGTATGCCAGTATGTGTCAGTGTGTGTGTGCCAGCATGTGTCAGTGTGTGTGTGTGTCAGTGTATGTCTCAGCGTGTGTCGCTGTGTGTGTGTCAGCATGTGTGTGTGTATGTGTGTGTCAGCATGTGCCTTTGTGTGTGTGTGTCAGCATGTGTCAGTGTGTGTGTGTCAGTGTATGTGTGTGTCAGCATGTCAGTGTGTGTGTGTGTCAGCATGTGTCAGTGTGTGTGTGTGTCAGTGTATGTGTGTGTCAGCATGTGTGAGTGTATGTGTGTGTCAGCATGTGCCTTTGTGTGTGTGTGTCCGCATGTGTCAGTGTGTGTGTGTGTGTCAGTGTATGTGTGTGTCAGCATGTCAGTGTGTGTGTGTGTCAGCATGTGTCAGTGTGTGTGTGTGTCAGCATGTGCCTTTGTGTGTGTGTGTCAGCATGTGTCAGTGTGTGTGTGTCAGTGTATGTGTGTGTCAGCATGTCAGTGTGTGTGTGTGTCAGCATGTGTCAGTGTGTGTGTGTGTCAGTGTATGTGTGTGTCAGCATGTGTGTGTGTATGTGTGTGTCAGCATGTGCCTTTGTGTGTGTGTGTCCGCATGTGTCAGTGTGTGTGTGTGTGTCAGTGTATGTGTGTGTCAGCATGTCAGTGTGTGTGTGTGTCAGCATGTGTCAGTGTGTGTGTGTGTCAGCATGTGTCAGTGTGTGTGTGTGTCAGTGTATGTGTGTGTCAGCATGTGTGAGTGTATGTGTGTTTCAGCTTGTGTCAGTGTGTGTGTGGCAGCATGTGGCAGTATGTGTGTGGCAGCATGTGTCAGTGTGTGTGTGTGTACCAGTATGTGTCAGTGTGTGTGTGCCAGCATGTGTCAGTGTGTGTGTATCAGCATGTGTGTGTGTATGTGTGTGTCAGCATGTGTCTTTGTGTGTGTGTGTCAGCATGTGTCAGTGTGTGTGTGTGTCAGTGTATGTCAGCATGTCAGTGTGTGTGTGTGTGTCAGCATGTGTCAGTGTGTGTGTGTGTCAGTGTATGTGTGTCAGCATGTGTGAGTGTATGTGTGTTTCAGCTTGTGTCAGTGTGTGTGTGGCAGCATGTGGCAGTATGTGTGTGCCAGCATGTGTCAGTGTGTGTGTGTGTCAGTGTATGTCTCAGCGTGTGTCGCTGTGTGTGTGTCAGCATGTGTGTGTGTATGTGTGTGTCAGCATGTGCCTTTGTGTGTGTGTGTCAGCATGTGTCAGTGTGTGTGTGTCAGTGTATGTGTGTGTCAGCATGTCAGTGTGTGTGTGTGTCAGCATGTGTCAGTGTGTGTGTGTGTCAGTGTATGTGTGTGTCAGCATGTGTGAGTGTATGTGTGTTTCAGCTTGTGTCAGTGTGTGTGTGGCAGCATGTGGCAGTATGTGTGTGGCAGCATGTGTCAGTGTGTGTGTGTGTGTGTTCCAGTATGTGTCAGTGTGTGTGTGCCAGCATGTGTCAGTGTGTGTGTATCAGCATGTTTGTGTGTGTGTGTGTGTGTCAGCATGTGTCAGTGTGTGTGTGTGTGTGTGTCAGTGTATGTGTGTGTCAGCATGTCAGTGTGTGTGTGTGTCAGCATGTGTCAGTGTGTGTGTGTGTGTCAGTGTATGTGTGTCAGCATGTGTGATTGTATGTGTGTTTCAGCTTGTGTCAGTGTGTGTGTGGCAGCATGTGGCAGTATGTGTGTGGCAGCATGTGTCAGTGTGTGTGTGTGTGTATGCCAGTATGTGTCAGTGTGTGTGTGCCAGCATGTGTCAGTGTGTGTGTGTGTCAGTGTATGTCTCAGCGTGTGTCGCTGTGTGTGTGTCAGCATGTGTGTGTGTATGTGTGTGTCAGCATGTGCCTTTGTGTGTGTGTGTCAGCATGTGTCAGTGTGTGTGTGTGTGTCAGTGTATGTGTGTGTCAGCATGTCAGTGTGTGTGTGTGTCAGCATGTGTCAGTGTGTGTGTGTGTCAGCATGTGTCAGTGTGTGTGTGTGTCAGTGTATGTGTGTGTCAGCATGTGTGAGTGTATGTGTGTTTCAGCTTGTGTCAGTGTGTGTGTGGCAGCATGTGGCAGTATGTGTGTGGCAGCATGTGTCAGTGTGTGTGTGTGTACCAGTATGTGTCAGTGTGTGTGTGCCAGCATGTGTCAGTGTGTGTGTATCAGCATGTGTGTGTGTATGTGTGTGTCAGCATGTGTCTTTGTGTGTGTGTGTCAGCATGTGTCAGTGTGTGTGTGTGTCAGTGTATGTCAGCATGTCAGTGTGTGTGTGTGTGTCAGCATGTGTCAGTGTGTGTGTGTGTCAGTGTATGTGTGTCAGCATGTGTGAGTGTATGTGTGTTTCAGCTTGTGTCAGTGTGTGTGTGGCAGCATGTGGCAGTATGTGTGTGGCAGCATGTGTTAGTGTGTGTGTGTGTGTGTGCCAGTATGTGTACTACTCTCTACTGTACTTTTATTAAAAGTGAAAGCGATGTTAGGTGTTAGAATGAATAACACAACATTCTCAAGCTCACAAATCGGCCCAATAAAATACTTTATTTCATGTTTAATTTCCGTGTTATATCTATCTGGGCAATCAATGTGTTTATACATATAATGGAATAAATGGTAATTTATTCACTGCACTAACAATACGTTGTAGATAATCCCATGGCTATAACAGACAATTTATGCAACAAGCAAATAACATTTTATTAGCTAACAAGTTTATCGAAGAGTAGAAATCAGTATTCTGAGACAATCTTAACTATCACAAGTTGATAACTTGAACAACTTACAAGGTAAACTTTTAGAATCTTTAAAGAATTTAGCAAAGCATAATTATTAATCTTACAGTTTATGTTAACACATAGCAACAAGTGACCATTAAGTCTTAAATAGGCAGTGAATTAATCAATATGGCTTTACTCCATCAAACCAAGAACTAAAAACCAAGTGAAAACAAAATTTGGTGGTGGAGGAGAGGAGGAGGTCAGGAGTGGTGGAAGAGAGGAGGTAGAGAAGGAGGAGTAGGAGGATGTGGAGGAGGAGATGGCGGTGGAGGAGAGTGGAGGAGTAGTGGTGGAGAGTGGAGGGAGGAGGAGAGTGTAGAAGAGGAGGAGGTGGGTGTTGGCAGGGCAGCCACAGCAAGAGACACAGCTAGGCCAGGGACAGAGGGGGAGGGGCCAGCCGGGACCCAGACCCTCCCCACTGGGGCACCACCAACACCATCGCCACCTCCTCACCCAGCTTCCTCACCCAAGCCAAGCTGCACAGATGGAGATGCTGGCCATCATGCGCCAGCAACTGGAGTGTCTGGAGGGGATCCAGGCCAGCATCTCAGCCTATCATGCATAGGTCATGCGCAGCCTGGCGAGGTGCAATAGGGAGGAGAGGAGGCGCCACCTAATAACAGAATCATACCTTGCCAGGCTGCTCAGGTTAGGGGTGGAGCAGAGCGCAATCCAGCAAGTGACTGTAGACACCATGCAACACGCTCTAGTCCCCAGCCCCGCCTCTTCCACCCCGAAGGCCTCCCCTGCAAACACCCGCTGCCTCCACCAAGACCACCGCCACCAGAATCACCACTGCTTGTGCCACTGCCTCCTGTGGGATGCCTACCCCTGCCCGCCCCCCCCCTCACCACCACCACCAAAGAGATGGAGGCCACCCCAGTTGGACATACCCCTTAATCCAACAACTCCTCGCTGTGGTAGAGTGAGGAAGTGTGTAGGCACGGAAGGTGGGGGCCCAGTGCTCAGAAAGAGGAATGAGGTGTAAACGTCCCCTAAGTCGGTGGTTGTTAAACCTCTCCTCAGGACCCACCAGACAGACCATGATTTAGGTGAAACACTGTGTAAATACACATGTGAAGCAATTTGAGGCTCCACCACCTGTTGAATAATAGTTGCCTCACCCTTGGCTCATGAGGATAGGATTGAGAACCATTGCTCTAAGTCCTCCTCATCCACACTCCTTAATCAATATTATTTTGTATTAATGTTGACATACTATTGGCTGGTTACAGAGTGTGTACATGTATGGTTATGTTGAATATTTCTGCAATTGACGTTCAATGTGGATTGTCGAGATGAGGTGTTGCAATCAATCCAAATACTGTTGTGATTGATATCTTGTTCTTGTCTCTGTAGGTCTTAATAGCCCAATCTGACAACCATGAAAGCATGTTCCTCGACATCCTTTTTCTGTGTCACAGATTCTGCTCATCAATTTCGGATTATTCCTTAATATCTTAAAACACACTATGTGTGGAATAGATTTGTATGACATTATCCATGAATGTTTGCATCTGTTTCATTGAGCAGATATACATAAGGAGTAAGTACTATGGACATGACTGGTTTCTTCAATTAAATGGAGTGATTTCTGATGATCGCATATAACCCTGGTAGGTGCTATGCATCATGCTTATTCTAAACAATGACATTATGCCCTTTAGGTATCCCCTTTTTCCCAAAACAGCCTCTTGCCCTTCTGGGATCTGCCCACACCACACCCATGATTTTAATGCACAGTCTTGTACATTTCTGATTGTGCTCTGTGTATGAAATAAAGCGTTGTTATACCGTTATCACTGTGTCAGTGTGTTTTCAATGGTTGCGGTTTTGGGACATCCACACACATCACATTTGTGTCACATTCCATATCTGAAAGAAAAAGAAAAAAATTATGTTTACCTAATGGAAGTAAAAGCTATAAAAATATCATTAGTATCATAGTCAAAAATGCTCAAGAGAGTGTATATCATATATTGAATAAGAAAAAAGAAATAAAGGACACCCCTTTCTTATTATTATCTATTCTTATTTTTATTTATATCGCGCCAACATATTCCTTAGCGCTGTACAGGGGGTTAGTACATGGCAAAAAACAAACTTAACACCTTAAAGAATGGAGGGCCCTGTTTTTGAGCATATAATCAAATGTACATAGTGCTTGTTTCCAAGACACAGACACACAATTGAAAACTTGCAAACTTACAACATTGACCTTCCTAGAGATATATACTATAGAGGTCAACCTTAGTGTAACATGACTTGTGGAGGAGAACAGAAGAGAACCATACTATTACATATCCACCATAATAAGGATTCTACAAATATAAAAAATGAATCATCAATCTTTATTACAAAAGTTAAAAATAGAAGGTTTGACGATTAAAACATATTACACAGTCCACCAAAGAAACAGATAGGAATCTAAACATCAATTATGAAATGTTTGCTGCAAATATTATGATAAAGAAAATTACATGAATATGACAATAACAGTTTATGTATTGTGAATCAATGTGCATAGAACCATCCAATACTATTAAATTGAGAACCAAAAAGGAATATCTGCAATAGCTTTTTAATATCTATATGTGGTGGAAAATGGATACCATGATAGAGATGAAGAGTATTAAAGTGCTAAGTATATATAAAATAATGTTGCTTACGGTCGGTATGAAGGCAACTGCGTGCTTGGAATTTAATAAGGACCTATAGCCCTCATTCAATTGCAATTTTGCCAATTGAATAGGGCTCTAAATAAGCACATAGCATATATTTTTAAATAAGTTTTTAGTTAGTGAAAACTTGCTTTTAGATAGATGCTACTAACTAAAAACATATTTTAAAAAAAAAAATGTTATGTGCTTATTTAGAGCCCTATTCAATTGGCCAAATTGCAATTTGAATGAGGGCCTATGTGTTTACTTCACAGTTCTCAAATAAATCACTTTAGTTGTTTTTCCATACTAATTAATAGGGCTATGTTAAACATTCCTCAGAGCTGGCTTTCTGACAGTTGCTGCTCCCTGACCATTCCTTAAATAAATGTGTTTCTTGGAAACACATTTCTCTTTCCTACTTTTTTCAGTTATGAATCTCTTATATTGAAATAATATATGGCTGTATGGACAGTGTGGTCCTTGTTGGTTTCAAGTAAGATTAAATGTGTTATAGAGCTTTCTTAGTCTTATATTTAACATGTATTATTTTGAAGAATTGTACATGATAATGGATGAATTGCTTTAGAAAGTTAAAAAAAAACACATAATACAGCCTTTAATACATTACCTTTTTAATGCAAATTTTCTTTAGTGAAATCTATGATTTTGATGATCAACTTCTTGAGGTGGGAGAACAATTTGCATCTGTCTGCACAATGGAAAAGTGGCAAATACAACTGCCAGTGCTATCGTTAGGTCTGATGGAAATCTTATTAGTTTACAAAGTCACACCCTCCTGTAACAGCAACAGGAAAAAGTAGTTTAAGTAAAGCAAATTAAATCCTGCAGCAAATACATTTTGCACATAAAATTAAAAAATTAACAGGGTGGGTTTATTTATTCAAAAGATCAAAAGATTGACCACAGTAGTCCTTTAATTCTTCTGGCAAGCAAGAAGTTAAATTTATTTGAAAACTGTAGAGGATTGGACTTGCTATGGCCCTCATTCAATTGCAATTTGGCCAATTGAATAGGGCTCTAAATAAGCACATAACATATTTTTTTCAAATAAGTTTTTAGTTAGTGAAAACCTTGCATTTGGATAGATGTTTACTAACTAAAAACTTATTTCAAAAAATGTTATGTGCTTATTTAGATTGGGCAAATTGCAATTGAATGAGGGCCTATGTAACTACACACCCTAAAGTATTTATGCATTCAAACTGTATGAAAAAAAATGTATGCAGAAGTGAATTCAGAACTGAAATATTTAAATAAACTGAACACAACTAAAAAGAAAAATGAGCTGATCCAGGTTGTTTATTGCCTCTATATGCTATCTACATTATAATGTCAATGGAAAGGGTACTACTAGAGATCTGTGACCATCATTCAGGTTGTCCAAGATTACAAAAACAGTCATGAAAAATATTAAGAAAATGAATACAGTTACATAAAGACATAAAGGCAAAAATCCCTAAATACTAGATTATTTATAATAGCACTAGCTATACTACATTATAAAAAGGCGATTAAACAACAGGTAGAAATAAAAAATGTCAGAGGGTCTATGTTTCAAAGAAAACGTGTGACAAAAGCTACATTAATATTGTATGTGTCATAAAGGAGCTAGTGAATAAAAGGCCCCAGTGCCAACTCACTTAGGTCCTCATTCAATTGCGATTTGGCTAATTGAATAGGGCTCTAAATAAGCACATAACATATTTTTTTTAAATAAGTTTTGTAGTTAGTGAAAACCTTGCTTTTGTATAGATGCTTACTAACTAAAAACTTATTTAAAAAAGATGTTATGTGTTTATTTAGACCCCTATTCAATTGGTCAAATTGCAATTGAATGAGGGCCTAAGGGCCTCATTCAAATGCAATTTGGCCAATTGAATAGGGCTCTATATAAGCATGTAGCATATTTTTTTACAGAAGTTTTGAGTTAGTGAACTTCTATCCAAAAGCAAGGTCTTCACTGACTAAATAAAAAAATATGCTCTGTGCTTATATAGAGCCTTATTCAATTGGTCAAATCGCATTTGGATGAGGCCCTAAGAGTCACCTTTTCCATGACTGCCATACCCTTCCTAAAGCAGCTCCCTTCACCTTAAGACCCTCTTCCCCAGCAACTGTCCCCTCTTAATACCCCCAAAACCCATTGCCAAAGCAGCTCGTCTTAGCTTCCTTGCTGCTCCTGCCTCTGGAATCTGTGACCACCGATTACATTGATTTCATAAATGTAAACTAAAAGCAGGACATTGGTAGACCAGATGAGTGCCCCTTTTGCATTGAATAGCCTTCACCGGAGATAGTTCCGACCCTGCTTTGTGTGACAATCTACAGACTCCATGCTGAAGGACACTCCCCAGCAACACCTCCAGGATGTTTACCACTCAGAGATGATGGAAAATAACAGCCCTGTATGTAGCCCCACACAGCAGTGCTACATATGTTGGATGGGAGAAGCAAGAACAAAGTCAGTATCATTTGTAATGAAATATTCAATGTGCATCATCATATTAATGCTTCTAATATTATAACTGTTACTTTTCAAATAAAAACTCATTACAAAAAATAACATTACGTAGCACAAATATACCTTCATATGAGGAGCTGACTTTACTAGGGGCCTCATTCTATTACCGGCCGTAAATCGGCCGTAAGGCTGCGATTCCTAGCGGGGGTTCAGTTAACTCGTGATTCTATTATACGGCCCCGCAAGGATCTCCCCTTACAGCCGGCCGCATATCTTGGAACCGGCCGTAATCTGTGAAATATAAAAACGCAAAAATAAATTCAAGCCTGCACTGTACAGCTCTGTAAATGCTAGGGATCATATTGGGGGACATGAGGATTAAAATAAACCCACTCTCAAGCTTGCACATCTGCCCAAACCCGAGTTCAAATTAACTGTTTATTTTCCGGCTGCGGCGTGGGTGTGTCTGAGGTGCTCCAAGCACTCTGGACTTTTTACATGGATATTTTACGGATATTAAAAATTAAATATTTTACGGATTTGAGTACAGGATAATTATGTTTTTTTTTTTCTAACACCTAAAATCCCTTTATAGTCTTCTCAAAGTGCAGGATGGCTTTATTTGAGCTATTTTATGTGCTTAATTGGTGCTAGCGAGACCTCTTTCCTGCAAGTAAGCTGCGGCTCGTTTTTAGCCTTGCAGAGAGGTTTCCCGGAGCAATTGAATTGCAAAACTCTTGCGGCCGTTTTAGATCAAAGGCTTTCCTCTGGCGCGAGCGGCCGCAAGAGATAGCAAGGCACCGGCCGCAAGCCTACCGGAGCCTCAGGCCGTAAGGGAATAGAATAGCAGAATAGCTTGCGGCCGGTCCTTGCGGCCCCGCAACGGCTGCGGCCGCTAATAGAATGAGGCCCTAGGACTCTAAACCATAGCAATATGCATTTACTTCTGTTTTGTAGTAAACCTTCCATGTCCCATTAACTTTTGTGCATTATTTCTCAGTGAATAATAGATTATACAATGAGTTATAAGTAAGGGCATATTACATACCTAGTAAAATCCCAAACCTTCCGTATCCCTTTAATAACATGTTTATTTGTTATACTTCACATGATTCCAAATCTAATAGAAGCTCCAAGGTTGAAATATTAGTGACTTCTATTGAAATCGGAATCACTTTAAATAGTAGCTGTATATTACTAAAATCTACTTCACACTGATTGTAACATACTGTATGCACAAATGTAATCACTTCCAATACAAAGAAAAAATGTGGGTGGATTGTTGATCTCATTTGAATCTGTTATTGTGAATAGTGTGTTCACTGTCTGTTTGCCGTGAGCCTTACTAAACTGGAATTTATGGCAGGGCTACCTTTCAATAATTATAGCATTAGATGCATAGCTATCATTTAAGTGTTATTGTATAACAACGGCTACAACAAAAAAACAGAGCAAACCTTAGAGAAATAAGGCTGTCCCAAGATATGTTTTGTGCAAAGTCACTGGCTCTCATTCAATTGCAATTTGGCCAATTGAATAGGGGTCTAAATAAGCACATAACATATTTTTTTAAAGAAGTTTTTAGTTAGTAAACATCTATCCAAAAGGAAGGTTTTCACTAACTAAAAACTTATTTAAAAAAAATATGTTATGTGCTTATTTAGAGCCCTATTCAATTGGCCAAATTGCAATTGAATGAGGCCCACTGACATTATTTATAGATAAGTCAAAGATTAAGATATTTAGTGATAAATCTTTTGGCATTTAGTTTTTAAACGTATAAGTATGGGCTGCAGAAGTTTTTAAAACAGGGCATTAAAATTTTTATTTAAGAAAGGATTAAAAAAAAAAAGACAGATCATTGCTAAAATGTGTAGATTATTCTGTTAACAGTCTTACTTGCTGAAAGTATAGATCTTTTTTTACATTGAAGTTATTCTGCTTTTATTAATTTATAAAACATTATATTAGTTTTGCATTTTATACTTCATGCTACTTTATAGTTAATGTAGTTTTGCTGAGTAATTATGAGACATTCCTGGTACATACTATTTATTGCAAGGTCAAACTGCATTCAAGAATACAGTTGCTGAATTCCTAAGAGACTTGAGAGTTCTTATAGAAATGTATGCTTTCTTCTATTTTAATAATAAATAGCAGAGGAACTAAAAAAATATTTGTTGAAACATGCTAACAAAAAAACAAAATATAAATGAAAGATTGTAAATGCAGCTAAGCATCCTCAAGTTCTAATAATAGGAGATTTTAACTACCCTAAAATAAACTGGATGAATGAGATCAGCAGTTCAGCTAAGGGGAGCAGGTTCTTGAATACACCCAGGGATCATCATCTGGCCCAGGTGACACAAGAGCCTACCTGCTGGTTTTCATAATGTGGACTGGAGTCTGGCTTCTGGAATGTGTGTCTAGAGTAGGAAAAAGAGTTATGGTCGAGTCTGGGGAGAATATAATATAATGGATAAGGATGGTGGTTAATAGAGGCTGACATGAGAAGCTATGGAGTGAATGTAGTTGGGTTTACCTTGTAAGGCATCATGGCATTTTGGTAGTGTAGTGACTGGGCACCATTGGTAGCGTTGTAGGTAATGGTGATGGGTATGTGACTTTTGTTTTAGATATGGCTGAACGGGATGTCTTTTTTACTGGAAAGACAAGTGACTATCTGCTTGAAGATATTGCTATCTATAAGAAGTCTTGTTGGGTTTGGAGTTGTGATGTTACGTACGAGGCCTTTGAGAAATAGTTTGACTGGGGGAACTGACAGGAGCGACTCTTTGAGAAATTAAGATTGAGATAACCAGAGTACAATTCTACCTAAGTTCAGGCTCTATCATACATGTTACTTGAATTTAAAGCATGGCCTTCGGACATAGTTTGTTGGGCTTGATGCAGGAGAGGTTCTAGACTAGGGTGGTTTGATGGTTGGACGGTGTATCCAGAGGTACTGAGGCATATTCATAAGGACACATGGAGGGATAGAGAGGCAAGGGGAGACATAGAGGGAGAAGGGGAGACATGGGGAGAAGGGGAGACATGGGGAGAAGGGGAAACATGGGGGAGAGGGAAGACATGGGGGAAGAGAGACACATGGAAGGAGGAAGAGACAAGGGCAGACATAGACGGAGAGGAGGAGACATGGGGGAGAGGGAGGCATGGGGGAGAGGGGGAGACATGGTGGGAGGGGGAAACATTGGGGAGAGAGGCAAGAGGAAGGAGGGAAACACATGCAGGGAGAGAGAGGCAAGGGGGAGACATGGAGGGAGAAGGGGAGACATTGGGTAGGAGGCAAGGGGAAAGAGGGAGACACATGCAGGGAGAGAAAGGCAAGGGGGAGACATGGAGGGAGAAGGGGAGACATGTGGGGAGAGGGAGGTATGGTGGTAGAGGGGGAGACATGGAGGGAGGGGGAGACATGGGGAGAGGCAAAGGGGAGAGAGACAAGGGGAAAGAGGGAGACACATGAAGGTAGAAAGGCAAGGGGGAGACATGGGGGAAAGGGAGCGACATGAAGGAGAGAGGCAAGGGGAAAGAGGGAGACACGTGAAGGGAGAGATAGGCAAGAGGGGGACGTGGAGGGAGAGGGGGAGACATGGTGGGAGGGGGAGGCATGGGGGAGAGGGGAGACATGGAGGGAGTGGAAGATAGGGGTAAAGAGGGGGACTTAGGGCGAGGGAGAAGCAAGGGGTAGAGAAAGAGAGAGGGGGAAAGAGAGAGGGGAGGTGGAGGGAGAGAGAGGATGAGAGAGAAAGAAAGATGATAGATAGAGAGGGGGAGGTGAGTAGGAGTGAGGGATGAGAGGGGGAGAGAGAGAAAGAGAGGGGATAGAGAGAGAGAGGGATAGAAAGAGAGAGGGGGAGAGAGTGATGGGAGAGGAAAAGAGATGAGGGGGGACAGAGAGAAAGAGGGAGAGAAAAGGGGGGAGGGAGAGAGGAAGAGAAACATGGAGAGGGAGGTAGTGATGGAGAGAACGAGAGAGAGGGGGGATTGAGAGAAAGTGAGGGGGAGAGAGAGAGAGAGGGAAAGAAAGAGATGGGGAGAGAAGGGGAGGAAGAGAGAGGGGGAGAGGAGATGGAGAAATGGGAGAGAAAGTAGGAGAGAGAGAGAAAGAGAACCATAACTCAAGCAACCAGAGCTCTCAAGCAACCAGAAAACAAAAAAATATTACTATACTTTAAATAAAAATTACAATTTACAGGGCTCATCAAATAACAGGTACCACGTAGTGATGTCGCGAACATCAAATTTTTGGTTCGCGAACCGCGGACGCGAATTTCATCAAATGTTCGCGAACGGACATACATCAGCAAACCACCATAGACTTCAATGGGCAGGCAAATTTCAAAACCCACAGGGACTCTTTCTGGCCACAATAGTGATGGGAAAGTTGTTTCAAGGGGACTAACACTTGGACTGTGGCATGCCGGAGGGGGATTCATGGCAAAACTCAGACGGAAAATTACATAGTTGATGCAGAGTCTGGTTTTAAGCCATAAAGGGCATAAATCACCTAACATTCCTAAATTGTTTGGAATAACATGCTTTAAAACATCAGGTATGATGTTGTATAGATCAGGTAGTGTAAGGGTTACACCCGCTTCATAGTAACAGACCAATCTCTCAGTTTAATGCACCGCAAACAACCGCAAACGGTCCCTTTGCACAACCGCAAACTCCCCATTTGCACAAGGTTGGATACCAAGCTAGCCATGTCCCGTTCCTTGTCCTCACTGATGTCATTGAAGGTCTCTTCCTCCACCCAGCCACAAGGGGTCCCCGAAAGGTGACAACAAGCCCCCTGGGACGACTGCTGTGTTTGGTCTTCCACCTCCTCAAAGCCACCTTCCTCCTCTGACTCCTCTTCTTCATACTCCCAGAGTCTGGGGGCTTCCACTGCACAGCATGGAAGATTATACGCGTTGCCTCTCTCTGCGTTATTATAAGGTGTGTACTGTTAAGTAGTACTATTCCTATCGGTTTAATCCCTTTTACGTCCCCTATTAGGGGACGTGTATATGGCATGGATTTTTGGAACAGGGAGATGGAAAAAGATGCTTGGTCGGACCTCCTACTTCGAATTTGGAGCACTGCACGTGCAATGTAATGTGCCACCAGATAGGAGTGGTGTATTAAGTTATACTATTCATTCCTATCAGTTTAATACCTGTTACGTCACCTATCAGGGGACGTGTATATGGCATGGATTTTTGGAACAGGGAGATGGAAAAAGATGCTTGGTCGGTCCCCCCACTTCAAATTTGGGGCACTGCGCGTGCAATCTAAGGTGCCACCAGATAGGAGTGGTGTATTAAGTTGTACTATTCATTCCTATCAGTTTAATACCTGTTACGTCACCTATCAGGGGACGTGTATATGGCATGGATTTTTGGAACACGGAGATGGAAAAAGATGCTTGGTCGGTCCTTCCCACTTCAAATTTGGGGCACTGCGTGTGCAATCTAAGGTGCCACCAGATAGGAGTGGTGTATTAAGTTGTACTATTCATTCCTATCAGTTTAATACCTATCTTTCCTCCCAATAGCACATTCTATATGTCATCAACCGGCCTGTGTGTATTTTGAGAACCACACTTTAAGGCCCTTAACCTGGGACAAGGTGGCTTGGCTATCAGAATTGCCTCAGAGCCTTAAAAACTTGCCAAACCCCCTAATCAGACACTCAGTATCATACTGGAAATGGGCCAAGAAACACACGGGTTTATTCCCTGGATCCACTCAAATGACCCCAATTCTTGACCACCCTCAGTCCCCGAAACACATGAGCACAACATCACAACACTGGTGGAGGTCAAGGAAACTAGATAGACTGGGAGACTGGTTAGTAAAGGGCCAGATGCTCACCTATGAGGAACTGAGGGACAAGCATGAGCTACCGCTGTCAGAACATTACAATTACTGTAGGCTGAGGATTTTCACACACTCCCAGACCCAGAAACAGGGGACACCGGTCTTAAATTGGTTCTCCAAAATTCGTAAAGATAAACCTCTATCAAGGGGGATCATTGGGTCGCTTTACAAATATAAAACATTTGTTACTGGTTGAAGCAACACTGGGGGAAGGACCGGAGTGGGGGAGCCCTGGAGACCGTTCAGAAGCAACCGGCGGCAAAATCATCCCAGAAAAGGAGAGGTCGCTTACTGAAGCCTGCCCTAGGGTAACCCAAGGGTGATTGCCCAGGTTAGATATTGTAAATAATAATCTAATACTGCTGGAGGGATGATAGCTAATAGGACTTTGGTGTTTCCTGCAGATATACTCTTTACTATTGTCTGTTTTACCATGTTTTAGGTATCTCTTAAATTGCAATCACAGTAAAAAATAAGAAAAAATATTAACCTAAAAAGTAAAAATAAGAAGGAATAGCCAGCTAACTTTCACAAAATGTCTTTATTGTAAATATGTATTTTTGCACAACTGTTATGCAAGACTGTTCAAAAATGCTTTATTTTTCATTACATGCTGTACGCCTTCTAAAATAAAATAATTTAAATGCAAAAATTAGGTATTGTTGCAGCGACCAGAAAAATTGATGTTAGTTTGCCAGGCAGAAAATGCCCTAAAACATTGCGTCTTGAACCCTAGTTGGTGGCGGATAAGTCACGCAAGTCATCCGGCATTCAGGGATAAAATACAGCAGCGTGTGGACCATTATTAGCTTAAGGCAGCTCATCTATCAGGCCTTTTTTACTCTAATGTATCGCCCTCAGTCAGTCCCTTCGGGATCCATCCCTCATTCATCTTAATAAAGGTGAGGTAATCTAGACTTTTTTGACCTAGGCGACTTCTCTTCTCAGTGACAAAACCTCCTGCTGCACTGAAGGTCCTTTCTGACAGGACACTTGAAGCGGGGCAGGACAGAAGTTCTATGGCAAATTGGGATAGCTCAGGCCACAGGGCAAGCGTGCACACCCAGTAGTCAAGGGGTTCATCGCTCCTCATAGTGTCGATATCTGTAGTTATGGCGAGGTAGTCTGTTACCTGACGGTCAAGTTGTTCTCTGAGGGTGGACCTCGAAGGGCTGTGGCGATACATAGGACTTAAAAAGCTCTGCATGACCTCCATGAACAACACGTCTGTAAAGCGTCCTCTCCTTGCCGGCGTGGTTGTGGGAGGAGGAGGAATATGTTCACCTCTTCCGCTGTTAGATTGCCGTTGTGCTGTAACATCACCCTAAACGCTGTGTAAAGCATACTTTTTAATTTATTTTGGAAGTGCTGCATCCTTTCCGACTTGTGGTAATTGGGTAACATTTCAGGCACTTTCTGCTTATACCGGGGGTCTAGTAGCGTGGACACCCAGTACAGGTCGTTCTCCTTCATCCTTTTTATACGAGGGTCCCTCAACAGGCACGACAGCATGAAAGACCCCATTTGCACAAGGTTGGATGCCGAGCTAGTCATGTCCCGTTCCTCGTCCTCAGTGATCTCACTGAAGGTATGTTCTTCCCCCCAGCCACGTACAACACCACGGGTACGAGATAGGTGACAACGAGCACCCTGGGATGCCTTTTGTGATTGGTCTTCCTCCTCCTCCTCAAAGCCACATTCCTCCTCTGACTCCTCTTCCTCACAATCCTCTTCCAGAGTTGCCGCAGGTCCAGCAAGCGATGCTGATAAGGCTGTTTCTGGTGGTGGTGGTGACCACAACTCTTCCTCTTCCTCTTCACGATCGTCTACGACCGGATCCGGCACTCTTCGCAGGGCACGCTCCAGGAAGAAAACAAATGGTATGATGTCACTGATGGTGCCCTGGGTGCGACTGACCAGGTTTGTCACCTCCTCAAAAGGACGCATAAGCCTACAGGCATTGCGCATGAGCGTCCAGTAACGTGGCAAAAAAATCCCCAGCTCCGCAGAGGCTGTCCTAGCACCCCAGTCATACAAATACTCGTTAACTGCCTTTTCTTGTTGTCGAACATTAGAAGTGTTGAATTCCAACGTGTCGGGCTGTCTAAAATCAAGCGCCTTACTGGCATGTTGTTTCGCCGCTGGATATCTGAAAAGTGCGCCATGGCCGTGTAGGAACGCCTGTAATGGCCACACACCTTCCTGGCCTGCTTCAGGACGTCCTGTAAGCCTGGGTGCTTATGCATAAAGCGTTGTACAATCAGATTACACACATGTGCCATGCACGGCACGTGTCAACTTCCCCAAATTCAATGCCGCCAACAAAATTCTTCCGTTGTCACAAACCACTTTGCCGATCTCCAGTTGGTGCGGAGTCAGCCACTGATCCACCTGTGCGTTCAGGGCGGACAGGAGTGCTGGTCCGGTGTGAATCTCTGCTTTCAGGGAAGTCAACCCCAAGATGGCGTGACACTGCCGTATCCGGGATGTGGAATAGTACCTGTGGAGCTGGGGGGGGGTGCCGTTGACATAGCAGCAGCAGAAGAGGACTCAGCCGAGGAAGTTATGGAAGAGGATGGAGTAGGAGGAGTAGAGGAGGTGGCAGCAGGCCTGCCTGCAAGTCGTGGCTGTGTCACCAACTCCTCTGCAGAGCCACGTATTCCATGCTTGGCAGCCGTCACCAGGTTTACCCAATGCGCAGTGTAGGTGATATACCTGCCCTGACCATGCTTTGCAGACCAGGTATCCGTGTTCAGATGGACCCTTGCCCCAACACTGTGTGCCAGAGATGCCATTACTTCCTTTTGCACAATCGAGTACAGGTTGGGGATTTCCTTTTGTGCAAAGAAATTTCTTCCGGGTACCTTCCACTGCGGTGTCCCAATAGCTACACATTTTTTGAACTCCTCAGACTCCACCAGCTTGTATGGTAAAAGCTGGCGGGCTAAGAGTTCAGACAAGCCAGCTGTCAGTTGCCGGGCAAGGGGGTGACTTTGTGACATTGGCTTCTTACGCTCAAACATGTCCTTGACAGACACCTGACTGTGGGCTGCTCAGGGCGAGACACGGAGTGGCGGATGGTTAAGAGGGGGCAAGCAGGGCAGCAGTGGTTGACGTGGCTGAAGATGCTGGACCAGGAGGAGGATGGCGGCTTTGTGTGCTGCTTGTTCTCATGTGTTGATCCCATAGGCGTTTGTGATGTGACATCATGTGCCTTCGCAAAGAAGTTGTACCTAGGTGGGTTTTGGACTTCCCACGACTCTTTTGGACTTCCCACGAGTTTCTTTTCGCACAGGTTGCAAATGGCATCGCTGTTGTCACAGGCAGACACACGAAAAAATTGCCACACTGCTGAGCTCTGCAATGACGGCATTCTGGTGGTGGCAACAGCATGCGTTGACTGGTGTGCTGTCTGGCTGACCCCGGGTGCCGATGCATGCTGTCTGACTGTGCCACTAGCTACTTTCGACGACCTCCCACTGCTTCCAACTCGTCTCCTCCTCCTCTCTGTCTCCTCATCTGAACTTTCCTCCTGTTCTTCTTCTCTTATAGTGGGCCCCCACGTGACATCCATGGACGCATCGTCATCATCAACCGCTTCACTTGTATCTGACAACTCAACAAAGGAAGCAGCACCGGGTAAAACATCATCATCAGACCGTACGTCCATGTGTGTAATACTGCCTGACTGGGACATATCCCTGTTATCTACATCCTCTGGCACTAATGTTTGTGCATCACTCATTTCTTCCAACGGATGTGTAAATAACTCTGCTGACGGATCAAGTGAAGCGTCTGTGGTGCTAGTGTTGGTGGTGGCGGCAGGCGGGCGAGTGGTAACTGGAGAGGTGCCCGAAGCTAAGCTGGAGGAAGGTGCGTCTAGGTTCCGAGCGGAAGCTGTAGAAGATTGGGTGTCCTGTGTTAGCCAGTCAACCATGTCCTCAGAACTTTTCAAGTTCAGGGTACGTTGTCTCTGAAAACTGGGCATTATTATAGGGCCAAAGGGAATCACAGCACCACGACCAACACGGCCCCTGCAGGGTGGCCTGCCTCTGCTTGTCATTTTTTTTTCGATTAGTGGTACTATGCGTGCAAGCTACTGTGACACCAGATATGAGTGTCACTGTGCACTGGCAAAAGTTGGCAGAGTAGGCGCTGTAGGCCTCACACACACGCCTGTAGGCAGGCAACTGATATTCAATCGATTACAGTCAAAAAAGGGTTCTTTTATTTCACTGTACACTAGGTTGCACCAGATATGACTGCCACTGTGCACTGGCAAAAGTTGGCAGAGTAGGCGCTGTAGGCCTCACACATACGCCTGTAGGCAGGCAACTGATATTCAATCGATTACAGAAAAAAGGGTTGTTTTATGTCACTGTACACTACGGTTGCACCAGATATGAGTGTCACTGTGCACTGGCAAAAGTTGGCAGAGTAGATGCAATAGGCCTCACACACACGCCTGTAGGCAGGCAACTGATATTCAATCGATTACTGAAAAAAAAGGGTTGTTTTATGTCACTGTACACTACGGTTGCACCAGATATGAGTGTCACTGTGCACTGGCAAAAGTTGGCAGAGTAGATGCAATAGGCTTCACACACACGCCTGTAGGCAGGCAACTGATATTCAATCAATTACAGTCAAAAAAGGGTTCTTTTATTTCACTGTACACTAGGTTGCACCAGATATGAGTGTCACTGTGCACTGGCAAAAGTTGGCAGAGTAGGCGATGCAGGCCTCACACACACGCCTGTAGGCAGGCAACTGATATTCAATTACTGAAAAAAAAGGGTTGTTTTATGTCACTGTACACTACAGTTGCACAAGATATGAGTGTCACTGTGCACTGGCAAAAGTTGGCAGAGTAGATGCAATAGGCTTCACACACACACACGTAAGCAGGCAACTGATATTCAGTCGATTACAGTCAAAAAAGAGTTGTTTTATGTCACTGTACACTAGGTTGCACCAGATATGAGTGTCACTGTGCACTGGCAAAAGTTGGCAGAGTAGATGCAATAGGCTTCACACACACGCCTGTAGGCAGGCAACTGATATTCAATCGATTACAGTCAAAAAAGGTTTTTTTTTTGTCACTGTGCACTAGGTTGCACCAGATATGAGTGTCACTGTGCACTGGCAAAAGTTGGCAGAGTAGATGCAATAGGCTTCACACACACGCCTGTAGACAGGCAACTGATATTCAATCGATTACAGTCAAAAAAGGGTTGTTTTATGTCACTGTACACTACGGTTGCACCAGATATGAGTGTCACTGTGCACTGGCAAAAGTTGGCAGAGTAGATGCAATAGGCCTCACACACACGCCTGTAGGCAGGCAACTGATATTCAATCGATTACAGTCAAAAAAGGGTTGTTTTATGTCACTGTACACTACGGTTGCACCAGATATGAGTGTCACTGTGCACTGGAAAAAGTTGGCAGAGTAGATGCAATATGCCTCACACACACGCCTGTAGGCAGGCAACTGATATTCAATCAATTACAGTCAAAAAAAGGGTTGTTTTATGTCACTGTACACTATGGTTGCACCAGATATGAGTGTCACTGTGCACTGGCAAAAGTTGGCATAGTAGATGCAATAGGCCTCACACACACGCCTGTAGGCAGGCAACTGATATTCAATCGATTACAGTCAAAAAAGGGTTGTTTTATGTCACTGTACACTACGGTTGCACAACATATGAGTGTCACTGTGCACTGGCAAAAGTTGGCAGAGTAGATGCAATAGGCCTCACACACACACTAGCAGGCAGGCATATGCAATTAGATTACACAGAAAAAAATAATAAAATAAAATAAATGATGTTCCAGCCCTAAAATGGGCGTTTTGGGTTGCTGTCCTTGCAGCAGATATCAAATGAGTCCTTCAGTTGTGTAGTGAAAGCTAAATACACACCCTGGCTATCTATTTCCCTATTAAATCAGCAGCAGGTAGAATTTATGTCCTCTCTCAACGAATGTAGCTTCAGAATGATTCTAAAATGGAGGCTGTCCTTCAGATGGAAGGCCCTGGAAGGGAGTGTATGCTGCTGATTGGCTGGAATGTGTCTGCTGACTGTAAGGTGCAGGGTCAAAGTTTCCTCGATGATAAAGAATAGAGGCGAGCCGAAAAGCGCTGTGAGGAATTGACTCTGCTGGGTTTTGAACCCTGGTCCCCAGGCTGCTATACCTCTTCCCTACCACTGCGCCAGCCTGCCTCTTGCAGATTTGCCTGAGATCGGATACCTTGACTCTAAAAGCAATGCAATCAGTGACAACTCTCTTTAGCTGTGTCTGGTCAGCTGTCTGGTTCTTGGCCTATATAAGGCACTTCCTGTCTCTGTATCCTTGCCAGATTATTGTGTGGTTTCTGATCACTTCAATAAAGCTTGTTCCTGTTTCACCTACAAATTGCTGAACTGGATTATTGCTGACCTTGGCTGTTGGTCTCCACAACCTTGTGATTCCATATCATTACAAGCGCATGTGTTCGCCGTTCGATGCGAAAATCGCCGCTAATAGTTCTCCGGCGAACTGTTCGGGACATCACTAGTACCACGTTGTTATGCCACAAATTGCTTAGATTCCATCCACTGTACATCTCTGCAATTCAATTTTACCTGGAATCAGAAAGCCATGAGTGACTGAGCCAGTGCAGTGTTGGCGTTATATTCCCCAGTTTCAGCACCATGTCCTCCAGCTGAACATACCTGTGTATAAGTGTATAAGTGAGGAGTGAAAGCTGTTGCTGCTAGAACAGCCCTCACTGACAAATATACTTGGCAGAGCATCCTATGTGCAACTAATCTATGCCTCTTTAAATAGTAACTTTCAAGCAACCAGACAATACATGTATACGTCATCTACCAATCCCCACGTGTTCCGGATAACTGAGAGTCTACTGTATATATATATATATATATATATATATATATATATATATATGTATATATATGTATATTGTACTGGAGGGCCACCATGGGTCACAAGAGAGCTCTGTAAGACTTCTCCCCTAAGAATGAAAAGAGTTAACTCCAGGCAGTTATCAGAGGCTAATGGAAGCCCAGCTGTGAACTGCCTTTAAGAGCAGCAGAGAGATGGGGTGGAATCTCTCTCACTTAGGCTTGGGTCTAAGAGCTGTGAGTTTTGAGCTGTGTGTAGCTGCAGAGGATTTGTGCCACAAAGAGCATTCACAGAGGAGACTGCTTGCTGCAGAGGATTTGTGCCACAAATAGCATTCACAGAGAAGGCTGCTGCATTTCAGAGATTGCTCACAGAGAAGACTGCTGTGCTATAGAAGATAATCCACTGTGTAAGGATTTATCTGAAGACCCCATTCCTAAGAAGCCGGATGCAATAAGGGATAAAAAGGTTGGTGACAAATGCATGTTGTTTTCACCATATGAAGATAAGGAGTACAAATGCCCCAGAGAGAAGAGTGCTTTGAGAGAGCGTAATAGTCCCTCATCACAAGAGGGTGACAAGGGTCCCTGGGGTAAAGCATAAGGGAGAGAAGGGTGGGCCCTATGCTTCACCCACTATTGACAGAGACAGAAGAGGAAAAAGTCCTTAAAGAGATACCAGAATCAAGCAGACAGCTTACACTGTGAACTGTGTTATTATACCTGCAGGCCGAGAAGCGGTCTCAGGGATAGTCAGGGCATTCCTGGTTATAGTAGATTATGTAGATTTTTATTTTATTGCTGAGGAGAAGCACTATTTTCTTTCTGTTTGTGCTAAAAAATAAACAGACGTAAAATTAAGCCTCTGACAAGCCTACTGTGTTTTCCTCCCTAAAAACGTGAAAGAGCAGGACTCTGTTACAATATATATATATATATATATATATATATATATATATATATATATGTATATATATAGACATTTGCACTGTTGAGGGGGCAGCCCCAGGTGGCAAAAGCTCTTGCTACGCCACTGCATCCAACACAGGGATTCTGTGAAGGCATCAAACAATTTGTGACTGCTTTTTTGCTTTTTGACCCAAACGGCATAATTTTGGTGAAATAATAAGATTGTCTCCACTTGATCATGTGAAGATGCCAGAGACTAGATGTCACAACCTGCTCTTCATTCGGCCTGAAAAGGTTGCCAGACCCACAGGTTCAGGATCCCCTCACACAGACAGCTGATCAGGATTCAAAGTGGCAGAAAGGCAAAGTGGCAGATTTTCAGGGCAAGTTGCAGAAATTAAATACATCATGTACATGTGTGCCAAAAAGAGCATCATGTTTTTTTTTTAATAATACAATAACCCATTTGCATAAGTAAACACAACAAAATATATTTTGACACTTTGAATCTCCCCACATGAGTTTAAATCCCCCAGGAACCTAGTTCAGCCCTGGGACTGGGAGCAAACTGGGTATTGCAGTAGGCTCATGGAAGTGGCTACTGGTTGCCCTTTAAATACTACCACAAAAATATTTTTATTGCAATATACATACCCTGAAACACATAAACACATGGTACACAAATGGCAACTGTCTTAAAATTGAAAAATTGGCACAATTGGTTCTTGGGGGTATACATTCATAAGATTTACTTGTTAGCCCTATAGCTCTAGCAAAGTGATATAAGCTATCATAAAAATGGACCCCTTTCCTTCAGTTTAGTTCTGAACTTTTACCATGTGAATCACAACAAAATGTTGCAGGTTCTTAAAAAGATGGGGATACCAGACCATCTCATCTGCCTCCTGAGGAACCTGTATGGGGAACAAGAAGCCACAGAACATGGAACAGAATGGCTCAATACAGCGAAAGGAGTGAGACAAGGTTGTATATTGTCACCTTATTTATTCAATGTATATGCAGAATATATCATGCATAAGGTTCGAGAGCTGGATATTGTTGGGAGAAATCTCACAACCTCAGATATGCAGATACTACTTATATGGCTAAAAACCAGGAGGAACTAAAGGTCCTACTGATAAGGGTGAAAGAAGAGAGTGCAAATACTGGTCTGCTGCTCAACGTTAAAAAGATGAAGATCATGGCAAACAAAAATCTCAGTTCCTGGTAAATGGGTGGGGAAGAAGAGAAAGGCAGTGACAAATTTAATTTTTTTATTTTGTCCTTTCAGATCGTGACTGCAGCCATAAAATGCAAAGATGTTTGCTTCTGGGGAGGAAAGCTATGGCAAGTCTGGAAAAGCTATTAAAAAAGTAAAGATTTTTCACTATCAACAAAGGGGTAAAACTATGGTTTTCCAGTAGTAGCATAAGGATGTGAGAGGTGGACCATAAAGAAGGCTGAGCGACATAGACTTAATGCTTTTCACTTGGGTTGTTGGAGAAAACTGCCAGAGTGCCTTGGACTGCAAAAAGATCCAATCCATAAATACTGCGGGAAATCAAGACAAAATGTTTACTGGAAGGTATGATCGCGAGGTTTAAGCTCAAATATTTTGACCATAACAGAAAAAGAAATTGAAGCAATCAACATGAGCTGGATGCATCTCAGAGGGCCAGTACCTGACAGGTGGGTCTGCCTTGCCGTGGTTCCTAGGGTCACAGAGAGTCAGACATGACTTAATGGCAAAACAACAACAATATTTGGTCTAGGCTTTGAATCTACTTAATTATCTGTACAGATACTCCTCATTTTACCTGTATTTGATTTATACATGGGTTTTTATCTTTGGATTAACACTCTTACTGAATTTATAACAAACATCTAATTTACTCTCTACTTTTGGGAATAGGTTGGTCAAGCATGTGCTCCTGCATGTTCGGTAACGTAGTTGCATGCAACGTTAACAGACCTACAGTGCCAAAAACTGTATCTGAAACATGTACGTCTGCATCATCTTGGGAGCTTAAAGCTAAAAAGATAATGCTAGTTAATAAGCAATTAGGTCAACCTTCTTCAGAAAACAGATAGTGTATCAGTTTTTGGCATCATGCTTGGTTTAAAAGAGAACACTATTTGTACGATTTAAGGCATTGCTTAGAAGATAAAAAAAAAGCTCAATTAGGCACTTCTGCAAATGCAGTAAAAGTGCTTACAGTCTATGAAAAACTACAAAAAGGATGACAAAGGCTCAGTGAGGTCACACAGTGCTAGTTCTAGTTCGATTGCTAACTTTAGATGAAGTCATGATTATACAAACATAGATATGAACGGGGTGGCTGTATTTACCGATGCCATGACTGCTGAGCATTTCATCAACCCATTATTGAAAAGGCAGGCTATTCTACAATGCAGGTTGTCAGTCTGGAAAAAATGGATTATTTTTAGAAGAGAGCGTCAGCACAAATATATATATATTGTGTGAGGAAAAATGGCACCTGGCTGCAAGCCTCTAAGGATAATTATACTTTATTCAAGAGTACTGCCTAAGGTGACAGCAAAATAAAACCAGTGTTTGTGAAGTGCCTACACTCATTGTATAATACCCGTATATACTCGAGTATAAGCCGACCAGAGTATAAGCCGAGGCACCCATTTTACCACAAAATACTGGGTAAAATGAGTGACTTGAGTATAAGCCGAGGGTGGGAAATGTGCTGCCCCCTGTGTCCCTCTTGTGCCCTCTGTGTCTCCGTGTCTCTTCTCCCCTCACCCTTCCCTGTGTCTCTTCTCCCCTCTCCCTTCCCTGTGTCTCTTCCAACCTCTCCCTTCCCTGTGTCTCTTCCCCCCTCCCTTATCACACTCCTCAACCTCCCTCCTCATCCTCAACCTCCCTCCTCATCCTCAACCTCCCTATCCTCAACCTCCCTCCTCATCCTCAACCCCCTCCTCATCCTCAACCCCCTCCTCAACCTCAACCCCATCCTCATCCTCAACCCCCTCCTCAACCTCCCTCCTCAACCCCCCATCCTCAATCCTCCTCCTCAACCCCCCCCATCCTCATCCTCTCTCCTCAATCCCCCATCCTCAATCCCCCTCCTCAGCCTCAACTCTCCTCAACCTCAACCACCCTCCTCAACCCCCACATCCTCATCCTCTCTCCTCAACCCCCATCCTCAACCCCCCTCCTCAACCCCTCCTCCTCATCCTCAACCTCCTCATCCTCAACCCCCTCCTCAACCTCCCTCCTCAACCCCCCATCCTCAATCCTCCTCCTCAACCCCCCATCCTCATCCTCTCTCCTCAACCCCCCATCCCCCTCCTCAGCCTCAACCCTCCTAAACCTCAACCCCCCTCAACCCCAACCCCCCATCCTCAATCCCCCTCCTCAGCCTCAACCCTCCTCAACCTCAACCACCCTCCTCAACCCCCACATCCTCATCCTCTCTCCTCAACCCCCATCCTCAACCCCCCTCCTCAACCCCTCCTCCTCATCCTCAACCTCCTCATCCTCAACCCCCTCCTCAACCTCCCTCCTCAACCCCCCATCCTCAATCCTCCTCCTCAACCCGCCATCCTCATCCTCTCTCCTCAACCCCCCATCCCCCTCCTCAGCCTCAACCCTCCTCAACCTCAACCCCCCTCAACCCCAACCCCCCATCCTCATCCTCTCTCCTCAACCCCCCTTCTCAACCCCTCCTCCTCATCCTCAACCCCCTCCTCATCCTCAACCCCCCCTTCCTCAATCCCCCTCCTCAACCCCCATCCTCATCCTCAACCCCCTCCTCAGCCTCAACCCCCTCCTTAACCCCTCATCCTCATCCTCTCTCCTCAACCCCCCATCCTCAATCCCCCTCCTCAACCCCCCAAATCCTCATCCTCTCTCCTCAACCCCCATCCTCAACTCCCCTCCTCATCCTCAACCCCCTCCTCATCCTCAACCCCCTCCTCATCCTCAACCCCTCCTCAACCTCCCTCCTCATCCTCAACCCCCTCCTCAACCTCCCTCCTCAACCCCCCATCCTCAATCCTCCTCCTCAACCCCCCATCCTCATCCTCTCTCCTCAACCCCACATCCTCAACCCCCCATCCTCAACCTCCCTCCTCAACCTCAACCCCCCTCCTCAACCTAAACCCCCCTCAACCCCCCTCCTCCACCTAAACCCCCCTAAATACCTCCCCCTCTCCCCTCACTTACCTGCTTGTGCTCCGGCCTCCGCTCCTTGACCCGGCGCGCATGTGACGTCACATGTGCGCCGCGTCATTAGCATATACAGGGTGCCGGCACCCGGTATATGCTAATGACGCGAGCGTGCATGTGACGTCACTTGCGTGCCGGCGCCGGGTCAAGGAGCGGAGGCCGGAGCACAAGCAGGTAAGTGGGGGGAGAGGGGGGAGGTATACAGGGGGGTTTCGGTGGAGGAGGGGGGTTGAGGGGGGTTTATGCTGAGGAGGGGGGTTTAGGTTGAGGAGGGGGGAGGTAAAGAGACACGGGGGTGTAGAGAGAAACACGGGGCGGTTAGAGACACACGGGGGGTTAGAGAGACACAGGGGGGGTTAGAGAGACACGGGGGGGGAGAGTGACTCGAGTATAAGCCGAGGGGGCCCTTTTTTTACTTAATATATACATATATAGTATATACGGTACTCACAAAGAGATAATGCAAAAACAAGTTAAAGGGATATAAACGGTTTCTGGATTTTACTAGGTACGCAATGTAATGTAATACACCCATAGATTTATGTACTTGCATGTGCTTTGTTTATTAAGAAGTGCTTAAAACCTTTTCATAATCATGCAAAGCTTGATGTGCAGTGTAGTGTCCTAGCCTTTCAGGGACCACATTGTGGCATGGTTTCTGGGATGCTGTCCTTGATAGGTTAGAATACTACATTCCACATCAAGCTCTACAGAGTCTGTGTCTGCATATGCAAAAGTGGGTAGACCCATGGATTTTACTAAGTACCATGGGCGGAGCTACAGCCGGTGCAATGCACCGGGGGCCTTGTCCTTCTGGGGGGCCCAGTGCAGTCTATTTTATTTTAAACATTAGACGTATTTTTTTTTAAATGCAGTTTAGGGCCCCCCAACACAACCCTTCCTATACCAGGCACCTCAGCTCCTTCCTTCCTCCTGGCTTCCTGCCTGTTGCTTCAGTAGCAAAAGGAGCCCTGTGGGGGAGGAGCCAGGCACCGGAGAGAGGCTCAGCTGCAGGGAACCGAGGGAGGGAGGAACATGGAGGTTGGAGGTAAGTGAGAAAAGAGGGATGAGGAGACAGAGAAATGAAGGAGGAAAGGGGCTAGAGTAAGAGGAAAATAGATAAAGGTAAGAGAGATGAAGGAGAGAAGAGCTGACAGGGAAAGAGAGGGGGAAAGAGAGAGGGAGGAGAGGAGAGCTGACAGGGAGAGAGGTGGGAAAGAGTGATGGAGGAGAGCTGAAAGGGAGATCGGGGGAAAGAGTGATGGAGGAGAGCTGAGGGGGAGAGCTCACAGGGAGAGAGGTGGGAAAGAGTGATGGAGGAGAGGAGAGCTGACAGGGAGAGAGGGGGGAAGAGAGATGGAGGAGAGGAGTGCTGACGGAAAGAGAGGGGTAGAGAGATGGAGGAGAGGAGAGCTGACAGGGAGAGAGAAAGGGGGAGAGCTGACAGGGAGAAAGGCGGGAAAGAGTGATGGAGGAGAGCTGAAAGAGAGATAGGGGGAAAGAGTGATGGAGGAGAGCTGAGGGGGAGAGCTCACAGGGAGAGAGGGGGGAAAGAGTGATGGAGGAGAGCTGAGAGGAGAAAGGGGGAAAGAGTGATGGAGAAGAGCTGAGGGGAAGAGGGTGGAAGAGTGATGGAGGAGAGCTGACAGGGAGAGAGATGGGGAAGAGTAATGGAGGAGAGGGTGTAAAGAGTGATGGAGGAGAGCTGACAGGGAGAGAGGGTGTAAAGAGTGATGGAGGAGAGCTGAGGAGGAGATCTGACAGGGAGAGAGCGGGGAAGAGTGATGGAGGAGAGCTGAGGGGGCTGACAGGGAGAGAGGAGGGAAGAGTGATGGAGGAGAGTTGCGGGGAAGAGAGGGGGGAATAATGATGGAGGAGAGCTGACAGGGAGAGAGCGGGGGAAGAGTGATGGAGGAGAGGGGGAAAGAGTGATGCAGGCGAGCTGACAGAGAGAGAGATGTGGAGAGCTGACAGGGAGAGAGAGGGGGAAAGAGTGATGGAGGAGAGCTGACAGGGAGAGAGAGGTGGAGAGCTGACAGGGAGAGAGGGGGGAAAGAGTGATAGAGAAGGGTGGAAGAGTGATAGCGGAGAGCTGACGGAGAGAGGAGGAAGAGTAATGGAGGAGAGGTGGGAAAGAGTGATGGAGGAGAGCTAAGGGGGAGAGCTGACAGAGAGAGGGTGGAAAGAGTGATGGAGGGAGAGCTGAGGGGAGAGCTGACAGGGAGAGAGGGGGAAAGAGTGATGGAGGAGAGCTAAGGGGGAGAGCTGACAGATAGAGGGTGGAAAGAGTGATGGAGGGAGAGCTGAGGGGGAGAGCTGACAGGGAGAGAGGGGGAAATAGTGATGGAGGAGAGCTGAGGGGGGAGCTGACAGGGAGAGAGGAGGAAAGAGTAATGGAGGAGAGCTGAGGGGAAGAGAGGGGGAAAGAATGATGGAGGAGAGCTGACAGGGAGAGAGCGGGGGGAAGAGTGACGGAGGAGAGGGGGAAAGAGTGATGCAGGAGAGCTGACAGGGATAGAGATGGGGAGATCTGACAGAGAGAGGGGGGAAAGAGTGATGGAGATGAGCTGACAGGGAGAGGGGGGAGAGTTGACAGGGAGAGAGGAGTAAAGAGTGATGGAGGAGAGCTGAGGGGAAGAGAGGGGGAAAGAATGATGGAGGAGAGCTGACAGGGAGAGAGCGGGGGGAAGAGTGATGGAGGAGAGGGGGAAAGAGTGATGCAGGAGAGCTGACAGGGATAGAGATGGGGAGATCTGACAGAGAGAGGGGGGAAAGCGTGATGGAGATGAGCTCACAGGGAGAGGGGGAGAGTTGACAGTGAGAGAGGGAGGGAAAGAGTGATGGAGGAGAGCTGAGGGGGAGAGCTGACAGGGAGAGAGGGAGAAATGGTGATGGAGGAGAGCTGAGGGTGAGAGCTGACAGGGAGAGAGGGGGAAATAGTGATGTTGGAGAGCTGACAGGGAGAGAGAGGGGAAGAGCTGACAGGGAGAGAGGGGGAAAGAGTGATGGAGGAGAGCTGACAGGGAGATAGTTGGAAAGAGTGATGGAGGGGAGCTGAGGGAGAGAGCTGACAGGGAGAGAGGTGGGAAAGAGTGATGGAGGAGAGCTGAGGAGGAGAGCTGACAGGAAGAGAGGGGGAAAAAGTAATGGAGGAGAGCTGACAGGGAGAGAGGGGAGAATAGTGATGGAGGAGAGCTGAGCGGGAGAGAGGGGGAATTAGTGATGGAGGAGAGCTGACAGGGAGAGAGCGGGGGGAAGAGTGATGGAGGAGAAGGGAAAAGAGTGATGGAGGAGAGCTGACAGAGAGAGAGATGGGGAGAGCTAACAGGGAGAGAGAGGGGGAAAGAGTGATGGAGATGAGCTGACAGGGAGAGAGGGGGAGAGCTGACAGAGAGACAGGGAGGGAAGAAGTGATGGAGGAGAGCTGAGGGGGAGAGCTGACAGGGAGAGAGGAAGAAACAGTGATGGAGGAGAGCTGAGGGTGAGAGCTGACAGGGAGAGAGGGGGAAAGAGTGATGGAGGAGAGCTGACCAGGGAGAGAGAAGGGGAGAGCTGACAGGGAGAGAGGGGGGGAAAGAGTGATGAATTAGAGCTGACAGGGAGATAGTTAGAAAGAGTGATGGAGGGGAGCTGAGGGGGAGAACTGACAGGGAGAGAGGGGGAAAGAGTGCACATGGTATGTGGGCCTGTTAAATATAGTCATTTTATACTGGAATTCTAACTATATATCTTGACCAGTTAACCTACACCTGACTGCTAACTTACACCTGACTGTAGGGGCTTCCTAATCAGTAATTGGCGGCTTGGAAAACACAGGACCCAATCAGAAATCTGGGGACCCGTACTGGAAGTAACACACACAAGATCATTCTCAGTACTAATTCTGTTTATTGCCATGTCACAGCATAGTTTACTTGCAAAAGAAGGCGGCTATTAGAGGCGATTTACAGTTCATGTTAGTCAGTTGCAAGGACAGATAATCAGGTGTTTTTCTGTTTCTTAGAACAACTAGAAAAGCAGAATATGTTAACCCCTTCACTGACAAGGAGAGAGGGCGAGAACTGACAGGGAGAGAGAGGTGGAAAGAGTGATGGAGGAGAGCTGACAGGGAGAGAGGGGGAAATAGTGATGGAGAAGAGCTGACAGTGAGAGAGGGGGGAAAGAGTGATGGAGGTGAGCTGACAAGGAGAGAGAGGGGAGAGCTGACAGGGAGAGAGGGGGAAAGAGTGATGGAGGAGAGCTGACAGGGAGAGAGGGGGGAAAGAATGATGGAGGAGAGCTGACAGGGAGATAGGGGGAAAGAGTGATGGAGGAGAGCTGAGGGGGAGAGCTGACAGGGAGAGAGGGGGGAAAGAGTGATGGAGGAGAGCTGAGGGGAGAGAGGGGGAAAATGGTAATGGAGGAGAGCTGATAGGGAGAGAATGGGGAAAGAGTGATGGAGGAGGGCTGACAGGGAGAGATGGGGGAGCTGAGAGGGAGAAAGCTGACAGGGAGAGCGGGGGGAAGAGTGATGCAGACGAGCTGACAGGAAGAGAGGGGGAAGAGGAGACCTGACAGGGAGAGAGAGAGAGAGAGAGAGAGAGAGAAAGGAGAGTGCACATGGTATGGGGGCCTGTTAAATATAGTCTTTTTATATTGTAATTCTAACTATATATCCTGACCAGTTAACTTACACCTGACTGCTATAAGAACTAAAAAATAAAGGTTTATTAAGATACATCAACATACATAGGCTCTACCTATATAATACTAGTGTGTGTATGCAGTGTAGAGTTTTCCTCCTGATTCCTTTGTTGCTTTTCTAAGATAATTCTACTACCCAGCAAGCCCATTTGGCCCAGTTATACACATCATAGCCACACCTTGAAGATTGTCTCAGCCATTCAAATCGTTCATTCCAGATGTGATTCTTCATTTCACCTTTGGTAGATTCTTTTGAGTTGATTCCCATGATTTGTGTTCATGATGGAAATTCATCCCTGAGGCTTTTAGTACTGACCATTTGTTTCAAAAGCAGGGTGTCATCCGGGAAAGTTATCTTTCCTTTGTTCCTTATGACAGATAACAAAACAGATAACTGAATATCCACAAGCAAGACATTCAAGTATATTAACCTCTTCATTACAGCTCCAAAATTGGTTAATTAATCATATGTTTATAACATTCCCCTCTTTGTGTCTGAATGAAACACATGCATCAATTGAAAAGAGATAGAACGTTAACTGTGGTGGAAAATCCTCTTCGCAAGGTGGGTCAAATCCTCTTCAGATTTGTGGCTACCAGTGTGGCATATGGATTACAAGCTAGGCCCTGAAATGAAGTGTGGATAGTACAGGAGTATATATCTAACTTCTAAATAGTATATTTATAGCCTTGGATGTCATATGCTTCAGATCACCAGTAGACCATTTGTACAAAAAACATGGTAAATAAAAAAAACTATGGAATTAAACATAACATAAAACACAAATAGAGTTTATACTAAAATGTTTAAAAAATCATCAGGAAGTTAAAACTGCAGAAGCTACTTTCACACTTTCTGTAAGATTAATAAATTGACGTTTCCAATTTGAAGGATCTTTTTACATATCTTTTGTTTGTCTAAAAAAACATGGTCCTAATAATGCTTTCAATTTTACATATGTACCAAGGGTCATTTCTAGGCAAATATACATAATATGGATTGTGAATTTGATCATTTGATTTTAAGCTCAAAGACAGGCCCCTCCATACTTTTGTAAATATTGTTTTGTGCTGTACTTAAGCTCTGTATAGCGCTATGGAATATGTTGGCACATTACAAATAATGGATAATATTAGTAATATTGGCCGTGAATGGCCTGGTCAATGATATTATTTAGATACCAACATTACAACCTTTATCATAAAATCACCGTAGTGCCCAGGTCACCAACAGACATGTAACTATAAGCAGCAAAGTACAAACTGAATAAAATAGCTACCATTTTTAGGAATGAGAGTTTGGTGCATTCCTAGAGAGCCATTATAACTTAAAAAATATACATTTCATAATTTGTGTTCAACATCCATTTAAGATAACCGTAGTAAGCATATCATTTATGTCTACAGTGCATTGCACAAATGCACCATAGAGAAACACATACCCTTTTATATGGATAATGCCAATTTTTGGTGATGACCTAACATGTTATAATGTAATTTAGTCTCAGAATTCAGCTCACCTTAGATATGTACAACATTATAAAATACACTTTAACTACTGTTAAGATTTTGATTAATTCCAGACAGGACAGATTATATGAAACTAAATCAATATTATTAATTAATCTAAACCAATATTATTAGTAAAACTAAACAATAGTCAATATCCCCCCTTTTATGGAGGCAAGAAGACTTTCAGCTAAGAAATATTTGAGTCCATTGATCTACCAATAATATAAAAAAACGTATCTTGATACAATTTATTAATAGGGTAACATGATAAAACTTATTTGACTCTCATAAGATGCTATGCACATATATATATATATATATATATATATATATATATCCTACTCTAAGTTATTTTGATTGGATATCTAGAATTGGACATATATATATATATATATTTAAAAATAAACTCTTGTTAGCGATTTTACTAAAATCAACCATTACTGAATGATATACATGTACCATATTTAATCTAGCTATAAATCGTGTTATATATTTAAAAATGTTCAATTGTAACTTGACTTTTCACTATCGGTAAATGTTTGATTTTACATCTTTATTATCTCTGTGTTAACGTCAGTACTTATAAACAAAAGAAGGATTAAGGATTCTTAATCTGCATATTTACTGTGAGTGACTACATCTGAATAGAAACAAAGAGTAAAAAACCCTGCTTTGAAGGTAACTTTTTAGCCAAAAGCAAACACCTCCTACTGACCATAGCTATTGTTACATGGCATTATATCAACATACTGGGGACATCTTTCTCCCAAATGTTCTTTTGTTGACAAAAACAATGTTTGCTAAAATATAAAAAAAAAAAGTGTATAAAAAAAAAAAAAAACTTGAAGGGGTTAACATATTCTGCTGATGAAGGGGTTAACATATTTTGCTGACATATTCACGAGATATAGCCTAACCATAATTTCACATTCCTATCCTTGGGATGTCTTACAACCTCACTAAAACACAAAACATTTCTAGTTGTTCTAAGAAACAGAAAAACACCTGATTATCGCCTGATTATCGCCTCTAATATCCGCCTTCTTTTGCAAGTATATAACCTATGCTATGATGTGGCAATAAAGGGATTTAGTACTGAGAATGATTTTGTGTGTGTTACTTCCAGTACGGGTCCCCAGAATTCTGACTTCGGCCTGTGTTTCCAAGCCGCCAACTACTGATTAGGAAGTCCCAACAAACTGGTGTCAGACAAGTGGGATACAGATATCGAAGTACGACGGAGTAGGTGAGTAGAGTGAATTGTGTCTATTTGCACCTTCTTTTGCTCCCACTCTCATCGTCCTTTGTAAGCTGTATACAAGTAAATAAGTAGGGAGAAATAAGAATTAAGTATTGGGTAGACTGTAGGTACTACATGAGGTAGGGAGACTCTCCAAGTAAGATAGTGTAAAGCTTTGGAAGGCTAAAATTAGGTCTCTGGACGGCCATATATATATCAAGGAATAGAAAGGATAAAATTGATATATATATATATATACTTGACAGCTTGGTTGACAGTGCCCCAAATCCGCTTTTGCTTGCTCATGAATTTTGCTGTATTGCTGTGCTGTTTAAGATAAGAAATGTCTGTTATTCTGTGTAAAAATCAGGAAGTAAGGTCTCTGGAGACTGTGTCTAGGGGCAACATGTTAACTTGAGAATATCTGTCAGAATTGTCGGAGCTATTTCAGATCAGTACAGCCGATCCTGTTTCGTGATAGCAAATAAGGTTACGTTGTCTATTGAAACAACCACCTAAAGTTTTTTTAGAAGGATAGTTGGAAATGGGTACTTCCCAGTCTAAACAATACCCACCTCCCAAGCCGGGAGAATCATGCAAAGCTGTCATATGTAATAGGAAAACAGAAATATAAAGGAACTTTTTCTTTACATACATTTATATAATATTCTGATTGCTTTTGTTTATAAAGTAGATGGATTGTCTTGTGTTTTGCTGCAAATACATTTGTGAATGTTTGCTGTACTTTCTTTTCTTTGCAATACACCGGGTAGCAAACAGTTGCAACTGTCATTTTGCATCAGAAACTTAAAATCCCACTGCCAGTCATACATACAAAGATGTATACAGTGTCTACAGAATAACTTACAGTATCTAACAAAGCATTACATGATCATTTGCCTCCACCTCCACTCCATTCATCCATTTAAAAATTGATTTTACTCATATCCCAAAGACAGGATCAAAGCAATTGTACCTGTTGGTGATAGTAGACCAGTTCTCACGGTGGCCTGAGGCCTTTGTAACACAAAGAGAGGATGCTAAGACGGTAGCTAAAATATTAACTACCGAGATAATACTGAGATATGGATGCCCATTGCAAATTAACTCTGATAATGGACCAGCCTTAATTAGTGCGGTAATTAAGGAACTGGTACAATGGGTACAGATAACCTGGAAAATCCATATCCCTTACCATACTCAGAGTTCATGCATAGTGGAAAGAATGAACCGCACTATTAAGGAGAAACTTACAAAGGTCACTGCAGGTACATGGGTGAACTGACAGAAATATTTATCTGCCATTCTAGCAGAAATTAGGATGACTCCTAATAAGTCTACTGAATTGTCCCCTTTTTTTTAGATTCTAATTGGAAGACCCTTTCCAACTCCTTGGGTAAAAGGCTTACTTGTAATTATGTCTGGTGATCTTGATCTTATAAGAGAACAATATGTGCAACAATTGATTGATAATTTGAATGGCATCTATGGTGATGTGTCTTCTCGCTTTCCTTTACCCTCACAGGAACCAACACATCCGTTCCAGCCAGGTGACCTCGTCTGTGTCCGACAACTGAACAGAGCAAAGAAGGGAGGCTCCCCATTCGGACCACCGACTACCGTTGTAGCAGTAACCAGGACTGACGTCCTCACTGACTCACAGGACATCTGGATCCACGCATCAGGTCTGAAGCTGTGTCCAAAGAGGGGTGAAGCAGGTGACAAAGTCCCTGTGAAAGCGATTGAAGACAGCGATAATAAAAATGTCAAACCTACTCCTGCATCCACAGAACTTTCTCCTGTTGATGTGCATTATGCTCCTGATTTATTTGCCCTTATGGACATTTCTTAATTGCCATTATGACCCAGACGAACTGGGACTATTAAAGTCTGTTTGTGGTAAACAATAACACTCACACCAATACTAGTTCACCTCATAGGCACAAGAGATCCACACGTGATAACACAATTATAAAAAATCATCCCTGGGAACGTAATACATTACAAGGATATGCTCACTCCTTTAACCTTTCCAATTGCTGGGTATGTGCACACGTCTCTACACATGGGGAAATGGGTATGCCTTTATTTGGCCTTCCAGCAGAAAACTTCACTCAAAGCCACATATATTACAATGGCAGTACACAACCCCGCAAATGGAATTTCTTTACTTATGTACAATCAGCCACACCACTTAACTCTATATGGATGCAACACCTCATACGCACGTATTTCCCATCAATATATAATAAGGGTGTTTAATTTATGTTAACCCACACTAACCCAGGGTATAACTGTTTTAGGGCCCTAGGAAAATGTAAACCTGTTGGTTGGTCCACTTGCTCCAATACCACACTTATTTTTTATAGGACCTCCTCTGGTTCCGCCCTTTCTGACCTGTACAAGAGTTGTTCACCTTGGAGCTGTGGTGGTCCCGGATGTCCCTACTTATTTTCTCTTTTACATAATGAATCAATTAATGTAACTGGTTGTAGCAACAGTAATGGGTCCGTGTCTAATCTCTTCCACCTTATGCTACCTTCTCCAGCCACGGATGTATACTTTATCTGTGGCAGGAACGCCTATCGATGGCTGCCCCCTATATGGGTGGGAAGTTGTTATTCAGGTCAAGTAATCCCATATATATATACAACCCCAACACTTTCACAAGGCCGCATTAAGAACATGAGGGATATAGAGCGGGTGTAAAATATTACTAGACACCCTAGGTATAACCTTCCCACATGCAGGCGTAGGGAAACTACAGTTAGAACTATCAATCCTTTCTCTACTAGTACAGAGGTCCTTGAATAGCTCTGCTGAAGCAATTGAGAAACTAAACCAGGAGCAGGTGCAAATTAGAATGGTAGCTTTGTAAAATAGAATGGCTTTAGATTATGTTTTAGCTTCCAAAGGCGGTGTGTGTGCTGTGGTAAAGAATGTTCTTATATTGATGATAATTCTGTTATTATTACTAATGACATAGAGCAAACAAGGGACATTGCTGACCGTCTCAAACTGTTTCCAGGGAGCGTCTGGGAAGACATGTTTTCCTGGCTCGGTTCCTTAGGTGAGAAGATCCTGATTGCTTGTCTCTGTGTCATTGCTTCCCTTGTATTCCTTTGTGTTTTTATTACATGCTGCAAAGCTTTATTCCTAAGAATTTTTAGCCAAAAACTGTGACTTAACACCACCTGGTCACTGGTATATCTTATGTACTGATACCCTTGAGGGTCTATCACCTTCCAGCGTCTCAGTTCGCTTCCTATCATATATATACACCACTGCTTACATCCCAAATAAAGATCACGTTGTGATCTAAGAGGGGAATGAAGGGGTTAACATATTCTGCTGATGAAGGGGTTAACATATTTTGCTGACATATTCACGAGATATAGCCTAACCATAATATCACATTCCTATCCTTGGGATGTCTTATGACCTTACTAAAAACATTTCTAGTTGTTCTAAGAAACAGAAAAACACCTGATTATCTGTCCTTGCAACTGACTAACATGAACTGTAAATCACCTCTAATATCCGTCTTCTTTTGCAAGTATATAACCTATGCTATGACGTGGCAATAAACAGATTTAGTACTGAGAATTATTTTATGTGTGTTACTTCCAGTACGGGTCCCCAGAATTCTGACTCGGGCCTGTGTTTCCAAGTCGCCAACTACTGATTAGGAAGTCCCAACAAAACTCTGTTTAGAAAAAACAAACAAAAATGGATATATAAAATGAAATCCGACACCAAAAATAGCACACATATGGTTACTCACGCAGAAAAACACAATGGGCAAAATTCTAAGAGAGAGAGAGAAAAAAGAATGTTAAAAAATATATATATATTGTTTGAACCCTAGAATAGATTTTTGAGTGTTGAATGAATGTTGCCAGTGGTGTCTTTCTACACAAATAAAACAAAATTAATACAAGTGGATCAAATCTAGTCACATATAAGAAAATCAAACACAATTTAAACGAGCAAACTGCAATTCTAACAATTAAAAATTAAATTGTTTAAAAACAATTTTCCTATAAGCTCAGAATGGTACCACTTGGTTTTAGTAACTTTTAGGATATAATTTAGAGATTGACAATATTTCATACTAATATTCATAAGTATTACTAAATATGTTGATACTCCCAATACAGATAAAAAATAGTATTAATTCCCTAAAAGAAAAAAACAAATGAAAAAAAAATTAGGTTCATTCCACAAATTTCAAACATGGCATCTCAAAATTCCTATAACTAACCTTTGTGCTGGATACAAACAGCCTTCCAAGTTAGGAGCCAAAACATAGCCTTCATGCCCTTCATATTTGAAATATTTTCTTATAGTCTCATAAGGTTTATACAGCATTTTATTATGGTTTCAGTGCCCCTCTTTGCCATGATATTCCACAGTATATTCCTGGCCTGTTCCACATGACCTGTGCCAACAATACTTTGTCTTTTGACCTACTTTCCCACAAGCAAAGCAAACATAGCCACCATTCGTTTGATGTGAGGCTGTATGAGGACCTAAGTCATTAGTAGTCATTAGGGACATAGATTTTTATTGCCTCAGTATCCCTTCTCCAGTCTTCTCACAAAATTAAAAATTTGGAAAAGCGACATGTATTGCCGAATATATTCTGGTTTGTAAAGTCCATGCCTTTATATTTCTCAGCAAATATTCATAGGATTCTGGGATCCCCTATATCCAAGTCAGGTCTATGTGTAGCTTTACAGTAAATACTATGGAATTTGGAACAAAAAGGAAATGGATCCTCATTTGGTTGTGGCAAAGTAGTATTTTAGAAGGATGTATCTATAATGTCAACAACTGACAACTGTAAAAACCTGATCACTGCGCTGCTCTTGGTCAGCCCACACTTAATCTTGCTGTAGCAGATGTGGGGCCTCATTCAATTGCGATTTGGCCAATGGAATAGGGCTCTATATAAGCACAGAGCATATTTTTTTACAGAGGTTTTTAGTTAGTGAAGTTCTATCCGAAAGCAAGGTTTTCAGTAACTAAAAACCTCTGTAAAAAATATGCTATGTGCTTATATAGAGCTCTATTCAATTGGCCAAATCACAATTGAATGAGTCCCGTAGTGATGTGTTATAATGTGGGGGTAACCATATCTTAATTAGCTGGCTAGCAAGGCTATATTGAGTCACATACTGTTTAAAGGTGACAAGATTTACCAGCATATGGACATATGGGTAAAAAGGAGGAATGAGTGATTTGATCTTTCTGGCATATTTCTTAAAATGATCCTCTGCTATAATTACCTGAATAGAGGGGACCTGTACTTAATTCCACTGGGCTCTGGGCTGTTACTATTTGGACTTTCTAATCTATCTGAGCACACTGGAATACATTCTGCACTGTCTGCTTTTGTTGCTGTACAAATGGCTAGGCATGTATTGGGTCTGAATCTTTCCTCCTCCTTTTTGTTTGACTGTTTCAATACTGTATGTATGTGCACTATGTAATCTTCCAGGCAATCTACAATTTCACCATTGCAAAACTCTGTCTTAACTTCACTAGCACAATTACATTTCACAGTCCTAACATTTTCTGAGGTAACATTAGACACAGGCGGATTCTCTAACTTTTCTAAAGCACATTTATACAGTAACACTAGCTGTGCTAAATTACTATTATACTTCTGTTTCTTATGTATCACAGATTTTCCTATTTTACTAACAGCATTCTCAAACTGCTTTAACAAATCTTCTAACCAGCTAACTTACATCTGACTGCTATAAGAACTCAAAATACACTGGAAACGTATAAATTAAGAGCTTTATTAACATACAACAGTTAGTGGTGATATTAACATCTCATATACAAGGCTCTACCTATATAATACTAATGTGTGTATGCAAGAGTGAGGAGCAGGGGTGAGGAACCTTTTTTCTGCTGAGGGCCATTTGAATATTTATAAAATTATTCGAAGGCCATACAAAATTATCAATTTAGAAATTTGACTGCTATATTTGTTCAAAAATTGAATTAACTCCTCCCTAGTGTGATGGCTAGAACTGCTATCATCTGCCTCATCAGCTCATCCTATCTCATTATCTGTGTCATTAACACTTTTACACAACTCCAGGGGACTTATATGGCCCTCGGGCCTGACGTTCCCCACCCATGGTGTAGATTATTCCTCCTGATTCCTTTGTTCCTTTTCTAAGATTATTCTACTACCCAGCAAGCCCATTTGGCCCAGTTATACACATCATAGCCACACCCTGGGATTGTCCCAGCCATTCAAATCTTTTATCAGTGAATGACCCCTAGATGTGATTCTTCATTTCTACTTTGTCTCTGCACCTCTTGTCTCTTTTGAGTTGATTCCCATGCTTTGTGTTCATGATGCAAATTCATCCCTGAGGCTGTTAGTACTGCCCAAAGAAGGGTGTCGTCCGGGAAAGTTATCTTTCCTTTGCTCCTTATGACAGATAACATAACAGATACCTGAATATCCACAAGCAAGACATTCAAGTATATTAAACTCTTCATTACAGCTCCAAAATTGGTTAATTAATCATATATTTATAACAGGGCCTACACTACAGAATTGTAAAAAAATATATAAAATAATTATAGCTAGCTAGCTCCGCCACTGCTAGGTACGTAATGTAATGTAATATACCCATATATTTATTTACTTGCATGTGCTTTGTTTATTAAGAAGTGCTTAAAACCTTTTCATAATCATGCAAAGCTTGATGTGCAGAGCTTGATATGCAGTGTCGTGTCCTAGCCTATCAGGGACCACATTGTGGCATGGTTTCTGGGATGTTGTCCTTGATATGTTAGAATACTACACTCCACATCAAGCTCTACAGAGTCTGTGTCTGCATATGCTACAGTGGGTAGACCTAATCCGGGTATATTTGCAAGATTTTAAGCAGTAAAACAGAGCTTTTTATTGTTTCATAATAAAACAAAATACATAAAGTTTAATAAGTACATTAAAAACTTCTTCACACTGATTGTGGCATATGAGCAAAGAACAAACTGTGACAATTTAGTGGGTGGATCGTGAACCTCATTTGAATCTGTTTATGTGAATAGTGTGTAGAAGTCTGTTGCTATGTACAGTAAACTATAGCAGCTCATTGCAACCATTCTTAGTACATCTTCCCCTATACCCTTTAACAGGTCAGATAAAAAAGATGAACAAGCAATAGCCTCAGGTTAACAGTTTTAAAACAATAACTTATGTATGCTTTGTGGAAATAATTTTTGTAAGTGAAATGTATTTTGAATGCATGACTGGACATCAAATTATTCCATACAGAGATACAGGGGGTGGACAAAATAATGGAAACTCCTCACACAATATTATTGTCATAGACCTAAAATGGAGTAGAGCCACCCTTTGCCTTCAGAATAGCTTCAATTCATTATGGGTAGAAGACATCCTTTGACTTTCTCCAAACATAAACCTGTCCGGATGTAGGAAATAGGGTGAAAGATCGCTCATCAGACGAATTTACATTTTTACATTATTCATGGGTCCAGGTGTTGTGCTCCTTGCACTAGGTTATGCATCTTTGTCCATTGGCCCTGGGCACAAATTCTAACTTGCAAAGCCCTGCACCTCCATGAATATCTACTTTTGTCTCTAAATACACCACAATTTGCCCTCTCTCTTCTCCTCTCCTATTATTACATCCTCCCACGCCTGCATCAGAACTTCTCATGAACAACCCCACTCCTTGGAATTCCCTACCCCCGAATAACATACCTCCTTAAGTCACGAAAACTGCAAAATTATTTACGGCATCAAGTGGAACTGTGTAAAAAATAATACCATTATTTACCAAACATGGACAAACCGCATCAGCAATGGGGAACAGTAGTCACAAGAGAAAGCTCAACAAGAGGAATAGATGGACACTTCACAGGATAGCTGTTAAAAGCTACAAATGTACATACTCAAAAATTACCCAAGAATTGAATCAGTATCTCTGTGACCCACTCCCAACAAAGGCCCCTATTTAATTTCAAGCCTGTAATTACATGTCACCCAACATATTTGCCGCAGGTTGCTTATTTTTTACATATATAGAAGTATTCAATTGACTCATTCCCGCAATTACATGCTCACAGCCCCAACGTGCAAATCATTAACCAGTACGTAGCATTTCAGGGCATGATCAATTTAGCAAGCCCGTAAGTTACATTTTAGACAGAGCCAATAGTAAATGAGACAGTCATCATGACATCAGTAAAACAAGGAGTTTAAACTACAATCAATTAGTGTTTACAAGTCCGATTTGCAATTGGACTCACAATCCAAAAATGTAGAAATCAATTAAAATCAATAAAGCAACTGTTCAAGTCCATGCTGGTTCCATGATTCCCCGGATCAATATAACACAGAAATAAAACATATAAAAAATACATGTTTTATTGCAGATTTGTGAGCTTGAGACTGTTGTGCAAATAATTCTAATGTTTTTCATTACGTTCCCACTATTTTTAAGTACAGTATTGTGTGTTTATTTGCTGTTGCAGTGTTATGAACAGGTGTTTAACTCACTTGCGAGTCCTATCTAGTACTCGTATAATTTTTTAAATACGTTTGCTATTTACGGGTTTGAAGGCAATTGCGGGCTTGTTGAATTGTTGTAACTGAATATGGATTTTGCATCTTTAGCACTGGTAACATTTACGTGCTTGAAACGTCAAAGCAGGAGATAGGACGGAGTTACTTTTTGATAACTGCAGGGATTTTGAGCCTGTAACTCGCAATTGGAATGTGAGTAGCTAAAAGTAGCCAATTGATTATCAGTAACAATTATGGGCTCATGTAATTGCGATTTGTCATGAGCTTCACTAAACTGGACTTTATTGCAAGTATACCCTTTGCCACTATATCAGCTTTAGATGCATAGTTACTATTTAAGTGCAAAACAACAATAACAAAAAGCAGTTTGCCACAAAAACTTTCTTACTGTATATGAGTTTTGTATTTTGTACCTCATGCTACTTTAGAGTTAATGTGGTTTTGCTGAGTAACTGTGACATATACATTCCTGGTACATACCAGTGCAAGGTCACACTGCTAGTATGATTCAAGAATACAGTTACTGTAGAGGCTTGAGAGTTCTTATAAAGAGTTATGTTTTCTTCTATTTTACAAATAAATAGTGGAGGAATAAATCCTAAAAAAATATTTGTAGAAACATGCTAAAAAATATATAAGTGAAAATGAGGAAACAAAATTACTGATACAGATTTGAAAGATTTAAGTTTCCCGGTTAATGAATGCATATGATAGTGGAGAATCAATAGTGTAAGAAAGCATGTCTTTGCTTGAAGAAATACCAAAATAAACATTATTAAACGTACCCTAAAGTTTGCTAAAGCTCTTGAGTTTGCAAGCAGTTGATTTTCAGTTAACACCCCTAGAAATCCCTGCAAAAATTCCTAGATGTAATGGTTAAAATATGTACCCAAATGCAGTGTTTCTATTGGTAGATACACTGTGCCTATGTAGGCAGCTCTGGAAGTATGGAAAACTAGTTTTATTATTAAATGAAATAAATCGGCATATGTATAGAATGACTCCATGTAATGTGTGTTACTGATACAAGCAACATGTTATAGATTAGAAAAAGGTAAAACAAGAAAAACATAATTATACCTTGAATGCAGCTAAGTATGATCAAGTTCTAATTGGTGATTTTAACTACCCTGAAATAAACTGGATGAATGAGACCAGCAGTTCAGCGAAGGGAGCAAGTTCTTGAGTATATTATCATTATCTGACTCAAGTTATACAATAACCTACTACAAATGATGCTATCTTGTCTCTAGACTCTTTTGAAGTTGATTTTCAAAAACATATTTATAAGAAAGAGAGAGAGAGAGAGTAGTTGATACACAGAATGGACCGCCAGCATGGGGTGGAAATCATCCAATTAGGATTGGTACCGCTTTGGTAACTTTGCCAAACAGAGAAAAGAAAAAAAAAACAGAAGCAGTAGTTGATGCACAGAATCGTTAACCAACAGGGATGGTAGCCAGGTGTGGATGTGCTGCATTGAGAAACTCTTATATGATAATAAAGGCAGCTTTACAGCACTGACAGGATCCCCATACATTAATACAATGTTGCAACTGGCTGTCCTTTCTCTTAATAGGCCAAAATGCCTTTACATGAGAAAATGTTTGAGAGTAGCATTAAAGTGTGTAGACTGGGACAAAGACTTGGCAGGTAATAACACAGAAAATAAATTGACTACATTTAAAGCTTTACTAAATATACATACATATCAGTACATGTCATTGGGAAATAAGAGAAAAGAAGTGGTATGTGGGTGGATTAACAATCAAGATAAGGAGTAAAAGACAGGCATTAAATTATACAAGAAAGAGTGCAACTTTACCAGTGTACAAGGAAAATAATAACTAATACTAACCCTAAAATTTCTTTGGGGATATATTAATAAAAATAAGGCTAGTAAAGATAATATTGGAATCATAAAATATGGTCAACTGATAAATAGTGACTAGGAAATGGCAGTTAAGCTAAATAAGTTATTTTCTTCTGTATATACAAGGGAAGTACCAATGGTTAGGACACTGCAGCAAAATGGGGTCTGTACAGCCAAATCAGACTTGAAAATATAAGTGTTAATAAAGCTATAAGTGCCGGGGGAAGGGTACAACCAAGGATACTTTGGAAATTGGGTTCTGTAATAAGTACACTATAATAAGAGAAAAATCCAAAAGCTGAAAATCAAAATATGTATAGGTAATTTCAAAAACATTCAGGAGAGAAAAACATTTAAAATGAAGATGATCACATTCTTTAACACTAAAGATACAGAACATAATTTAGATTTGGGTTTTCTAGCACACTATCAAAACTTTTTGTCATCCTGTTACATTCTTTCTTAGTTTTTTTTGTTGCTTTTCAATTTATCAATATATGTGAGTGTTTAAGGCAATAATGATAACACTGTCTTTCCTCTTATCTCAGACTTTTTGTATAGACTCGCACACCTGACGTTGCATTATTTATGACAGTATATTATTGATGATGCCTGTCTTCTTTCACACATTGGTTTCTTATTACTCAGAATCTATGCTCTGTATATTCTAATGCTTAAGTTAAAACTTAGTCAGCATTGCTTCTGACTTGATAAGGAGATGCGCAACTCTCAAAAGCTTATCACTTTAACATGTTTGTCCAATTAAATAAGGTATCCCTATATACTGCTATCTATATATTTGCTACAGCTGTTGCATTCTGGGCAGGCCTTCCAGTGTGCTGTGAGGAGAGGTGGAGTCATTCCAGACACAGTTTCAGCTTTGCTACCTGAAACTGAACCATTGAGCAGGCTGCTTATCTACAGTAAATAGCTGCTGCTTCTCCTGTGGCCATGTCGTTCACTGTACTGATTTTACAACTGATCATAGCAGTCTTAGCACTGCCAGTGCATATCCTTAATTTTCTTGGACTATGGAATTCAATAAGCAAAAGAATGTTTCCTCCTGTGATGCGTAAAATTGCAGATAAATATAACAAAGCCATGGAAACTGTCAAAAAGGATCTTTTCAGCAATCTTTGTGATTTTACAGGCCCATCTAAAGAGCTAACTCTCTTAGAGATTGGATGTGGTACTGGTGCCAACTTCAGTTTCTATCCACAGGGCTGCAGAGTGACTTGCATTGATCTGAACCCAAATTTCCAACCACTGCTGAGTAAAAGCATAGCACAGAATGACCACATTAAGTTTGAGAAGTTTATAGTGGCTTCTGCAGACAACATGAAGGAAGTGCCGGATGCCTCTGTGGATGTAGTGGTTTGCACGCTGTTGGTATGTTCAGTGCCAAGCACACCTAAGGTTCTGGAAGAAGTACTGAGAGTTCTGAGACCGGTGAGTCACACTGTACATGATATATAATTACTTTTGGTGAATTAAGCCATAGCATTTCTGTACTAAGTAATTTACTTATTCCTGGTACATGTTTTAAGCTATTTGTAAAGCTGCAAACTTAATACACTTGTACAATAACTGTTTTCTTATTTAAAACCAATTGTATCAGAAATTAAATTGCACAGATAGATCAAACACTTTTTCTTGCACCTTTAGCTGATTACCAACTTTTTTTTAGCAGTAAACAAGATATTGGTGAACTCAAAAATGTGGTAAACCTATTCCATTCAAGTTTTTATCTGCTATTTCATATCTGAGGAATAAATAGATAAAAGTGACATTCCCAGACAATATTCAGCACTCATTGAGATAAAAACTTAATTTACGGTATTATAGATGCACTTTTTAGAACCATAATCAGTACACAACTATTTACAAATACAGAATAGAATATTTAGATTTACTTATTTCTTACCCATTTAAAAAAAAAAAAAAACAAGCAAAGTTTTTTTTGTACCCGACAGCCTTCTGGATATTATCCTCAAAAAACTTTCATTGGAGTGCTGCTTCATGCAACTACTACCCTTCCTGTAACATTGTGCTTGCATCAATCTTTAAACATTATTTTGGTAGATTTTTTAGCATAATTTGCTTGCTATAATGTCTCTCTCTGACATACAATGAACACATGTACCTGGTTAAAGCCCTTCCTAAAATATCTTTTCTCCATTGTAGTAATCTGGACGCTTGTGCTCCATTATAACAGCTCTATTTAAATCAATCCGTATAAACGTATATAGTATTAGTACATTTTAAGATAAATAATATAAGATTTATAGCAATTTGTGATTTTCTTTAGAAATTATAAGCTACATCACATGTGGGGATCTGATCAAGTATCATTTAAACGTTTTCTTGCACTAGTATTTATTGGTTAAAGAACTGTTTCTGTCCTTGTGAGTGGTGGAGCTAATGTCGGTGCAGCACGTGCAGAGCACCTGGGCCCACAACAGGGTATAGGCATCCTTACTACTGACATCAGCCAGGAGTAAAAGGAGACTCTCAATTTAAAAAGGGAGAAAGGCATATAATCACATATATAGTTGTGAGCATGCAAGTTGTTGCTAACCCTCGCAAATCGAGGGTCGCAGTTGCTGGCAAGGAGCGCCAAAGGCGCTCCTTGCCAGCAACTGCGACCCTCGCAAAATTTACGCCGAGACACATTACGACCTCGCAAAAAACGTCCACAACACGTGCACATGAAAACATGAAAAATACAACAAATACACACAACAAATGCATATAAAGCTTACTTGCAGGAAGAGGGAGCATCCAGGACTTTGAAAACTAAAGTTACACCTCAATTTAAGTCAAATTAAGAGTTTAGACACTAAAAAATTCTCTAAGCGAGAGAAAAAATGGCCGCCGACGAAAACGAGGCTACAGCAGTCTAAAGACGCAAAACACCACCAAACACCTACGTATTTGCCAAAAACCACCTACGAGATTAAAAAACAAGGACGCAACCTGTGCAACCCCAAAAACATTACAAACACAATAAATACAAACAACAAACACATAAAAAGGTTACTCACAGCAAGGGGGGGCACCGAGGACCTCTGCAAGTGAAGTTACACCTCCATTTAAGCACAAATTTCGGAGTTGAGAGACCCGAAAATAACCTAACCGAGAGAAAAACTGGCTGCCGAACAAAACGAAAACGAGGCTAAAGGTTTCTAAACAAGCAAAACACCACCAAAGAGCTACGGATATTAGGAAAAAGTCCCACGACATAGAAAACGAACGACGCTACATCAGCCACATTAAATACACCAAACAGCATTAGCTCGCTTACAATTTCATTGCCGTCCTTTTTTGACGGGCAATTCGCTAGTGTTATGTAAAGGTGAATTGATTACCTATATTCATTTTGGGCTTTCTATTGACCCCTTCAATAACAATACTCTTGTATAGAGAATTTGCATTACAGACCCCCAAATTATTTTGTACTGCAGCTCTTCATTCACTTGCTCTACTACTGGTCTTTGTGTATTGTTCTTAGGCAGGAACAGCAACCTATTTAAAGTGGTAGATATGCAGCTTTGCTTGATGCCCAGATGAGGTTGTAAAATGTACTATGGAAAAGAGAAGGGAATTAATATAATAATATGAAAAAATAGTGGAAGTGTTTTATGTAGCTAGAGACAAAAATGCTAATTTTAGAAGTAGAGAAGTAACTATGTGCTATTTAAAAAAGGCCACAATGGAAATCATTGAGAAGCTGTGGTTCACCATTGTATAGAAAAAAAAAAAACATGGAGCAACATATTGTGCAGCAACTTTGCCTATAAACAGAGGTTTCTGTAACTATTTGTTTCAGAGCTTTAATACTATTTTTATATTAAGTAGAATGGTACATTTTTAGTTCAATTTCTCATTCTATTATAGTGAGTAATTTTCATTTCTTGGGTCTTTTGATGGTGTGATCTGTTAATAGAATCATTACACTGAAAAGGAAAGTGAATCTTCATCTGAATTTACTAATCAACCCACCCCACTATTTTTTAATATTTAGATGGTTAATTTTTTTTTTGTTTTAAGTTGCTACAAAATATTATATTGGAAAATAAAGTTCTTTTGACACCCATCTATTATTCTCTTGTCCTATGAAGTCATTTGTTATATACTCTACTAGAATATGGCCCGTCAAAAAATGACAGCAATGAAATTGTAAGTGAGCTAATGCTGTTTGTATGGTAATCAAATAAATAATACATTAATAAATGAATATACTTTACCTATTTTTTAAGTAATATATTCAGGAAGCATTGTGTTGAAGAGCTGGCAATCTGTTTATATGTTGCTGCAGCATACAATGTGTGTTTTCAGTGCCGTGGAGCTGCTGTGTGTCAGCAATGTGTGCAGTGGAAATAGTGTGTGTGCGCGAGGAAAATCCGTAGGGTAGCTGTGTACTTCCGCATTGTTAGTGTAAAATGGCTCCTAATGTGTGGTATCCGGCTGAGGCTGATTTTGCATCCTTGTTATTTAACCTCGTTTTTTTTCCGGAAAATCTGTATGCGTGGTGTTTTGCGTCTTTAAGGTCCTGTAGCCTTGTTGAATTTGGGTGTCTAAACTCTTGGACTTAATTGGAGGTGTAACTTCACTTGCAGAGGTCCTGGGTCCCCCCCTTGCTGTGGGTAAGCTTTTTATGTGTTTGTTGTGTGTGTATTTATTGTCTTTCTGATGTTTTCAGGTTCCCGCTCCTAGAGCCCTGTCTCATCCATAAAGCTTGGTTCAGGTACTCCCTACACAGAAATCTATTGCGGCTATGGCTGCATTTACGGATGGGCGCTGAGTGCCCTAACCTGGGGGAGCAAAATATTTACATTAGTTTAACTTGGGGAAGAAAATCTCCCGCAGGCGATTTACGGCAGTGACCTAATTTAGAGCACTTGATTTACATGGAGGCCATAATTTGTAACATGTAATTAATGTTGCTTTTTGACTTGAAAAAGTGAGTTGCATCTCTCTAAAGCTCATCACCCTACAATAAATGTTTATCCAAAAAAAAGTTAATAACTGAGTAAAGTAATATTCTTATTCTTCAACATTAATAAGCAAATTACTGATAAGGTGGTTACTTGAACTATTCTTAAAATGTATATAGACTGACCACATGAACATTGTGCTCATTTTGAAAGGTTATGAGTAAATTTTTATTGCCATTCGAAGGGATAAGAATAGAAACTATTTACTACCACGTGCCAACGCATTTCATTTCAATAGCTACTTCACAATTGGTTTGATTTAACCAATATGTTTGGTGACATTGATTATTTCATTAATGGGAACAAAGAAGAATAGTAAGTGCAGAACACATTTTTCTGCATTATGCTACAGTTCCATGATCAGCTCTATAATAGTTTTGTTCTGATATTCAATAATACAGCTAAAACTTATATTCTAAACATAGTGAAGTTGTAAGGGGTATTACATTATAGCTCATATTTTTTGTGGTACGGATTAAAAGCAGGTTTTCTACCATCCACTAAAGTATTGTGGGTGTATGGTAGCATGTGTCGTGTGTGTGAACAGTATAACTGTTCCAAGATCTATCCTCTTACATTACATTACATCTTAATATATTAAACTAGTGAATTGCCCGTCAAAAAATGACGGCAATAAAATTGTAAGTGAGCTAATGCTGTTTGGTGTATAATAATCAAATAAATAATACATTAATATACTTTACCTATTTTGAAGTAATATATGCAGGAAGCATTCTGTTGAAGAGCTGACAATCTGTTTTGATGTTGCTGGAGCATTAGTGGTGTGGAGCTGCGTGATGAATGTGTGCAGTGTAATAGTGTGCGTGCGTGAGACCAAACCATTAGCGTAGCTGTGTACTTCCGCATTGTATAAGTTATTGTTCTAAAATGGCGGCTAATGTGTGGTATGCGTCTGTAGCGTAATATCCGTAGGTGTTTTGCGTGTATAAAGTGCTGTAGCCTCGTTTTCGTTTTGTTCGGCAGCCATTTTTTCTCTCGCTTAGAGAATTTTTTAGTGTCTAAACTCTTTTATTTTGAGTTAAATTAAGGTGTAACTTCATTTTTTGAGGTCCTGGATGCCCCCTCTTGCTGTAGGTAAGCTTTTTATGTATGTGTTGTGTGTATTTATTGTGTTTATAATTTTTTTGATGTCCGCGGGTTGCAAGTGATTTTTGCTTGGTCGCAATGGGTGGTAACGTGTCTTGTATGTTGTTTGCGTTACAACGTAAAGTTTGCGAGGGTCACAGTTGCTGGCAAGGAGCGCCTTTGGTGCTCCTTGCAAGCAACTAAGGCCCTCGGTTCGCGAGGGCCACGGCTCACTATGCAGGCCCGCAAGCGTGAGAAACAGCTTGTATGCTCACAACTATATATGTGATTGCTCTTGGCTGAAGCACAAATCAGATTGCTAACCGATTGTACTTCTGAAAGGTAAATGATTTAAGAAATATATAAACAAAAAATACCCTCTGTTATGTTGGTGCTGTGTCACTGTGCAGGGGTGGAACTACCGCTGGTGCATGCAGTGCTGTGCACCAGGGCCCTGCTCTGTGGGGGGCCCAGAGCTATCAACATTTATTTATTTTATTATTATTTTTATTTTTTTCCCCCTGGGCCTGTCCCAGCTCCAATGCTGCCTCCCGTCCATTCGTCTCTCCAGAATAAACAAAGAGTATATATATGAGAGAGTCAAGCAAAGATTGCCCCTAGCGGTGGGTTTATTTAAGGAGGCTGGAAGATTTCTCTGGAGAAAGAAAGAGTTAGCCTCTGATCACTGCCCGGAGTTAATTGAAGCCCAGCTGTGGATTGCCTTTAAGACAACAGCAGAGAGATGGGTGGAGTCTCACTTAAGCTTGGGCCTAAGCAGTGTGTGAAATCTGCTGAAAGAGGTCCTGTTGGTGAGCTGCTCTTAGCAGCTAAAAGAAAAGTCGGAAAACAGAGCCGAGCCAAGGCGGATTGCAGGGCCGGGCCGGGTCGGTCTGCAGGGCCGGGCCGGGTCGGTCTGCAGAACCTCTTGGCACAAAAAGCTCACTTGACAAATGTTTATATTGACCCTAAATGTATTTAAAAAGGTAATCATATCTCCTCTTAGATGCCTTTTTCTAGAGAAAATACCCTTAATTTGGTTAGTCTTTCTTCATAACTTAGTCCCTCCATTCCCCTTATTAGTTTTGTTTCCCGTCTCTGTACCTTTTTCAGCTCTAAAATTATTTTTTTGTGAAGTGGTGTTCACAATTGTACTCCATATTCCAAATAAGAGCGTACTAGAGATTTGTATAGTGGCTCTTAAACCTCAATGATTTGGTCAGTTGTCGTTTCTCAGAGATGTGTACTTTGGTCTAATTCATGTAGATCCTTTTTTAGATCAACTACAGCTTGAGACAGATGAGCTTGTAACATGCTTTCTATTCTAGCCAATGATCTGTCAGACACATACATTTTTTTGGTTCAAGCTCACTGGGTTTCCTTTGTTATCTGAAGCATCAGAGTGTCCAGAGGTCGAGCCTTGAGAAGTAGAGTGACCAGCCTCTGAGGTTCTGAAATGTTCAGGGATGCTTTTAGTTGATATATTTTTCTTTGAATTGCCTATCCTGGAGAATTATAGCTGGTACTTCCCTTGTGAGTAGCATTTTGTAATTGGAGTGAATAGGTAGCGAGGTTCACCTCAATCTATTCCATAATTATAGTATTCCGTGGTTTGTTGGTTGAGAGGGCTCGCTTAGGCCTATAGGGCTAGTGACCACTGAGAGTCTTCATTATGTAGGTCTTTATTCCATCTTTAACAGGAATGAGTCCCTGAAAAAAATCAAGTCTTTTGGGGGCTTGTTTGTGGTAATTTTTCCCCTTGGTGAAGGCCTTTGGAAGTTGCCACATGAGCTGAGTTTTTTAAATTTCTCTGGTTGAGTTTTACAACTTGGAAAAGTTTCAGGTTATCCAGTTTTTGGAGAAATGTAGAAGTTAGCTGGGACCCAGACTGTTTGGGAAACCATGATCTCTTAGGTGGCAAGCAGGTAGTGCTAGTGGCTTGGTTGTGTGTTGCAGGGTTGACAGATTAATCTTAAATGTCTTGAAGTTAAAGTTAAGGCGATCTTGTATTAGATTATTGATTTCATGTTGTCTATGCTGTAAGAAATTTCTTTCAAGATCTTCATTTATATAGATGATTAGTGTGCCCTATGTGCTCAAATAGAGCAGCGCAGTAAGCAAGTATAGTCTGGGTTTTAGTCCATTAGAGGGAGCTCACTGTGTGAGTCCAATTAGATCAGAGTTTTATTTTCTGGGTCCTGGAATTATTTTAATTGTTGCTAGTGAGTTAGGCCTTTATAGCTCCAGCAACTAAGGAGCTGTATTATTTTGGCACCAACATATGTATGAAGAAAACCCGGGGGGTTGCCCTATATGTCACTCTAGACTCGGCCACTGTTGGCCTCTGGAGTGCTGAAGGGCCTCTTATACTCAGACCTTGTGTAGGTAGCTTATCCCTGTGTGAAGGGCTGCTGTACCGACTTGCAGGCCACCACTCACCCTCCTGGTTAATTGGGGGGATCTCCTCCACGTGGTTGTATGCTGCTGTTTTGAAGGCCGTGCCAGGGTCTCTGTGATAGTGGGGGGGCTGTCTCCTCGATCCGGTGCCAGACGCGCCTTGGGTAGGCCAGGGAGCGTCAGCTGCTGCCTTTGGGGGAGGCCTTGGATAGGTAGGGTTTGCGTAGGTATGGGTGCCTGCCCTTTGGTGTAACTTGATGGGGTGAGCTATGTAGGGCCTCCCTTGCGCTGTTCTTCACTCTGCGGCCCAAGCTTGTATCCCTAGGGGCCCTAGAAAGCATATTTGTGCCTAAAATGTGTCTTTTATCCAGAGCCTTTGTGTGGCATGTCTGCTGTAGTCCAATGTGTGGACTACAGTTCATTATTAAAAAAGGACATTCAATGGCAATAACATTCAAAATGTTATTTAAGATAAGATGAAAGAAAGAGACTGATCGTAGCTAAAATGCATTAACCTTTTTTTCTGTTTTCTTTTTTGCTTAATGTTTCACTTATTCTGTTAAAATTTAGAAAATCTTAAACTATTATTGTATTATAAAATATTATATTACATTTGTATTTTGTACTTCATGCTACTTTAGAGCAGCTTCAGTTTTGCTGAGTAATTGTGACATATACATTACTGGTACATACTATTACAAGGTCAAACTGCTTGTCTGAAAAGCAATCAAGAATACAGTTACTGAATTACTATCTGCCCTCTGCCTACCCAGTGCCCTAGGTACAGGACCTCTGCCCAGGCCCACTGGCACTTGTCAGGACGGATAGTAAGTAATGGCTCCCTGATAGCTCCTAATACTTTCTGGAGGTGTATGAGGTGTTCCTCCCAGGTCTGGCTGGACACAGCTACAGTGTTTCACAAAAGTGAGTACACCTCACACATTTTTGTAGAATATTTTATTATATCTTTTCATGTGACAACACTGAAGAAATGACATTCTGCTACAATGTAAAGTAGTAAGTGTACAGTCTGTATCACAGTGTACATTTGCTGTCCCCTTAAAATAACTCAACACACAGCCATTAACGTCTAAACTGTTGGCAACAAAAGTGAGTACACCCCTAAGTGGGAATAAAAGTAGAAGGAGTAAATTACATCCAACGTGGCTTAACAATGATTTAACGATCAAGATACGAAGTAAAAAACAGGCATTTAAATTATACAAAAACAAGGGGACAGAGGCTGCTTTACGGGAGTACAAGGAAATCAACAAGGCTTGCAAAAGGGCTATCAGAATGGCTAAAATAGAAAATGAAAAATGAGTTGCAAAGGAGAGTAAGACTAACCCTAAAATATTTTTTAAGTATATAAATGGGAAGAGGGACAGGAAGGAAGCTATAGGAGCATTACAATTTTAAACAGGCCGTCTGACAATTAGTGACCAGCAAAAGGCAGATGAGTTAAATAGGTTATTTTCTTCTGTATTTACAAGGGGAGGTACCTGTGGTTGGGTCACTGCAGCATAATGGGGCTACACTACCTTCACCAAATAATTGGTTAACGCAGAAAGAAATCCAAAAGAGGTTAAAAAAAATAAATGTCAATGAAGCCCCGGGTCCTGATGGAATACATCCAAGGGTACTGAGGGAACTGGGTTCTGTAATAGCCAAACCATTATATCTCATTTTTAAAGATTCACTCCACACTGGGTTACTACCAGATGACTGGAGAAAAGCAGGGGTAATACCTATATTTAAGAAGGGGGCAAGAGCAAATCCGGGGAATTATAGACCTGTAAGCCTCACTTCTGTCGTGGGAAAGCTTTCAGAAGCATCATTATAAGTAGGAGCCAACGTGGATTTATGAGGGATAGGTCATGTCAAACAAATCTAATTAGTTTCTATGAGGAGGTTAGTAGGAACCTGGATCAAGGCAACTAAGTGGATGTAGTCTTGTTAGTTTTGCAAAGGCTTTTGATACAGTGCCACAATGGAGACTATTGTGCAGACTAAGGGATACAGAAATTGCAGTAAATATATGCACATGGATTGAGAGGTGGCTAAAAGACAGGAAACAAAGGGTTGTTGTAAATGGAACATACTCGGATTGGACTAATGTGGTAAGTGGGGTTCCTCAGGGTTCAGTATTAGATCCTCTCCTTTTTAACATATTTATTAACGACTTAGAAGTAGGATTGGAAAGTAGTGTCTCCATTTTTGCTGATGACACGAAGTTGTGCAAGGTAATTAAAAAATGAAAATGGTGTACTTTCCCTCCCAAGGGATTTGCATACATTAAAGAAATGAACAATTAAATGGCAGATGAGATTTAATACGAATAAATGTAAGGGTATTCATCTGGGAAGGAAAAATAACCATGCAATCTATAAACTTAATGAAGCAAATCTAGGGGTATCTGTTATTGAAAGGGATTTGGGAGTGCTTGTGTACAACCACCTACGTAACAGTTCTCAATGCCAAGCAACAGCTGCAAAGGCAAATAAACTATTAGCATGTATTAAGAAGGGTAAAGAAGCAAGAGAGGCAGATATAATTCTGCCACTATACAAATCCCAAGTACGCCCTCATTTGGATTATGGAATACTGTTTTGGGCACGAATTCATAAGAAGGACATTTTAGAACTGGAAAAAGTACAGAGAATGGCTACAAAACTAATAAGGGGAATGGAGGGGTTAAGTTATGAAGAAAGACTAAACAAATTAAACATTTTCTCTAGAAAAAAGGCGTCTATATAGGGTAATCCTATCCCCTCTTAAATACATCCAGGGTCAGTATAAAAATTTGTCAAGGGAGCTTTTTGTGCCAAGAGATTTTTAACTGACAAGAGGACATCCTTTGAGGTTAGAACTAAAAAGATTCTAACTTAAAAAAAAGAAAAGGTTTCTTCACAGTAAGGGTGGTTAATCTGTGAAATTCTCTACCAAAGGGAGGAAGTGACAGTGGATTCAACAGATAACTTAAAAAGGGATTGGATATAATTTTAATTAAAAAAGGGCATTCAGGGTTATCCTGGTTAATTTAGAGAGGGAGTATTGATCCAGAGAGAAATCAGATCGCCAGTATCTGGGGTCAGGAAGGAATAATTTTTTTTTTTTTTTTTCTTTTAAGACAATTGGCAAAGTTTTACTGGGTTTTTTTTGTTTGCCTTCCTCTGGATCAATTAACAACTAATCTGCATATTGCAGATCAGAGGAGATCTTAAAAGGTTGAACTTGATGGGCCAAGAGTATTTTTTTTCAACCTCGATTACTATGTAAGTGGAAATGTCCAAATTGAGTCGAAAGAGTCAATATTTTGTGTTGCCACTATTATTTTCCAGCACTGCCTTAACCCTCATTGGCATAGAGTTCACCAGAGCTTCACAGGTTGCCACTGGAATCCTCTTCAACTCCTCCATGATGACATCACAGAGCTGGTGGATGTTAGAAGGTGGGGGAGTGCAAGGTCTCTATGTGAAGATGCCCCACAAATGCTTAATAGGGTTTAAGTCTAGTGACATGCTTGGCCAGTCCATAACATTTACCTTCAGCTTCTTTAGCAAGGCAGTGTTAGTCTTGGAGGTGTGTTTGGGGTTGATATCATGTTTGAATACTTCCCTGTGGCTCAGTCTCCAATGGAAGGGGATCATGCTCTGCTTCAGTATGAAACAGTACATGTTGGCATTCATGGTTCCCTCAATGAACTGAGGCTCCCCAGTGCCAGCAGCACTCTTGCAGGCCCAGACCAAACATATATACACATATGCCTATATATTCTTTCTATAAAATGTTGTGTTGATTCCCCCTATATGCATTTACCTGCTGTCAGATGCTGCCTCCACTCTCTCGCTGTTTACATTCAAACTGACGGTTTCATCTCATATCAGTATTTTTGTGCTCTTTGGGTGGGAGTGTCATGGTCTGAGCCTGCATGAGCATTGTATACTTGCATTGTAGCACAGTGCCATTTCCTCAGTGTTGTCACATGAAAATATATAATTACATTTTTACAAAGATGTGAGGGGTGTACTCACTTTTGTGAGATACTGTTTGTCATCAGGTATACCTGCGCATACTCCTGGTGTCCCCTTGGTAACTGATCCACTAGCCTTTGGAAGGTGCTCAGGGGATCATGACAGATTTGTTATGTCCGGTCTTACTCATGATGTACTCTGCATATAAGTTGAAGAAATAAAGTGACAATACACAACAGTTTCGCACTCCATTCTGTTGTCCCATGTTCGATTCTGACCGTGGCTTTGTGGTCCACATATAGATTCTTCAGGAGGAGGACGAGATAATCTGGTATTGCAATCTCTTTAAGAACATGCCACAATTTGTTATGTTCCACATAGTCAAAGGCTTTAGAATAGTCTATGAAGCAGAAGTAAATGCTTTTGTGGAACTCTCTTGCTTTGTCTATTCATTGGACATTGGCAATTTAATCTCTGGTAGTTTTCTGTCCATATATTTTTGGAGTCGAGCTTGTAGAATCTTACCTTGGTGGCATGTGAAATTATTGCAATTGTTCAATATTTGGAGCACTCTTTGGCACTGCCTTTTTTGGGATTGGGATGTAGATTGACATTTTAAAGTCTATTGGCCATTGTTGAGTATTCTAAATGTGTTGGCATAAGGCAAGTAACCCTTTCACAGATTCATCTTGTAGAATTTTGAATAATTCAGTTGGGATTCCATCACCTCCTGAAGCCTTATTATCAGCAAGACATCCTAGGGCCCATCTCACTTCGCTCACCAAGATGTCTGGCTCAAACTCATTGGGCAAACTATTGAGGTCACCACTGCTGTTAAGATCCTTCTTGTATAGAATAGCTCTTCAGTGTAATCCTGCCACCTCTTCTATGAACTTTTTCTGTAAAATCCCTACCATTTCTATCTTTGGCATGAAGTGTGACTTTGCAATCCCAAATTTTCTTGAAGAGATCGCTTGATTTACCCATTCTGTTATCTTCTTTGATCTCTACATCGCTCATTGTAGAATGTCTCCTTGTCTCTTCTTGCTATGCTCTGGAATTCTGCATTCAGTTGGACAAATCTTTTCCTATCTCCACTACTTTTCTGTTTGCCAGGGCTACTTTCAAAGCCTCATCAGAAAGACAGTTTGCCTACTTACTTTTCTTTATTTTAGGGATATTATTTGTTGTTGTTTCCTGGATAATGTTTAAAACTTCGGTCCAAAGTTCAGGGATAGTATACAGCAATATCTCCATGTGAAAAATATAATAAGTAGGAGTTAAGAAGGTTTTGCGAGGCATAGGTCATGTCAAGTATTGATTGAGGGAGTAATCCTATTGCCAATGTTTATGGTTAGGAAGGCTTTTGATCCCCTTATCAAAAAACTGGCAGTGTTTAATTGGGGATTATTGTTTACCTGTTAAAGCCTTATAGTGATTGACAAGTAGGAAAATACAACCTTCCACACCTAACTATTACCACACTGTTCAGTACATACTTCATGGTTTTATAGTTCAGTATTTGTAGTCTGGGCTTTGAATCTATTAATAAAATATTTATACAGATACCCCTCATTTTACGTGTATTTGATTTAGACATATTTGTATTAACACACTTGCTGAATTAATAAACTGGTCAAACGCATGCCACTGCATGTTCAGTTACGTAGTTGCATGCAATGGTCACAGAGCTACAGCTCCATGAAACATGTCTGGACCATGCCCATCTGCATTATCTTGGGAGCCTAAAGCTAAAAAGGCACAAAACCAATCCCAATTGATGTGCAGTTAGGTCAACCTTCTTCGGAGAAGAGATTGTGTATAGATGTTGGCCTCATGCTTGGTTTAAGAAGCAGCTAAACCAGGGTTGATGCAGACTTCAAATTTAACATTAGAAACTCTATAATGCATGTTGGTGAGGCATGGCTGAATAGCGTTTTAAAATAAAATGTCTGCCAAAAAAAATGTGAGATTGGCTAAGAAAGAAGGCTTTGAAAAGATGGAGTTTGAAGATTTGCAATAGTTGTTAATCTCTCATAGAAGAACTTTCTCTCCAAGATTTGCTTGACCTTGAAAAAAAGAAGGAACATGATGAAGAGGAGAAGAAAGTGGAGGTTGATGTCATTAAAATTCTAACAGCTTTGTGGTTGACAGAGACATTCAGTTTAATTGACAGTGCTTTGGCTATTTTAGAGAAAGATGATCCAAACAGTGGAAATGTGCTGTCTACTATGCAATATTGTAAAAAAAGTAAATTACATCTCCCTTTCTTATCATATTTATCTAAAACCTTGCAAGCTTATCAGATATCAGGCTACCACGACGTCATCTACATCTGAAGTCTCAAGTACTGTCTACTGCTGCCTCAACCTCTTACCCATAGCCTAGTCACTGCCTCTGTAAACCTCACCAGCTGATGAGATATGCCTCACATTACTCTCTCATCTCCATCTCCCTCACTAATGCTATCAGTAACATCCCTCCCCAGTTGTCAGCATGTTAATAGCCACATAAAAAAGTACATTTGAAAGAAATTATGTTTATTAATGGTTTAACTGTTTATTTCTCTGTTGGTGCTGTTTTTGCCATAATAATGTATGTAAATGGTACAGAGTAGGGGAAAAGTAAAATAAGGACTGCCATTAATGAGTAAGGTGAATTAATAATGTGAGTTATGTGACATTTCCCCTTACTTAATACATTTTTTTTAGTAATAATATATTTTTAATTTATGTGTTTTTTGAGACACATTGTTTTACAAAAAATGTAACCCCTGAGTAAAAAGAGAATAATCCTGTCCCCTTGCTTTATAAATCCTTAAAATAACCTCATGACTATCCCCAATATATATTTTAAACACTCTACTGTATTAGTCCATACCACTTCCTCTTGAAAATCGTACGACTTGTCTTGACTATTTTTAATTGCTGTGACTACAATGTTCAAAGAGCATTCAACAATGTCTATACATTGCATTTTTCATTTTTTTTCTCTATATTAAAAAATTTATTAGATTTTTAGCATTGATTGTGCTCCTCCTTTACAGTAATGTGTGGCTCATAATGCTAATTTGTAAGTAGCTAAGATATTCATTTCAGTACATATCTAAGTTATGATATACTGGCTTACGGTCACTCCTACATTAAGACTATCAATGTGGACATCACTTTATAGACAGAGTACAAAACAATTACATGACTATATAAGTGCATTTAATACTAAGAGCTTACAATCTTCTCACATTACACTGTATAGAAAAAAAAATGCTGAATATTCGATATAGCTGAAATATATAAATGATTATATATACATTTTCAGTTTATATAGTTTTTATTTAGATAGCATTAATTATAACATTAACTGATCAATGTGTTTCAATTCTATAAAATTTTATTGTTACATTAGGATAGGAATACTCTTATCTGTGGTTATGCAATTATACTATTCAAAAACATCATGGTGATAGTAATCACATGGGGTTAATTAAAGATTGGAGGAACTAACCCATAGATTAGTTGGTTCAACACAGTGGGTATATCATAATATGTTTTATATAGTTTGGTCAGAAAATGATATTAACTTTATAACATCTTATAGGAAGTTCCATATAAACCTTGCTATCGTTCATGATCATTGGGGATTTTAAACATTTTTAATAGTATTAAATAAAATCTTGAATAGTGAAATATAATTTGTACTCAGTGTTCATTTAGAGTAATTGTAATAACATGTATCACATTTATTTATAATTTGTTTTTGTTTTTTAGGGTGGAGCCTTCTATTTCTTAGAACATGTGGCTTCAACTGATGACTCCAGCTGGACCTACTTTATTCAGACAATCCTAGATCCCACTTGGAAACTGCTTTTTGATGAATGTAATCTAATGAGATCCACCTGGATAGACCTAGAAAAAGCAAAATTCTCGGAGCTGAAATTACGTCATCTGTATGCAAATAACCTTTTTAATGCCATAAGTCCTCATGTGGTTGGATATGCTATAAAATAAACTTAAATAAACATAGCATTTATTCTTTAACATATAACTCTTGGCTGAAAAAATATTCACATTTAATTACTTAAGATAGGGAAATATTTTAATTTTTCTACTGTCTTGCATGCAATTTTTATTTACATTTTACACCCCCTATTTTTATCTTAATTTCCTCTTTCATTTAATTTCACATCTATTTCCAGCCTCTTGCCCACTGTGTATTAAAGATGAAAATGTCATGGGGGGAAAAGAGCATAGTGGGGAATTAGATAATATGCAAACCCGGGTTGCATGAATTCGGTCCTGGAGGGCCACACACATGGGTGTAGGAGCCAAAGAAAATCTGGTGGGATACCGCATATAGTATAAAAATACCACACAACTGCTTCTCTACATATAAATACACCCATTGAAAAATCAGGGGGGGAGGGGGATTTGAAGATATCCTTTCTGTGCACAGGTCAATATCTTTTTCAGGCTTCCAGATTGACTCACCTGTGCACAGAAAGGATATTTTGAAATTTAGGCATGTGTGTGGCCCTCCAAGAACGAACTCGTGCACCCCTGATCTAAATTATGCATGTTTGATATTGAATTGTACACATAATCTAAATTGAGAATATTGGAATACTAATTATTGTACTGGTAGTGGGGGGACAAAAATAAACTAATATACTGTTATTTACCTTCTAAAGCTGTCTGTATCTGCTTTTACATTTTTCCAATGTTTTCATTGTTATATCAACTGGTTATTTAAGAATAAAATGTGAAAAAGGTTTAAAGTCTGTTCTTTTGTTGTTTTTAATAGCCTACTGATTCTAAGTCTTACAGCATTATTATAGTCAGGGACATTTTATCTTGGATTTCAATAATCAGGATGGTTAAATGATAGATTGTTATATGTGGCATGTTGTAGTAATATTTGTTTTGTTTTTCATACATTTTTTTTTTTTGTTGCAAAGTTTGGAAAATGTAATCAACTGTAAATGAATATGGTCAACAGTTGTGCAACTATTTCTGTTTCTAGAAATGTAAAACATAGTTGGCAAAAACACATCTTCAAGTCAAAAGGATGAGCTTATGAACTGGCCAAACACCTCTGTAAGTAACACTGTGAAACAAGGACCGTCTAGTTTCAGAGTTCTTGCTGTGGAACATGTTCTATGTAATAAAATAATTACAAAAAGGAGATATTTAATTTTACTTTTATAAGAAAATTAAAAGTTTTTATTAGATGTTCAATATCTTGGGCACACAATATTAACTGAATGTATTTTTTATTAAATTCACTTAAATTCCTAGCATCCATGTGTGATTGTTCCTTCTATGATGAAGTGAATACAAAATTGCCCTAGCTTGACTGGCATGTCTTCCTTGGATTGGTGACATCAAGGAGGATCTACCAGCTGACTACTTTTTTTTTCTGACCTACCTTTTTTGTTCTTCACTCTCTTGAAGGGATTTAACATTACTTGCTTAGGAATAGCAGCAGAGATATAAAAAAATTTTTTGTCATACCCACGGTATATATTTGGACTATAGGGACAAGAGTAGGTACGGTGCAAGTACTTAGGAGGAGAATACATTCTAAATCAGCTCAGTATCATAGTCCCTTTCATTCCAGGTCAAGGCACACTTAAGTTTTCAGCTTTAAAACATCAAACAAAGGCTCTGTTTTGAAGAACTGGAGTCAAGGCCTCTTCTGTCAGCGCACGTTATATGCAATGTGCAGCAGTATTCCAAAAAGCTGTTGGCGGCGGCACTGCTGGGGCAAATCTTTGGTGTAGCGGAAGAGGGAAAGGACCGACACAAGTAGCAGGAAGGAAAACTGTGCCCTAAAGTAAAGAATACTTGCATATAAAACTTAAGTATTCAATGGCTTTGTTTAGTTATTTTCTAAACACATGCTGTCCATTATCAAGTTAATACATTTAAAAGACCACAGTCATTCTCTTGCAACAGAAAGAGCATGGTTAAGCAATATTGCAGCTATAATACATAGGCCAGGATTTCCCTCTTGTGCATGGGTGAATCAAACAGAATGAATGAAGAAGATTGACTCACCTCTGCAAAACTTGAAAATCCTGATCTTTGTTTAGCACTTCAATACCAGTGATACATGTGCAGCCATATACACTGCAGACAATACAAATTACAGGTGGCCTACCTAGAAACAAAATGATTTCTAAATGTATGTGTTTGAACTGTGTTCTTGGTAAACAATATAAAGCATATGGTAAATATCCACATTATCTAAGATGCATATCACAAATACATTCATCTTCCTTTCATAAGACCAGAATGATAGATTCAATGATTGTCCATAGCCTGTTTCTTGTTAATATTTCAGGCTGCTTGCAGTATTGATTTGTTCTGTGTAAATCATTAATTACATTTTTTATGTGACCACAGAAGTAATGCTATAAAACATTGCGTTATGTACATTAAGTGATAAATATCAATATAGAGTGCAAACATTGGTGGTGTCAACTGAAATATAATCTTGTATAACTGTACCAATTACATTTCTTTTCAATCATTGTTTAGTTATAATTATTTTTTACATGACTAGTTTTAAATCCTGATCATCAAAATAATATTAACAAGTTGCAATAGAAACATATCATGATTAAAATTTTTTTCCAAGAACCACAGTCTTTCATATCTCCCATTTCTATTCTTTTTTACAACAAACTTTTTCCAGTAACTAGTAGAAATTAGTTGTGCAGTATTTAACTGTTTATTAGATATATAATTTTCACCACTCTTAACGGGTGTTGTTATTTATTTAAAATTATGCTTAGATTAAAAATAAGCTGGACCTATCCTGTTTTATGTGCGCCTTGGTGGAAGTGTGCTGCTGCCCGACTGTAGGAACGCGGCCGTGCTCGCGTCGCCAACTGCCTAACCCTAATTCCCTAACTGTCACCCCCTAACCTCTCTAACCCTGTCACCCCCTAAACCTAACTCATCTAACCCTAAACCACTGACCGGGCGTAGTAGCTAATTTATAGCAGTAGATGGCTCTTGGAGCGTGCACGCGTTCCAGCAGTAGGCGGCGGTGCGCTGTTCTCACGAACAGCAGCGCACACAAAACAGGATAGGACCAATATGCTACTTTGATAAACATGTTATCTGGCCTCTTGTATTGTTATTATTAATACATGCAATTTAATCTCAGATGTCTATAAAAAGCATGATATAATATTTACATTATTTTAGTAAAATAATAATGTATCAGCATTTTGTATCAACCGTTTTTTGCTTTTTAATGTTTTTTCTAGAACAAAGACAGTGGAACACCCTCAAGCAATTAAATATTTGTTATTTGTAGTAAAAGTGTGTTGTAGTTCAGAGTAGTTTTGACGTACAGTGACAAAAGTAAGCACAAAGGTCATTTTTATGAGATGTGAAGTGAAAAATAGCAAGCACAGATATCACATGTATGGGGAGTGCTATATGCTTTTCTCCTGCTTTGTGTTTCAGGAAACAAAAGCCAGCCCAGTCACCAGACTCCCTACCCCTCCCACTAAACTGCACGTAGGCTCTGAGATCAGCTTTCACATTTCAGTGTAACAGTGTTGCAAATGGCTCTGCATATATTGTTCCTGCAGATATGTGTGGGCATCCTGGCTTTGCCAATTCACATCCTTGCTTTTCTGGGACTTTGGGATAAAATTGCCAAGAAACTGATACCATACCTCTTGGATAAGGTGACTAAGACTTATAATAAGTATATGCGAGAACATAAAAGAGATTTGTTCAATAGTCTAAGTGACTTTAAAGATGCATCTAGAGATCTTAATATCCTGGAGGTCGGCTGTGGCACAGGTGCAAACTTCCAGTTTTACCCTCGGGGGTGCAAAGTCACCTGTGTGGATCCAAACCCAAATTTCAAAAAGTTCCTTAGCAAGAGCCTGGCAGAGAATGAGCATGTTGACTTTGAGCGTTTTGTCGTGGCATCAGGAGAGAATATGTCCCAAGTGGAGGACGCCTCAGTGGATGTGGTGATTTGTACACTGGTCCTGTGTTCTGTGCACAATGTGGATGGGGTGCTGTCAGAGGTTCTTAGAGTTCTGAGACCTGTAAGTAAATCGTATTTAAAATAATTTTCAGATTATTTATTTTAATAAGTATGTTTCTACCTCTGATAAGTGATTATGCTGTTCATATAAGCTTTTCGTTACAAGGTATCTATTACACCTAAGTGCTTTTTCTCTAAACACTGCTGACAGTCTGAATAGATATACACTGACTTTTTTTTTTACTTAGCTATCTGAACCTATTTGAGATATTGTTGGTATTTTATATTCATGTACTTATCACAGACTTTAGAGCAGGAATGCACAAGTTTGTTCCTGGATTGCCACATACAGGTCTGGATTTATGGATTTCCTTTCTGTGCACAGGTGAGTCTATCAGGACGACTGAAGAAGTGAATGACTCACCTGTGCACAGCATGGATATCCTCAAATCCAGGCCTATGTGTGGCCTTCCAGTACCAAACTTGTACACCTCTGATATAGAGCATGCCGATGGGAAAAAAAAGCACTTAAAAAAATACTTATTTGAAATTATTCCCCTAGTATACCTTGTTGAATGCCTAATGCCCTTCGGATTTGATGGTATATCTTATGTTGTCACTGAGAGGAACACAATATAATCAGGTTCCCAAACCTATCCACATGCAATTCTAGACAGGTCAGTATTATATTCAAACAGAAAAACACTGTCTGAATATAAGTTACCAATGATTTCCAAGGCTACCCTCATGGAGCATCACAAAGACTAAGAAGTAGGTGTATTCATTATGTAAATACAGCTGAGACAATTGTGGTTATTATTATTATTTATTATTATTGGTTCAGCATATTGTGGCGGCTCTAATCACTCCACCAGCATTCATACAGTGCTATCCCAAAATTCTTGCTTGTCTACCTTTCTCAAAGATTTGTGTGGGAAATACTGGATTATAGAATTATACCTCACTTATATCAACCCTCTTATTGTCAAATCAACTACATTGCAATCATGACCTATTCATTACTAACTCCCTCAATCAATTGGCCTTCACTGAAACCTGGCTCTCCTCTTCAGACAATGCCTCCCCTGCAGCACTCTCTCATGGTGGTTTCCACCTCAGTCACACTCCTAGACCTGGGAACAAACAAGGTGGTGGTGTGGGTGTATTACTTTCCACTCTCTGTACATTTCACCTCATACCCCCTGTTCCATCCCTCCAATTATCATCTTTTGAAGTTCCCACTATCCGCCTCTTCTCACCTATCTCTCTACGTGTTGCGGTGATCTATCCTCCGCCTGGACCCCCTCTAGATTAATTCTTGTTCACTTTTCTGCCTGGCTCCCTCACTTTCTCTTTTCCAACGTTCCTTCACTTGTACTTGGCAATTTCAACATTGCCATCGACACTCCCACCTCCCCGACAGCAGCCAAACTACTTGCACTCACCTCTTCCCTCTGGCCCTCACAACGAACAGATTCCTCAACTCACCATGCGGGACACTCTCTTAACCTAATTTTCACCAATTTTAGCACCACCTCCAACCTATCTATCTGACCACCACTTCCTAACATTCAACCTCACCACACCTTCCTCTCACTACCTTTCTTCAGACCTGGCCACCATTACCCATAGAAACCTGCTAGCACTTGAACCACAACAGCTCTCCACTGTGCTACAACCCCTTCTCAGCCCTATCACCAACCTCAACTGCCCTGATACTGCCACCTCACACTACAACTCTACTCTTTCATCCACCCATTGCCCCCATACCCCTACGCAGATGCCCTAACGCACTGCTGAAAGACTATGCAGGAAATCATGCACTTCAGCAGAGTTCCTCCACTACAAGTTTAAGTTGCGCTCCTACTTCTCTGCCCTCAACCTTGACAAGCAGCACTACTTCACATCACTAATATCAACTGTCCTCCAACACTAAACGTCTGTTCGCCACTTTCAATACTCTCCTCCGCCCACCACCTCCTTCCGTCCCTTCCTGTCTCATGGCTGAAGACTTTGCCAACCATTTTATGCATAAAATTGAAAACATCCGCAACAAACTCTTCTCTCATCGTAGCTCACACACTCCATCCTCTCAACTAACCGACAACACCCAGCCTTCTCCCTTCCCCAATCCCACAGCCACTATGAACTGCTTTGAACGTGCTACAGAGGACAAAGTCTCCAGACTACTATCATCCTTTCGCCTTACTACCTGTCCTCTGGATCCTACACCATCAAGCTCATCCCTCCCCTCTCTGCCCCACTAATCCCATCTCTCACACACCTCTTCAACCTTTCCATAAATACTGGCATGTTTCCTTCTTCTCTAAAACATGCCATAATGCCACCCATTCTTAAGAAACCCTCATCTAACGCTGATGTTGTATCTAACTACAACCCTATCTCTCTATTTGCCCTGATTTCCAAACTACTGGAGCGGCTCGTCTACAACCATCTTACCAGCTTTATTTCCTCTAACTCCCTTCTTGACACCTTCCAATCCAGCTTCCGGCCCCAATATTCCACTGAGACAGCTCTCACTAAAGTCACTAATGACCTGCTCAACACCAAGTCAAAAGGTAACTTCTCTATTCTTCTGGATCTCTCTGCTGCCTTTGACACAGTTGACCATCCGCTTCTACTCCAGATCCTCTCCTCCCTCTGCATTTGAGACACTGCTCTCTCGTGGTTCTCATCATACCTACAAGATTGAACATTTAGCGTCTCCTTCTCTGGCCCTCTTCTTCTCCTCACCCTCTGTCTGTTGGCGTACCTCAAGTTTCAGTCCTAGGCCCCCTCCTCTTTTCCATCTATACATCCTCACTCGGTTCCCTTATAAACTCCTTTGGGTTTCAGTATCATCTCTATGCAGATGACACTCAAATCTACCTTTCAGCACCAGATCTATCACCCTCTCTTCTAACACATGTATCCTCTTGGATGTCTGCCCACCATCTCAAACTTTATGTCTAAGACCGAAATCCTAATCTTCCCATCCTCTACTACAGCATAAATTCCTCACATCTCATTCACTGTCAACAATGCCAACATCACTCCCAGCTCCCAAGCCCATTGCCTCTGGGTTCTACTTGACCCTGTCCCCTCTTTGATCCCCCACATACAGTCACTAACAAAATCTTGCCTTCTCCATTTTCTACATCACTACCTTACACAAGACACAACTAAGATTCTAATACACTCTCTCATTTCTCATCTTGACTACTGCAACTTTTTCTTGCTGGCCTGCCCACTACCCATATTTCCCCACTTCAATCCATAATGAACGCCTCCGCTAGACTCATCTACCGTACACAACGTTCAATGTCAGCAGCACCTTTCTGTCAATCACTCCACTGGCTTCCCTTAGCCTCCAGAATAAAATGTAAAATCATGACCCTAACTTACAAAGCCCTCAACAACAGCGCACCCCCATTCATCTCTGCTCTCATCTCCAAATACTCACCCACCCACCCTATTCGTTCTACTAACAACCTTCTTCTTTCTCCCACTGTTGTCACCTCCTCTTACTCCCACCTTCAGAACTTTTTTCGTGCTGCCCCTATTCTCTGGAACTCCTTGCCTTGCTCCACCAGCCTATCTTCCTATCTCAAAACCTCACTAAAAACGAATTTGTTTAAAGAAGCCTATCACCTTCCTTCCTAACATACATAACTCTTCTCTCACCCTCCTGCACCACATACTAAAAACCTTTAGAGTGTAAGTCTGCGAGTTTTCAATCTTGCATGGCACTTGGGGAAACCACGATGGACACCGGATTCTAAGCTCAAAGACAGGGCCCTCTATTCTTTGCAATGTGTTAAAATTGAAAATGCATGTAAATTAACTTATGTATAGCGCTACAGAATATGTTAGCCCGTTACAAATAAACTATAATAATAATAATAACTATACAATTCAGAAAATCCTGTTATAGCAAGAGGTCCCTGAGGATTAGTTTTGGAAACACTGGAATGTTTTCTTCAATAAGCATAATGTTAAATAAGAATAATTGCAGATATCCTCCTAGTTATTTAAATTTGATTGTACAGTATTGCACATAAATCGATCTATAAATTACAAACTGGAATCGAAACGTTGCGGGGAATGCAGAAAGTTCATTTTATTAAAACAGTCATAGAGCTCAACAGATTTAAGATTGATTTTTTTTTCTCGAAATTCTAAAATATTTTTTATGCATAAAATTGAGCTTCACCCACCTTAAACTTAGCCAACACAGCAGATGGAAATTATAAAAATAGAAATAATTTATAACTTTACATAATTGAGTTTCAAGGCATATCTAAGTTTCCTAGATTACGAATGCATCTGATAGAGGAGAATCAGTAGTGTAGAAAATCATTTCATGAAAAAATATCAAAATAAACATTTACAAACTCATCCTGATGTTTGCTAAATCTCTTGACCCCTGAACATCTCTGCTAAAATTAGCATACAATTCATAATTTGTTTTGGCCGTTCACAGACAGCTATATATTTTAATATAATGTAACAAACAATTATGGCAGTTTGTGCAGTAAGGAATCATGGGATATGTAGTCCCCTTGAAGAAGGATGTAGGAGGAGTTAGACACTGATCTGCTGCTGGCTTGAATGGTAGTAAAGTATTAAACCTGTACTCAAATACAGTGTTTCTATTGGGAGGTTAACTTTGCCTATGTAAGCCTGTACTAATATGGGCCACAATATCTAAGAACTTGGCCAGGGCACTGAATCAGCTTGAGCCAGCACTGTCACTATAGTTAGTGTACCTTTAATGTACACTAAACCTTTATAATGAATACAGTCACTTAAAAGATAATGGGTAATTGTGATGATAATGGAACAATGGCCATATGGACTAAATAGTTCTACTTTGGAAGACACTTTATGTATCTTCAATGTATGCATATTTAGTTTTGTACTTACATGCATGTCTTGGAAGAATCCATGACCAAATATTTTAAATATTGAAGGGCATAGCTTTAACACATATTACCATCTTTAACATTACATAATTAAAATTGTTTTTATTATTGTTTATTAACTGTTCAATATTTTCCTGCAGGGAGGAGCTTTCTTTTTCCTGGAGCATGTTACTGCACACCCTGACTCGTGGAATTATTTTATCCAGATAATTTTGGATCCAACATGGAGATACATAGGGGATGGCTGTAAGCTAACAAAAGAAACATGGAAATACCTGGACAGTGCAAATTTCTCCGAAGTTAAACTGAGACATATCAAAGCCCCCTTTAAATGGAGCCCAGTGCGACCTCATATCATTGGCTATGCCATAAAATAGGTTATTTTAACGGTTCTTCAAAATATAATACATGAAAAAGGGACACTGATTTCACCAATTGTGCTCTGCACCATGACATAGTGAATTTATTGCATTTTAATGGTTGCAAACTGTTTAAATCCCACATTGAAAATACTGTAAATATAATGACACAACTAAGGCACTGAATTACAGCATTTGTGTGTATATAGATCCTAACACTTTCTATGTCATTAGCAGAGCACAACATTACTTCTCCATGTGCATAACTGACTCAGGATAAACTAGGTTAATTATATATATATATATATATATACACACACTATTGTTCTGATGATGCAATGTCTTTTTTTAAAAAATTTTTTATGGTACTGGAGCCCTAAAAGGGCTGACTGAATACACTCCCATTAATTTGATAGACAATATTAAGAAGCTCACTGGCTGCCATGCCTTTCTTGTTATGGTCTATGTTGCTGCTTGTAGGAGGGTTTCCAAGCCTTTACATGTAATCATTTCAAATATTTACATCAATTGTTGATCTGTTTTTTTTAAGATTCGAACCTCTTTTTCTACATGATTGTAAACATCTATCTCATGGTGCACATAAGTTTTGGTGAATTTCATGTCCATTTACTGATGAATTCTACAATATGATAAAGAACCTTAATTATGATAAATAAACTACTATTATGATTGAAATGTAAATCCAGCCTTCTGAAACATCAATAAATGGTTATTATAGAACACATGAAATAAGGCATGTCAACATGCAAAATCTCATCACTGCAATATACACATTATACACACAGGACCAAGAGAGACACAGGTCAGAGAGAGACACACAGGGCATAGAGATACACACACACACACACAGGGCTGAGAGATACACACACAGGACAGATAGAGACAGAAAGAGAGAGAGAGACACAGGACAGATAGAGAGACAGAACAGAGAGAGACACTCACAGGACAGATAGAGAGAGAGAGGACAGAGAGAGAGATTCACACAGGACATACAGAGAGACAGACAAACACACACATACAAGGCATAGAGAGACAGACATACAGGACAGAGAGAGACAGTCACAGGACAGAGAGAGACAGTCACAGGACAGAGAGAGAGACAGACACAGGACAGAGAGAGAGAGCAAGACAGGCAGAGAAAGAGCGAGAGAGACACTGGACAGAGGGAAAAAGAGCACACAGAGTAAGAGAGAAAGCACACAAAAAGAGAACAGGGCAGGGAGACAAAGACAGATAGAGCATAGAGACAGACAGCATACAGACAGATAGTGCAGAGAGAGGGAGAGAGACAGCATACTCGCCACTCCACATAACATACACACAGAGAGACAGCACAGACAATTCAAGATAATATTCTAAAATACTGTAATTTATTACATGCAAGTTACTAGTGTATATACATTTCATTTATATAAATCTGAGTACAGTCTCAACAACATTTACCTGTGAATGTCCTCAATGGTTCTAAATACTGTGTAAATCAGAGGGGAGAGGGAGGGGAAAGGGGGGATCTGGCTCATAAGGCGCGCCCACAGAAGATGCATTGAGCTACAAGAGGTGCAGCCAAGGCCCTGGGGGGAGGGATTGCTCGTGCCGAACATAGCAATGGCCTCGCTATCGACTCAACGCCGTTTGAGTTGCGCCACGTGGGAGGTGGAAATAGTTATTTGCCCACAGTACATTTTTTGCACCACCAAGTGGTGCTGTGGCGTGGCACTCAACCCCACTGTTCTGATGGGCTACAAAATAGACTAGATCCAATATTTGAAATACCCATATAAAATGCAATATCATCATTTTAATTCTTCACTGTCTAGTCAGTTTTCAGAAAGCATGGCATCATACTGTTAAATCTTTAAACACATGCATGATATATATTTATATATATATATACATTTCTTTGACTATATTTCATGTGTGATTTCCCCCGTTTTATTTATATTGTATTTTCATTAATTTACTTGGGCAAGCAACATCTTAAATGTAGCTTGTTTATGAATCTAAAACCTTTACCAACCCATCTCATTTGTTGCATTACAGAGACAGTCATACCCTAATAATAAGTGAATATAATGGACATACTCTTTATACTATTAGCCCTGGCCCTGCATCAATAGAGCTCAGTACTGCTTTACCTCATGGTTTCGCGCCACTCCGCAGTGCTGTCCCGTTCTCTAACCGCCATTTTCTTATCTGAGGTGACTGTATCAGGGCTCAACATGAGGCACCCGTCATACTGCGCAGTATTGCTCCTCCTCAGCGAGGTAGGGGATATAAACGTGTATAAAATAAATATTTTATTTCAGTCATGTTCGAGTTTCTTACTTTATTAACCGGGATCTCTCATGTCTTCAAATAATGTCTGTTATTTTTAAAACCAGCATCTTCCTTTTAACGCTATCGTTTTAATGTGTGCAAATATAAGCTTATTTTATACTTCACCGCGCGATTATGATTACATAATTGTTATTGGGGATATGATCATATGCAAAAAAAATAGCAATTAGAGAAAACTAAACGTTTTAAGGACACTTCAGTGAAATGCATAAATTACTGGCTTTCCAAATTCAACACTAGTTAACAAAATACACAGGTTCAGGTAGAATGAACAGTGCAGGTATTGGTAAAAATATGTGTACAGTTGTGTGCATTTTATTTGTGAGAAATGTAGAGCATATTTTTGAAATGTTAGTTGCTTTGTAATCACATAAATGTAATAAGTGGACCTACTTTGGAAATACTTTTTGCATGTTTTGCTAGTCAATTATAATTAATGATGTTGCTACTTAAAAAGTATAGACATTTGTAGTTCCACAATTGTCATGTTCCTTAATAGTAACCCAACTATCACTTAATTTCTCAGATGTTTTCTTCAGGGCATATTTAAGTTTCCTGGGTAATGAATGCATCTGTAGCGCTGTACATAAATTAAGTTCAGACAAAGATAAATACAAATCACATATTATAATTATCAAACTACGAATCGTCGTCACGCTTTGTGAGCTCGCAAGAACTAGTTTGGTCCGCAAATGGGGCCGCATTTGCGAAAGGTGGAGTCTCCAACGTCGGCTGCAATAAGCCGAAGGCTCATTGCAGGTCGCAAATGCGGCCCCTTACGAAGCGAGGGGACCCATTTGCGGAGGTGGAGGCTCTACGGCGCCTCACACGAAATTGCAAACACCCACACAAGTGGCACTTTACCAAAATAGATCTAACACGCAATCACTATATAAGGACTTACACAAAACAACTGCGGGACTTAGAATAGAAAATGTACTTACTTAGCGTACAAAAATACAAGACTCTGGACTGAAAACATTAAAAACACAATGAACACACACACAAAATACATAAAGCTTACCCACAGCAAGGGGGGCACCCAGGACATCTGCAAGTGAAGTTACACCTCAATTTAAGTCCAAATTCCTGAGTTTAGACACACAAAAATCCCCTAAGCGAGAGAAAAAATGGCCGCCGAAATAAACGAAAACGAGGCTACAGGACCATAAAGACGCAAAACACCACCAACCACATACAGCTTTTAATACAAGGTACAAGATACACTCTTGCCAAGGACGCTACTTCATACACAGCCGCGTACCACATACACATTCGCCGCCATTTTACAACACTACCTTACACAATGCGGAAATACACAGCTACCCTAACGGCTTTCCCTCGTGCACGCAGCCTATTTACACTACACACTGCACACATTGCTGACACTTAACCCTCAGATCTGCAACAGTGCAAACCTACAATGTATGTTGCAGGAACATCAAAACAGATTGTCAGCTCTTCAGCACAATGCTTCCTGCATATATTTCTACCAAATAGGTAAGGTATATTAATTTATTAATTATTTCATTAGCATACAAAAAATAATATACACAAAAACAAAAAAAGCTCTAACAACAAACACAAAACCCATTCACCGTGCGACTCACAACGAGCACCAACGCTGCTCATAGCACACAAAGATCTGCAATAAATGCAAAATGCAGATCACCGCCGACAAAACAATAACAGCAAAAGCGCCTATCAGAGAAAAAAAATACAACAACCGACAGCTTCGCAATGAGCGCCAAAGGATCTCGGACCACCCAAAAAAATAATGTCTGGCCCAAACAGCATTCCCTGTTTTACAATTGTATTGCCCCGTCATTTTTGACGGGCAAGTCATTAGTTAACATATAGCAAAGAAAGGAGGGCACTGTCTTTGAGCTAGGAATTCAATGTCCATGGTGAATTCCCAAAGGACAGAAAGGATAGAAACTCGCAGATTTACAATCTAAGGTATAGTGAGTGGTAAAAGAGGGAGAGAGAAGTGATGAGCGTGTTAGGGTGGAAGGTGATACGCTTCTTTAAAGAGATGTGCTTTAAGTGAGGTTTTAAAGGCAAGAGGATAATCTGGTGGAGCGAGGCAAGAAGTTCCAGAGACTAGGGGCAGCATGAGAAAAGTCCTGGAGGCGGGAGCGAGAGTAGGTGACAAGAGTTGTAGAAAGAAGAAGGTCATTAGTAGAATAAAGAGGGCGGGTGGGGGAGTATTTGGAGATGAGAGGAGAGATGTAAGGGGGAGCGTTATTGTTGAGGGCTTTTTAAGTTAGGGTCATGATTTTAAATGTTATTCTTGTGGCCAGGGAAGCCAGTGGAGTGAGAGGTGATGCCGACACTGAACGTTGTGTACAGAAGATGAGTCTAGCAGAGGCATTCATAATGGATTGAAGTGGAGATAGTGGGGTGGTGGGTGGGCCAACAAGAAGCGAGCTGCAGTAGTCTAGTCGAGAGATGATGAGAGAGTGTATAAGGATTTTAGTTGTGTCTTGTATAAGATAGTGACACATTCTGGAGATGTTTTTTAGATGGAGAAGACAAGATTTAGTTAGTGATTTTATGTGAGGGATGAAAGAAAGAGCGGGGTCCAGTAGAACTTCCAAGACAACGGGCTTCGGAGGAGGGGGCGATGATGTCGTTGTTGACAGTGAGAGAGATGTGAGGAATTGAATGCATCCTAACCCACCTAGCAAAAACTTTTGCATGAAAAAATGCAAGCCATTTTTGCAGTATATAAAAAAATGCGCTGGGGATATCCTTTATACAGCACATGCACATGCTGATTGGCATGTGAGCCAATCAGCAAGCAGCAGTGACATCAGCCGTGATGTTACTGCTGCTGCCTAACACCTCCGAGGAGGGAGATGCAGCAGGGGGAAGCCGGCGGGGGAGCAAGCGCAGCGCGAGTGTCTGACTATCCTCTGTGGCCGGGGGCAATGCTCTGTGGCTGGGGGAGGTCATGAGGCAATTCTCTGTGGCTTCGGGGGCAATGCTCTGTGGCTGGGGGAGGTCATGAGGCAATTCTCTGTGGCTTCGGGGGCAATTCACTGTGGTTGGGGGAGGTCACAAGGCAATTATCTTGGGCTATGGGGAAATTATCTGGGGTTGGGGGAGGTTACAGAGCAAATCTCTGGAGCTGGGGGGCAATTATCTGGGACTGGGGGGCAATTATCTGGGGTTGGGGGAAGAGTACGGAGCAATTCTCTGGGGCTGAGGGAGGTGACAGAGCAATTCTCTGTGGCTGGGGGCAATTCTCTGGGGTTGGTGGGGGTCACAGGGCAATTCTCTGTGGCTGGCAGGTAATTCACGGGGATTGGGTGAGGTCATGGCGCAATTCTGTGGGCTGGGGGGTAGTTCTCTGGGGTTGGGGGAGGTCACGGCAATTCTCTGGGGCTGTGGGTCAATTCTCTGTGGCTGGGGGGCAATGCTCTGAGGCTGGGGGAGGTCATAAAAGGCAATTCTCTGGGGTTGGGGGCAATTCTCTGGGGCTGGGGGCAATAATCTGGGGTTGGGGGAGGTCACAGGGCAATTCCCTAGGGCTGGTGAGCAATTCTCTGTGGCTGGGGGGCAATGCTCTGAGGCTGGGGGAGGTCATAAAAGGCAATTCTCTGGGGTTGGGGGCAATTCTCTGGGGCTGGGGGCAATAATCTGGTGTTGGGGGGGTCACGGGGCAATTCTCTGGGGCTGGGGGGGTCGCAGGGCAATTCTCTGTGGCTGGTAAGCAATGCTCTGGGGCTAGGAAAGGTCATGGGGCAATTCTTGGGTTGAGGGGCAATTCTCTGGGGCTGGGGCAATTATCTGGGGTTAGGGAGGTCACAGGGCAATTCCCTGGGGCTGGGGAGCAATTATCTAGGGTTGGGGAAGGTCACGCCTCAATTCCCTGAAGCTGGGGGAGATCATAGGGCAATTCACTGGGGCTGGGGGAGGTGATGGGGCAATTCTCTGTGGCTGGGGGGCACTTCACTGGTGTTGGGGGGGTCACGGGGCAATTATCTGGGGCTGGGGGGGTCGCAGGGCAATTCTCTGTGGCTGGTGAGCAATGCTCTGGGGCTAGGAAAGGTCATGGGGCAATTCTTGGGTTGAGGGGCAATTCTCTGGGGCTGGGGCAATTATCTGGGGTTAGGGAGGTCACGGGGCAATTCTCTGGGGCTGGAGGGCAAGTATCTGGGGTTGGGGGAGGTGATGGGGCAATTATCTGGCTGGGGGCAATGCTCTGCTGCTGGGGGAGGTCATGGGGCAATTCTCTGGGGCTGTGGGGCAATTATCTGTGGTTGGGGGAGATCACGGGGCAATTCTCTGGGGCTGGGGGGCAATATTCTGTGGCTGGGGGAGGTGATGGGCTGGGGAAGTATCACCTGGGATGTAGATAAAACAATCAGTGAATTAAGGGACATAAATCTAAAGGAAAGGAAAGTGTCTGACATCATGTGACTTCTCACAGTAGGGCAGACTTCAGGTGATAACTTAGCATGTCTGTACAATCCCCAGGCAAAAAAGAAAGATATAATATATAATGATATATAGATATAATGTATAAGATATGCTAATTATCCCTGGGAATTTGTGCGGGTGTCAACATTGAGAGAAAACTCTTTGCAAAAGCAAGAAAATCAGCAAATTTCAGGCTGTTTACTTTGGAATTTTTTCATGCAAATATACTATACATTCTCCTCTATCAGATGCATTAATAACTCAGCTATCTTACATATACCTTTAACACCACTGGAATTCCCTGCCATAATTTGCATATAATGAATAATTTTTTTTGGCCAATCACAGGCAGCTAATACATTGTTTCAACCTGTGAGTCAGTTTGTGCAGCAATGGAATGTGTAGTCCCCTGCATATGGAAGCAAGGAGCAGACATTGCTCTGTGGATCTCTGCATTGTGCTGCTCTTGGCTTGCAGGTTATTATAGGGTTAAAAACCGTACCCAAATGCAGTGTTCCTATTGTTAGTTACACTGTGGCTATGTAAGCAGCTCTGGGGGTGTGGAAAACAAAGATTTTTATATAAAACTAGGAGAACTTGCCAGTCAAAATTAATGGTATTAAAATTGTGAGGCTGGCAATGCTGTTTGCCACACAATGTGAGGCTATTGGTCCTCTGAGCACCTTCGGCGCTCATTGCGAGCCAGACCCCCCTGCCCCCCCTCTGTGTACTTAAAGTTTCCTGCTTTGCACTGATCATCTTCGACACTCATCGTGAGCCCCACGCTGAGCGCCTTCGGCGCTCATTGCAAGCCTCTCCCGCTTGCAGTGCTCATCATGAGCCACGCGATGAGCGCCTTTGGAGCTCATTTCGAGCCTTTCCTCTTGCCTACTGTATGGGCCGCTCATTGCAGAGTTAATGGCAAGTTTAGTCCTTGGGAATACCATGTGTCTCTTTCCTGCATCTCCCCCCTGTCCCTTTTTTGTGTGTTTGCTGAATCTTTGCGTGGCGCGTGGTGAGTGCCGTTGGTTTTATTTTCAAAGTCCCGCGTGCCTGGCGTTGTTGGTGTTAGTTTGTTTGGTGTGTGTATTTTGTACTTTTTGCTTTGGCGCTCATTGCCTGTGGGAGGGCAGCCGTTAAGGCACTAAAGTTCGCAGCACTTGGGAGATGAGCGCCGAAAGCTCTCATTGCCTGCGAGCCAATGAAACACGCGGAACTTAGCACGAAAGGAGCGCCAAAGGCGCTCCTACGAGCCTCGCGAAGTGAGGCAAGCCGATCACTTATTGTAACAGGCGGGACTTAGCCTCCAAACACTTAGGAAACGCAGAATCGCCTTATGCTGCAAGCAGTTGACAAATGCGGGACTTAGAAAAATTCAATGCGGGACTTAAAAAAATGCGGGACTTAAAAAAAATTCCAGATAGGAAAAATACGAAGTTAACAGCCGAACTGTGCAAAGCAAAAAACACGAAAAAATACAACAAAAACATCACACACAGCACGGGGGAACAGCCAGGATGTCTGGGAGTGAGGTGAAATGCAAATTGAAGTTGATTTTGCCGAGTTTTGGCACTCGAAAATCGGCTAAGCGCGAAACAAAATGGCGACCAAACAAAATAAAAACGAGTCTACACAACCCTGGACCGCGCAAATCACTTTCACTTTCACCCAGGAACTTACGAGGTACAAAATACACTATTACAAAGGACGGCAAATGCTTGCGATCCGCGTAGCATATAAGCAAACAACGCAATTTTACAACCCTAACTTGACAATAACAACATTACTTATCTAAAGTAGCACTTTACACAAATAAACCAACGGTTTACCCTCGCACACGCAGCCTATTTCTAATGTACAGTTGGGACATTCATGACACTATCTCCTCAGGCCAGCAACAGTCCAACTGGACATTATAATCTGCAGGACAATAAAAAGAGATTGTTACCTCTTCAGGCTATTGATACATATATTAAATAGGTAAATTATATTAATTTATTATTCAATTAATTCATTAATTAGTATTTAAAAAAATATAGAGAGGAGCCAAAGGACATGCAAGGGGAGGCTCGCAATGAGCGCCAAAGGAGCTCAGCGCGAGGCTCGCAATGAGCGCCGAAGGTCCTTAGAGTATAAAAAGCTTAACATTGTGTGCCAAACAGCATTGCCATGGCTTCAAATATTATTGACCGTCATTTTTTGACAGGCAATTCGCTAGTTTGTTTATAATTATAAAGAAGCTCTCTGACTTTTTGCTTCTTAATTATACTCAATTTTCTCACCATGCACTATCATATAATAGTAACATATGCCTTGGCATTACTGCTTATATCAGAAACAGATTTAGTCTATTTCGTAGCTGCATCCCGTCAGAACAGTGGGGTTGAGTGCTGCGCCACAGCACAACCTGGGGGTGCAAAAACATACTGCAGGCAGAGAACTATTTCCACCTCCGATCTGGCTCATAAAGCGTGCCGACAGAAGAGGCCTTGAGCTAGGAGAGGCGCGCCCGAGGCCCTGGGGGACCAAGTTCCTGCACGAACATAGCGATTGCCTCGCCATCGACTCAGTGCCGTTCAAGTTGTGCCAAATCAGGTGGTGCTGTGGCACAGCGCTCAGCCCCACTGTTTTGATGGGATGCGGCTATGAAACAGACTAGTTCAGTTTCTGAAATAAGCAGTAATGCCAAGACATATGTTAGTATTATATGAAAGTGCAGGCTGAGAAAAGTTAAAAGAAACCACTGCACAATGGAAAAAAAAAATAACTGGAGTACAATTAAGAAGCAAAAAGTCAAAGAGCTTCTTTATTATAAACAAATATATGTAGACACCTCTGCTGAGCCAGGGGGGAAATTTATGATACATAGGTGGAAGTCGTGTTTCTGAGAGTGGTGTTTACATTTATGGAGAGACTAACCACTTGCCCGTCAAAAATGACGGCAAAATAATGTTAAGCCTCGCAATTGTGTTGTTTGCCACACAATGCGAGCCTCTCCCCCCTCTACTTTACAGGCCTCGCGATAAGCCTCAAAGGTGCTCATCGCGGGCGTTGCAATGAGCGTCTTTGAGCCTTCAGCGCTCATTGAGAGCCTTTCCCCCCTCTACTTTAAAGGCCTCGCGATGAGCACCTTCGGCGCATAATGCAAGGTCCCCCCCCCCCCCGTAACTTGCTGGCCTCGAGCTCATCGTCATCATTGCGAGCTTCTCCCTCCCCCTACTTTACGGACCTCGAGATGAGTGGTAGTTTGCAGGCCTCTTGCTCATCGTGGGCCTTGAAAAGAGAACCTTTGGCTCTCATTGCGAGCCCCCCTACTTTACAGGCCTTGCGATAAGCGCCTTCGGCGAGGCTTTCTCCCCCCTCTACCTTGCTGGCCTCTATTTAAGCGCCTCTGGCGCTCATTGCAAGCCTCTCCCCCATCTACTTTACAGGCCTCACAATCAGCACCTTTGGTGCCCATCGCAAGCCCAGCAATGAGCGCCTTAGGCACTTATTGCTGACATTGGCAAACCTGTAACTTTCAGGCATCGCAATGAGCGCCTTCAACACTCATCGCGAGCCCCGCAATGAGTGCCTTCGGTGCTCATTGCACATGCACAAACCCGTAATTTTTAACATAACGTTACCAACAAACTCGCAATTACGACAACTAAACATATACAGGGAGTGCAGAATTATTAGGCAAGTTGTATTTTTGAGGATTAATTTTATTATTGAACAACAACCATGTTCTCAATGAACCCAAAAAACTCATTAATATCAAAGCTGAATATTTTTGGAAGTAGTTTTTAGTTTGTTTTTAGTTTTAGTTATTTTAGGGAGATATCTGTGTGTGCAGGTGACTATTACTGTGCATAATTATTAGGCAACTTAACAAAAAACAAATATATACCCATTTCAATTATTTATTTTTACCAGTGAAACCAATATAACATCTCAACATTCACAAATATACATTTCTGACATTCAAAAACAAAACAAAAACAAATCAGTGACCAATATAGCCACATTTCTTTGCAAGGACACTCAAAAGCCTGCCATCCATGGATTCTGTCAGTGTTTTGATCTGTTCACCATCAACATTGCGTGCAGCAGCAACCACAGCCTCCCAGACACTGTTCAGAGAAGTGTACTGTTTTCCCTCCTTGTAAATCTCACATTTGATGATGGACCACAGGTTCTCAATGGGGTTCAGATCAGGTGAACAAGGAGGCCATGTCATTAGATTTTCTTCTTTTATACCCTTTCTTGCCAGCCACGCCGTGGAGTACTTGGACGCGTGTGAGGGAGCATTGTCCTGCATGAAAATCATGTTTTTCTTGAAGGATGCAGACTTCTTCCTGTACCACTGCTTGAAGAAGGTGTCTTCCAGGAACTGGCAGTAGGACTGGGAGTGGAGCTTGACTCCATCCTCAACCCGAAAAGGCCCCACAAGCTCATCTTTGATGATACCAGCCCAAACCAGTACTCCACCTCCACCTTGCTGGCGTCTGAGACGGACTGGAGCTCTCTGCCCTTTACCAATCCAGCCACGGGCCCATCCATCTGGCCCATCAAGACTCACTCTCATTTCATCAGTCCATAAAACCTTAGAAAAATCAGTCTTGAGATATTTCTTGGCCCAGTCTTGACGTTTCAGCTTGTGTGTCTTGTTCAGTGGTGGTCGTCTTTCAGCCTTTCTTACCTTGGCCATGTCTCTGAGTATTGCACACCTTGTGCTTTTGGGCACTCCAGTGATGTTGCAGCTCTGAAATATGGCCAAACTGGTGGCAAGTGGCATCGTGGCAGCTGCACGCTTGACTTTTCTCAGTTCATGGGCAGTTATTTTGCGCCTTGGTTTTTCCACACGCTTCTTGCGACCCTGTTGACTATTTTGAATGAAACGCTTGATTGTTCGATGATCACGCTTCAGAAGCTTTGCAATTTTAAGAGTGCTGCATCCCTCTGCAAGATATCTCACTATTTTTGACTTTTCTGAGCCTGTCAAGTCCTTCTTTTGACCCATTTTGCCAAAGGAAAGGAAGTTGCCTAATAATTATGCACACCTGATATAGGGTGTTGATGTCATTAGACAACACCCCTTCTGATTACAGAGATGCACATCACCTAATATGCTTAATTGGTAGTAGGCTTTCGAGCCTATACAGCTTGGAGTAGGACAACATGCATAAAGAGGATGGTGTGGTCAAAATACTCATTTGCCTAATAATTCTGCACTCCCTGTATATGATATGGTTCCTGAAGAAAAGAGTCTGCTTCCGGGCCAGTGTGGGGAAGGAGTGTGGTGTCAACTTCAGTTGGATTAAATTATCTTAACAAAGACTCTCTGTTCGCTCCTACCTACCCCTCTCTCCACTTATTTTGAACATTGATCTTGAATTCTTGGAGTTATGATCAGGGTCCTTTCCTGTTATGGTTAAGGCACTAGTCTGCCGCTGATGTACGGTAACCTCTGCCAATATTCCAGTGCCATATCATAGCGTCAAGACTTAGGTAAACTTTTAGAGTGAGGGTCAGGGTTATTTTAAGGGTTTGGCTACCATACTAAGCTTAGATTTTCTGTAACATAGCAGCACCATCTAGCGGTTGGTCGCCGTACTGCAGCGGTGGACCTATGCCGTATCTATAACAGGATAGATCCACGATCAGTAGTGGTCAGGCTATTTCAGTGTGTTGCCTCTGGACTAGTAATGATCTCTGAACCACCCAGAACAATGAATATTCGTTAGAATCAAGTGTAGAAGATTTGAATGAAGCAGTGGCTGAATCATTGTAGCTACTTCATTATATTACATCAGCTAGTATAATAGCCTGTGGCTCACATCACAGCTAGTATTTCTGTCTTTCGTGGAGATATTACTGGGTTCAATTCCCACAAAGAGTGATTTTTTTTTCTTTACTATTTAAAAAATCAGAAATATGTTCTTTAGTTTATAAAATAAAGCCTCATATGTCAATATATATATACAAATCCCTAATACAGGCATATTTGGAATCCTGGGTACAGTTTTGGGTACCACTTCATAAAAAGGACATTTTAGAGCTGGAAAAGGTACAGAGAAGAGCTACAAAACTAATTGGGGGAATGGAGGGGTACAATTATAAGAAATACTAACCAAATTAAGCCTATTTTCTCTAGAAAAAAGCCTTAGTAGGAGATAAGATTACCTTATATAAATACAAACAGGGTCAGTATAAAGATTTGTCAAGTATAAAGATTTGTCATTCTTTGAGGTTAGAAGTAAAAAGATTTCACCTTAAAGAAAGAAAAGGGTTCTTCACAGTAAGGGTGGTAAATATGTGGAATTCTCTACCAAAAGGGGTGGTGACAGCAGATTCGATAGATAACTTTAAAAGGGGACTGGATTTATTTCTAAAAAAGGCATTCAGGGTTATCCTGGATAATTAAAGAGAGAGATCCAGGGAGGAATCTGATTGCCAGTATCTGGGGTCAGGAACCAATTACATTTTTTCCCCTTTGCGACGATTGGCAATGTTTCACTTCAGGTTTTTTCTGTTTGCCTTCCTCTGGATAAAACAATTAAGAAAATAGTCCACATATTCCAGATCAGAGCAGATTCTAAAAGGTTAAACTTGGTGGACTGAAAGTCTTTTTTCAACCTCAATTACTATGTGACTATGTAATTAATATGAGGTAATGGTCTTGTTTTTTGTTTATTTTTTTAAATGAATAATTAAAATACTTATTTTAAAAAATATTTACACACATATATATATATATATATATATATATATATATATATATATATATATATATAGTTCTCAGCAGCACGACCTTGCCAAAATCCGTTGGTAACGCAACTTTAAAACTGCGGTCTCGCAAAGCGAGGGCCACAGTTGCGGCCAGGCAAGGAGTGCCAAAGGCGCTCCTTGCGCTGGTGGAGATGAGCTCTGTAGGCGCTCATCCCTAAGACCCTGTACGACTTGCGCATCATGCCTACATCCGCAGAACTACACTTCAACACAAATCTCAAATACACAATTCAAAGTGCGACACCCGTAGCACTTTGAAAAAATCGCCTATAAAAAGAATGGGCTGTAACACTTAGAACATAAAACCTCCACTGAGGAGAAAAGAAATACAACCCGCAAAAAATATGAACTTAACGGCCGCAACACACACCGCGAAAACCACAAAAAACCACACAAAATACAAAATAAAATCAAACAAAAAATACACACACAGCAAGGAGGGACAGCCAGGACGTCTGGGAATGAGCTTGCACACCAATTTAAATACAATTTAAAGATTTTCGCCACTCGAAAATCCCCTAAGCGAGAGAAAAAATGACCGCCGAAAAAACTATGCTACACACATACAGCCATTTTACCAAAATCACTCAAACCTAATAACATTACCATTACAAAATGTGGAAGTACACAGCTAAAAAAACGTTTTACCCTCGCACACACAGTTTATTTACACTACACACTGCACACATTCCTGACACTTACACCTCAGCTCGCCAACAGTGCAAATCTACATTGTATGCTGCAGGAACCTCAGCATATTTCCTAATGCATATATTAATTGCAAATAGGTAAAGGATATCACTTTATAACTTTACTAATGAATTATTTAACATAAAAAATAAATAAATAATAACAATAAACGCTTAATGTGCTCAGCTCGCGCTTCACAAGGAGAGCCAACGATGTTTACAGGACCACAACTACACCAGGGGAGAGGCTCACAATGCGAGCCAAAAGCCCATCAGCGCAAAACTTGCAATGAGCGCCAAAGGAGCTCTCATAACCAAACATACACCAACCAAGAGGCTCGCAATGAGCGCCGAAGGTGCTCAGCACGAGGCTTGCAATGAGCGCCGAAGGTACTCACACAAAAAATATTTACTGTATATACTCGAGTATAAGCCAAGTATTTCAGCCTTTTTTTAAGGCTGAAAAAGGCCCCCTCGGCTTATACTCGAGTCACCCTGTGTCTCTTCCCCCCGCCGTGTCTCTCCACCCCTGTGTCTAATCCCCCCTCCTTCCCCTGTGTCTCTTTCCCCCCTCTCCCTCGTGTCTCTTTCCCTCCCTTATCATCCTCCCTCCTCAACCCCCTTCCTCAACCCCTCCTCATCCTCAACCCCCCTCCTTAACCCCCCTCCTCACTTTACCCCTCTCTAATTACCTCCCCCTCTCCCTTTCCCCTCACTTACCTTCCATCAGCTACTCCTCCGCACGTTTTCCGGGTGTGTCGGGTCCCGGCATATGCTAATGACGTGACGTCACATTCGCGTCACGTCAGTAGCATTGGAAGAGGCGAGGAAGAAGCAGCTGATGGAAGGTAAGTGAGGCGAGAGGGGGAGGTAATTAGAGAGGGGTAAAGTGAGGAGGGGGTTGAGGAGGGAGGATCAGGAGGGGGTTGAGGAGGGAGGATGAGGACGAAGGATGAGGAGGGGGGTTGAGGATGAGGAGGGGAGTTGAGGAGGGGGGTTGAGGAGGGAGGATGAGGGTGGTTGAGGAGGGAGGATGAGGAGGGGGTTGAGGATGAGGGGGTTGAGGAGGGAGGATGAGGAGGGGGGTTGAGGATGAGAAGGGGGGTTGAGGAGTGAGGATGAGGCGGTTGAGGAAGGAGGATTAGGAGGGGGTTGAGTATGAAGAGGGGGTTGAGGGGGGCGGATGAGTAGGGTTGAGGATGAGGGGCGAGATTGAGTACGGGGTTGAGGATGAGGAGGGGGTTGAGGATACGGAGGGGGGTTCAGGAGGGAGGATGAGCAGGGGGGTTGAGGATGAGCAGGGGGGTTGAGGATGAGGAGGGGGTTGAGGATGAGGAGGGGGGTTGAGGAGGAAGGATGAGGAGGGGGGTTGAGGGTTGAGGGAGGATGATAAGGGAGGGAGAGTGATAGAGACACTAGGGAGAGGGGGGAAATAGACACAGGGGAGGGAGGGGGAAGAGACACAGGGAAGGGAGGGAGAGGGAAGAGACACAGGCGAGGGAGAGAGGGGAGAGACAGGGGAGGGAGAGGGGGTGAAGAGACACAGGGGAGAGAGAGGGGGGACACAAGAAAGGGGCAGAGAGGGCACACAAGAGGGGGACACAGAGTGCATAAGAGGGACACAGGGGGCAGCGCATTTCCCACCCTCGGCTTATACTCAGTATTTTGTGGTAAAATAGGAGCCTCGGCTTATACTCGTGTCGGCATATACTCGAGTAAATACGGTACTTTGTCTACCAAACAGCATTACCTGCCTTACAATTCTATTGCCGTCATTTTTTGATGGGCAAGTCGCCAGTCACATATATAGTTGTCGTATTGCAAGTTTGTTGGTAACACTATGTTAAAAGATACAGGCTTGAGCTAATCACAAGGCCAGCGTGACTTTGCTACAATGAGTGCCGAAGGCGCTCATTGCAGGCTTCACAATTGTGGACTTTCAGGGTCCTTCCAAGGGTCATCTGTCCCGTCAGATTTGTTATCTGTCCCGTCAGATTTGTTATCTGTCCGAGGACGCTCCAACCATGGAGGATGGAAAGAGATTGAAGGCCGAAGGGCTTTGTCGCTGATCCAGATGCACGCAAGACTTTAGAAAAAATTACGACTTTAACGCCCGATATTTTTAAAAAAGCCCGTAACTCCAAAGCCGTCGGAAGACCTCCAAAAAATGCCAATTTATGAAAAAAATAAATAACTTACATCCTAATTTTGAGGCTTAATTGGCATATTTCAGAGATTGAATATCAACTAAGCGGTGAAAAAATGGCGTCTGTAAAAACTTAAATGTTTGCAAAAAGGCTCAAAACGAGGCCAAAGCCCATAACACTTAACCCATCAACGCGAGCCCCTCAAGACTTAGAAAATACAAGGAACGGTGCTCATTGCGAGGCACACAAGACTTGAACAGAGACAGAGGAGAAATATACGGTGGTGGGGGAGAGGGGAGAAAGAGACACGGGGGAGGGAAATAAGGGGAATAAAAAAACACATGGCAGGGAGGGGGAGGGAGAGATGGGAAAACAGACACATGGAAGGGAGAGGGGGGAAACAGACACAGGCATAAGAGAGTGGGTAGAGGTTTGCAATGAGCACCCACATGATTTCACTAGCTGCCTCCCTCATGTGATGTGGGTTGGTGGGAGGTATCAAAGAGGAAGGTTCCTGCCAAATAGCAGCAGCCCTTAGCAATAAGCATTTAATTTAAAATACAATAGGCGAGCTAGAATTATAATTCTAGCTCGGCCATTGTATTTTAAATTAAAATAGGTACATTAAAAATGGGACTTTGGACTAGACACGCATTACTGAGACATGGTGAGATGAATCTCATGACTGGACAGTTAATTTGGATGGTTATAACCTATTTAGGAAAGATAGCGGTAATGGTAGAAGAGGAGGGAGGATTTGTCTGTATGTTAAGCCTGATTTTAAGCCTATATTCAGAGAAGATGTCTATGCTGGAACTAGCGATAATGTTGAATTCTTGTGGTTAGAGTTAAATGGTAGAGGTTCTAAATCCTAAAAAAAACTACTCGGCAATAAACTATAAAACCCCAAATATAATTGAATTGCAACTATTGCTACAGATTGAAAATTCAGCTAAGCATGGTCAATTCTAATAATGGGAGATTTTAAGTATCCTGAAATTAACAGGATGAATGAGACCAGCAGTTCAGCGAAAGGGAGCAGGTTCTTGAGTACACACATGGATCATTATCTGGCCCAGGTTATACAAGAACCTGCTATAAATGAGGCTATCTTGGATTTAGTCATCACAAATAATATTGATGTATTATCAAATATCGAAATAGGAAAACCCTTGGTGAATAGTGATCACAACAGTCTTGTTTGAGATTGAATTAAAAAAACAAAGTTGTAAGGGACCAACAAAAACTCTTAATTTTAAAAGGGCAAATTTGAATGGGATGAATAACTTACCTGTAAAAATACTGAAAATAAATGGACAACATTCAAATCATTACTAAATACACATACACATCGACATAAACCATGTGAAAATAAAAGGAATAGGAGCAAATCACATCCCATGTGTCTTAACAATGCTTTAAAGATTACGATAAGGAAATAAAAGCAGGTATTTGAATTATACAAGAAGGAGGGAACAGGGACTGCTTTACGCAAGTTCAATTGGAGAGCAGTGTTGTCACTGCTGGTATATGACTCATCCCTGCTTCCTGGCTATGCTGTGTGGTGTTGCTATAGCAACTAACAGTGCTATGTCTGAAATCTTCCTCTAACCGGATTGGCCAAATCAAATTGGAGGGGGTGTTAACCTTAATTTTAAACTGTCAGAAGTTACAATAGATTTTGCTAACTTCAAAGTAAGTGTTCAAATGTCTATTTTGGTATTTTTCTCGCAAACATTTTTTTTCATACACTTCTGAGTATCCTCCATCAGATACATTCAAAATCCAGGAAACGTAGATATCCCTTTAACACAGAAAGAAATCCAAAAGAGGTTGGAAAAATAAATGTTAATAAAGCCCCAGGTCCTGATGGAATATACATCCAAGGGTACTGAGGGAACTGGCTCCTGTAATAGCTAAACCATTATATTTAATTGTTCAAGACAACCACACCTCTAATTGTTCAAGACACCACAGGGTCACTTCCAGATGACTGGCGAAAAGCAGAGGTGGTACCTATTTTTAAGAAGGGAGCAAGGCCAAATTCAGGGAATTATAGACCTGTAAACCTTATATCTGAACTGGGAAGCTTTTAGAAGGGTTAATAAGGCATAGTAGAAGAATATGTCTTTTTAAATAGGATTATAAGTAGGAGGCAACACAGATTTATGAGGGATAAGTCATGTCAAACAAATTTAACTAGTTTCTGTGTGGAGGTTAGGAGGAACTAGGATAAGGGCAACTCACTCTTTTTGGATTTTGCAAAGGCTTTTGATACAGTGCCACATGGGAGACTATTGACCAAACTAAGGGATACAGGAATTGCAGAAAATATCTGGACTAATGTGGTAAGTGGGGTTCTTCAAGGTTCAGTATTAGGTCTTCTCCTTTTAACATATTTATTATTGACGTAGGACTGTAAAGTATTGTCTCAATTTCTGCTGTTAACACTAAGTTGTGCAAGGTAATTAAATTAGAAAATGATGTACTTTCCCTCTTAAGGGATTTGCGTGTATTTGAGAAATGGGCAACTAAATGGCAGATGAGATTTAATTTGAATAAATGTAAGGTTATGCATTTGGGAAAGAAAAATAGCCATGCAATTTATAAACTTAATGGAAAAATTCTAGGGATATCAGATATAGAAAGGGAGTACTTGTGGACAACCACCTAGGTAACAGTGCTCATTGCCAGGCAGCATCTGCATAGGTAAGTACAGGAAAAAGTACAGAGAAGGGCAACAAAACTAATAAGGGGGATGGAGGGGCTAAGTTATATAGAAAGACTAACCAAATTAAATGTATTTTCTCTAGAAAAAAGGCGTCTAAGAGGGGATATGAGTACCCTATATAAATACATCCAGGGTCAATATAGGGATTTGTCAAGGGAGCTTTTTGTGCCAATCGGTTTTCAACTGGCAAAAGGACATCCCTTGAGGTTAGAAGAAAAAAGATTCCACCTTAAAGAAAGAAAAAGGTTCTTCAAAGTGAGGGTGGTCAAACTGTGGAATTCTCTACCAAAGGAGGTGGTGACAGCAGATTGGATAGATAACATTAAAAAGGGGTTGAATATATTTTTGAATTGAAAGGGCATTCAGGGTGTGATATGTGATATATATAAAATAAAGTTCTATATACTGCCTCTACAGTAGTATTTTAAACTATCATGTTATGTAACCATTATTTAGTTTCACACATACTTGATGATGTAATAGTTTATGCCAATGTTTTATTGGAATAAAGTTTAGTGTATTTAGTAATTAGGTAATATTTTTAAGATACATATTAAGACATTATGCATCAATCTCTGTTCCAGGCATATCACTTAACTCGCTGGTGGCATTTTCTGGGCTATCTTGGTTTATATTCTCATGCCCACCCCCTTCTCTCCTCAGGAAGTTGAAGCACCATTTTGCCTTTCCTGTGAAATCAACAATGTTTATTTCCCTTGCAAACCTTTTTGACTCAGCTGTCACTAATATAGTTGTCATACTGTGAGTTTGTATGTAACGCCCGGAAAATTACGAGTTACGCATGTGCACTGTACATTGTGAGGCTTAAGGGATAGAGAGAAGAAGAGGGAGATGGAGGGAGGGAGGAGGGAAGGAGACGGAGTGAGCGAGCGAGAAGTAGGGAAGGAGAGAGAGGGAGACATAGAGAATTGTGAGTTGTGCATGCCACAGCGAAGGGAGAGGGAGGAAGAGAGATGGAGGGAAGGAGAGAGAAGGAAGGAGGGGAGAGAGAGAAGAAGGGAGGGAGAAATAGCGGAGAGAGGGTACAAAGGGGTAGTGAATGCACAGAGAGAGAGACCTGGTACACAGAGAGAGAGCACAAAGGGACAGTAGACACAATATTATACCGTCATTTTTGATGGGCAAGTGACTAGTATGGAATAATCTTGGTTGATACACATATCCCATTTTGAGTAGTTGTTCTTTGTGTTTTCTCCACCAAGTCTTGACAGGTGGACCATTGCAGTGACCTTTATAACAGCTTCCTTATCAGTCATCGTAGGCAGATAATCAATATCTTTTCATTTGTATATACAAACATTTTTTTTTCCATAGCTTTGAAATTATTTGGGCATCTACCTTAAAGGCTGGCAAATATGGTACTGAAGTTTTAACTAAGCACATTTACATTACTTTTAATAATAAGTATAGAATATAAAATGTTTACAGTAATATTACATTTAGAACTTTTTATTGTGTTGCAGATATTTAAAGGTTCCTGTACTGAATCTTCAAATGTCTTTCCTTCCTCATCTGACAAAGGTAACTGCATTATTTTATTGTGATAGATCATGACAGACTAGTTTGCTTTTATGAAAAAGTCAGAAGGAATCAAGTTCTAAGTAATGTCTATTTAGACTTTTATAGGGTATTTGCCTATAGCTTAGTACACATTTATTTTAAATATATTTTACTGCAGTAAAATGTATAGTTAGATTATTAGTTAGTGTAGAAATGCTGTTTTCCACCCACTGCGAGTCTGTTCCCACTTGACCTTCACTGTTTTCTTTGTTTAATATTTTGTATTTTTCAATATCATATTCCATATGTATTTAAAAGTAGAAAAATAGATTTATTAGTTATTTTGTTTAATGTTATAACATGCAACTTAGATATATTTTTATATTTGCAAACAACTCAGAAACCATAGTTTGATAAAATTTTAACAGTTTTTATTGTAACCTATACATCCATATTCTAAGAATGTTTCAACTTTCTCAAGCATTACATGCTAGTTAACAAAAAAACAAACAAAAAAACAGTGAAACTTAGCCAATTGTCTCAAATGGGTAAAAAAATAAATTCCTTCCTGGCCCAAGATTCTGGCGATCAGATTACTCCCTGGATCAATACTCTCAGTAGTTATACATGTAAATACATACAATGAAAGTCGAGAAAAATCAAGTGATACTCCGAATTAATGACACCTATACCAACTGTATAAACAAACATGAAATACATTGATTGAAACTTTAAATGACATAGGGCCTCATTCAATTGCGATTTGGCCAATTGAATAGGGCTCTATATAAGCACATAGCATTTTTTTTTAAAGAAGTTTTTAGTTAGTGAAAACTTTGCTTTTGGATAGATGTTTACTAACTAAAAACTTATTTAAAAAATATGTTATTTCCTTTTTTAGAGCCCTATTCAATTGGCCAAATCGCAATTGAATGAGGCCCATAGAATGCAAGTAGTAAGTATATCGAATTAATCTTCAAATTCTAATATTTACAAAACATGTTATCTTTTTGAATATGTTTCTTAACAATGAAATTTCTAAAGTTTGTTGAGTGCTTTGTCAAGTTTTGTGAAGGCTTGTTTTAATTTGTGTTTTTTGTTGTACCCACTGTACTTCCTTTTTTTTTTGTAATTAGTAGTGGTCCTCTAAAAAGAGCCCAGTAGACAAATAATCTTGTCTTTGGAATGTAACCACTGTACTGTCCTTTTTGTATTTTTCTTTTTTAAGTAGTGGTCCTCTAAAAAGAGCCCAGCAGATGAATAATGTTGTCTTTGGGATGTAACCACTGTATTGTTTTCTTTTTTTTTTTATAATGGTGGTCCTCTAAAAAGAGTCCAACAGACCAAAAATGTTGTCTTTAAGATGTAAGCACTGTACTGCCCGTTCTTTATTTTTGTTTTAAAAGAGTGGTCCTCTAAAAAGATCCCAGCAGACGAATAAGGTTGTCATTGGGATGTAACCACTGTTTTATTTGTTTTTTAAATAGTGGCCCTTGGAAAAGTGTGCAAGAGACATAAAAGTTAGTACTTGAGATATGACCACTATTCTTATTTTTTTTCTCTTTTCTGTTGTTTTGTTGTTGTCCTTTTTTGGATAGAATTTACAACACCTCATAGTAGACAATAATTGTAGTAAATACTCGCCCATCTTCTAATAATTGTCCCTGTCGTTTTTTTATTAAAAACTTAAATTTTTTGTTGTTTTTTGCATCTGGAAAATACCACATAGAGTTGTCCATTTGCAAATACTGGTTCTTCTAAAAAAAAGGTTAACCGAGTTAAACGTTTGTCCTTGCAATTTATTAATGGTCATAGCAAATGCCATGATAATGGGAAATTGTCTCCTTTGAAGTACAAAAGGCAAGCTAGTCTCACTTGGAGACAAATCTATTCTTGGTATGAATACTGCTTCACCTTTATGGGTACCATTCAGAATTTTGCATGTATGAAATGGTCTCGTAAATCCTGAACAATTAATCTGGTCCCATTACAAAGTCCTTTTTTTGGATTCATATTTCTCAGTAACATGACAATTGCATTTTTTTTGAGTTGCAAAACGTGGTGGCATTCCAGAGGGAGTTAATGTATTTAGAAATTCTGTTGTAAAATTAGATTCACTCTCTGTCATCAGCTAGAACAGAATCTGCACTTCAATACATTTTGTGTGGTGTATCAATTAATTTCAATATTTCGTTATTGACATCCAAAGCATCTTTATTATTGGATGTTAATATTGCTTTCTGTGCACGGTCCAAAGAATGTTCTGTAGTTATTCCATTTGGGAATAAAGATGATATGAGTGAATCTTTACAAATCATGTCATGTGGGATTTCAACAGTATTGTGAGGTAAATTATATATTAAGTTGTTTTTTCTTCTCCAATTTGAATTAGCCAATCATTGAATTAATTTTGACCTTCAGATCTCTTTTTCTAACCTAATGTGTGTAAATTATTTCCATAGTGGACTTGACTTTATACATGTTTCTACAATGTCAGTGCGATTTCCACGTACAACCACAGGTAATGTTTATCTGAAATCTCCACCTAATAACATGACTTTGCCACCAAAAGGCAAATCATTACCCATGACTTCATGCAATAAACGATCAATACATTGCAGAGCATGGCACAAAATCATAGTGGCCTCATCTATGATAATCAGTTTTGCTTCTTTAAATGTATTTGCTTGAGGTGATTTCATTCTAATATCGGGCAATGATGTTTCTAAAATTGGAACTGGAAGCTTAAATCCACTATGTACTGTTCTGCCACCTTCTAACAATAGTGCAACAATTACAGTTGTTGCAAAGGGAAGTGAAAATTCACCTTTTCCTCTAATTGAACTCATCAACAAAGTATATAGATACATTTTTCCAGATCTACCGGGTCATCTAGATAAAAATAATGCTCTTTGAGCAAGTCATCATCTAGTGCTTCTTGTATGGCATTGAAAGCGTGCTTTTGCAAATCATTATAGCAATTTTTTCTTCTGTTTTTTGTTTTTCAACATCAGCGTCATAGTCCTCAAAGTTTTTATTAGCTCTAAGTCCTGGATCTGGTAGATTCAAACTGGCATAACTTTATAAAGACTTCTTGAATTTCCATTAATGCTTTTAATTCTGCTATGGACTCGTTATAACGTTGCAAAAAGTCTTCATACATATGTATTTTAAATGTTTCCCACAAAGCTAATGAATTTGGAACATTGCAAAATGTGCAAATGAATGCAAACCGTCCCCTCATCTGCTGTGGCATTTTACATAGTGCTGCTTCCTCTAGACATCTCTCCCACTCTGTCTCATCAGCAAGGAAGTTTCTGTGTCTGGCAGCTAATTGAAATGTGTCATAAACTCTGTCATTGACAGTTCTCAATTCTTCAAAACTTTGTGCACCAGGAACATTCAAAAGTAGTAAACGTAAGCAGAAACGTTCAATGTCTCTTGGATTTACAGTATACATTCGGGTTATAATTTTATTACCACTTTGTTTTCTCTGTTTCCATAAACCATGACGAAAACATAATGATATGGAATCTCATTGTATAAGTATTGTCTTGCCTCAGTCTCTTTACATTTTAATGTAAACCAAGCATTAAGTGTGGCTTTCCGATGTTCATTTTGTGCCAGAACATTTTCTTTATTTCCACTATGGAAATAAACTAATTGTCCTTGTGGCAAATGTGCCGCTAATAGATATACTGCATGTGAGCGATCATGCATTTCAAATTTCAATACTCACCACATTGCTTCTGGCGCACTGACATATCGAGCATCTACATGAGAAGCAAGTTCATCATGTGGTAACTCATTGTCTTGTTCAATTGGTCAACAACAGTTGCTGCATCATATCCTTTATAAATATATTTGTAGACATATTTAATCGATTTGATAGAAGTGCAAGCTTCCACATTTACGTGTGCAGTATACATCATTAATAGATATGGATTATATGGCACCACATGCGTGTTATCTAAATTTTTTCCTCGTGTGCAGTATACTTCATTAATAGATATGGATTATATGGCACCACATACGTATTATCTACATTTTTTCCTCTAATTATTGCGATTTGAGCTTTTTTTCGTCTGTACAATGGATCCATCACAATTTGCAAAGGTTTAATATCTAAAGTCTTTTGGGAAATCTTTAGTGCATTTTTTTTTCTATACATGGTGAGTTTGGGTTTAGGTCTCCACATTGTCCATGAATCATGCGATGTGTTACAATGTGATAGAGTGTTTGATGCTTCTGTGGATGTGGTAGTTCAGCAGTAATTACTGAATCCACTTTCTCTGCAGTATTCAATTTATAATTTTCTTGAAGTATGAAAAGCATATGTGCATGTGGCAGGCCTCTTTTCTGGAATTCGATGGTATAAACATAAGCCACACACTTTACCAATACATGATTGTTGGTGATGTCATGTATTAAGGCTGTTAATTTTATTTTGAAGACTCTAGCCACTAAGTCTGGTCTATCAGAAGCATTCTGGCCCTCTTTTAAATTCTCCACAATCTCCGGCCATTGAAGATTACATGTAAATGTAATAAATAAATCAGGTTTGCCAAATTTAGTTACAATAGCCATAGCATCATTGTATCTTTCCTGCATATTGTAAAGAGATCCTTGGAAGGAAGATGGTAAAATGATGGCTCGGCCAGCTGCAAGGTTTTTTTTTGTAGCCGCTTCAGCCATATAATCCATGAGGCCACAATACTGTTCGACACATGGTTTATTTTGTTGCTATTTGATGAAATTTTAATTATTTACTTCTACTTGCAGGTATGAATCAATGATCCATTGTTGTGTCAGTTTTCCAGCACTTAAGATCAGATTAAATTCATCCCTAATGGCAGTTTGAGCCACTTCAAATTCAAGCATGGAAATATTACTTCTGACACGTAGTGTATTGTTTGGATAACTGGGAAGTATTAATTTTGTTTGCCAAGCTGCCTCCCCATTGGGAAACAAAATTGGATAAGTCATTGGATCCAAATTGGTACTCAATATATTGATGTTAATGAAAGGTTGCTCTTCATTTCTTGGATATATTCTAGTATCCCTCCGAAAAAGGTGGTTCCCCCTCATCATTTTGAAAAACCATTGCAGGCTCATTAGCTGTGGGTAAGTTGTAACGTTGTTTATCAGTATGTCAGTCTCTTCTAAGAACCATATTAACTTTTGGCATGTCCAATTGATTTTGTTCAGCATGAATGCGTTGTTAAACTTCTGACAGTTTTTTATAAGTTTGAGTGTATGGAATTTTTCCATAATCTTATCAAGCTCATAAAATACTTCTCATAAGCATTTGCTATTTTCAGGCAGCTGCATAAGTTGTTCCACAGCTTTGTTTATATCTAGTACATACAGCTGAGCAAATTTATGTTGCTCTCCTTTTTCAGGGTGTAAATGGGAAGTACAATGGTAAATTTGGCCTTGTACTTTAAAGCAGTAAGGGACATGTCCTTGAACATTTCCAGCTAATGTAACAGCCATAGATGCAAAAGAAATGGCACTATTATAAGATCGTATATTTTCTCAATTTTTTTTGTAATTTGGGAAAGTTGGTTCAGTCATATTTTTTAAATATGTTGTAAAATCTTTTTTGGGGGGAAGTTTGACATTACCCTTTTGACAGCAACTAATGAACTTACCATCTCTTGGTCTTTCACTTAGAAAATGATAAGCCCCACAAAATTTGACACAGCACATTCAACATACCACAATTGTGATTGTCTACATTTAGCTCTGTAAATAATGGATTAGCCTTTGAAGCAAGTTTAACATTACAATCTATATTTACATTGGTAAAATTAGCATACTCCTCAGATGTTTGTGTAACAATATTTTTTTGTTTTCTATCTCTCTTATGCAGAGTTTCTGGAGCAACCATGTGTCTTTTCTTGTAAATCCGGCCACGCTCTTGTAATCTCATACTCTTTTTTTTTAGTCTCTTCAGATTGTTTCTCTCTCCATCTTTTGTTTTGTTCTTTGTATAGACATTCTTGATATCGCTTGCTGGTTTTTGGCTGCTCATCCTACGAATGTTTATTTGCAACCTTGCAATTCTCTTAATGACCAATTTGGATGTGAAGTAATAATGTAATGTAGCTTACCTCTTCAAGTTCCTTTTCCACTGTTGTGCATGCAGTGTGTCGTTTGTTATACATTCTCTTGTTCTTGTCTTTGTTTCTTTGTGTCCTCCTCAGATTGTTTCTCTCTTCATCTTTGTAGTCTTTCCCTGGCCATCCGTTGTTTAGCTTCCTTCCTGGTTTCAGTCTGTTCAGCCATTTTAATCTGTAATGTAAAATTTAATTCTTTATTTAAAATGTAGATGTTACCCCATAACTGATGGGTTATATGGAGGCTTATGGGGGTCTGTATAGACCCCCATAAGTGATGGGCTTAGATGGAGGCTTATGGGGGTCTGTATAGACCCCCATGAGTGATGTGGTTAGATGGAGGCTTATGGGAGTCTGTATAGACCCCATAAGTGATGGGGTTTTAATTGGAGGCTTTTGGGGGTCTGTAAAGACCCCATAAGTGATGGTCTTAGATGGAGGCTTATGGGGTTCTGTATAAACCCCCATAAGTGATAGGGCTAGATGGAAACTTATGGGGGTCTGTATAGACCCCCATAAGTGATGGGTTAGATGGAGGTTTATACACCCATAAGTGACCCCTATTGGACTGAGGGGGTTAATTTTGACTCCCATGATTGCTGGGGCTAATTTTAGGTGCCGGGGGGGGGGGTACTTATATTTGAATTTTTAATGCAGCTGGGACACCCGCCGCAAGGGTTAATGTTGGGACCTCGCAGCATGGGGAGTTAATGTTAGTTGCCGCGGAGGTACTGTGCCACTGGCTGCAATGGCACTGCTGGCTGCAATGAGGGCAGCCTAAGTGCTGTGCGGCTGCTTCGCCTTGCTCTGCGAGGCTCGCATGTGTGACAGCGCCGCTGGCTTGCCTCGCGAGGTCGCAACTGCGTTACCAACATCGCAAACGTCCCCAATACTGACAAGTATATATATGTGATGGTTGATACATTGTTATTTAAAAGCAATCAAAGAAAGCTAAAGGGAAATAATTATATAGAGTATGAAAGTGTAGTTTATCAAATATATACAACAGGAGCCCTGTACGTGTTATTTTAGTGATGGACCATAAGTGAGATTAAAGTATCTAAAAGTGAAGAATGAAAATGTATTACCAGATAAAGAAGTTCTAGAAAGTTTAAGGGCATTTGTGACAATTGTAATTAAATCATTTATATAAACCTTGTAAGTTTTCTGTATGCAATCAAATTTCCTTTTATTCCTAGATTGTGGAAAACGAAAAGTAGGCGAAACCCTTCTTTCCAAAGTAGTAGGTGGCAAAGCTGCCAAACCTGGTGCATGGCCTTGGCAAGTTAGTATCCAGATACTTTGTATGAATAAAGCATACAGACATGTTTGTGGTGGAACAGTTCTGTCTCATACATGGATATCCTCTGCTGCACACTGCTTTTTTAAATCCAAGTATGTATTTTTTAAAATATTTTCTTAATAATACTACATAAAGTAAGTTCTTGATGTTCAAATTACAAGTATTTTTAAAAAACAATAATTTAATTTTGTGAATTTTATCACTTTAACATGTTAATGCAAATAAGCCTGCGAGCATGACAGTATTGCACTTCTATGAATTACTTTAGTTTTCTACAATTAACACTTTGAGTAAATGTTTAAAATCTGTGAAAAGTTTAAGGTAAACATACTCAAATAAACTGATAGCAAGATAACATCATTAATTGTGCTCTGTACCATCAGAAATAGTGACGAAAAGCATGTGGAAAAATATATTCCTTTTTAGATTTGCTTCTGAAGGAATATAATTGCAGTTATTATAATTTTGATTGCAGTCTGTGAATTCTTCCATGCACCCATGTTATGGGCTCTGGAAACTTCGACATAAATTAAAGAAAAGGTGAAGTCATAAAAGGAAGAAACAGGAGCTTGGCAAGTAATTGAAGAGAGAGTAGAGGGTTAACTAGTGATTAAGATTGTGGGTGTATCAACTGTGTAAAATGGAGGTATCATGCCTGTAGCATGCCAAGGTACAAGCTGTGTAATACCTTACAGACTGATGCCCTCAGCCTTATAGGCTAGGCGTATTGTGCCAGGGGAAAGGGGCCCACTGAGATATGTGTTAACATTGGGAACATGGTACCCATGTTTATAGTTGGGGTGTGAGTAAGAACATGATAGGAGTATAGGGATGTATACCTATATTGTGCTTGGGAGGGCGGGGGTTTGCAATTACAAGGGAAATATTGTATATGCCCAATATTTTCTACTACTGGACTAGTTCCTTATTAACCAGATTAGGGAGATAGTCCAGGGCTGGTGTGTTTTAAGACTATGGATTGTTGTTTAATGCAATTACTGTAATTTATGTATTGTTGCCATAGAATGGGTGATTCTCTTAGACTTTCAGGCTCCTAGCCCAGGGAGGTAATTAATAGTCATGTAGGAGGGAAGCCTGTCACTCCAACCCACCTGGGCATGAGTAGTAACAGGAGCTAGAAGGTGATTGGGGTAACCATTGATGCAAATCTGAATTGATTGGCCTTTTGTTGCTAAGAGTGCGGTATAAATATGTCTGTCGTTTCAGTAATAAACACTTTTTTAACTGGTTCACATAATTAATGTGTGGATTTCGTTATTTATGCTGGAATCCTGATTGCTGGAGTAAGTTCTTTTCAGAATTTAGAAAGATGTTTATGCTATACAAGACCACATACTTCTCTCAGTCTAACCCAAGGGCTGAAAGTTCTTCCTGCTGTACAGAGGTAAAACGAACTGGGCACACCTGTGGGGAGAGGTTTGGGCAATAGGCTCTAATCATACCTAATTCAACATACAGATTGCCACACTGGTTGGCAGCAGTGGGACCTCTGGAGGAAGATACAGAAAGGATGGCACAGTATGGAGAGATGTCCGTGACAGAAGAAAGAAAGATTTTCAAGAGCAGAAGATTCGCCAGAGTAGAAGGGATGACCAAGTCACTTATGGTCGAAGAACTGTTACTGGATGACGAGAGACAGATTGAGGCAGAGGATGCGGGAGAGGGGGTAAGCACAGTACCAAGAACCCCAATCCCACGACCCAGCCTGGAGCTGGTGGAGATAGATGAAGACGAAATCACCCACAGGTTTCAAAAATGGAAAGCAGCTGAGTGGTTTGCCCACCTCCACACTCTCCAGTACCACGAGGGACAGCATTTGCAACCTGTTTAGGTACAAAGGCGTAAGGTGACTGGCTTCAGGGATTCGCGGTCGTACACCCTGATTTTGTTCCACAATCTGCAAAATTACCTAAATACATGATGGTGATGGTCGCTGTAGGGGAGAAATTCGGCATTCCAGTTGCCCGGTTGCACTTGGATTGGCGCACTGGGAAAGGGATCAGGGAAGTGGAGACGATGGAAGGGTTGCTGGCTGAAGATTTGTTGGGCAATGATCTAGGGAAGTGGTCCCCAACCTTTTTGGCACCCGGGGATCATTTCCATAAAAAAAAACTGTTCATGGCCCAGTGGGGAGGGGGGTGACAGGGGAAGTGGGGGTGGAATAGGGGGGGGGGGGGGGGGCTTGTGGATGAAAAAAAAAATCTTTTGGAGGAGGGGCAAAAAATGCTTTGACTTTCCCCCTCCAGTGCTATATATATATATATATATATTTAGTTAAAGTAAAGTAAGTAAAAAATATTTTATGCTAACATGTTCTTTTTCTGTAGTGCAGTGCACCCCCGCAACCCCCCGGCAGCACCATTCAGCCCCACAACCCCCCAGCAGCACCATTCAGCCCCCCCCCCCCAGCAGCACCAGTCACCCCCCAGCAGCACCATTCAGCCCCCCGGCGCCACCATTCAGCTCCCAACCCCCAGCAGCCCCATTCAGCCCCCAACCCCCCAGTAGCCCCATTCAGCCCCCCAGCAGCTTCACTCAACCCCATAATCCCCCAGCAGCACCATTCACCCCCCAGCAGCACCATTCAACCCCAGTAGCACCATTCACACCCCGGCACCACCATTCAGCCCCCCGACACCACGATTCAGATCCCAAACCCCCAGCAGCCCCATTCAGCCCCCAACCCCCCCAGTAGCACCATTCAGCCCCCAGGAGCTCCACTCAACCCCATAATTCCCCAGCAGCACCATTCAACCCCCAGCTGTACCATTTACCATCCCAGCAGCACAATTCACCACCGCAACAGCCCCATAAACCCCTCAGCAGCCCCATCCTTCCCCCAGCAGCCCCATTCACCCCCAGCAGCACCATTTACCCCCTCCCAGCAGCCCCATAACCCATCAGCAACACCATTCACCCCAGCAGCTCCTTTCATCCCCCAGCAGCCCTATTCAGCCCCCCAGTAGCACCTTTCAGCCCCTCAGAAGCCCAATTCAGCCCCCAAACCCCCAGTAGCACCATTCAGTCCTTCAGTAGCCCAATACAGCCCCACAGCAGCACCATTCACCCCCAACAGCCCCCACGCCCCAACAGCACCATTCACCCCCCAGCAGCACCATTCATCCCCCAGCAGCACCATTCAGCCCCACAAACCCCCAGAAGCACATTTTACCTCCTCCCGGCAGCCCCATAACCCCCCAGCAGTCCCCGGCAGTCTTATTCACCCCCCAGTAGCCACATTCAACCCCAAAACCCCCCTGCAGCACCACTCGCCCACCAGCAGCCCTATTCAGCCCCCCAAAAACCTGCAGCACCACTCACTCCCCCAGCAGCCCCACACCACCCCCACGCTAAGCCCCCCAAAAACCTGCAGCACCACTCACCCCCCAGCAACACCTTTCACCCCCAGCAGACAGTTTTTGCCCCCAATCCCTAGTAGCACAATACAGCCCCTTTAGAAGCCAAATTTAGCAGCCCCATTCACCACCCAGCAGCCGTATACACCCCCAGCAGTCCCAACCCCCCAGCAGCCTCATTCAGCCCAACAGCAGCACCATTCAGCCCCCAACTCCCCAGCAGTCTCCAATCCCCCAGTAGCACCATTGAGCCCCCAGCAGCGCCATAACCCCCCAGCAACACCACTCACCCCCCGCAGTCTTATTCACCACCCCCAGCAGCCCCATTCAGCCCCCCAAAAAACTTGCAGCACCACTCACCCTCCCAGCAGCACCAAAACCCCCCTGTAGCACCTCCCTGCAGCCCCATTCACCCCCAGCAGCCCCCAAAAAAACCTCCAGCACCACTCACCCCCCCAGCAGCACTGAAACCCCCTGCAGCACCACTCACCCCCCTAGCAGCCCCCCAAAAAATCAGCAGTCCCACTCATCCTTACCCCCCCCCCAGCAGCCCCAAAACCCCCCTGCAGCACTACTCACCAAGCAGCCCCGCCCAGCAGCCCCTCCACTTGTTGACTGTGGTCCCTGGTCCAATTGTCTCATTAGTCAGAGGCTGGATATCATTCCCATGCCGGAGCTTCATACTGCAGGGTCACATAACTTTGTTAGGAATTCTCCTCCCCTGCAGTATGAAGAACTGTCAGGGGAAGGAAATCCAGCCTCTGACTAATGAGACAACCAGACCAGGGACCACAGTGAAGAAGTAAGGGGAGGGGCTGCTGGGAGAGGAGGGTCCTGCTTGGGGAGGAGTGCGCTGCTGGTGACACACATGGCCCAGCTAAACAGAGGCCGCGGACCGTGGTGGTCCACGGCCCGGGGATTGGGGACCCCTGATCTAGGGCACATGGAAAATCGATATGTGCACCGTATCACCAGGGCTCAGGCCAGATAGCAAGGAATACCACTGAGAACCAGGATCAGACGGAATATCCAGACCCTGAGGTAAGTCCATTGCCTGCTACAAATTTGGGAGGAAGCTGTGATAGCATTGAGGAATTAAAAGCTGCATTAGCCCAGGATGGGATACTGGCTGGGGCAAGAGATAAAGCAGATAGACAGGAAATAGGGTCAGAGAAAGATAGTTATAAATGGGACAAGAGATTTCTATATAGGATGACTGCAGTAAGTAACAGGCTGACAGAGAACCAGTCAAGCAAAGTAGCTTATTGGCTTTGGCACATGAGGTCCCTTCGGCTGGTCATTTAGGGGTAAAAAAGACCAGACTCTGCATAACTGGGATGTTTTATTTGCCTGGGGTAAATAAGGATGTAAAGGATTATTGTAACTCTTGTGATGCCTGTCAGCGCCATGGAAGCTTTGGGAAGGGAACTACAGCTCCCCTCGCAATCCATGCCTAACTTGTATGTGCCCTTCCAACTGGTAGCTGTGGATATTGTAGGTCCCTTGGCTAGACCTAGCAAGATGGGGAAACCGTTCATAGTTACTATAGTGGGTAATGCCACTCGGTATACAAAAGCTTAAGCCCTGTCCAATATATCAGGTGCCCAAGAAAGATGGAACAACCCGTTTCTGCATGAATTACAGGAAGCTAAACTAAAAACTAAAACAGATGCTTAGCCAAGTATTTAACCATTCTGGATTTCTCCAAGGGATATTGGCAGATTGCCTTGGAGGACACAGCTAGGGAGAAGTCTGCATTTATCAGCCCATTTGGCCTGTACCAATTTAAGGTTATGCCTTTTGGGATATAAAATGCCCTGTCCACCTTCCAGAGATTGGTAGATAAGTTATTGCTGGGGCACCAGGGATATGCACAGGCTTATCTTGATGACATAGCCATTTTTAGTCAGACCTGGGAGGAGCATCTAAGGCACATCACGAGTATTATGCAGACCATCAGTAAGGCTAGGCTTACCGTTAGACCTGACAAGTTTGAGTGGACCAGGGCAGAGGTGCAGTATTTGGGTCATTGTTTAGGAAGTTTCGACCAGAGCCAGCAAAAATAGAGGGTATGGCCACCTGGCCCACTCCCAAAACCAAGAAGCCGGTAATGGCTTTCTTGGGTACCACTGGATATTACCGTAACTTTATTCCTGGTTACAGTGGTACAGCCAAGCCCTTAACAGACCTGACCAAGAAGAAATTGCCCAGGGAAGTGACATGGACCGGATTACAGCAAACCATTTGTGGTACAGACTTATGCGCCTACCTATGGCATAGGAGCCATTCTGAACCAAACTGTTGACCAAGGAACAGGACATCCTATTGCCTACCACAGTAGGAAGCTTCTGATAGCCTAGGCCACTATCAGAAATGAATGTTTGGCTGTGGTCTGGGCTCTCAAAAAGCTCCAAGCTATGGGAGACTGTTCACTGTAGTTACTGACCACAATCCACTTTGTTGGTTGTCCAGGGTGGCTGAGGAAAATGGGCGCCTCCTAAGATGGAGTTTGGTGTTGCAGACATTTTACTGTGCAACATTAAAGGGGCAAGCTGCACCAGAATGCAGATGGATTGTCAAGACAGGAGGATCACTAAACCTCAGTGTCGTGGAGAAGTCCTCTGATCTAAAGGACTCCCCAAGCTACAATGGAAAAACAGAGTGAGGAGTTGCCATGCCTGTGCAATAACTTACAGACTGATGCCCTCAGCCATACAGGCTAGGCATATTGTGCCGGGGGAAAGGGGCCCACTGAGATATGGGTTAACATTGGGGACATTGTGATTTGTGTGTTATACCTTGTTATGCCTGTTAAAAGCATAGGATAGTGGAAGTTGCCTAGATACCACTAGGCCCATACTATGGTACCCATGTTTATAGTTGGGGTGTGAGTAAGAACCTGATAGGAGTAATGGAATGTATGACTATATTGTGCTTTGGGAGGCTAGCAATTATTGCATATGCCCAATATTTCCTAGAACTGGATTAGTTCCTTATTAAACCAGATTAGGGAGATAACTGACCCCTATGAGTCACTTAGCACACAGCCAAATGGCTATCCTTCAGTCCAAGGCTGGTGTTGATCAAGACTGTGAATTGTTGTTTAATGCAATTACTGTAATTGATGTATTGTTACCATGGAATGGGTGATTCTCTTAGACTTTCAGGCTTCTAGCCCAGGGAGGTAATTAATAGTCATGATATCATATAGTAATTTGTTAGGAGGGAAGCCTGTCAATCAAACCCACCTGGGCATGAGTAGTAACGTAAGCTAGAAGGTTATTGGAGTAACCATGGATGCAAATTTGAATTGATTTTCTGTTTTTTGCTAAGAGTGCGGTCTGTTGTTTCAGTAATAAACACTTTTTTAACTGGTTCACATAATTAATGTGTGAATTTCGTTATTGATGCTTGAATGCTGATTGCTGGAGTAAGTTCTTCTTAGAACTTAGAAAGATCTGTATGCTATACAAGACCACAGATATCTCTCAGTCTAACCCAAGGGCTGAAAGTTCTTCCTTAATTCTTTATTAATCCAGCAAATTTAGATATCCATTTAAACTCAACATGTCTAAGACAGAGCTCCTTATCTTTCCACCCTCTTGTTCAGCTTCCACTCCTCACTTATCTCTCACTGTTGATAATAACATCATCTCTCCCACCTACCGGGCCTGCTGTCTTGGGGTCCTACTGGTCCCTTCCATCTCTTTCATTCCTCACATTCAATCACTCACTAAATCTTGTCACTTTCACCTAAAGAAACATATCCAAAATATGTCACTACCTTACACAAGACACAACTAAAATTCTTATTCACTCTCTCCTCATATCTCGCCTCGATTACTGCAACTCTCTCCTTGCTGGCCTTCTTATCACCCTTCTGTCTCCACTCCAATCCATTGTGAATTCTTCCTCTAGACTCATCTACCATACTAAACGATCAGTGTCCGCAGCACCTCTCTGTCAGGCACTCCTCTGGCTTCCCATAGCCTCTAGAATAAAATTCAAAATCATGACCCTAACACATAAAGCCCTCAACAATAGTTCACCCTCCTACATCTCTGCTCTCATCCCAAAATACACTCCCACCCGCCCTCTTCGCTCTGCTAATGACCTTCTTCTCTCCTCCTCTTCTCTCATCACCTCCTCTCACTCCCGCCTTCAAGACTTTTCTCGTGCTACCCTAATTCTTTGGAACTCCTTACCTCGCTCCACCAGACTATCTTCCTGCCTTGAATCATTTAAAATGTCTTTAAAAATGCATCTATTCAAAAAAGCCTATCATCTTTAGCCTCTTCATTCACTATGCATCTATCACTCTCCTGTACTTCACCACACCCTTTAGATTGTAAGTTTAAGAGTTTTCAATCTTGTGAGGTGCTTTAGGGAAAGCACTGTGTGTATCTGATTGAAATCTCAATAACATTATTTTCATTGTGGGGAATTGTTTATACTTGTACCTAACCCCTGTATGGCGCTACAGAATATGTTGGCTCGTTACAAATAAAAAATAATAATAATGATGCACTGATTTGGTCACTGTTTGGATTCACTCTTGCACCTCTGATTATCACATATTATAATTGTCGACCTATGAGACGTCACGCTTTGCGTGGTGCGTATGACTTTGCTTGCTTGCGAGCCTCGCAAAGCGAGGTGAGCGATTTACTCGGAGCACTTAGGCGCTCATCGCCTGTGAGCCATTAAGGCACTAAAACTCGTGGCACATGGGAGATGAGCGCCAAAGGCGCTCATTTCCTGTGAGCCTTGCAAAGCTAGGCGAGCAGTGAAGGCAATGAAACACTTAGGAAGCGCGGGATCGCCTTAGGCTGCAAGCACTTGACGAACGCAGGACTTTGGAAAAAAAATTATAGAAGCGGGATATATAAAATATAATATAGAAAAAATACGAAGTTAACGGCCGAACCGCGCAAAGCAAACAACACGAAACACGCACAAAAAAAATAAAAAAATACAACAAACGCATCACACACAGCACGGGGGAACAGCCAGGACGCCTGGGAGTGAGGTGGAACGCGAATCGCCTAAGTGAGAGAGAAAATGGCGTCCCCAAAAAATGAAAACGAGGCTTCACGACCCTGGACCACGCAAAACACCGCCAACCGCGTACCACTTTACAAGACGTGGCACTTAGAAAAACAAAATACGAGATAGTAAAAATACAAAGATAACGGCCGAAACGCACAAAGCACAAAACATGAAACACACAAAATACCCCCCAAAAAAACTTCACACACAGCACGGGGGAACTTCCAGGACGTCTGGGAGTGAGGTGGAACGCAAATGTAGCACATTGACAAACAACGCTATTTTACAATCCTAACTTGCCACTAGCATCATTACACATAAACCAACTATTTGCCCTCGCGCACTCAGCCTATTTCTAATGCACTGTTACAACATTCATAAAACTATATCCTCAGGCCAGCAACTTTCCCACTGGACATTATATGCTGCAGGACAATAAAAATAGATTGTTACCTCTTCAGGCTATTGATTGTTACATATATTAATTAGAAAAATGTCAACTATGTTAATTTATTATTCAATTAATTAATTAATTAGTATTTAAAAAAATATAGAGACGAGCAAAAGGACACGTGAGGAGAGGCTCGCAATGATTGCAGAAGGTCCTTAGAGTATAAAAAGCTTAACATTGTGTGCCAAACAGCATTGCCATGGCTTCAAATTTTATTGACCGTCATTTTTGACGGACAAGTCGCTAGTGTTATATAAATGTTATGAATGAACTACAAATGAAATATTCAAAACTCTCACCCTTACATATTTAGCACTTTAAAAGTCTATTTGCTTGTGGTGTCTATCGTGATGATTAGAAATTGGGAAACAGCTGTGCCTTGTTCTTACATAAATATGCAGATAATGTTGAAAACGTTGCATTGGTCACATATTAGATATTACTTTTTGTCTCATACATCTCATTAATGGGACAGCTCAATCTCTCTTAGAGGGACAGTTTTCAACCTCAGAATTTCTAATTATAAAAATTTTGTCTTGTAAATATTTTTTTTAGGTATTTTTACTTACGCGTCATTGTAGCACAAAGCTCGTATTATTGCCATGTGATGTATTTTTTTACCTCATTATGTATACCAGTGCTGTTTGAGTTGAATTTTTTTTTCCTAACATGAGAATGTAAAAATACTTACTTGTGCAGGATGTAGAGACTTGGATCTGAATACTTTTTAAACTCTGTATCATATTAAAATGTAAAAAACATAATTAGAGGTGTAAGAGTGAATCTAAACAGTGACCAAATCAATTTCACATCATATACAGTTAAAATCCTTGCTAATATAATTGCTACAACCATAGCAAGAGTCTATAATTGATATTTTGTGAATTTCATCACTATTACATTATGAGAACAAATACTGTTTTAAAACTAATAATCAAACTGTCCTACTGCATTTCAAGTATTATTCAGTGGCTGGATATGATTTAATTGAGATATACTAAAACGGAATCTTTAGAATCAAAGTACTTACCTTGTTTGGTATCATAGGGGTTAAGTAGGCGGCAGTAGTGATCAAAATATGTTGTATAAAAGGCGCCCCAAGTATCCAACAACTTCTCCCATGAGAAAGCTGTTTAACAAAGGGAAAACAAACTTTGGTAGGGAGCAGAGTTATTGCCCTATCAGTTTGTGATTTAAATGTTCAATTTGCTTGTTTGATAACTTAGAGTCAGAGACGGAATGTCTATACAGGCACCATCAAACAGTAGACCCCAAAGGATCAGTACTGTGTGTAACAGAGGATTGTTATTTTTACCATAGGAAGCTGTCTGCTGCTGAATTCCCACAGAGTGAGCTCAGCTAGGGGGAGATCTTGGCTTTCGAATAAAGCACATCAAGAAACCATACATTTGCATTAAATGCAACATTGTTTATGAAAGAGAAACATTTCACTGTGATTTGTTTTGATATTACATTTATTCAGACCTCAGTTATAGCAATATGTTGCTGTCTGAAATCTGATGCCTCCAAATGGAGTTAGAACCTTAAAGGCAATTCTCATGATACAGGACAAGCCAAGGCAAGGCTTATATAAATTCATTGCTCATGTATTAGCGATCATACAAATTGATAGATAATGGATAGAGCCAAATAATACTCTACTGAAATACTAAAAAATAAAAAAAATGCCAACTTTCTACTGAATTATCAAGACATTGCTTTTTTCTGTTTTTTAATTATTTTTTAAACAATTCCCTTGGACAATTTGCTTATTTGTTTTAAATAATGTTTTAATAAAATTTGAGCATTTTACATTAGCAATTTAGCATAGAGTTAGTACTTTCAGTACTCTGTGCCTTCCCTCTCTAGAGACATTAGTTAATTTGGTGAATAGTTATACCACACTCTATATGTTGAAATTTATTTTTACCTAGGAATTGGTCAATAAATTAAAATTAAGCGTACCTAAATTGTAAATTAGATAAATGTAAAATACATTTCCTTAATGTCTTCTAAGCAGCACAGAAATAAGAGAGAGACCATTTCTCAATAGAACTGATATCCATCCAGAGTTTAAAACGTCCCCATTAGAGCCTCCCTCAGTATTTTTTTTCTATATTACCTCAAGATGGAGCTGTCCCAGGGAACAGGGATTTTTTTTTCTATATTACATTTTTACTTTCTTTTGGAAATGTTCATGTTATGAAGACATTTTAAACAGACCCTCTATAACCGGGTGCAGTTTCTGTGGAAAGGCATGCATAACAGACCCTAACACATAAAGCCCTCAACAACAGTGCACCCCCTTATATCTCTGCTCTTGTTTCAAAATACTCTCCCAACCGGCCCCTTCGTTCTGCTAACGACCTTCTTCTTTCCTCCTCTCTCATCACCTCCTCTCACTCCCGTCTTCAAGACTTTTCTCGTGCTTCCCCATCTATTTGGAACTCCTTGCCCCGCTCCAATAGATTATCTTCCTGCCTCAAAACCTTTAAGAAATTATTAAAAACACACCTGTTTAAAAAATCTTATCACCTTCAGCCTTCACATGTACAACTGAACACTCCACAGCTTAATAACACTCACACCCACAATCTACAGTACAACACACAGACCCCTCCACTTTACTGAACCAATTGCTTTCAATTGTATTTGTCACCCTCTTGTATCACACCTAAACCCTTAGATTGTAAGTTTGCGAGTTTTCAATCTTGTGTCAGGCCTTGGAAACAAGCTCTATGTACATTTGATTTTATGCTCAAAAACAGGGCCCTCCATTCTTTACAAGGTGTTTAATTTGTTTTCTGCTATGTACTCAACCCCTGTACAGCGCTACGGAATATGTTGGCGCGATATAAATAAAGATAATAATAATAATAATAATAACAGACCCACTACACACTTGGTCTAGATTCTGTGAGGAAGCCCATAAAAAGCAGACCCTCTGTACACTGAACGACATTCTGTTTGGAAGAATGTATAATAAAGACCCTGTACACACTGGGTGTAGATTCCGTGAGAAAGGCAATTTTAAACAGACCCTCTGCACACTGGATGTAGATTCTGTTTAGAAGGCTATATGATACAGACCATCTACACACTGGATGTAGATTCTGTAAGAATGACCAGATAACTGAAGACCCTCTACACACTGGGTGTAGATGTTGCAAGATGAGTACTACTTGGAGGCATTGAAGTTTTCTGATAGTGATATGACAATAACAGAAAGCTCTACACACTGGTGTATTATTGTATTGGGAGAATCATGTTAAGAGGACTTGGCAACAAAATCTGCCAGCCAGACCAAAATCTAAACTAAAATGCGGATCCTGCATGTTTCAATAGTGCAAGTCGTGTGCACATACTGCGGTTGCGCGCCTGACTGCGTTATGCATGCGCTCGTCTCTTTAGCGCCATCTAGTGGTAGAGCAGGGCCACTAAAGTATCACACATACAAGAACTTTAAAAATATTTCTCAATGCAATTTTATTTTTATTGAAACAAAATATCCCCGCTCTAGCACTGGTCAAGAGCCCCGTGTATCTCAGGTTGACCTAATCTGAACGGCACAGTGACAAACGCCTGTCCACTTATTCACACACAGGGTGATGCTGCAAGAGAATCAAATGGAACAAACTGTGGCTGGTGCGTTTTTTGCAGGTAGCTCCAACTCGGTACCAGCTGTTGACCATGTGTAGGATTAAAATGCTGACAGAGCAAGTGCATACATTGGCAGGTTAAAGTGGCAGAACAAGTACAGTTTAAACATGTTAAAGCAGATATATGGGGGACCTGGGGGCTGAGGGGGTGGTAGGAGATCATAATAGGGGAGCTGGGGGATGGAGGGGGAGGTAGGAAATCATAATGGGGGAGCTGTGGGGTGGGGGGATAGGAGATCATAATGGGGGAGCTTGTTAGTGATTAGGAGATCATAATGGGGGATGTAGTGGGGTAGGAGATCATAATGGGTTAGCTGTGGAAGGGAGGAGATAATAATGGGGGAATGAGGGGGGGGGGGTTGGGGGAATCATCTGTTTTTGTCTTGAGATCTTTAATTTCTGCCCACACTTTTCCCAGGTATGTTTTTAAAAACGGATTATCTAGCCACATTTCTTCAACTCTATTTTCTAATTTGTGGTTTGTTTTGTTGATGAATTTCTGTGTTTGTTTGATACAATATATTAGATTGCATCTGAGCCTAGATACAGTGCTACTATAATGATTATTTATATGTGTAAAACTGCTTTGTAGCTTAAAAAAAAAATCAGAGTTAAACACCAAAAATTGACCGATGCAGTCCAAAAAAATAAGATTAGTGAAACTTGCGTGCAGGTTATAAATAGGTCTAAATAACATACAGATACAGATGCCCAACTTAATGGTGCTTTAGTGTTTATGCCTGTACTTGGCAGGCTTTAAGTCTCATTTTAAGTCTCACGCTTACTGAGTTGCTCCTAATATGTCCAACATCAGCAATGCTGTTATAATGTACGTATAGCTCAGTTATTCGTGTGTACCTGTGTCTGGCAAAATTTAAGACCCACTCTTAATCGACTGCTCTTTAAATCAGTTAGTCGGGATAGTGGGACACCAAAACAACTATTTGGGTACTCACAACCTGGAAACAGAGGTCCCACCAATCATGAGTCACTCCCTGAATTCCAAGTCAGCTTTGGCTGTCGTCAGAGCAGCAAAAGGGTGCTAGCAAAACATTTATGCAATGCAAAACTATTAAGAGATTTAAATTTCAGGATCCAGAAATCAAGACATATAGGGCCCTTTTAAATTCCAGCCTCGTAAATAAGAGGCTTCTACTTAAATCCTACGTACTGCAAAATTTCTCAAAATTACAATGCTATTACAATCGCCCTGCTGCGAGCAACGTATGAGCTGCGCAGCAGGGCCCTACGTATCAACACTGCGAAAATGTATATGAGGAGTGACAGCCTGCGAGATAGTGCAGGGGTCCTTAACGGGACCTCCGCGGCAGTCCCCCACATAAGCCCTGCCGTGGGGGGTATTCCAACTACCCCCCCCCCCGGCACCTAAAATGAACCCCTCTCTATGCAAGGGTCCCCAATCAGGATGGGATACACCCCCAAAATCCCACCCTGATTGGCTAAAGCACCTGTCAATCTTTATTGGAACCAATCACAAGGAGCAGATGCCTTCAGCCAATCACTATGGGATACACCCCCACGGAGTGATTGGGTGAAGACATCTGCACATTCTCATTGGCTCACACATTGACGACTTCTAATTAGCTGAAATTGATAGACAGCTTTTTCAGCCAATCACAAGCCGCCATTGCCAATTTCCTCTTGAAAAAGGCTCCGGGAGGCATATTAGCGTCGGGGAGGTCTGCGAGTGCAGACCTTCGTTGGTTTTTTTATTTTTATTTTTTTAGACCACGGATGGTTGCAGGGCCCAGCCGGGGCTGAAGGGGAGGAGGCCGGGGACATCGCGGGGAGGTAAGTTGAATGTATATTTATATGTTTATTTTATTTGGTGTCTGTATATTGTATTAATGTATTGTGTTTTTTTTAACAGGGCTGCGAGGGAGAAGAACTGAAGAATGACGAGACATGCTGGAAAGGTGAGTAGAATATTTAGAATGTATATAATGTTTATTTTATGTTAATGTTTTGTACTAATTTTTTTGTTTTGTTTTACCGCGAGGTTAGTGATCTGAAGGGACATCTTAAAGGTAAGTGGTCTTAATTATTTATTTTAGCATAGAATTAGGGTCTGTGTATGTAGTTAGGATTTTAATTATTTTATTTTAGCTTAGAATTAGGGTCTGTGTATGTAGTTAGGATTTATTGTATATTAGATTGATAGGGGGATGTATTTGATATAGTTAGGATTTATTTTATATTAAATAGATTGTATGTTAGATAGATGGGGGTATTTGATTTGTATTACATGTAATGTATTGTATGTAATGTATTGTATGTATGTATTGTATTGTGTATGTCTGTCTTTCCTTTTCGGGTGTGTATTTTTTTTTCTGTAGTGTGGGGGGGGGGGGGTTTGTAATGTATTTTTTTATTTTCTGTAATGTAGGTTTTTTATTTTCTGTACTGTAGGTTTTTTATTTTCTGTACTGTATTTTTTTTATTTTTTGTAAGGTAGTTTTTTTAATTAGAGTGTTGGGGAGGTTTATTAAGGGGTATGTAGTGTAGATAGGTAGTGTAAGTGTTAATAGATTAGTGTAGAGCGGGGTTAGTTTAGATTTACTAGTTTATTGGGGGTTATAGTGTAGTGTTTGTAGTTAGTGTCATGATGGTCCTTGTGGACCGTCATGGGACTTATGTGGTTAATGTTAGGGTTTTAACAGACCCATAAGTGTTATAATATACCCTTATGGGACTGATGGGGTTAAATAGAGGCTTATGGGGGTCTGTATTGACCCACATGAGTGACAGGGTTAATTAAGTGCTTATGGGGGTCTGTATTGACCCCCATGAGTTAGAGGGTTAATGAAGGCCTTATGGGGGTCTGTATTGACCCCCATGAGTGACAGGGTTAATTAAGTGCTTATGGGGGTCTGTATTGACCCCATGAGTTATAGGGTTAATTAAGGTCTTATGGGGGTCTGTATTGACCCCCATGAGTGACAGGGTTAATTAAGTGCTTATGGGGGTCTGTATTGACCCCATGAGTTATAGGGTTAATTAAGGCCTTATGGGGGTCTGTATTGACCCCCATGAGTGACAGGGTTAATTAAGTGCTTATGGGGGTCTGTATTGACCCCCATGAGTGACAGGGTAAATTAAGTGCTTATGGGGGTCTGTATTGACCCCCATGAGCGACAGGGTTAATTAAGGCCTTATGGGGTCTGTATTGACCCCCATGAGTGACAGGGTTAATTAAGGCCTTATGGGGGTCTGTATTGACCCCCATGAGTGACAGGGTTAATTAAGTGCTTATGGGGGTCTGCATTGATCCCCATGAATTATAGGGTTAATTAAGTGCTTATGGCGGTCTGTATTGACCCGCATGAGTGACAGCGTTAATTTTAGTTGCCTGGGGTTAATATTTTTTAGTGCGAGTCCTTTCAGGACCTTTACGGTCCTTTAAGGACCTGCGAGGCGGGAAATGTAAAAATTGAAATGCAGCGGGGTTACGATCGGTGCCGATCGGGTACCGCCGCTGCAAGGGGTTAATGTGGAGGGGCTGCCGGGGTCCCTATGGACCCCTGCAGCAAGGGGTTTATGTGGGGACACTTCGGGGGTCCCGATGGGGACCCCCAGCATAGAGGGGGGTTAATTTTAGGAGCCGCGGCCGGGTTTAGTAATAGTGTGCCGCGGTCCCTTTAAGGAGCCGCGGCGGCAAATTTAAAATGTTTAAATACAGCGGGGGCCTGATCTATGCAGATCGGGGACCCACCGCTGCAAGGGGTTTATGTGGGGACACTTCGTGGGTCCCAATGGGGACCCCCAGCAAAGAGGGGGGTTCATTTTTTTTTTTGCCGCGGCCAGGATTGGATAATAGTTTGCCGTGGGCCCATTAAGGAGCCGCAGCGGGGAATTTAAAACTTTTATATGAAGCCGGTGCCTGATCGGTGTCGATCGGAGACCCCCACTTGAAGGGGTTAATGTGGGGGTGCTGCAGGGGTCCCGATAGAGACCCCTGCAGCATGGGGATGTGTATAGGGAGCAGGGGGGGAGCCTTACACTGCTGTCTCGGGCTGTTCCAAGGTAGCCCGTAGAGGTTTTAGGATCCCTTGCGTGCACTTTTTGTGCCCTAGGGATTCTTTCGAGATGCGAGAATCGCTCGTAGATTTATGGCTGCGTGTGACTACGTAGCTTTCTCGGAGCCTATTCTCAGCCATTTTTCGTAGTCATATCGCAAAGCAGGCTGCAAGAGATTCGGCCCTCGCAAACAGCAAAAAACTGCCTTTTGCAAACACGAGAGAACTACGAGGGAGATTTTAATGAAGCCCATGGACTACAGCAGGTAAGCAACTCCAGTAGGTCGGGATTGAACCTCCACACAAGCTCCTCCACCGAGAGTCCATCTGGTAAAACTCTGAAAACAGTTGTCTCAAAGCGTGTGCTCACGCGCTTCCTCATTTTCTTCCTGGAAGGAGCATGACAAATCCGACAGGTTGTGTGCTGAGTTTGAGCTACCTGCAAAAAACGCACCGGCCACAGTTTGTTTCATGTGATTCTCTTGCAGCATCACCCTGTGTGTGTGAATAACCGGACGAGCATTTGTCCCTGTGCCGTTCAGATCAGGTCAACCTGAGATACACGGGGCTCTTGATCATCGCTAGAGAGACACCAAAAAGGCTGCCAACATCTACGAACATTGGTAAAATGGGGGGCGGGAATATTTTGTTTCAATAAAAATAAAATTGCTTTGAGAAATATTTTTAAAGTTCTTGTATGTGTGATACTTTAGTGGCCCTGCTCTGCCACTAGATGGCGCTGAAGAGCTGCGCACGTGCATAACATGGTGGGGCGCGCGTTCGCAATGCACGAAGACGACTTGCGCTAGTGAAACACGCAAGATCCCAAAATGCCAAGATGTGATAAAAAGTTGCCAGGTGGTATGTTAGAGAGTCTGAAGAATGTTTGAAAGAACAGTTAGAAACTTCTACCTTAAAAGAATCTCAACAATAGGATTTTAATAAATTTATGGGACGGTTGCAGAATGCAATTCTGGAAACACTAGCGTGAGACCACAGACACCCACAATTTCAGAATTTATTGGATCGTGTTAAAGATTTTCCTAAGCTGGACTGAGATTGTCATCCTCACAGGATGGCCACGAAGTTGAGGGTTTTGAATATTCTGATTTTGACAAAGATGACGGGAGTTCAGGAATATATATTTCATAAAAGAGAATCTATTTTTTTTAATAGCTGAAGTCAGTTCTATACTTAGAAGGCAAATTAGAGAAACAGCACAAGATAGAGCATTTTCGGACAAAAAGGCAATGGAAAGCAGTTTCAATTCATGAATGTATTACAGAATTAATAATGCAGGATTTGAGACATCCAGAGTGAAAGATTTCCTTTCTAAGAAGGGAAAAACATTTATTGGAACCAGATGAGAAGAGCACAAGGTATCTCCAAAGTTTGATGTACCAGCAGCCAGACTATCAAAGACGACAACAATTTCTCTAGAGAATGCGTCTACCCTAAGGGATCAGAATTGAGAAGAAAGCAGAGCGTGCCATAAGAAGGAATTTTCAATTAACTGGGACAGTTATGGAAGCAGCAGTAGTAGATACTAGTGTGGCTAAAACCGTGCACCATTGGATGAGAAAGGTAGAATATATTCAGCAGCAGCAATACTACCACAGCAGCAAGAAGGACTATTTGGCTCAGAGCCTGGTAAGCGGATGGGCTCAGACCCTGGTAAGCTGCTGCTGTTTTAAAGAATAGATTATGCACTAATGACCATCCACTTCTATTCCATATCCTCTTCTCCCTCGGTTTTTGAGACACTGCTCTCTCGTGGTTCTCATCATACCTACAAAATTGATCATTCAGTATCTCTTTCTCTGACACCTCTTCTTCTCCTCATCCCCTGTCTGTTGGTGTACCCCAAGGATCTGTCCTTGGCCCCCTTCTCTTCTCCATCTACACGTCCTCACTTGGTACCATCATAAACTCTTTTGGGCTTCATTATCATCTCTATGCAGATGACACCCAAATCTACCTCTCTGCACCAGATCTATCCCCCTCTCTTCTAACACACGTCTCCAACTGCTTCTCTAGTATATCCTCTTGAAAGTCCACCCACCATCTCAAACTTAACATGTCTAAAACTGAACTCCTAATCTTCCCTCCCTCTCCCACAGCGTCAATTCCTCACATCTCTCCCACTGTCAACAAATACATCATCACCCCTCCCCCCAAGCCTGTTGTCTTGGAGTTCTGCTGGACCCCGCTCTGTCTTTCATCCCTCACATACAATCACTAACTAAATCTTGTCTAAAAAACATCTCCAGAATTCGTCACTATCTTACACAAGACACAACTAAAATCCTTATACACTCTCTCATCATCTCTCGACTAGACTACTGCAACTCGCTTCTTGTTGGCCTACCCACCACCCGACTATCTCCACTTCAATCCATTATGAATGCCCCGGATAGACTCAACTTCCGTACACAACGTTCAGTGTCAGCATTACCTCTCTGTCAATCACTCCACTGGCTTCCCTTAGCCTTAAGAATAAAATTTAAAATCATGACCCTAACTTACAAAGCCCTCAACAATAATGCTCCCCCTTACATCTCTGCTCTCATCTCCAAATACTCCCCCACCCGCCCTCTTCGTTCTGCTAATGACCTTCTTTTTTCTACAACTCTTGTCACCTCCTCTCACTCCCGCCTCCAGGACTTTTCTCGTGCTGCCCCTAGTCTCTGGAACTCCTTGCCTTGCTCCACCAGATTATCCTCTTGCCTCAAAACATTTAAAATCTCACTTAAATCTCTTTAAAGAAGAGTATCACCTTCCACCTTAACACACTTATCACCTCTCTCTCCCTCTTTTACCACTCACTATACCTTAGATTGTAAGTCTGCGAGTTTCTATCCTAAGTACTTTGGGAATTCACCATGGACATAGGATTCCTAGCTCAAAGACAGTGCCCTCCTTCCTTTGTTAAATGTTAATCTGTATTTATCTTTGTCTGAACTTTATTTATGTACCTCGCTACGAAATATGTTGACGCGTTATAAATAAACTATAATAATATGCAAAGTTACTTTCGGAGGTAATTTTTTTTGGAACAGAATTAAAACTTTTGTGGAAAAATTGTCGGAAGACAAATTAAAGTTGCCACAAGACAGACTCTTGTTTAGGAACATGGAGTCATGTCCCTTCTATATTGCCACAGAGAAAGAGAAAGCCTCTAAGACTTTTAGACTCATACACTTTCAGCATTCAACTTCTCTCAGAGGAGGAAAGAAAGAGAATTTGTAGAATTTCAATCATATTCAGGGTCCAAAGAATGCAATCAAAAGGGATTATGGTCTTGGAGTAAGATTAATTGTAGATTGGTTCTTCCTGGTTAGAGCTTTGAAAGGAACAATCATTTTGTAGACATTCTTAATAAACCTCTGGTAGATATTGTAGAACCCAATTTTTGGATGGGCTGTGTTACACCTGCCCAATTTTGAAGGACTATGCTCACCCCAATCCTCTCTTTCTCTATGGGTCGCAACTTTTTGTTCAGATCTCGACACCAGCAGACACTTCAGATGACAGCATCATTTCTGAAGAGACAGGCACCATCAGACCCCTTTTCTTAGGATCTACGAATCACACACCATGTACCTTTGATTAGTACAAGCAGACCCCAACACCACCTTTGTTCAGTGTGTCCAAAATCAGACTGGCACTTCTTTATTGTTACAGAGATATATCAAAAAACACAAAAACACAAAACACCAAAGACTTCCCCCCAGTTCTAGCCCATCCTCCTAGGCAAATAACTTGCTATTCCCAATCACCCACATGGCTTTCTTGTTCTCATTAAACATTTTTTCTCCTCTTACAGATCCATAAAATTAGCTCCCCCTTCAAGACTAAAGCCAGAGCCTTCACACATGGCCGACCGCAGGGCCATATACATTCTTTAGAATTATTTAACCCTTTGAATATCCCAGATATGGGATATTCTGAATTCACATCCAATAACTGATGAACCCCAAACAGTCCAGTGGGCCCTTCTTTTCATAACAGCTAGTTTCCCCCATCCTAGTGTGGCCTAGGAATTTGTCCTGCCGTACAAATTTCTTGCCACACTGATCTCACTTGTGCGAGTGATAGAGTTGTAATTGCCTCACAGTCCACATTTCTTCCAATTCCAATGGGCACACAATTTTGGGCATAGCCTCCATGGCTCAATTTCCAACTGCCTTCCCCGGGCCATGGCACATGCCCCCTCTCTCCCCATCCATTGGGGAAAACAATTTTCCTTGGACAGCCAGGGTGGTACCCAGTCCAGGTGACAGTTCCCAAAGTGACATGGCTAGCCCCCCCTCCCAAAAGCCACGGCCAGTGCCCTCCTCTTCCCAATGTTTCAATCAGCTGGTGCCCCATGCTAGGCATTCCCAGGGCACAGTGAGCATAGCTAATCCCATCCAGACTCTCTGCTTGGCCTGGGTTCTGTCAACAGTCCTCTGTGCCAGGGTAATCAATACAGTCCAAGGGGGTCATTGCCATCCCACCCCCCAAAAACCAGGGCCGGTGAACTCTTCTGCCCCACTGCCTGGGTAAAACACTCCCCTGGGGCGCCCAGAAAAATAGTAATTCCAAGGGGGAATGTACTGGAAGCATCTGGAAGCCAGCACACAATGTTGTGGCCTGGTCTAAAGACTCCACTCCTCTAGGTTGCATCTGGATCAGCATGTCGCATCCCCCTCTCTCTGGAACCACCGCTTGGGCACAGCACTCACCTCCCTTGGGATCTTTGGTCACTGTGTCCCCTGGCAGGACCTCACAGCTCTCATTGAGACTTCCCCTTGGGCCATCAGTTTTTACAGACATTCTCTGTCTTCTCAACTGCATTGTGATAAGCAATTGTGCCCCAGCCATTTGGGTATGGATGGCCCCCTTGGTCTGACACAGTCCCAATGTTATTCTTTTAGTTCACTCCTGTATCCATGGCTGGTTCCTGGACTGTAGTTATCAACGGGAACCCCATGCTAGGTTCACAATCCATCTCTGGTTCCTTCCAGAACTCTCCCATCTGGCCTGCTATTTCTGTCTGAGACTCAGACGCCACTGCATTGAGATGTACCTATAATGTATGGTACCATCTTCACCTGTCCAAGTTGTAGCAAAAATTAACTGGGTCTGGCTTATTTGTTATTTATTACCTCCATTTTGGTATAGTCCTAGTCAGAGTCCATAATATCCACTCCCCAGACCTCTGGTAACCAGTCCTCTTCGTCCCTATCCGCCTGGCATGGTTCCTCCCAACTGAATGGCCAAAACCCCTCCATGGATGCCTCATCCAGCAATTCAACATACTCAGCCTCCATATGTAGCTCTTGCTGAATCAGGGGTTCCAGCAAATTAGCCTTTAGGGACCCTGGGTCTACTCCCAGACCTTGACAGCATTTAAGAAATAAGTTATTCTGCCTCCTTACAGATCACCATAGACGATTTCCCAGAGCCCATCTGTTAGCTCCAATCAAAAACAGAGATCCTCTCCAAGGGCACCAACATGCCCTATCCTGTCATGATACTGTTTCTCCAAGGCAATCTCTTTCCATACCAGTTTCTTCAACCAGCCTGACAACTCCTGGCCCTGTCACAATCCCAGGAATGCCATCCATTGCTTTAGAAGGGCCATTCCTCTGCAGTCCTTTGCCTCTATCACCTGGCTCTCTTTCTCTCTGTCTTTGTAAGTAGCCATCCTGGCTGCTGGTAAAAATGCTTGAGATCTCCCACCGATGCCACCAGCTGTGACGACTGCCAGATTTGGGGGACTACGCTCACCCCAATCCTCTCCTTCTCTGTGGGTTTCAACTTTTTGTTCAGATCTCGACACCAGCAGACACTTCAGATGACAGCATCATTTCTGAAGAGACAGGCACCATCAGACCCCTTTTCTTAGGATCTAAGAATCACATACCATGTACCTTTGATCAGTACAAGCAGGCGCCAACACCACCTTTGTTTAGTGTGTCCAAAATCAGGCTGGCACTTCTTTATTGTTACAGAGATATATCAAAAAATAGAAAGATGACACAAAACACCAAAGATTTCCCCCTAGTTCTAGCCCATCTTCCTAGGCAAATAGCTTGCTCTCTCACCCACATGGCTTTCTTGTTCTCATTACACATTTTTCTCCTCCTACAGAGCCATAAAGCTAGCTCCCCCTTCATGACTAAAGCAAGAACCTTCACATGTGGCCGATCGCAGGGCCATATCAATTATTTTGAATTATTTAACCCTTTGAATATCCCAGATATGACTGTTAAGCAAGTTGTTAGTACTTTCTAACCACACAAATAATAACTGATGAACCCCAAACAGTCCAGTGGGCCCTTCTGTTCATAACAGGCTGCAAACAGGATCGGGATTTTAGTCTGGTTAAAGGCACACTGCTGTGCTTTGACCACCAGATGATTGAGGCACCTTTCTGACCCAATACTGGTGTTCCTTTTGGGGTGTGGATTTGTATATAAGATATTGTCCAGGTAAAAAATAATAATAATTTAAAAATGCCTGAATGGCATCATGCAGTAATCAAAGTGCATAAACAAAAAACTAAAATAGAGGTGCTCAATCAGAGAACAAACTAATAGGTTAGTTCTGTGGACATGATAACCCACTCTGAGAGCAACCTCTTTTAGCTCACTTGTGCCTTTCCCAGGGAGAGATATCCTGTAGTATATCCGTCTGGTCCCACTCACTAGAGTGGTACAGACACTGATTGGTTGAAATGTCAAGTATAGGCACAGAGAAGGAGCTATGGGCTTCCACCAAGGGGTACGGCACAGACTGCCAATCTTCTCATCTAGGTTCCGGTTAGGCTATACCTCAAATATCCTGGACCACCGGTCGTCTGGCCTTAGCAGCGGGTGAAGTGTTACTGGGACTATGGAGACAGACTGTCTAGGACTATGTGTTGGTAGTTTTAGCCCAGTGGGTGAACCATGTATCCCGAGTAGATGTGCTTATGGCGCAGGAGAAAGAGCTTTCTTTGATCAGGGAACCCAGTGGAGGTTAATGTGCGTGCTTGCAGGCTCATTGTGCCTTGTAGTGGGAAGGGAATATAACTAGTACTCTATGTTCTCGGGGAAGGTTGAGTTAGCAATTATCCATCCCCTAGCCTACCTCGTCTAGAATAGTGGAGTAGCTCTAGAGGTGTGTGTTCATTTTTGGTGGTCGACCAAGACTTATAATATCTCTATCATTTAGAGGCTCTCCGATTGTATGGGGATCAGGAAAAATAGCTAGAGTCAAGTATCACATATATAGTTGTGAGCGTACGGGCCGTTGCTCACGCTTGCGGGCTCGTGTAGCGAGCCCGCGGCCCTCGCGAAGCGAGGGCTGCGGTCAAGGGCCTCAATTGCTGGGAAGGTGCTCCATGCCAGCAACTGAGGCCCTCGCAAAGCGAGGGCCTCGGTTGCTGACATGGAGCGCGAGCCGCGGCCCTCGCATAGCGAGGGCTGCGGGCGAGGGCCTCAGTTGATGTGCGGGTTGCTCATTGCAGCCGGGGTCCCTCCTGTCTTTCTCTCTCTGTCCCCATGCTGTGTCTCTCTCACACCTGATGATCACACTGAGTCCCCACACACAGCACAGTGACCGCTGTCGCCATGGGCTGAGGATCGGGATGTGAGTGAGGAGGACCCGGAGCTGGCCTCCCGTGAGCCACCGGGACAGGCCCTCCAGCAGGAGGAGAGCAGCTTCCCGGAGGAGGTCTGGTGGGACAAAGAGCATCCTGGAGCCCCCGGGGACCCGCAGGAGCCAGGTGTCACCCCCCTCACCTCTGAGTGTGCCCCGCAGCCAGCAACTGCGGCATTCAGGCTCCCTCTCTGTCCCGCCCTGTTTCCCTCTGTCCCCTCCCCAGTCTCCCTCTACCCCTCCCCTGTCTCCCTCTGTCCCTCTCTTTGCTGCCCCCCATGGCCGCTCTCCCAGTGATGATCCCACTGTGTCCCCACACACAGCACAGTGACCGGTGCTGCCATGGGCTGTGAGGATCGGGATGTCAGTGAGGAGGACCCAGAGCTGCCCTCCCGTGAGCCGCCAGGCCCTCCAGCAGGAGGAGAGCAGCTTCCTGGAGGAGGTCTGGTGGGAAAAAGAGCAGCCTGGAGCCCCCGGGGACCCGCAGGAGCCAGGTGTCACCCCCCTCACCTCTGAGTGTGCCCCGCAGCCAGCAACTGCGGCCCTCAGTCTCCCTCTCTGTCCCTCCCTGTTTCCCTCTGTCCCCTCCCCTGTCTCCCTCTGTCCCTCCCCTGTCCCTCTCTTTGCTGCCCCACATGGCCGCTCTCCCAGTGATGATCCCACTGTGTCCCCACACACAGCACAGTGACCGGTGCTGCCATGGGCTGTGAGGATCGGGATGTCAGTGAGGAGGACCCAGAACTGGTCATGGTGACGGAGAAGAAGATAGGTGAGAGACACCAGAGACAGAGTGACCTGTATGTGGTTATACCCACTTACACTGTGGGATCATGTATCTAATAGAGCAGAGTGGGGCTACAACTTATTGTTGGCAATTATTGGTAATCTGTACAGTATCACATATATAGTTGTGAGTTGTCGCTAACGCTTGCGGGCTCGCGAAGCGAGGGCCGCAGTTGCTGGCAAGGAGCGCTGCCAGCAACTGCGGCCCTTGCAAAAAAGTACAAGACACGTTACGACCAATTATGACCTCGCAAAAAACGGCCGCAACCCGCGGACATGAAAAACACAATAAATACACACAACACATACATAAAAAGCTTACCTACAGCAAGTAAAATGAAGTTACACCTCAATTTAACTCAAAATAAAAGAGTTAAGACACTAAAAAAATTTCTAAGCGAGAGAAAAAATGGCCGCAGAACAAAACGAAAACGAGGCTACAGCACTCTAAACACGCAAAACACCACCAGAAACACGCAAAACACCACAAAACAGCTACAGATATTCCGCTAAGACGCACACCACACATTAGCCGCCATTTTATAACAATAACTTATACAATGCGGAAGTACACAGCTACGCTAACGGTTTCGGCTCACGCACGCACACTATTACACTGCACACATTCAGCACGCTTACACAGCAGCTCCACACCACTAATGCTGCAGCAACATCAAAACAGATTGCCAGCTCTTCAACACGATGTTTCCTGCACATATTACTTCAAAATAGGTAACTATATTAATTTATTAATCTATTATTTATTTGATTATTATACACCAAACACCATTAGCTCACTTACAATTTCATTGCCGTCATTTTGTGACGGGCAATTCGCTAGTATACTGTATATACTCGAGTATAAGCCGACTGAGTATAAGCCGAGGCACCTATTGTACCACAAAATACTGGGTAAAATGAGTGACTCGAATATAAGCCGAGGGTGGGAAATGTGCTGCCCCCTGTGTCCCTTTTGTGCCTTCTGTGTCCCCCTCTCTCTCCCGTGTCTCTTCTCCCCTCTCCCTTCCCTGTGTCTCTTCCCCCCTCTCCCTTCCCTGTGTCTCTTCCCGACTCCTCATTCTCAACCTCCCTCCTCAACCCCACTCCTCATCCTCAACCTCCCTCCTCATCATCCCTCCTCATCCTCAACCTCCCTCCTCAACCCCCTCATCCTCAACCCCCTCCTCAACCTCAACCCCCCTCCTCATCCTCAACCCCCTCCTCAACCCCCCTCCTCAACCTCAACCCCCCTTTTCATCCTCAACCCGCTCCTCAACCTCCCTCCTCAACCTCAACTCTCCTCCTCATCCTCAACCCCCTCCTCAACCTCCTTCCTCATCCTCAACCTCCTTCCTCATCCTCAACCTCCCTCCTCATCCTTAACCCCCTCCTCAACCTCCCTCCTCAACCTCAACCCCCCTCCTCAACCTCAACCCCCCTCCTCATCCTCATCCCCCTCCTCATCCTCAACCCCCTCCTCAACCTCCTTCCTCATCCTCAACCTCCCTCCTCATCCTCAACCCCTTCCTCAACCCCCTCCTCAACCTCAACCCCCTCATCCTCAACCCCCTCCTCAACCTCAACCCCCCTCCTCATCCTCAACCCCCTCCTCAACCCCCCTCCTCAACCTCAACCCCCCTTTTCATCCTCAACCCGCTCCTCAACCTCCCTCCTCAACCTCAACTCTCCTCCTCATCCTCAACCCCCTCCTCAACCTCCTTCCTCATCCTCAACCTCCCTCCTCATCCTCAACCCCCTCCTCAACCTCCCTCCTCAACCTCAACCCCCCTCCTCAACCTCAACCCCCCTCCTCATCCTCAACCCCCTCCTCATCCTCAACCCCCTCCTCAACCTCCTTCCTCATCCTCAACCTCCCTCCTCATCCTCAACCCCTTCCTCAACCCCCCTCCTCAACCTCAACCCCCCATCCTCAACCTCCCTCCTCAACCTCACCCTCCATCCTTAACCCCCTCCTCATCCTCCCTCCTCATCCTTAACCCCCCTACTCGTCCTCAACCCCCCTTCTCATCCTCAACCCCCTCCTCAACCTCCCTCCTCAACCTCAACCCCCCTCATCAACCCCCTCCTCAACCTCCCTTCTCAACCTCAACCCCCATCCTCAACCCCCTCCTCAACCTCCCTCCTCAACCTCAACCCCCATCCTCAACCCCCTCCTCAACCTCCCTCCTCAACCTCCCTCTTCATCCTCAACCCCCTCCTCAACCTCCCTCCTCAACCTCAACCCCCCCATCCTCAACCCCTTCATCTTCAACCTCCCTCCTCAACCTCACCCCCCTCATCCTCAACCCCCTCCTCAACCTCAACCCCCCCCATCCTCAACCCCCCCTCCTCAACCCCCCTCCTAATCCTCCCTCCTCATCCTCAACCTCCTTCCTCAACCCCCATCCTCAACCTCCCTCCTCATCCTCAGCCCCCTCCTCATCCTCAGCCCCCCTCCTCATCCTCAACCCCCCCATCCTCAACCCCTTCTCATCCCCCCTCCTCAACCTCAACCCCCCATCCAAAACCCCCTTCTCAACCTCCCTCCTCAACCTCAACCCCCCCATCTTCAACCCCTCCCTCAACCTCCCTCCTCAACCTCAACCCCCCATCTTTAACCCCCTCCTAAACCTCCCTCCTCATCGTCAACCCCCCTCCTCATTCTAACCACCCATACTACCTTTCTAAATACCCCCCTCCCCTCACTTACCTGCTCCGGACTCCGCTCCTTTCGGGTCTTGATGTGGCGCGCATGTGATGTCACATGCGCGCCATGTCATTAGCATATACCGGGTGCCGGCACCTGGTATATGCTAATGACGTGGCACGCGTGTGGCTTCATATGCGCGCTACATCAAGACCCGGAAGGAGCGGAGGCCAGAGCAGGTAAGTGAGGGGGGGGGGTATTTAGAGGGGTAGTATGAGGGGGTTAGAATGAGGGGGCGGGTTGAGGTTGAGGAGGGCGGAGGGAAAGAGACACGGGGGGGGGGTAGAGAGACACGGGGGGTAGAGAGACACGGGGAGGTAGAGAGACACAAGGGGGGGCTTAGAGAGACACAGGGGGAGAGAGACAAGGGGGTTTTAGAGAGACACGGGGGGGGGGGGGGGGCTTTTTAGCCTTAAAAAAAGGGCTGAAAAACTCGGCTTATACGAGTATATACGTTACCAAGAAGTTGACCACACGACAATGGATCAAAGGGATATCACTTTCAAAGCACTTGACCTTTGTCTATGGAAACAAAGTGTCTGAATTATTTTCTGATAAGCTAGTTATGTCTACTGGCAAAAACAGTAAAATTGACATAAAGCTCCCATGGCTAATTTTTCCCATAGAAAAAAAAAATGTTCTATGGTCTGGAGCATATAACCAGGGACTTTAAAAACATTAGGGCATATGTCCATGTTAAAAGTTTACACTTTGGCCATATGACAGTAATCAAGTGATGTTATCTTTTAATAGTTTTTGATATAGCTTCACTGAAAAAAAGAAAATCAATAGGATTGGGATTTGAACAGAAAGACATATAGGATGAGGAAAACAAATACCGTACCTTAAACATATACCGATCTACAGGTATTTTAAAATGTGTACTTTTTGGCTCCAAAGTATTTTGCATCTGTATGTAGGGCTGCCCTTCAGGCCCTTAGAAATAGCTTGTCTGGCTTCTATACAATTTTCATTGCTAATAAGGGTATAATATTTTGTTCATCCCTGCTGATTTACATATCACAAATGCTAACCTATCAGGTGGACTTTAGACCATTCTAAAAAGGGTTTTTCGGGCAGACCCCCTTCTGTAACGCACAAGGGAAATATAGAACATAAGTCAGTATGTGTTTTATCTAAACGGTTAAACTTTTCTCACGTAATAGAATAGACATTTTTGAGAATATAAAGAGGTCAATTTATTTGTTAGATGTACTTTTGTCAAAATATTTTCAAAATAAATACTGTATATACTCGAGTATAAGCCGACCCCAGTATAAGCCGAGGAACCTATTTTACCACAAAATACTGGGAAAAATTAGTGACTCGAGTAGAAGCCGAGGGTGGGAAATTTGCTGCCCCCTGTGTACCTCTTGTGCCCTCTGTGTCCCCCTCTTGTGTGCCCCTTTCTTGTGTCCCCCCGCTCTCTCTCCTGTGTCTCTTCTCCCCTCTCCCTCCCATGTGTCTCTTCCCCCTCTCCCTTCCCTGTGTGTCTTCCCCCTTCCCTTATCACCCTCCTCATTCTCAACCTCTCTCCTCAACCCCCCTCGTCATCCTCAACCTCCCTCCTGAACCCCCCTCCTCATCCTCAACCTCACTTCTCAACCCCCTCCTCAACCCCCTCCTCATCCTCAACCTCCCATCCTCATCCTAAACCCCCCATCCTCATCCTAAACCACCCATCCTCATCCTAAACCACCCCCCTCCTCAACCTCATCCTCAACCCCCCTCCTCATCCTCAAACCCCCTCCTCATCCTCAACCTCCCTCCTCAACCTCCCTCCTCATGCTCAACCTCCCTCCTCATCCTCAACCCCCCTCCTCATCCTCAACCCACCTCCTCAACCCCCCCCCCCTCAACCTCAACCCCCCATCCTCAACGGCCCCATCCTCAACCCCCCTCCTCATTCTAAACCCCCTCCTCAACCCCCATCCTCATCCTCAACCCCCACAACCTTAATCCCCTCTCCTCAACCCCCCCATCCTCAACCCCGCTCCTCATTCTAAACCCCCCTCCTCAACCCCCTTCCCCAACCTCAACCCCCCTCCTCAACCTCAACCCCCTATCCTCATCCTCAATCCCCCTTTTCACTTTACCCCTCTAAATACCTCCCCCTCTCCCTTTCCACTCAGTTACCTCCATCTGCAGCTGTTCCTCTGCTCCTCCACGCTCATTCCTACGTCTTGACCCGGCTAATGCTAATGACACGGCGCAGGAAGGAGCGGAGGAGCAGCTGCAGATGGAGGTAAGTGAGTGGAAAGGGAGAGGGGGAGGTATTTTGAGTGGTAAAGTGAGGAGGGGGGTTTAGGATTAGGAGGGGGGGAGGGAAAGAGACACAGGGGTTTAGAGAGACACGGGGGGTTAGAGAGACACGGGGGGTTTAGAGAGACACAGGGGGTGGTTAGAGAAACACGGGGGGGCGGGGGGTTTGAGAGACACGGGGGATGCAAGAAAAAAGTAAGGAAATTGAGACCTGGCAATATATAGTGGTAAAACTTGGTGATAAGAAGAGTCATGAGAAAACTATCAGATAGACCCTTAATGTTTTTTTTTTAAATCTTACTCATTTGTCAGGGTAATGTTTTTTTTAAATCTTACTCGTTTGTCAAGATGAGATGTTCAGTGCTGGAGCACCGGGAGCTAAATTGTAAATCCCAATTCCACTCACTAACCTGAGAACTTTTCTCCACACTAACACCTCTAGTGGTTCTCCAGGCTTACACCTACAGCTTGAGGTGCTTCCCCTCAAATTAGATAATTTTGAATTGTAATGCTTGCTGCATCCAGTGGCTTGTATCAATGAAACTCCATTTCAGGGGCTAAGGATCTCTTTGTAACCATACTGAGGGTCTAGAGGAGCAGTCTGACAGGTCAGGTTTAGTCTATTAGCTTCCAGAAGTGAAATATCACAAAAATAGAAGTTTTGGGCAAACAAAAAAAATGACCAATTAAAGAATAGATAAAAAAGAAGACAAATACAGGGAAATTTTCACAGATGTAAGCACAGTCCTAGGAAGGTAGCCTATTTTATTGACTGCAGGTACATTGAAGTGTTCATAGAAAAATGTCTTCATCACTGTGGCTTATTGAGCATACTAGTCTAGCAGCCCCATTTAATTTGAAGCCCGTAGCACCATCGGCACACCCGCAAAGTTTGAAATTCGTCTGCGTTACAGAGCTATTAAATTGAACCATGCCGTGAGTTACAAGCCATAGACGCAACCCGTAAGTCATTCTTGCGCACGTTGAATGTGTGGCCGTGAACATGATCAATTAGTCAAACCCTTAGTTACGAGTTTAGAAGGAGCCAATGCCAAATAAGATCGCCATCATTACGTCCCTGAAAAATGGAGCCGTTTTAGTCGATCTGCCGGTCCAGTGATATAGGGACATCTACTGCAGGACACCCATTCCAAGAACGGATTCAAGAGGAATATGCTCCAAGCCTTGAACTGGAACCTCACGAAAAGCTGCTAGCAGCTGAACAGGAAAAGCACCCCAAGATGCTTACACTCCTGGCAGTCAGTCTGTAACAGCATCCCATGAATCCCCCCAAGAACGAGACATAAGCTCTGTGTTTGAGGGTCAAGCAGTGAACTCTCCCCTTTATTGAAACAACACACATTTTTAAACACTTCACATACACAGTAGGGGCAGTGACTACCTTTGGTCAACCCCTAATTACCTCTGGCCAATCAGACAGGGTTAAGGCGTGGGAGCCAGGAGTCCCCTCCCCAGGAGCCGCCCACTAGGCGTGGCTAACTGCTCATTCTACCTCTGGCGGTGGAGAGAGTAACATCTCTAGCTCACTTATTCCCCTGCTGGGAGTATTGGGAAACCCCAGGCCATCTCATTATTCAAGAGTCCCTACCCCCATTGTTCATGGTACCATCTTGTCTGCTAAAACCCTTTTGTTCTGCTATCTCTTGTGTGTTTTAGCCGATAGTATTAAGAGGCAGATGGGCAACTCCTGACCAAGTGTATGAGACCAAAAATATTTGACTGCATACCACACAATACAATATTTTTACAGATATAACCACAACATATTATAACCCAGAACATATCTGCAGATAGCTTAGGTCTGAGCACACATTATTACTGAATGGCGCTCAGACCACATACATACAGTTCTATGGCCATGGAACCAAAGTCTTTCTGCATAGGAAAATAAAGTATTTAAATGCCATCCATAGTCAAAAGGCACCAGGCGGGCAACCAGGCTCCTACAATGTACAGTAGCGAGATTGGTCTCGTCACATCTCTCCCCTTTTCCAAACAGACTAACAGGGTATCTGACCTCCTGCCGGTCAGTGCACTGGTTAGTCCAGCAGCCCACCCACAAAACACAATCAGAAGTACAGGCCACCCAAAATAACTGGTTACTACACCTGGGTAGAGGAGAAACTTGTCCATGTCCAGGTGCCTCTCCACGGCTTTGCTGGGCACTGGTAAGCTGCCTTGGTGGGTTGCTGAGTGGGTAGAGACCAGCGGTACTCTGCCCTGGTGCCAGCGTTACCACGGAAGTAGCCTGTTTGGAGCCTGGTTGTAGGAGGGGGAGACCGACGGTCTCCCCTTTGGCTAAACAGCCCTGTTGCTGGAGGACAGGACCGACCGTCTCTGCCCCTGGTAGCTCAGCCTGCTGCGGGGGAATGGAGACTAGGCTCCCAATTCCCTGCATATCACCCTGACGCTGGGGAGGGAGGACGCTGCTCTCCCTGCAAGGTACACTTCCGCTGGGGAGGGGAGACAATGCTCTCCACTCCCTGCACTTCACACTGGCGCTGGGGATCTGGGCTAGCCACCCAGCATCCCTGTAGGGCTGGTGGAGAGACCTCGGTCCCATCTCCACCTGCCGACTGGGGTTCCTCCCAATAAATCTCTACAATATCTTCCCAGCTGAAGTGGTCTGGGCCTGTCACCATGTTGTCCTGCTGAGCCTTCCCAATGGAGTGGAAGAGATCTCGGTAGTACTGCTCCAGTTCCCACTCCAGGGTTGCTAGGTGAACAAGGTCTTGCTCTACCTCATGGGGGTCATCCCAGTCATGCCTAGCCTCCCTCTCATAGAAAATATCCTGAAGTCTGGTCTGCGCAGGGCTCCCGAAGTCAGGCTCTGCAAAGGACTCCCATAACAAGCCAGGACCATCAAACTCCTCTCCCTCTGGCTTATCATGCTCGGCTGTCCAGGATTTATACTGTGCCATATACCACCAGAGTGCCTGGTAGGCATCCTCCAGCCATAGCTCCTGCCATGCACGGAGCTTGAGTTCCTCCACCCATTCCTCAAGGGGCTGCTCTCCCAGGAAGGGCATGTGCAGGGCCACTTGCTTCTGCAACCGTTGCTCTTCACTGGGGAGACTCTCACCCCGCTGGTATTGTACATTATCCAGGGCCTGGTACCAGATGCCTTTCCTTAATGCATCCCGGCCATCCAGGTCCTCATCTTCGTATAGCACTGCTGGTTCCATTCTGCTGCTTTTAGGGTCACTGTACTGGGACATGCGTTGCCCCCAACTTGTAAATCCACAGAATGGTGTCTCCTGTAGCTGTCCTTCTGGCTGTAAGAACAATCTCGCCGCTTACCACCAGTGTTACGGTACCCCCACACATATAAGGGGGCACCAAAGCCGTTTTAGTCGATCTGCTGGTCCAGTGATATAGGGACAGCTACTGCAGGACACCCATTCCCAGAATGGATCCAAGAGGAATATGCTCCAAGCCTTGAACTGGAACCTCACGAATAGCTGCTAGCAGCTGAACAGGAAAAGCACCCCAAGATGCTTACACTCCTGGCAGTCAGTCTGTAACAGCATCCCATGAATCCCCCCAAGAACGAGACATAAGCTCTGTGTTTGAGGGTCAAGCAGTGAACTCTCCTCTTTATTGAAACAACACACATTTTTAAACACTTCACATACACAGTAGTGGCAGTAACTACCTTTGGTCAACCCCTAATTACCTCTGGCCAATCAGACAGGGTTAAGGCGTGGGAGCCAGGAGTCCCCTCCCCCAGGAGCCGCCCACTAGGCGTGGCTAACTGCTCATTCTTCCTCTGGCGGTGGAGAGAGTAACATCTCTAGCTCACTTATTCCCCTGCTGGGAGTATTGGGAAACCCCAGGACATCTCATTATTCAAGAGTCCCTACCCCCATTGTTCATGGTGCCATCTTGTCTGCTAAAACCCTTTTGTTCTGCTATCTCTTGTGTGTTTTAGCCAATAGTATTAAGAGGCAGATGGGCAACTCTTGACCAAGTGTATGAGACCAAAGATATTTGACTGCATACCACACAATACAATATTTTTACAGATATAACCACAACATATTATAACCCAGAACATATCTGCAGATAGCTTAGGTCTGAGCACACATTATTACTGAATGGCGCTCAGACCACATACATACAGTTCAATGACCATGAAACCAAAGTCTTTCTGCATAGGAAAATAAAGTATTTAAATGCCGGTCCATAGTCAAAAGGCACCAGGCGGGCAACCAGGCTCCTCCAATGTACAGTGGCGAGATTGGTCTCGTCACATGGAGGTTATATTTCAAAGCCTTATGGGTTTCAATTACGAGTTTCGATCGGATCCGCATTTCAGAAATAATGCAATATTATGAAATCAGTAAATATTATATTCTAGTCCATGCAAGTTCCAGTATATGTATTAACACATTGATTGTGGGAATCGATATAACACAGAAATTAAACAGAAAAAGAAGTATTTTATATTGCAGATTTGCCAGCGTAAAAATGTTGTGCTATTAATTTTCATACCTAACATCACTTTCCCTTTAATTGAAAATACAGTAGTCTGTGAATATTTGCATTTACAGTGCTACGGATAGGACTTTAACCCCCTTGCATGTCCTCTCTAGTACCCGTTGGCTTTTTGTCTCCATTTGCGGGTTACGGGTTTGAATGCCAGTGGATTCTCAGCAACTTAATAGTGGTTTTCTAACGTAACAGTTACAGGCTTGACAGATCAAATGATTTACCTCTGTGGAGTGCAAATTTAAATATCCCGTAGGGTTTTTCCATCTGTATCCCGCAGATCGTTAGCAGGTTGCTTTACGAGGCCAATTTAATAGCCGTAAGTCTTGCAAGCTACATTACAGGCTACCGTTTTACACGTTGAGGGAATTTAATAGGGTTGTAGATCTTCTAGAGGCCTATTCAATAATGGTTTAGACATAATCATTTTTGGAACTGTATAGTTGAAGCGTATATTCTTATCTAAGCTACAGTTAAAATGACTAATAGGACAAGCAGTATTAATAGCAAGATAATGGATAGTACATCTATTTTCAATTCACTCAGAGCAGTTATTTTCAAAGCTGTACACAAATAAGTGGTTTGTTGTCATGAAGATATATATGCAGACTTTCACTTCCCATAATCACTAAGGAGGATCTAGATTATCTAAACAGTGAAATAAAAACATTAGAAATTGAAGAAGTAATTGATAACTTAAAGTTAAATTCAGCCCCTGGTCCAGATGGCTTTGTAAATTATTATTACAAAACCTTTAAAACTGTACTTATGAAACATCTAGCTGAAGTGTTCAATGAAATTAAAAGAAAGGGGAGTGCACCCAAAGAAATGTTAGAGGCAGTTATAATTTATATTCCAAAGCAAAATAAAGATTTAAGGTGGTGTAAGAATTATAGACCGATATCTTTAATGAACACGAAAACTATATGCAAAAATTTTAGCTAAAAGATTGAGCTCGTGCCTTGGTAAATTAATAAATATGGATCAATCAGGTTTTTTACAAGATAGGCAGGGAGCCGATAATACAAGAAGATTTATTGACGTAGTTTCTTTTTGTAAAGATAATCATAAACCTTCGATAGTTATGACATTAGATGCAGAAAAGGCCTTTGACAGGCTAAACTGGGATTTTATGAATCAAGTATTACTAAAATTCAGTTTTGAAGATTTTGAAGATAAATCTATAGGGGCTTTATATTCAAACCCCACTGCCTGTGCTGTAGGAAATGGCCTAAAAACAAACACTTTCTCTGTTACCAATGGGACCCGTCAGGGTTGTCCACTAACTCCCTTAATTTTTGTTTTAATGATGGAACCTTTGGCAGAAGCCATTAGAATGAATAAGAAAATTCATGGAATTAGAATTGGTGATTCTGAGCATAAAATTATGCTTTATGCTGATGATGTGATATTAACTATAGCTGAACCTAGAAAGTCTTTACTTCAGATTCAGGATTTAATAAACAAATTTGGTTTAATTTCTTACTATAAAATAAATTGGTCAAAGACAGAGGTATTAGCGATAAATATAGACAAAGATGAAATAACTTCTCTGAAAAATATTTGGGAAATTGATTGGGAGTTAAATAAAATCAATTATTTGGGAATAGAATTCTCTGAAAAATTGGAAAATTTAACTAAAATTAATTTCTCGAAATTATATGACAAAATAAAAAACCAACTAATAAATTGGAAATCAAATAGATTATCCTGGTTCGGTAGAATAGCAGCCGTAAAATTGTCCATATTACCGCAAATAAATTATTTATTTAGATGTTTGCCTTTATCCGTTCCTGAAACTATAATTAAAAAATACCAAACCTTGATCGATTCATTTATATATAATGGGAAAAAATCTAGAATTAATTCAAGGATTGTTAGGAAGAGCTTTATAAAAGGAGGCATTGCGTCCCCTTGTGTTGAAGAATATTATATGGCTGCAATGCTATCTCATTTTATACCCTGGTCCACTAAAACAAAACAAAATAAGTGGATATCTATAGAACAATGTTTAGCTAAGGTCTTATCATTAAGTGATTGGCTTTGGTATGATAAATTTCACAATAATAATATTACGTCAATAATAATTAAATCAGGGTTTAAATTTTGGTTTAAATGGAAGAAAAAACTAAACCTTTCAACAGTTCCGTGTTCGGAAATGTCACTGTTAGGTGTAAGTAATGTTCTTAACTTGGCCTGTCTTTGTAATTTGAGTAATTGGAATATACAGACATTGGGAGATCTGTTCGATTAAGGTGAAATTAAGTCTTTTTCCAAATTATGTGCTGATTTTAGTTTTCCATCGTCTAAATGGTTGGAATATGAGAGAGTTAAAAAAGTTATTTTAAATTCGAAATATTTAATTACCTCAAACAGATCCTTAACCAATTTTGAAAAGTTAGTACTTTATAATGACAGGAAACATATAATTTCCAAATGCTATGAAATATTAAGAAAACAGGATAAGATGGAAAAATCTCCAGGTATGCTTAAGTGGGAAAAAGAATGTAATAACTTAATTAACCTGGAAAATTGGTCAAGAGCGTTTGCCTTCTCACAGAAAATTATTAAATATCAAGCATATAGAGAAGTCAATTTTAAAGTGATCCAGAGGTGGTACTTTGTCCCAGTAAAGATAGCAATTATTAACAATAATCCTAATAAGGGGCTTTGTTGGAGGCTTTGTAATCAGCAGGGGACGCACAAACATATTTGGTGGGACTGCGACCCCATTAAGAAACTTTGGAGTTTGATTTTTGGATATATTTCTAAAATTTGCGGTAAAATCATTAAGCCGACATGTGAAATGGCTATTCTTCACATCATGGACAATAGGCTTAAGATGGAAAAACAAGCTTTAATTATACAGGTAGTCTCAGTAGTCAAATGGCTTATTACGAAACGCTGGAAATCAGAACTTATTCCATCACTGAATGAAGTATTAACAATTCTGAAAAAGAACAGAGAATTAGAAAGGAATTTATATGACATGGGCATTGTTTTATCCAGGTTTAATAGTTGGCTGATTTGGGATAAATATTACCATTCTTTAAACTCATAAGACATAACTCTTTTTTTTTTCTTTAGTTTTTGTATGACTGTAATATATCTTGTATTTGTATATTTCTGTTTTGTATAATTTTGTAATATCTGTTTGTTATTTGTAGAAACTGAAGAAAAAAAAAAAAGATATATATGCAGATATCTGTCAGATGACAAAGATGACCCAGGCCTACAAGTGCAAGAATCCCCCTAACTATATTCTCAACAAACTCCACCCATGTGTACTGATAATTTTAAAATAATTGACCCTTCATTCCCAGAGATAGAAGACCAATAGAAATCAGGGGAAGATTCATTTCAATCTGCTGGATCAGCATCCAGAAGACTTTCTAAGAGAAATTAGTCACTATAAACATCATTACATTGCTGCTTTCAAAAATGTAGGTACCACTGCATATCCTCAGAAGTTAACTATTCAAACAAGATATATACTCCACAAATATAATCTACTCAGCTGGAGCTTTGTGTCTTTCCAATATCATCAGTAGGCTCCACGCTTATTTCTCAGCCGGAGGGGAATTGGCTAAAAAGTATATGTGCCCCCATATGCCTGAAATTATTTTGCTGACTAATAGACTTGGACATAGTTACATAGTATTTAAGGTTGAAAAAAGACTTTCAGTCCATCAAGTTCAACCTTTTAAGATCTCCTCTGATCTGCAATATGCGGATTAACTATTAATTAATTAGTTGTATATATATATATATAAAAAAAAATCAATTCCCTCCTGATCTTAGACAACGGCGACCGGACTTCTTCCTGGATCAATACTGCCTCTCTAATTATCCATGATAACCCTGAATTCCCTTTTTAATTAGAAATAAATCCAGTCTCCTTTTAAAGTTATCGATCAAATCCGCTGTCACCACCTCCTCTGGTAGAGAATTCCACAGATTAACCACCCTTACTGTGAAGAACCCTTTTCTTTCTTTAAGGTGGAATCTTTTTACTTCTAACCTCAAGGCATGTCCTCTTGTCAGTTGAAAACCTCTTGGCACAAAAAGCTCCCTTGACAAATCTTTATACTGACCCTGGATGTATTTATATAAGGTCATCATATCTCCTCTTAGACGCCTTTTTTCTAGAGAAAATACGTTCAATTTGGTTAGTCTCCATTCCCCTTATTAGTTTTGTTGCCCTCCTCTGTACCTTTTTCAGCTCTAAAATGTCCTTTTTATGAAGTGGTGCCCAAAATTGTACTCCATATTCCAAATGAGGGCGTACTAGAGATTTGTATAGTGGCAGAATTATATTTGCTTCCCTGGCTTCTATACCCTTCTTAATACATGCTAATATTTTATTTGCCTTTGCAGCTGCTGCTTGGCTTTGAGCACTGTTACCTAGGTGGTTGTCCACAAGCACTCCCAAATCCCTTTCAATATCCGATACACCTAGATTTGCTCCATTAACATTATAAATTGCATGGCTATTTTTCCTTCCCAGATGCTAAACTTTACATTTATTCGTATTAAATCTCATCTGCCATTTAGAGCACATCACTATCTGATTTAATTACCTTGCACAACTTCGTGTCATCAGCGAAAATGGAGACACCACACTCCAATCCTACCTCTAAGTCATTAATAAATATGTTAAAAAGGAGAGGACCTAATACTGAACCCTGAGGAACCCCACTTACCACATTAGTCCAATCGGAGTATGTTCCATTTACAACAACCCTTTGCTTCCTGTCTTTTAGCCAGCTCTCAATCCATGAGCAGATATTTACTGCAACTCCTGTATCTCTTAGTTTGCACAATAGTCTCCCATGTGGCACTGTATCAAAAGCCTTTGCAAAATCCAAAAAGACTACATCCACTGAGTTGCCTTGATCCAGGTTCCTACTAACCTCCTCATAGAAACTAATTAGATTTGTTTGACATGACCTATCCCTCATAAATCCATGTTGACTCCTACTTATAATCATGTTCAAATAGACATATTCTTGTATATTATCCCTTGTTAACCCTTCTAAAAGCTTCCCCACTACAGAAGTGAGGCTCACTGGTCTATAAGTCCTGACATGGACTCTCCTTTAATGATCTAGTTTATACAGTTGCAAGCAAAAGTATGTGAACCCTTTGGAATGATATGGATTTCTGCACAAATTGCCTGATGTAAATGATGCCTCACACAAAAGAGCTCTCAGAAGACCTACGATTAAGAATTGTTGACTTGCATAAAGCTGGAAAGGGTTATAAAAGTATCTCCAAAAGCCTTGCTGTTCATCAGTCCACAGTAAGACAAATTGTCTATAAATGGAGAAAGTTCAGCAGTGCTGCTACTCTCCCTAGGAGTGGCCGTCCTGTAAAGATGACTGCAAGAGCACAGCGCAGACTGCTCAATGAGGTGAAGAAGAATCCTAGAGTGTCAGCTAAAGACTTACAAAAGTCTCTAGCATATGCTAACATCCCTGTTAGCGAATCTACGATATGTAAAACACTAAACAAGAATGGATTTCATGGGAGGATACCACAGAGGAAGCCACTGCTATCCAAGCAAAACATTGCTGTACGTTTACAGTTTGCACAAGAGCACCTGGATGTTCCACAGCAGTACTGGCAAAATATTCTGTGGACAGATGAAACTAAAGTTGAGTTGTTTGGAAGAAACACACAACACTATGTGTGGAGAAAAAGAGGCACAGCACACCAACATCAAAACCTCATCCCAACTGTGAAGTATGGTGGTGGGGGCATCATGGTTTGGGGCTGCTTAGCTGCGTCAGGGCCTGGACGGATTGCTATCATTGAAGGAAAAATGAATTCCCAAGTTTATGAAGACATTTTGCAGGAGAACTTAAGGCCATCTGTCCACCAGCTGAAGCTCAACAGAAGATGGGTGTTACAACAGGACAACGACCCAAAGCATAGAAGTAAATCAACAACAGAATGATTTAAACAGAAGAAAATACGCCTTCTGAAGTGGCCCAGTCAGAGTCCTGACCTCAACGCGATTGAGATGTTGTGGCATGACCTCAAGAAAGCGATTCACACCAGACATCCCAAGAATATTGCTGAACTGAAACAGTTCTGTAAAGAGAAATGGTCAAGAATTACTCCTGACTGTTGTGCACATCTGATCTGCAACTACAGGAAACATTTGGTTGTAGTTATTGCTGCCAAAGGAGGTTCAACCAGTTATTAAATCCAAGGGTTCACATACTTTTTCCACCTCCACTGTGAATGTTTACATTATGTGTTGAATAAAAACATGGCAACATTTAATATTTTGTGTGTTATTTGTTTAAGCAGACTGTGATTGTCTATTGTTGTGACCTCTCTTCCCTCTGTATTCGAGACACTGCTCTCTCGTGGTTCTTATCATACCTACAAAATCGATCATTCAGTATCTCCTTTTCTGACACCTTTTCTTCTACCTATGTCTGTTGGCGTACCCCAAGGATCTGTCCTAGGTCCGCTCCTCTTCTCCATCTACACTTCCTCACTTGGTACCCTAATAAACTCTTTTGGGCTGCAATATCATCTCTATGCAGATGACACCCAAATCTATCTATCAGCACCAGATCTATCCCCCTCTCTTCTAACACATGTCTCCAACTGCCTCTCTAGTATATCCTCTTGGATGTCCACCCACCATCTCAAACTCAACATGTCTAAAACTGAACTCCTAATCTTTCCTCCCTCTCCCACTGTGTCAATTCCTTACATCTCTCTCACTGTCAATAATGACATCATCACCCCCTCCTCCCAAGCCCATTGTTTTGTGGTTCTACTGGACGCCGCCCTGTCCTTCATCCCTCACATACAATCACTAACTAAATCTTGTCTTCTCCATCTAAAAACATCTCCAGAATTCGCCACTTTCTTACACAAGACACAACTAAAATCCTTATACACTCTCTCATCATCTCTCGACTGGACTACTGCAACTCGCTTCTTGCTGGCCTACCCACCACCCGACTATCTCCACTTCAATCCAATATGAATGCCTCTGCTAGACTCGTCTTCCGTACACAACGTTCAGTGTCGGCATCACCTCTCTGTCAATCTCTCCACTGGTTTCCCATAGCCTCCAGAATAAAATTTAAAATCCTGACCCTAGCTTTCAAAGCCCTCAACAAGAGCACTCCCCCATACATTTCTGGTCTCATCTCCAAATACTCCCCCACCCGCCCTCTTCGCTCTGCTAATGACCTTCTTCTTTCCACAACTCTTGTCACCTCCTCTGACTCTCGCCTTCAGGACTTTTCTCGTGCTACCCCTATTCTCTGGAACTCCTTGCCTCGCTCCACCAGATTATCCTCCAGCCTCAAAACATTGAAAACCTCTCTAAAAACACATCTCTTCAAAGAAGCGTATCACCTTCCACCCTAACACACTCTCAAATCTCTCTCCCTCCTTTTCCTCACACAATACCTTTAGGATGTAAGTCTGCGAGTTTCAATCCCACAAGGTGTTTTAGGGAAAGCACCATGGACACTGGATTCGAAACTCAAAGACAGGGCCCCCCTTGTTTTACTATGTGTTAAATTGTATGTATCTTTGTATTGAACATATCTTATGTACAGCGCTACGGAATATGTTGGCGCGTTATAAATAAACGATAATAATAATAATCAGATCACATTTTTTGACCAATTTGTGCAGAAATCCATATTATTCCAAAGGGTTCACATACTTTTGCTTGCAACTGTACATACATTCTTTAGCACTAATATAACTAATTGCAGGCTACCTTTACCTTTTTTGCTTCAACCAAAGATCCATTGTTGATAATGTATCAATTGCCAAACTTCCCTCACCTTATATTGTCTGGCACTATTGTTTTTCTCTGGGCCTAAGACAGCCTATTAATTGGATAAGAAAATCAGCTTACTTGTTTACATTTTGTGCCCTGGTTATGTAAATGTATACAATTCAACTCTAGACTTCCACATTAATATTTTTCATATACCGTATTTTTCCGTCTATAAGACGACTCCATGTATAAGACGACCCCTTTTTTTGGAGCCCAAAATCCAGAAATAAATAAATATGCAAATGTGTATTTTATAAGTTTTTATTGTGTTAAACATATATTTAAAGGCACTTTCTGTCATGATTTTCACTGATTTTCATTCCAGCTCAATATCCAATGTGCAATTGCATTTTTCTGGTTTAACACAGGATCACAAAGATATTGAGCTGGAATGGAAATCAGTGAAAATCATGATAGAAAGTAATTTTTAAATATATGTGTAACACAATAAAAACCTATAAATACACATTTATATACACACAAGCATCACACACATGCCACACGCAAGCTGATCAGCTCATTCGCGATGTGTATCACACTGTAATGCTGCATCTGGCCACTAGATGGCACTATTTTAAGTCAGGAAAAAGACACACGGATTAGAAATGCTTGTTCCAATTAGATTGCATAACAACATATATAGAGTAATAAGTGATGTGATCACAAGGATATTGAGCTGGAATGGAAACCAGTGAAAACCATGACAGAAAGTGCCCATAAATGTATGTGTAACACAATAAAAACATATAAAATACACATTTCTAAGCTCACAAGCAGTTTTGTAACGCAGTCTAAATGGACCGATGCATTTCCAAATGTGTGTCTTTTCTCCTGTCTTAAAACTAGTGGTCAGATGCAGTATTACAGAACCAGACTAAAGTATCTAATTGCAACATTCCGTGTATAAGACGGTCCCACTATTTTAGACTTAAAAAAATGGTAAGAAATACTGTCTTATACACAGAAAAATATGGTAATTTGATAGTCCGATATTGCAGCTGTTTATCATCCAGCTACACTGCAGACCAAGAGAATGACGTCTCAAGAGAATGACTGCTAGAACTAATGTGTAATTTTTGCCTAAGTATTTCAATCTGTATTAGGTACATATAGAATATCTCAGATAAGTAATATTACTTTTTAAGATCCACTTGTTTCATGATGTTTGCTCATTCCTAATTAATGTCAGAGTTAACAACACTTTCCCTATTTTCAACCTAAAGTCAATTTAATATATTAGACTCTACAGTTATTAATTTATTTTCACCATATGCACATTATTGGAGCATAGTTTGTTTTGAAATGTTTATCCTTTCGTGTAACTGGTTAATAAACACCAAGTAGAAGTTTGTTCTCTTACAGCCCTATTAAATTCCCTGAACGCATAAAACCGTAGCCTGTAACGTAGCCCACAAGAATTATGGCTATTAAATTCCAATGAATTTCCAAAGATGCCCTGGCGTTCAAGCCCGTAACACGCAAATGGAGGCAAAAACATTACGGCCTCCAGATAGGACTCGCAAGGGTTTACAGACAATTTCTCAACACTGTAAAAGACAATATAAACACACCACTGGACTTAAAAATATTGGGAAAGCATGGAAAGGCATTACAATTAATTGCCCAATAATCCCCCAATAAAAAATAGGCATTTAAAAAATATTTTATTTTATCATATGTTGGTATGGTCATGCATATGCCAATATGAAAAGCCATGCTGCAACATGCAGAAAGCAATTAAAGACACACTACCTTATTAAATAGCAACACAAAAACATGAAACTGATGCCATATTATCCCTTCCTCACTCACAGAGGCTCTCATGTAAACCCTGGAATACATTTAGATTGCATATACATCTTGCTCATCACATCTACATTGGGAAAACAAGTAGTGGCCAAATTACACCGCCACATCAAATAGATCAAGTACCAGGGAAACATTTTATTATTTGTTGTTCGGTCCTTAAGTCGTGTCTGAATCCCTGTGACCCTATGGACTGCTGTTATGTTCCACAAGGTTTTTATGCAAAAGATTCTGGATTGCTAAGTGGTGGGGGTGGTAAAGGGACTTGTGTACGTGAATGAAGCTGTGAGTTATACCATGTAGGGCCACTGTAGGTGGGCATGCCATAGCAGAGAGGTCAGACAAATCACAGTCCAGTAGAGGAGGAACTGGCAACCCACTCCAGTATCCCCTGTCATATTTCTATCAGGCCCTCAGGTGAATGTTTATATTCCACCATATCACTAATTTGGCATTTGTATGTGTATTAATCCTTTATGTTGATTATATATGATATATATTATTTTATGATATCTAATGCTATTATGACTATTATGGTCAGGGGTCATTAGTTTACAGATATAGGAATGTGACACAAATGTGATGTATGTGGATGGCCCTTAACCTCAACCATTGCAAACACACTGACACGGTAACAACGGTATAACAAAGCTTTACTGCATACACAGAGCACAATCAGAAATTCTCAAGATTGTGCTTTACTATCATGAATGTGGTGTGGGCGGATCCCAAGCGAGCAAGAGGCTTAGGGGAAAAATGGGATACCTAAAGGGGTAATGTCATAGAGCCTCTTTGGGAGATCCAGGCTCGGAAGTGGAGCCAGTAACTTAATTTTGCTATTCAATTGGCTTCCGTTTGCGGGCTACAATCGAGTTCTGGGCTCAGAGCTGCAATTGATAGCGATTTGTAAATTTGCAAGTTAATGACCTCCAAGCCTTTGATCTTTCACTTTTGCAAGGCTAAAATCCCAAATTGCTATTCAAGTGCTCTGATTCACCCTTACTAGCCACTCCAACAAGCCCACAAATGGCAAATATCGAATAACAAGTTACTGGTACCTAGGAGGTCTCGCAAAGGGCATCATGACATGTACAGAGCACTGTAAATGCACATATGAACACTACTGTACTTTTGTTAAAAAGGAAAGTGATGTTAGGTCTTAGAATTAATAGCACAACATTCTCAATCTTGCAAATCGGCCCAACAAAATACTTGATTTCATGTTTAATTTCTGTGTTATATCGAAACTGTCAATTAATGTGTTAGATATAATGGAACTCGCATGTAAGAGAATATCATATTTACGGCTTTATCAATATTGCACTATATCTGGTATGTGGGTCCGATCGTAGCTCATTATTCAAGCATGTGGGACTTAAATGAAAAATGGAGGTTGGAATTCGGGCTTGTGTAGGGGGGCAGGTCATAGCAGAGAGGTCAGATAAATCACAGTCCACTGGAGAAGGAACTCGCAACCCTGAACAACAAATATTAAAATTTTCTATATGCTACAGGTTATCTGCCCACAAGGACCATTGGGTTGTTTGAAATCTTGGCACCAGCACCCTGATATCTGGCTTCTGTATCAGTCAGAGTCTCTCCAACAGGAATCAGTGTTTCCAGGAGTTCCAGTAACCTTCCTGTGGTAGTAATCAGGATTGGTTACTTAGAGGGTGGAGATAGGTTCAGTATTGCAGCCACCAGGAACATAATCAGAGATACACACAATTTCTATATAATACCCCCAAGTGAACTGTTTTACTTTTTAAAATGACATCAGTATTTATAGGGGATAGATGCAGAGAAAGGTGTACACAGCACAACAATGAGAGGGTGTGGCAGACAGACACAAGAGATAAACTCCACATGGGGTCCAACAGTAGCTTCATGAGAGCAACAGGATTAGCCTTCAATATACCTCCTGCCGTCTCCATATCTGAGTGGTCCAGACCCCTTAGACAGAGTACATGACAGATGGGATTAACTTAATCCTCCAACAATGGGCCAGAGTCGATTATAACTACAATGGAGGTGCTCCCGCACATAATCCAGTGGCTGGAACCAAACTCAATGGTCCAACACCCAGGCTGAGAAAAAGGGGTCCGTGACAACGTATATGCAATTATATTTATATTTCAGGGTCCACATTTGAGCCTCTGTGAGTGAGAAAGGGTTATTATGGCACGAATGTCATGTTTTGGTGTTGCTATTTATTCAGGTAGTTTGTCTTTAATTGCTTTTTGCATGTTGCAGCATGGCTTTTCATATTGGCATATGTATGACCATTCCAACATATGCTAAGTTGTAGTGGTGAAGGGGCTTGTGTACTGCAATGAACCTGTGCGCTATACTATGTAGGGTCACTCTAGGTGGGCACGGCATAGCAGAGAGGTCAGACAAATCACAGTCCACTAGAGAAGGAAATGGCAACCCAGTGTCACCTGTCATATTCATTTTAGGCCCTATGGCAAATGTTCATACTCCACAGTATCACTAAGTGGACTTGGCCTGTGTTAACCCTTTGTTGTTATTATATTTGATATTTAGTATTATATGATATTCTAGCAAATTGCCCGTCAAAGAATGACGGGCATAAAAGTGTAAGCTAGGTAATGCTGTTTGCCACACAATGTGAGGCTTTTGCTTCGCTGAGCACCTTCTGGTCTCATTGCGAACCTTCCCCCCCGCCTACTGTATGGGCCGCTCATTTCAGGGTTCTATAACCTGGAAGTTTTGTGCTTGGGAATGGCATGTGTCTCTTTCCAGCATCTCCCCCCGTCCCTTCCCTGTGTGTTTCTGCTCTATGTGTCTGCTGAATGTTTGTATGTCGTGCGCTTACTACCGTTGGTTTTATTTTCAAAGTCCTGCGTACCTAGCGTTGTACTGTCTTTGGCGTCATGTATTTTCTAAGTCCGGATTGCCTGGCGTTGTTCGTGTGTGTTACTGTCTTTGCTGTCGTATTTTCTAAGTCTTGCATGCCTGGCTTTGCTCAGGCTCATTTTCATCCAGTTTTAGACTTTTTTGCGTTTTTCGTCCACAATTTTTTTCTCTCGCTTAGCCAATTTTCGAGTGACGAATCAAGGCAAATGTGCTTGCAACCTCACTCCCATGCGTCCTGTCTCCCCCTGTGCTGTGTGTGAGTGTGTTTTCATTTATTTTTATTGATTTTCGTGTTTTTCGATTTCCACGGTTCGGCCGTTACATTTGTCTTTTTCCGAAGTCAGATTTTTCTTTCCCCCGAGATTCAGAGCTCGGAATTTTTCCGCTAATTCCCGCGTTCTTCAACTGCTTGCAGCCTAAGTCAAGCGTGTCTCAACTGCTCACCTCGCTTTGCTAATTTCAGCCTAAGTCCCGCGGGCTTTAATGCCTCAACTGCTCGTCTCGCTTCGCGACGCTCACAAGCGGGACAACAAATAGCAGTTTGACAATTATAATATGTGATAATGCTATTATGACTATTATTCTTTTTATGTATATTTATCTATTGCATTAGTTTACATTTATGGGAATTTTACACTAATGTGATGCATATGGTTGTCCCATAACCCCAACCATTTAAAAAACACTGACACGGTTAGAACATTAGAACAAAGCTTTATTTTATGCACAGACCACAATCAGAAATGGTCAAGACTGTGCATTAATATCATGGGTATGGTGTTGGCGGATCCCGGGAGAGCAAGAGGCTTGTGTGAAAAAGGGGATACCAACAGGGGGTAATGCCATAGTCTAGAATAAGCACCTACTAGGGTCACATGTAGTCACTACACCACTGGACCGGAATCTGATGAGAAAAGGGATTATCAGAAATCACTCCATTTAATTGAAGAAACCATTAGTGTGTATAGCACTTACATCTTGCCTAGATCTGCTCAATGAAACCCAAGATTCAACCTCTGGACTTTGTAATCTAATCCAGTTTCACAAATACAGTGTGGTGCCCAAAAAAATAAAAAAGTGGTCAACTAAAAAGGCAGAGGATAAAAAAAACGAATCAACATGCATGTACAGTACAGTGCTAAATACTGTAACTGTAACAATATACTAACTCACCTGATTCCCATCTGCAAGCATTACTAAATATTAGCTAGGTCTCTAGATAATCAGTATTATGGGCATATAGCCATTAATACAGAGAGGACACAAAGGTCTGCAGCCAGATTCACTGTTACTTACATCAGACCCTATGATCTGTTGTCAGACTGCTATAGAGGTCAGGATCACAAGCTTCACTAGTGCATATATTAATGATGGCTTTCATTTACATGCCATTGTGAGACTTTGCCTGTCAACCACCATAGCGGTATTAGTCTACATTTAGGCTAACAACAATCATGTCTGAGATATCTGGCTATATTATAGCTTTAAGATTGTGGGAGCTACATGTTAAGGAGGGGCTGTCATTGAAGGAATGTCTACATAAGAGTCACTGGGAAAACCTTACACCTCATACATTTCCTCCAGAATGCTTGCAGATACAAAAGATGCCTTCATGGACCTGAATTGTACCTAAAAAAAAAAAGAGAAGAAAATAAAATAAAACCTACAAAATAAGGCTTGAAAAAATCATAGGGACTGCAGCATCTCTTCTCAACAGCATTCATCAGTGACTATCAATTGGTGACATGTTAAAAAGACTCCTATGTGTCCACAGAGAAGAAAATCAGGGAGCATGTGATGGGAGGTAGCCATCTGCATACAAAATATCACCATCACCCCACATGGGCCAAGATTCAAAACTCTGAAGGCAACCCCCTGTGAGGTGGTGGTGGTGGCGGAGGCATGATGGGAGGGGAGATGGGGCCGGGCTGCTGGTTTCCCAGGGATGCCTCAGGGGTAGAGGAGGCGGGGTTGGGGACGAGTCGCATTCTGAGCAGTCCGACTAGATAGGACTGTCATTAGATGATGCTTCCTCTCCTCCCTATAGCTCCTTGCCAAGCTATGCATAACCTCTGCATGATTGACGGAGATGCTGGCCTGGATCCCCTGTAGACAGTCTAGTTGCTGGTTCATGAAGGCCAGCATCTCCGCCTGCGCAGCCTGGCTTGGTGGTGGGGGCGGAGTTCTGTGGGGCGTTGCTGGTTGAGGAGGTGGCGGTGATGGAGTGGGGAGGGTCTGGGGCCCGGCTGGAGCCTTGGGTGAAGCTGGTGTTGGTGTGCCCGGTGGTGGTGGCTGCCACACCAGAGCACTGCTGTGTGGGGAAGGAGGTGGTGGCTGGCTGCTGTTTTGGGTGTATTTCAGTTTAGAGACTCTGGCAAAATCCTTAGTCTTTGGAGGAGGGGATAGTGGCGTCAAATCCTCTTTCTTCCTCCTCCCACTACACCGGTTCTGGCTGTTCGGGGGCTTGCTCCTCCACATCCTGTTTCCTTGGATCCAACGCCCCCGCCTCTGGCTCGCCACTGTACGTAGACCTCCTCCTGGATGCTGAAAGATAGAAAAGAAAGGTATATGTCATAAGTATGATTAATAATACATTGTTATGTGTTCATTGCTAACTATCTGACATCTAGGCTGGAACCTAGGTGATTCTACTAATTACAACTCAGATAAGCTATCATATGCTAGATTTGATCTATTCTTTGGTTTATGGTCTTGGTCGTTCTTGGCTCCGAACTCTATCTTGATTCCGGATGCATCCTGTAACTGCGTAGGCTGCAGTGGGCACACCAATAAATTGACTCTCTGTTGCTTGATTACTGTTGTGCCCAGGAATTACAGTGATTTGTCAGCTTCATGGATTTAATGACACATCCATCTATCTCTTTTTAATTCCATGGAGCTGATATGTTAGGGTCCTTGTTGGTCTTCATGTACATGTGTCGTGTGTGTGATGTACATGTGGTGGCATGTTGGTGTGTGTCATATTCACCTGACATGGAGGCTGGGTCCTGCTGGGCCACCGGGCCTGAAGCTCCAGCTGTGGGCAACGGTCTCAGAAGGTCGCTGGCAACTCTGTCCAACTCATTATAGGCCACTCTGCGGTCCTGATCCTCCTTCACCATCATCCTCCTCACATTGGCCCTGATGTCATTAAAGAGGTTATTTACAGACATTACATCTCTTGGCGCTGTTCCTACCGCAGTAACCTCTGCCGCTACCTCCTTTCAAGCTTGAGCCCTAGGCCCTGGCTTTACTTCCCTCCCCCCTGCAAGAATGACGGGGCGCCCACGCATAGCACCGCTGAGGACCACATTCTTCCGGTATGAAAAATTGTGGGCCCTGTGCTTGCTCTTAGCCTCTTGCCCTCAAGTGTGGACGGGGACCCTGGCCTCCCTGACCTGTCCCTGTAGCCTGTCCCTTCCCTGAACTACCACCCCCACTAGGATCAGGCCCCTTTACCTCTGTCCCTCTCCTTTGGCGCTCCTTGCCAGCAACTGCGACCCTCGCGAAGGCCTCAGTTGTTGACAAGGAGCGCCTTTGGAGCTCCATGTCAGCAACTGAGGCCCTCGCAAGCGGGAGCAACGGCTCGTATGCTCACAACTATATATGTGACTAGGAAACTGACGGTAATAAAATTGTAAGGCTGGCAATTCTGTTTGCCACACAATGTGAGGCTTTTGCTCCTCTGAGCACCTTTGGCTCTCATCGCGAGCCCTGCGCTGAGCGTCTTTGGCGCTTATTGCGAGCCTCTCCCCATGTACTTCAACTTTCCTGCTTTGCACTGATCACCTTCAGACCTCATCACAAGCCCCACAATGAGCTCCTTTGGCGATCATCGTGGGCTTGCAATGAGCGCCTTTGGTGATCCTTGCAAGCCTCTCCTGCTCGCGGTGCTCATCGCAAGCCCTGCAATGAGCACCTTTGACGCTCATCGCGTGGCTCGCAATGAGCAACTTTGGCGCTAATTGCGAGCCTTTCCTCCTGCCTACTGTAAAGGCTGCTCATTGCAGGTTTCGTTAACCTGTAAGTTTTGTGCTAGGGAAGGCCATGTGTCTCTTTCCACCATCTCCCCCCTGTCCCTTCCCTGTGTCTTTCTCCTCTGTGTGTCTGCTGAATGTTTGCATGTTAGGCGCTGAATGCCGTTTGCTATAAGTCCCTCGTGCCAGTCGTTATTCGTGTAAGTGTTACTGTCTTTGCCGTCGTGTATTGTCTAAGTCCCGCGTGCTTGGCTTTGCTCAGCTTCGTTTTCATCCCGTTTCTTTTATTTTACGTTTTTCGTCCACCATTTTTTTTCTTGCTTAGCCGATTTTCGAAGTGATGAAAATCTGCAAATGTGGCTCAAATTTGCTTGCAACCTCATGCCCAGGCTTCCTTGCTCTCCCCCTATGCTGTGTGTGCTTTTTTGTATTTTTTTAATATTTTGCCTGTTTTTCAGGTTTTTAGAGGGCCGCAAGTGCGTTACCAACATCGCAAATGTTCCGAACACCGCAAACATCCACAGCTATATATGTGATCGAATCACATATACAGAATATTATGATAATGGAGAATGTCGATAGGATATCAATTGAAGGAAACCCCTTTGGGAGTAGTGATCATAAAGTAATAAAACCTGAAATTACTTTTCAAAAGCAATGTTATAGGGAACCAACAAAGGCCTCCATGTAAATCAAGTGCTCTAGGTTAGGGTACTGGCATAAATATTTTGCTTCCCCAGGTGAAGGCACTCAGCCCACAGCCGTAAATTCTGCCTTAGCTGCAACAAATGTGTTATTATTTACACAAAATATACACAATTATATATATTTTATCTATAAATACAATTAAAACAAATTTAATTTGAGTGAATATAAATAAATAATATATATACATATATAAATATAATGTGTTCTTGCAGCAATTACAGCACTTTTTCTCATTATAAGAATGAGGACATTCTCATTTTCTGTTGGTTCCTGGAGCCATTTCTCATCCGTAAAGCTTGGTTTGATTTAGTATACTGAGTGAACACATGCTTCCTACACTGAAATCTGTCGTGGACAAAGCAGCTTTTATGGATGTTGACTGAGTGCTGTAATATTGTGATATTACTGTAATATTTAGAGTATACCGCAAATGACAATGCTCAATTAGAATAGGGGCCTATCTTACTATATGTAAAATATAAGGTACCAATATAAGCATACAAGGAATATAACAAGTTTTACAAAAAAAAAGTAGACAAATACAGCATCTGGTCTCAGTAGTAAATGCTTTAAAATATCCAAAGGTTCTAAGGGACCAGAGTACTATAATAATTAAGTTATTATTTAAAAAAAATGTCATGACTCATTCTGCACAGACTATCAGAGAGTTGGTGAAGATTTGGCACCTTGATTTAAGAAGAGAGCTAAAACCATGGAAGTATAGACTAGTAAGTCTTACACCAATAGTGGGGAAGCTTTTCAAAAAGGTTGCTAATGGATTGTATTCACAAATGAATGTTAATAAAATAATAAGCTTGGGCCAAGATGAATTTTATGAGGCTTAAAGCGATATCTAAGTTTTCTGGATTATGAATGCATCTGAAGTGTATGAAAAAAAAAATGTTTACATGAAAAAATACAAAAATAAACATTTAAACACTTACCTTGAAGTTAGCAAAATCTATTGTAATTTCGAACAGTTTAAAATTAAGGTTAACACCCCCTCCAATTTGTTTTGGCCAATCCGGTTAGAGAAAGATTCCAGACATAGCACTATGTTAGTTGCTATGGCAACACCAGACAGCATAGCCAGAAAGCAGGAATGAGTCATATACCAGCAGTAACAAACTCCTATTGTCTGTGTTGCAAAGCAGCATGGGATATGTAGGCAAGGGAGCCTGGGAAATGTAGTGTATCACTGACATGTGACAGGAAGCTGCAAGGAAATTGGCTGAGCAAACAGCAGGTAAATAGTGGGTTAATATTGCTCCATGCTGATTGGGGGGGCACAAGGATGTTGTGTAGACACCCCCTATGGGTGTCAACATACCGTATATACTCGAGCATAAGCCTAGTTTTTCAGCCCTTTTTTAAGGCTAAAAAGGGCTCCCTCGGCTTATACTCGAGTCACTCTCCCCCTGTGTCTCTCTAACCCCCCGTGTCTCTCTAACCCCCCTGTGTCTCTCAAACCCCCCCCCGTGTGTCTCTAACCCCCTCGTGTCTCCCTACCCCCCATGTCTATCTACCCCCCCGTGTCTCTCTACCCCCGTGTCTCTTTATCTCCCCCCTCCTCAACCTCCCCCCACCTCAATCCCCCTCCTCAACCTAAAGCCCCCTCAACCCCCCTCCTCCACCTAAACCCCCCTATATACCTCCCCCTCTCCCCTCACTTACCTGCTTGTGCTCCGGCCTCTGCTCCTTGACCCGGCGCGCATGTGACGTCTCATGTACGCCGCGTCATTAGCATATACCGGGTGCCGGCATTCGGTATATGCTAATGCCGTGACGTCACATGCGTGCCGGGTGCCGGTATATGCTAATGACGCGGCGTGCATGAGACGTCACACCCTGTATATGCTAATGACGCGGCTCGCATGTGACGTCACATGCGTGCCGGCTCAAGGAGTGGAGGCCGGAGCACAAGCAGGTAAGTGAGGGGAGAGGGGGAGGTATTTAGGGGGGTTTAGGTTGAGGAGGGGGGTTGTGAGGGGTTTAGGTTGAGGAGGGGGGTTGGGGTTGAGGGGGGAGGTTGAGGGGGGTTGAGGTTGAGGAGGTGGGTTGGGGTTGATGGGGGTTGAGGTTGAGGAGGGGGGTTGAGGAGGAAGGTTGAGGATGGGGGGTTGAGGATGAGGATGGGGGGTTGAGGAGGGGGTTGAGGATGGGGGGTTGAGGAGGGGGGTTGAGGATGGGTTGAGGATAGAGGATGGGGGGTTGAGGAGGGGGGTTGAGGAGGAGGGGTTGAGGTTGAGGAGGGGGGTTGAGGTTGAGGAGGATGAGGAGGAGGGGTTGAGGAGGGGGGTTCAGGTTGAGGGGGGTTGAGGAGAGAGGATGAGGATGGGGGGATTGAGGAGGGAGGATGAGGAGGGAGGATGAGGATGGGGGGATTGAGGAGGGAGGATGAGGAGGGAGGTTGAGGAGGGGGTTGAGGATGAGGAGGGAGGTTGAGGAGTGGCGTTGAGGGTGATAAGGGAGGGGGGGAGAGACACAGGGAAGGGAGAGGGGAGAAGAGACACAGGGAATGGAGAGGGGAGAAGAGACACAGGGAAGGGAGAAGAAACATGGAGAGAGAGGGGGACACAGGGGGCAGCAAATTTCCCACCCTCGGCTTATACTCGAGTCACTCATTTTACCCAGTATTTTGTGGTAAAATGGGTGCCTCGGCTTATACTCGAGTATATATGGTAATAATTATAGGGATTTTTAGATATTAATAAAAATAAAATGTTTTATGAGATGTGCTGATGTTTGCCTACAGAGTGCGGAAATGTATTAATCCAGCTCACTTAGATATCCCTTTAAGTCATGTCAGATTAATTATTAGTTTCCGTTGTAGGAACTTGACACCAAGGCAGTTCAGAGGATATCGTTTATTTGAACTGTAAGATAGAACGCCAATGTGTGGCTTTTGGTACTGAACTTTTCATGCCAATATTACAGCTGACAAGATATCACCCCTCAGATAAAAGGAAAAATGTTGCCTAGAAGTAAGAAAGCTTTTTTTTCACAGTAAGGGCACTAAAATTGTGGAGCTTATTGCAAATGCAATAGCCAGCTTAAAGGGGTTGTATAAATTCCTAAATAAAAAGGTGATGCAGGGGTATGAAAGTTAGCTAGAATAGATAGAATTTTGATCAAGGGAACATTTTTTTTGAGTCAGCAAGGTTTTTATTCCCCTAATGAGGCACTGTTTCATATGTAATTGATATAGTATTAGAAGGCATGGTTATGCACCACTTGTAATACACATACTGTTGAAATGACTACTAAAAGAACATATTTTAGACTGATTATTAATTGAAGATGATATCAGGCATAATGTATGTGTTTTTTTTCTTTCCAGAAATCCTTTATTATTTAGAGCTGTGCTTGGGGTCCACAATTTATTAAAAGTTACTCCTGCAATTAAAATTAGATTAATTAAGAGTATCCAAGTAAATGCAAATTTCTCAGACGTATCAATGGAAAATGACATTGCATTGCTGGAGCTGAAAACTCCTGTAATATATAATGACTACATACAGCCTATCTGCCTACCTACAAACATTCCAGCTAATATCGCTGACATGCATTGCTTCGTTACTGGATGGGGCTCAACTAAGGAAAAAGGTAAAAGTTAAACATTTGGACATTTTTAATGTACCTTGTTATTTTTGTAGTTATTTTATATAAATGATTGTAAAGATTTATATTTAAAGTAAAAATGCCAGTATGTCTGTGTTAATGAATCAGCACACTGTAATGGCAAAATTAGTAATTTTCCTCTGATAACCTGCATTTATTAAGTAAATTATATAAAATGTATGAATTGTTAGTATTTTCCCCTTTGCTCGCTTACAAAACGTTGGCCTCCTAGCTTCTTTCCTTCCACCCATCGCATACATTGCCACTTCTAATGTAGAAGCTAGCACTAAATGATTACACAGACTGTCCATGCCGTTTCCATTAAACACACAAGGTGACACATACAGGTTAAAATGGCAATTAAAGGTTAATTTCCCACAACTGTGCAATTAGTGTCTGTGTATAAATAGTCAATGGGTTTGTTAGCTCTCATGTTAATGCACTGAGCAGTCTAGATACTGAGCCATGTAGAGCAGAAAATAACTGTCAAAAGACCTGCCTACCAAGGTAATGGAACTCCATAAAGATGGAAAAGGATATAAAAAGATATCCAAAGCCATGAAAATGTCAGTCAGTACTGTTCAATCACTTATTAAGAAGTGGAAAATTCAGGGATCTCTTGATACCAAGCCAAGGTCAGATAAACCAATAAAGATTTCAGCCACAACTGCCAGAAGAATTGTTCGGAATACAAAGAAAAACCCACAGGTAACCACAGGAGCAATACCGGCTGCTCTAGAAAAAGATGGCATGTTTGTTTTAAGGAGCACAATATGATGATACTTAAACAAAAATGAGCTGCATGGTCCAGTTGCCAAAAAGAAGCCTTTACTGCGCCAATGACACAAAAGAGCCCTGTTACAATATGCCCAACAACACCTTGACATGCTTGACATCTTGTGGCACACTGTAACTTTGAGTGACAAGGCCAAAATTGAGCTTTATGGTCTAGAGGGTTCAACAAGGCCATTAGTGAAAAGAATACCATACCCACTGTGAAGCATAGTGGGGGCTCACTGATGTTTTTGGGCAGTGTAAGCTCTAATGGCACAGGGAATCTTGTGAAAATTGATAGCAAGATGAATGCAGCATGTTATTAGAAAATACTGGCAGACAATTTGCATTCTTCTGCACGAAGGCTGCACATGGGACGCTTTTAGACTTTACAGCATAACAATGACCTTAAGCAGAAGGCCAAGTTGACCCTCCAGTGGTTACAGCAGAAAAAAGGTGAAGATTGTGGAGTGGCCATCACAGTCTCCTGACCTTAATATCGAGTCACTCTGGGGAGATCTCATACTTGCGGTTCATGCAAGGCGACCAAAGACTTTGCATGACCTGGAAGCATTTTGCCAAGATGAATAGGCAGCTAGGTGCCTCATATACAATGTCACGACCTGCTTCTTCGATGGGGGTTGACATGAACCTAGTTCAAGCCTACCCCAGCAGGACCGTGTAGTTCTTACTACCTCTGGTACAGAAGATGGCCTCAGGATATCAGGAACACCATATAATCCCTTAGAATTATCATTAATGCACAGATTGACACTTATACCTAGTCTATGTAAGTAGATACCACTGTATACCTTTATTTATTGGCACATTTTATGCAAGTTTCTAGCACACAGTCTGGCTAATCAGTAAGCCCCATTCCTAAATAATAGGCTGCCCTTTGTTAACTTGGAACACCCAGTACCTTTGATGAAATCAGATCTTTTAATCTCATCCCGGTGGTTATATTAACTTTAAAAAATTGTTCTAACCACTCAGACAATATGCTTGTCTGCTCAAGGCCCTCGTGAGGCTGGGGGAGACTTCACCAAATAACAACACTGTACATAATAGGCTACTCCTGCTTACTGGGAAACCCTGTAAAAGGATCATCTTATAGACTACGGTCTTGGGTGTGGGCTGATGCAATAGCCTGCAGAATAGCTAATGTTATGCAGAGCATAAACCAAGATGCATACAATATAACAGTGTAATCATATTTTAACCATAAGCAATAAAAAATACATAACTTTAACCATAAACAGGATAACTTTTTCCCAGCCCAGGCACAAGCCATAGTCCAAAATACTCAAGTCAGGCCTTGGGCATGACAGACAACTATTACAATAGACTGCACGTTATCATTGATGCTAAAGGAGGCAATACACAGGGCGGGAATATGATCAATTAAGCAAGACCGTAACCTCCAATTTCGAAACAGCCAATAGAAAATGAGACCGTCATTATTATGGCAGTAAAATAAGGAGGTTACATGTCAATAAGGTTCGGGGGTCTGATATGCGATGGGACTCGCAAACCCTCAAAATACAGAATTATGAAAATGAATGCCAATACTGTTCTAGTCCATGTGGGTGGCTTGATATGTATTAACTCATTGATTTCAGAGATCGATATAACCACTAAATGAAACATAAAAATACATTTTATTTACTGCCGATTTGCGAGCTTGCATATCCTTTACAGTGATACGAACAGGTGTTTAACCCCCTTGTGGGTCCTTTCTAGTACTCATAGGATTTTCTCCTTAATTTGCCGTTTCCGGGTTTTAAATCATTTGTGGGCTTGAGGAATTGGAGCAATTGAATAGCGATTTGCGATTTTAGAGATCATAACTCTTATGAAAGTGAAAGATCAAAGGATTCGGGAGGCTGTAAGTTCTGGGTTTAACCATAGCAATGTTTTCAAGCCATAACCCGTTCGGAGCCCACAAAAAGATGCCAATTGAATAGCAAATTAACTTGCGGCCTCATTTATGGGCTACAGTAACTTTCGATAGCTCAATTGAATCAGGCTCTCTGTCTATAACAGTAGCCTTTTTCTGTAATGATTTCAACTAGCTTTTTTTTTAGAAAGGGCTTAAAGGATTTAATTGAACTTTTATATTGGGTTACCCAGCTCTCATCCTGAAGCGATCAACCCTCATTCTCGAAATATCTTCATTTAATGTCTCACTGCTTCTGTTCTGGAGATTTATCCATATAGTCAAATGCTTTTTCACTTCGGCAATCAGTTTGTGTTATATCAACACAAACATTCATTTTTTAGTGTGTGTGAGTGTGCTTAGGTCTGAAGTCACAACGGTCCAAAACACAAGCCAGGTGTCAAAATTCCAGGAGATCCATAGGGATTGCAGAAAAAGCACTGAGCTGAAATGCTCAGACCACAAATCTGCAATGTTCCCCACTTCTTGCAGTCACAAATAACTCGACCAGATCAGTACAAGAACTGGAATGGAATTGGTGAAAATAAAACCTGATCTGGGTCAATACTTTCTGTATTGCGTTATGCAAAGCCTGTATCTCCAAATTCCGAGAACTCTGATGCAAACCTAGACTAGGAAGTATTTGCAGATGCTTAGCATAGCACAGGTACATTTTCAGTTGCTGGCAGGGCAGGATCTACCTTTTTAAAGCCCCTAGGCAATGAAGTAGGGAGTGTGTGCGCAAGGTGTGCACAAAACCATTCTTTCCTTTTTTGTGTGTGTATATTGCTCTTGCTAGGTGAGCAAATCACAGATATTTACCCATAACAGCTATTTTAACAACATAACTACTGATACACAGCTTGAGCAATTACTTATATTATTTATATTTGTTCTATGGTAGGGCAGTGAGCATATGTTACACAAACATAAATCATGGTCACATGTATCACAAAACCTGAGTAATTATGATAGTTAAAGGGCCACTGCACAATAAAAAAAAATGTTTGAAAAAATTGAATCTAACAGCTTTATTATCACAAAAAATATACAGATAGTTTTTCATTAGAAAAAAAATACACTTTGATGCCCCTGATGGGCCCTGGGGAAAGGTGTGTCTGTGTGTGAGAGGGGAGTTAACATTTCTGAAGATATATGGTTGCATTTCCTGAAGCAAGAAGTCTTCTGGGCCAGTGGAATGGTTGTGTTGTCAATTGCAGTCATTTCCAATTAAGAAATGCTTTCTGTTCCTTCTTTCCTTAACCCTCCCTAAACTTAAAACACATTATCCAGCTCTCATGAAGTTATGTAAGAAACACAAAATGTATTCCTATACAAAACAAAGACTAAAAAGATTCAGACTTTCCCAAAAAATGTTTATGTCCACACACACAGACAAAACACAGACATAACAACACGCACATACACAGATGCACACATACACAACACAAAACATGCACAAAGAAGAATAATAAAAGCATGATTAGATTGAGTGGAGGGCAATTCTTTTCTTAATTTGCAGGGGAGCTGCCAGTTAGTCAGAATACTGATTAAGAGAAGCTTTAGTGTACATGATGGTGTAGATCAGGTTGGTGGTGACATACAGACACCTCATGCTTGATGTCAGTGAGCGTTAGGTACTGACCTGACACTGCTCTATACAGTCCCTAACATAATATAACCAGAAAAGAGCCATCTTGTATATCACACCCTCCTCCTACAGGCTCTAATAATCCAATGTGTATAATAAAACAGTGTTGTTTAAGACAAATAGTGTCCAATGCTTGACAATTGCTTACAATGACACATTATCCAATGTAGCACCAGTAAACATGATGTATTATAATATATATATATATATATATATATATATATATATATATATATATATATATATATATAAATATTACACCTCCACACAAAGTAGAAACTTACAGATATATATACACCTGAGATATACAGAGCTTACGGACAGTTAAATACTAACTAGTGATTTGCCCAAAAGTGACGGAAATACAATTTTAAGTCTGGCAATGCTGTTTGCCATACAATCTGAGCACCTTTGGCGCTTATTGCGAGCCTCTCCCCATGTCTACTTTACGGGCCTTGCGATGATCACCTTCGGCTCTCATTGCAGTTCTTTCCAATTCTCAACGTTTGTGCTTCGCAATGATCACCTCGGGCCCTCATTGCGAGCCTCTCCCCACTCTCTGACCGCTGTGTCTGTTTTTTGGCGGTGATCGCGGCCATCGACATAAGTGCCTTCTGTGCTCATTTCTAGGTAATTGCGTGACGACAGCTCACAATTTCGACAACTATATGTGATTCTCTTACATTATAGATAAAAACACCAAATGTCAACAACACTCACTAGCTCTACAAATATAACCACAATATAAATCTATATTGTAACAGAGTTAAGCAAGGAGTATACATATGCCTGAGATTGAGCAGAGTCATATATCCAGGCAGGATTTGCAAGAGTTAACTGGGACTGCAGCTCAATCAGCCAGTGCACCTGATTCCTATCAGGATGATTTAAAAAGCCCTACAGAGCACACTATGGGGGAGTGTTTGAAGTAAGGATTTGTTTGTCTGCAAGGAGAGACAGTCTGAAGTCCAGAGCAGAGTTATCTACAGGAGCAGCACAAGTCCAGAGCAGAGTTGTCTGCAGGAGCAGCCCAAGTTTCCACAGCAGAGTTGTCTGCAGGAGCAGCACACGTTTCCACAGCAGAGCTGTCTACAGGAGCAGCACGGTTTCCAGGACAGAGCTGTCTGCAGGAGCAACTCAGGCCTACAAGGCAAGTTAATCTGCTGAGAAAGCAGTTTTTCGGTTTAGAAACTGTGGACATTTTAACCCCAGGGAGAAGGCAGCAGTATAACTGAAAGTGTCACTGTCTTTCAAAAGACTATTTAAAGGGTCCCTGGTGGTTGGAGCATTTCAAGGAGACGGACGGGCCTAATACTCCTTTTTTTACACAGATAAAGAGACTGTTTATTATTTTCCTATAAAATTGTGACTCTTAAATAAAATATTAAAAGAATATCTGAATTCCTGGCTGGTAATTTACAAGGTAACAGGCTAATCTACCACAACAGGTGTCAGAAGTGCAATCTAGGTCTTTATACCAAAAAGACCACCCACAGAAAAATGGAAGGGTAGTAAAAGCCTTGTTACAAGCCACAGCAGCACAGCAAGAGACCAACAGACAACAGCAGGAATTTAACAGATTGCTGGCAAACCAGATGACATAAAAGCCAAGCCAATTTACAGGAGATAATACACCAAACCAAGCAACTGGCAGCTACAGGAACAAGAGAACCTGTTATAGGATTGCAAGCAAGTCACCACATACAAAAAATGAGTAAGGAGGATGACATAGAGGCCTACTTGCTGGCCTTCGAAAGGAGTGCAACGTCAAGCCTGGCCTCAAACCCAGTGGGCAGGAATACTGGCCCCATTTCTGGTAGGAATAGCGCATAGAGCCTACTATGATCTCACAGCAGAACAAGCAAATGATTATAAATACCTGAAGGCAGAGATTCTAGCTAGAATAGGGGTAAACCCAGCTGTTCTGGCCCAAAGGTTCCATAAGTGGAAATACAGAGTGGACCAACCGCCAAGAGCACAAACTTTGAATTACTGCACCTCACGTGAAAATAGCTATGTCCAGAAAACAACTCCTCAGAAAAAATAGTGGAGATAGTAGTACTGGACCACTACTGGAAAGGATTACCTCCAGGTATGAGAGAGTGGGTTGGACAGTATGAATCACAGTCCCTGGATGAACTAGTGGCCCAAGTCGAACGTCATGAAGCTGTAAGAAGCATCTCAGCCGAATCATCGGGAGAGAAAGCAAAACCCTGGAAACGTGGTTTATCAGTAAAAAGTCGGCCTACCGAGGGGGCCACAGGTACTTATAAAAGAGAATCTCGAGATTTTTTTGGAACCGAAAATAGAGAGGTCGAGGGAAAACGAAACAATTACTTGCATACAGTGAAGTGTTTTCAGTGCGCAGAGATGGGACATATAGCAGCCGAATGCCCAAACCGGGATGAGCCCATTTAGTGCAATCTAGAGATTCAGCAATTCACTGTGATGTGGTTAATTTAGTCGGAATGACTGAGCTGAAGCATCCATTTATTACAGAGGTGATAATAAATGGCCAGAAATTAAAAGGACTGATTGATTCCGGAAGTGCCGTTACCCTGTTGTCCAGAAGAGCAGTAGCCCCAGATAATGGGAGGCTAGGAAAAAACGTGGGCATCACCTGTGTGCATGGAACAGTAATGAACTATCCAACAAAAACCACATGGATCGATGTTAAGGGCATAAAAACCAAATAACAGCTCCGGTAGTGCCCCATCTACCATATGCAGTGGTTTTGGGAAGAAATTTCCCAAATTTTGAAAATTTCCTACATATAGAAAGCAATGGGATGAGTCCTGAATCTATATTGGATATCTTCCCGGTTGAAGATAATGAACTATTCTCCAGTCGGGAAAAGGTTCCGAAATCTCGAAAAGAGAGACGAAAAAAAGGGGGGGACAGAAATAAAAAAGAGACAAGACCAAGAAGAAGCCCTGATAGCTTCACGGACTAAGCGTGAAGAGACAGCAAACTTGGAAGGATCCTCTTCTGACCAAGAGATGATCCCTCCAATTCAAACAGAGAGGGAAGAAGAACAAAATGTTCTCCAAGAGGTAGAAAGTTTTGGGAGAGACCAAGCAAATGATCCTCTCCTACAAAATGTCAGAAGGGAAGTGGTAAAAGTAAATGGAGAAATGGTACAGGGGCGAGAAAATCCCCAGGGTCCACACTTTGTGTTAAAAAGAGATCTCCTATATCGTGTGGTTAAAATAGGAGAAGACATCACAGAACAATTGCTGGTACCTCAGGGCTACAGAAGAAAAGTATTAGACATGGCTCACAGTCATCTTTTTGGAGCCCACCTAGGAGTAGAGAAAACCTTAAATCGGGTAATGAAGAGATTCTACTGGCCTGGAGTATATGAAGAAGTACGCTGATATTGTCTATCTTGCCCAGAGTGTCAGCTTTCAAGTCCACGTCCCCATCTAAAAGCTCCCTTGATACCACTTCCTATTATAGAAGAACCTTTTAAAAAAATAGCGATGGACCTCGTGGGACCACTAGAAAAAATAGCCCAAAGGCATCAATCCATTTGAGTTATATTGGACTATGCTACACGATATCCAGAAGCCGTGCCTTTAAGGGCTGCTAACTCTAAAATTATCGCAAAAGAGATGCTACTTCTTTTCTCAAGAGTAGGAATGCCCAAAGAGATACTAACGGACCAAGGAACACCATTTGTTTCAAAGCTAATGAGGGATTTATGCAAACAATTACAAGTAAAAACTTTAAGGACTTCAATATATCACCCTCAGACCGATGGACGGGTGGAAAGGTTCAATGGAACTTTGAAAAGAATGATACGAAAAGTGGTGGATAAAGATGGAAAAAACTGGGACCTATTGCTGCCTTTTCTATTATTTGCAGTACGAGAGGTACCCCAGGCATCTAAAGGATTTTCACCATTTCAGCTATTGTATGGACGTCATCCAAGAGAAATACTTGATACACTACGAGAAACCTGGGAAGATCAAAAAATCCAAGGGGAAAATATTGTGGAGTATGTCCAGTCCTTGAGAAATAGAATTTCAGATAACCCCGCTTGTTAAAGAACACATGGAACAAGCACAGCTGCACCAGAAAACATGTTATAATCGAGATGCCCAAGTCAGGAAATTGCAACCAGGTGACAGAATTATGGTACTGGTTCCTACAGCTGAAAGCAAGCTCCTGGCTAAATGGCAGGGACCATATGAAATAATAGAGGCTGTAGGTGAAGTAAATTACAAAATCAAGCAGCCTGGTAAACGAAAACAGGAACAGATCTATCATGTGAATTTATTAAAAACCTGGCGTGAGAAAGAGACTGAGGTAGCAGCTGTATGCAATGTATACCCAATGGAACAGAGGCTATCTGAGGTGCAAATATCATCAGAATTATCACCACAGCAAAAAGAGGAAGTAATGAAAATGATTCAACGAAATACAGATGTTTTTTCTGAAAATCCAGGTCAAACAAAGATGGTCTACCATGACATTATCATCAAACCTGTAGTAATAATAAGAAGCAGACCGTACCGTATTCCGGAGGCAAAAAGAGAGGAAATAAAAATAGAATTAAAAAAATTGCTTGACTTAGGGGTCATTGAAGAATCTAGCAGTGAATGGTGTAGTCCAATTGTCCTAATCCCCAAATCCGATGGGACAATTTGTTTTTGCAGTGACTTCCGAAAGTTAAATGAAGCATCCCAATTTGATGCGTATCCCATTCCAAGAGTGAATGAATTAATGGACAGACTGGGAACTGCGATGTTTATGTCTACAATAGATTTGACCAAGGGATATTGGCAGGTTCCTCTGACAAAATCAGCAAGAGAAAAAACAGCGTTTTGCACCCCCTAATGGACCATACCAGTAAAAAGTTTTGCCTTTTGCCCTTCACGGAGCCCCAGACTTATGGACAAACTGCTAAGACCTCATTCAGAATATACAACTGCTTATTTGGATGACATTGTAATACATACCACAGACTGGGATTCGCTTTTACACAAAGTTGATAAAGTATTGGAGTCCCTGAGAAGAGCAGGTTTAACAGCAAAAATCTGCACTAGGATTGGCAGAAATTAAATATCTCGGATATACAGTTAGAAGAGGGCTGATCAAACCTCAACTAAATAGTGGATGCCATACAAGTATGGCCGAGGCCTGTGTGGAAGAGACAGGTGCGTGCATTTCTGGGGATAGTCGGATACTATTGAAGATTTATACCCAGATTTGCCACCATTGCAGCTCCTTTAACAGACCTAACTAAACAAAGAGCCCCAGATACAGTAAAATGGAATCCGGAAGCTGAAAATGCGTTTGAAGACCTAAAGTTGGTTTCGTGTCAAGAACCGGTATTAGTAGCTCCAAATTTCCAAAATGTGCTTCTGAGATTGGTCTGGGAGCTGTACTATCCCAAGAAGTAGAGGGTGAAGAACATCCAGTCATATATCTCAGCAAGAAACTGTTACCTAGAGAACAAAGGTATTCAGTGGTTGTGCAAGAGTGTTCGGCTATAAAATGGGCTACAGAGGCTCTAAAGTATTATCTACTGGGCAGGTCATTCAAGCTTGTTACAGACCATGTCCCATTAAAGAACAGCAGAGTGACTAGATGGTTTCTTTCGTTACAACAATACAGATTTACCATAGAACATAGTGCTGGAAAGAAACATAATAATGCGGATGCCCTATCCAGGGTCCACTGCCTCTTGGCTCATGTAGCTCAACCCCATGGTGTTGTGCTAAGGGGAAGGAAATGTAACAGAGTTAAGCAAGGAGTATACATAAGCCTGAGATTGAGCAGAGCCATATATCTAGGCAGGATTAGCAAGAGTTAACTGGGACTGCAGCTCAATCAGCCAGTGCACCTGATTCCTATCAGGATGATTTAAAAAGCCCTATAGAGCACACTATGGGGGAGTTTTTGAAGTAAAGATTTGTTTGTCTGCAAGGAGAGACAGCCTGGAGTCCAGAGCAGAGTTGTCTGCAGGAGCAGCCCAAGTTTCCACAGCAGAGTTGTCTGCAGGAGCAGCCCAAGTTTCCACAGCAGAGTTGTCTGCAGGAGCAGCACAAGTTTCCACAGCAGAGCTGTCTACAGGAGCAGCACGGTTTCCAGGACAGAGCTGTCTGCAGGAGCAACTCAGGCCTACAAGGCAAGTTAATCTGCTGAGAAAGCAGTTTTTCGGTTTACAAACTGTGGACATTTTAACCCCAGGGAGAAGGCAGCAGTATAACTGAAAGTGTCACTGTCTTTCAAAAGACTATTTAAAGGGTCCCTGGTGGTTGGAGCATTTCCGAGAGATGGGCGGACCGAATGCTCCCCTTTTTCCACAGATGAAGAGCGTGTTTATTATTTTCCTATAAAATTGGGACTTTTAAATAAAATATTAAAAGAATATCTGAATTCCTGGCTGGTAATTTACAAGGTAACAGGCTAATCTACCACAATATATATATACAGTATCTCACAAAAGTGAGTACGCCACTCACATTTTTGTAAATATTTAATTATATCTTTTAATTTGACAAAACCGAAGTATTGACACTCTGCTACAATGTAAAGTAGTAAGTGTACAGCCTGTATAACAGTGTAAATTTTCTGTCTCCTCAAAATAACTCAACACATAGCCATTAATGTCTGTACCGTTTGCAACAAAAGTGAGTACACCCCTTAATGGAAGTGTCCAAATTGGGCACAATTAGCCATTTTCCCTCCCCGGTGTCATTTGACTTGTTAGTGTTACAAGGTCTCAGGTGTGAATGGGGTGCAGGTGTGTTAAATTTGTTGTTATCGCTCTCACACTCTCTCATTCTAGTCACTGGCAGTTCAACATGGCACCTTATGGCAAAGAACTCTCCAAGGATCTGAAAAAAGAATTGTTGCTCTACATAAAGATGGCCTAGGCTTAAAGAAGATTGCCAAGATCCTGAAACTGAGCTGCAGCACGGTGGGCAAGACCATACAGCGGTTTCACAGGGCAGGTTCCACTCCGAACAGGCCTCGCCATGGTCAACCAAAGAAGCTGAGTGCACATGCTCAGAGTCATATATAGAGGTTGTCTTTGGGAAATAGACGTATGAGTGCTGCCAGCATTGCTGCAGAGGTTGAAGGGGTTTGGGGTCAGCCTGTCATTGCTCAGACCGTACGCCGCACAATGCATTAAATTGGTTTGCATGGCTGTCGTCCCAGAAGGAAGCCTCTTCTAAAGATGATGCACAAGAAAGCCTGCAAACAGTTTGCTGAAGACAAGCAGACTAAGGACATGGATTACTGGAACCATCTCCCGTGGTCCGATGAGACCAAGATAAACTTATTTGGTTCAGATGGTGTCAAGTGTGTGTGTGTGTGGCGGCAGCCAGGTGTTGAGCACAGACATGTATGTGGTGCAAGTTTCATTGTCTGGGCCTGCATGAGTGCTCTCGACACTGGGGAGCTACAGTTCATTGAGGGAACCATGAATGCCAACATGTTCTGGGTCATACTGAAGCAGAGCATGATCACCTCCCTTCGGAGACTGTGCCGCAGGGCAGTATTCCAACATGATAACGACCCCAAACACACCTCCAAGATGACCACTGCCTTGCTAAAGAAGCTGAACGTAAAGGTGATGGACTGGCCAAACATGTCTCCAGACCTAAACCCTTTTGAGCATCATCAAACGGAAGGTGGGGGAGTGCAAGGTATCCATGATGTCATCATGGAGGAGTGGAAGAGGACTCCAGTGGCAACCTGTGAAGCTCTGGTGAACTCCATGCCCATGAGGGTTAAGGCAGTGCTGGGAAATAATGGTGGCCACACAAAATATTGACACTTTGGGCCCAATTTGGACATTTCCACTTAGGGGTGTACTCTCTTTTGATGCCAATGGTTTAGACATTAATGGCTGTGTGTTGAGTTCTTTTGAGGGAACAACATATTTACACTGTTTTACAGGCTGTACACTTACTACTTTACATTGTAGCAGAGTGTCATTTCTTCAGTGTTTTCACATGAAAAGATGTAATAAAATATTTACAAAAATGTGAGGGGTGTACTCACTTTTGTGAGATACTGTATATACTATATATATAATATATATATATATATATATATATATATATATATATATATACAATTTCCCTACACAGCCCCCAACAGATTTATAGAAGGTTCCCTCATACACAGTGTATATGAATACTATATACTATTTAGCCAATAGCTTTTCAACTGACAAGAGGACATCCCTTGAGTTTGGAAGTAAAATGATTCCACCTTAAAGAAAGAAAAGGGTTCTTCACAGTAAGGGTGGTTAATCTGTGGAATTCTCTACCAGAGGAGGTGGTGACAGCGGATTTGATAGATAACTTTAAAAGGGGACTGGATTTATTTCTAATTAAAAAGTGAATACAGGGTTATCCTGGATAATTAGAGAGAAAGAGTATTGATACAGGGAGAAATCCAATCGCCAGTATCTGGGGTCAGGAAGGATCTGGAGTCAACAGCAGGAACGTGGGGATAATGACACTTGATCATAAGGAAGCACTTTCACCTATATATATATATATATATATATATATATATATATATATATAATCAGAAAATGTGTCAGTTTGGTCTGGAGCTTACAAGTTTGTTATAAGCAACGGTAGTCAGTGGAAAACACATTTTCCAATAGACCATTTCTGCATGGTTTAAGTTTGCAAAATAGTACCTGAATGAGCGACAAAACTTCTGGAGTAATTTTTTCTGGACATGCTACGAGAAGGATCTCATACAAAATCCATAAATATTTTGATGAGTTGGTGATGACTTGCTTTGTAACCAGTAGCGGAGCTAGTGAAACGAGGGCCCCCTCTTCAGAAAAATTTTGGGCTCCCAAATTTTTTTTATAATATATATAATCACATATTATAATTGTCAAACCGCGAGATGTCGTCACGCTTTGCGTTGTGCGTAGGAGGCGCTCATCGTCTGCGAGCCTCGCTCAGCAAGGCGAGCAGTTGAGGCAGTAAAACTCACAGCACTTAGGCGCGACTAGGAGCACTTAGGCAATGAACGCCAAAGGCACTCATCGCCTGCGAGCCATTGAAACACACGGGACTTAGGCAGAAAGGAGATCGATTGCCTTAGGCTCCAAGCAGATGACAAACGCTGGACTTAGGAAAAAAAAGTTACGAGATGCAGGACTTAGAAATAAAAAATATGAGGTTGGAAAAATACGAAGTTAACAGCCAAACCGTGCAAATAGAAAAACACGGAAAAAAAAAATATATATAAAAAGTAACTAATTAATTGATTATTATTTAAAAAGATATAGACATATTTACACCAGAGCAAAACACAAGAGGAGATGCTGTCAATAAGTGTGACATTTTGTGGCAAACAGCATTGCCATGGCTTCAAATTTTATTGCTTTATTCATTTTTGACGGGCAAGACGCCAATAATATATATAATAAATATATATATATATATATATATATATATATATATATATATATAAATATGTATTATAAATGTAAATATATATGTATATTATATATTTAAAAATTAACATTTTTTATATATATATATATATTAATTATATATATTAAATAATATTTTTATTATATATAATTCATTCATATATAGATATATATAAAATTTTATATATAAAATATTGACGATTGCTGGCTTGAGACTGTTGCGCAATTAATTCTAATGTCATTCATCGCTTTCCCTGTATTTTACAGTGCAGTATTGATTTTTTTATTTGCATTTACGGTGCTACATTTAACTTACCTGCTAGTCCTATTTGGAACCCGTAGGATTTTCTTTAACATTTGTCGTTTACGGGTGTGAGTGCCTACAGAATTGTAGCAATTGAATAGCGATTTACAATTTTAGCAATTGTAACGTTTTGCAAGCTACAATTTTTGGCCTGTAACCCGCAAAATCACTATTTTATTCCCTGAATTTAATTGAATTTTGTCTTTTTCTCCACAATTTTAAGGGTGAGTCTTATGTTCGCATATTATCTTTTTTTTTTTTTTTTTTACGTCATCCCTGTGGAAATATGCATTGGACCAGAACATAGCAATCAGCAGAATATTCTACCTGTTTTAAATGTATTTCTTCATAAATTATTTTTCTTGTTTTTCAATATGCTAATTTTACAATACTAATATTAATATTGGGTGTTTATTTAACAGACAAAATTATATTTATCATAATATTAAAACTGTTAAACATAAAAAAATATACATGATGATTAGTGTATTGCATGATCTTGACAATGTAACAACAGCATCTGTATGCATATGTTTAACAATACAACACTGCTGCCTAGCACAAAGTCAAGGCTCTAGGACATTTTAAATTGCAATTCGGCAAATCTAAAGGGCACTATATAAGCACATAGCATATTTTTTTACAGAAGTTTTTAGTTGGTGAACTTCTATCCAAAAGCAAGGTCTTCACTAACTAAAAACTTTTGTGAAAAAAATATGCTATGTGCTTATATGGAGCCCTTTAGATTTGCCGAATTGCAATTTAATAAGGCTGTTAGCCTTGCAAGGTAAAAACACAGTAGATTGACTATGATCAATTTATCAAAACGTTACAGAAACTTTTGCTTGAAAGGGCAGTATAAGTGCATCAAAATCAGCATACATTTAAGATACAACTTTTATAAATCACATATATTATTTGTAAAGTGTAAAAATACTTAGAGATGGTAGAAAAAAATGTGTATATAAGAAATGTCTAATTTCTTAAACATCAAAGCAAACAATAAAAATCTGCCAATGTTCTAAGTAGTTTATTTCAGTCAAACTATTTTGTTTTGAATTTGTGACTTAGTCATAAATAATCCCACACATAAAGTGGATATAAGTTATGAAAAATGTAACATAAGCATATGTAAAAAGAAAACAAAAAGGGTGTCATGAATATAGTCAAAATCGTGTGGGCAAGCTGTAAAAAAAAAGTGTTTTCCTTTGGGGTTAGTATGTCTGAAGATAACCCAGGAAAAAAACATAGTTTTTTTCTCGTGGAGCACATGAGCATTGGGCACCTGTGATATTGTGTCCTTTCAGAACCTGCAGACTCAACACTCTGCATGCTGCAGCCAGGGATGGCAGTTATGAAAAAACTATTGTAAAACTGAGCTATGCATCAGTTTTAAGAATGAAAAAAAATGTTTTTTATTATTTTTGCTTGATTTTCAGTGTTCTGTTTGATGGTGTAGAACAGCACTTTAGATGTAAGTAATAAAAGTAATACCTACTGTTTTGTTTGTTTCCTGTGTTGCTTAGTTTCTTTGAAAGAGGTTAGAGGTTGTAGTTATTGTCAGAAGCTACCCATTGAAAAAAACTATGTTTTAAGGGCAAGTTCCACCTAACGGTATGTTTTTATATGGAAGTACACAAATAGAGAAGATTAATTATACTGTATATGAAAATAATAGAACAAAACCCTGGTTGGCTGATCAATCTTAGAAAAGTACCTGGTCCAAATTGTGAATTGGATTTCTCATTAAGCTGATTATTTATTTGCCTAGAGGTACATCACTAATCACATTATTTATTATTTTATATATTTTGAATATGACTACTTCTCCCATTTGGATTTCAGAAAATATTAGATAGGCACAGGGATGGAGTGATGAGTGCATTTATATATATATATATATATATATATATATATAGAGAGAGAGAGAGAGAGAGAGAGAGAGAGAGAGAGAGAGAGAGAGACGTGAATGTCCAGTAATCCAGACGAATAATCAGAGTATTGCAGTGTATGTATATATATATATATATATATATATATACCATATATACTGGGAAGAATGAGTGACTTGAGTATAAGCCGGGGGTGGGAAATGTGCTGCCCTCTGTGTCCCCCTCTTGTGTGCCCTTTTCTTGTTTCCCCCTCTCTCCCCTGTGTCTCTTCTCCCCTATCCCTTCCCTGTGTCTATTCCCCCCTCCTCATTCTCAACCTCCCTCCTCAACCTCCCTCCTCATGCTCAACCCCCTCCTTAACTCCCCTCCTCATCCTCAACCTCCCTCCTCAACCTCAAACCCCCATCCTCATCCTCAACCCCCTCCTCAGCCTCAACCACCCTATCCTTAACCCCTCTCCTCCACCTCCCACCTCAACCTCCCTCCTCATCTTCCACCCCCCTCCTCATACTAAACCCCCCCTCCTCACTTTACCCCTCTCCCTTTCCCCTCACTTACCTGCATCTGAAGCTTCTGCTCAGGCCTCCACTCCTTCCGGCCAATGCTAATGACGTGGCGCGCATGTGACGTCACGTCATTAGCATATACTGGGAGGGGGAGGTATTTAGAGGGGTAAAGTGAGGAGGGGGGTTTAGAATGAGGGGGGTTTAGAATGAGTGAGGAGGGGGGTTTAGAATGAGGGGGGTTTAGAATGAGGAGGGGGGTTTAGAATGAGGAGGGGGGAGGTTAGAGAGACACGGGGGGAGGTTAGAGAGACACGGGGGGAGGTTAGAGAGACACGGGGGGAGGTTAGAGAGACACGGGGGGAGGTTAGAGAGACACGGGGGAGGTTAGAGAGACACGGGGGGAGGTTAGAGAGACACGGGGGAGGTTAGAGAGACACCGGGGAGGTTAGAGAGACACGGGGGGGGGGGAGAGTGACTCGAGTATAAGCTGAGGGGGCCCTTTTTAGCCTTAAAAAAAGGGCTGAAAATTCGGCTTATACTCGTATACACGGTATGTTGTGACAATGTGGCCTTTGGCTATAGGTTTCTTCTGTGACTTAATATAAACAAATCGAGTCCCAAAGTGTTTTTTATCTAAATAATTAATAAAAAGTTTTCAAACATAAACAAAAATAGCTTATTTTCAGCATGAAATAAATATCTACTTAAACGCACTGGCTTAACATCAGGAACACCCTCGCTAGCCCTGAAGCCGCTTCTCGGCCTTCATTTGAAAACATAGAGTCTTTGAATAGTCCATATTTAATAGCTTAACGCGTCCTTTCTCTGCAGACAGTCGTCTATCAATTTTATATGCATAGGGTGGGGTCTGGCCCGCCCCTACTCTCCAGATACCCCAACCTCCAGGGACCCTTAACACCCTCTTTTGTTGAAGGCTACAAATCTGTTAACTTCACAGACTTCTCCCTGGGGTTATCAGACTCTGTAATTGTACCTTGACATCCAGTCTCTCTCTCAGCTGTAATGCATCCTCTGCTCCAATCGCTGGGATAGTACCAATCAGTCTCCTCGGAAAATACTGCTGTGGCCAAATCCTTGCAGCAGCTCCTCTGCAAATCCTTTTTTTCTCTGCAGCAAAAAGTCTCCTCTGTGAAAATACCAGTCTTAATGTCTGCTTTCAGCAGACCAAAACACTGCCTTCCCTCTCACTGACAGATGCATACAAGCGTCCTTCTTAGCTTGTAGTTAGGCCCCTCACTCTGCTAGGCCAAACAGAGCCTAATGGCAGGGGCACCCCACCCATCTCTCTGTGTGTGCCTTTAACATGCTTACAACACCTGCAGGATTCAATTAGTCACTTAGCACTGCTACAGTAAGTTAACTCTCTCTTTCCTGGAGAAAACTCTTCAATACGTGTCTTGCTCTCACCTCTGGTGTCTTGCTTACACATCCCTCCCCCCAGCTCAACAACATCGGGTTGAGCGACCTGGGCCGAGAGGCCGTTAATGTTCCCTTTTAGCTGTTGAAGCTTCTGCCTCACACTGCCGAGGACACTCTCCATCTTAGGAAGTTCAGCTTCTTTCACTCTCGCCAACGCTTCCACAGCACTAAGGAGCTCCAATAGGCTGGTGTCTGGCTCAGATTGTTGCTGACTCTCGGCCACCAGTCTGTAGAATTCTTGATCCAATTCTGTGACACTTTGAGCTTGTCGAGCTCCCTTCTTCAGCCCTTTCTGCAAAGTCTCCAACTCTCTTTCTTCAGGTTCATCAGCAGCATCATTTTCATTATCACCATCTCTAGGAGACAGCAAATTCTCGGGTGGTTTCTCTTCCCCCTTTTCACCCCAAATGTGTTTCATATTCTTGTAAACTTTACAGAGCCCACGCTTTGTGAGGACAGATAATCTGGCTCTTTGTGTTTCAAGTGCTCCAATAGGTTGGCTGAGAATTTTCACCAAATAGTATCAGTTTCATATGGCCATCTTGCTACTCCACAAGCATGTCCTCTCTCAGGCTGCTTCTAGCCCTTGGATCGGCCCCTCACCTCTGTCATTGTTCCCAGAAGGCATCTTTGATACCACTGTGCTTCCAATCCTGCAAGGTCTGCAACTCTTTCTCTCTACTAGGAAGGATCTCTCAGACATTTGGCCTTGCTGAAATTTCTCCAGCTGTTCAGCAACTTCAGGCTTATACTCAACACATAGGCTAGCACCCATCTTAGCAGACTTTTGAGTTTTGGATTTATGAAAAAAATATGTTATTTCAGCATTCTCAGGTTTTACCCATTTTCCTCCACTTTTTCTTCTTGCTTTGCCTCCAAGGCTTCCAGCTTTTAATTTTTCTTTGCTGCCTTTAGCTGCATCTTCGCCTCATTAACGTGTTGCAAATCCAGTTCACCCTGCCTATGCTTGATCTTTTGATGCACGTTCGGTTCAAGAATCTCCTCAGACTTTTCCATCAGGTATTCTCTGAAAACCTCTGGCGGCTCAGTCATTTTTTCTTCCTCCCTCTGTCTCTCCTGCTCTATGCTTCGCTTATGAGCTTCCTGTAGACATTGCTCTACATTCAACGTAGCTTCTTGGGTACACAGGTTCTGGAGGTCAGCATTAGTCTCTTCTGGACATGCATCTTTCTCTATCATAGTTGATTCTCTCTGCTTAAGGGATTCTTCAATCTCTTGTAGCTGAGAGGTGGAATTAGCAATCTCTCTGTCTCTTTGAGATGCATGATTAGTGAGGAGATTTTTCTTCTCCTGTTACCATCGTGCTGCGGTTCCCGCACAACTGGATCTTTCAGCCTATACCTGGGAGGACTCTTCCTTTGCTCCCAAATTGGCATCTGTATCTTATTCCTGTAGGACACTCTCTTGTCCTCAACTGCAGGCTTCTTCCTCCATTCAGGAATGTAGTCTGGCATCATCCTGACACCCCTCATATTTGTAACAATTTGCCTGTCTTCCATTTCAGGCTTTTTCAGTCCTACTGGAATAGAGCTCATCTTTACCTTTTGCTGGACTGGTTGCCTTTCTTGCCTCTCCTTGTCCATATCACTTTGTTTTATTGGCACCTGAGACAGAGATCTCTGTGGATACTTTACAATTTTAGTAGGACACATCTCCATGCTCTGCTTCAATGTCCTGTCAGGGACAGTGGTTCCTTCTTCACCAACTCAGTCTCCAGATTTTTTTCTTTCACAACTTTCCCTTTAGTAAGGATTCCAGTTTCTTCCTCAAAATTAGGACATTCTTCCTTAGTAAGAATACTGACTGCAATCATCTGTTTGATCTCCACTTTCTCTTGGTCAGAGATCTTTATCAAGCATTTGCTTTCTTTGGTTTCATTCTCCACCTCTTGAGTATTCACTGGGGCCAGGTGTTGGTTTCTGTCCAGGTTTCTTATGGAGGTCTCTTCATTGCTTTTACCCATAAGGTTTCTGCCATGCTTAGAGTTCAAATATTTTCCAGTGACTCGATCAGCATGCTTCACATCAGTCACTTTTAGATCATCATCTTGCTTCAGGAGACAAAGTTCTGTATCTGCACCGGTAGCCACTTTTGCTTTCTCAGCAATCTCTGTTACTTTCTCAGTAGACTCACTTGCTTGCTCTGCAGTCTCTTTGGTGCTGTCTGCAGTCTCACTTGCTCTCTGCAGACTCTTTGGTGCTGTCTTCAGTCTCACTTGCTCTCTCTGCAGTCTCTTTGGTGCTGTCTGCAGTCTCACTTGCTCTCTCTGCAATCTCACTTGCTCTCTCTTCAGTCTCTTTAGTGCTGTCTGCAGTCTCTTCTGCCGCCTCATCAGTCTCTTTTGCCGTCTCAGCGGTCTCTTTTGATCTCTCAGCGGTCTCTCTCAGCGGTCTCTCACGCCTGCTCTGCAGTCTCTCTTGTGCTCTCTGCAGTCTTTTTTGATGCTCTCTTGGTGACTTGTTGCACGCTCTCTGCCATCTCTAACTCCTGATTTCTTTTTTTCATCAGGTTTGGTTTACCTTCCCTTAACAGGGAAACTGCTTTTTAAACTTGGGCAGACAAGCATGTCCCTTTGATAGCGATAAGCCTGTCTGTAAAAAGAATCACAGGAGTGCAATCTTTGTACTCTTTTCACTTCTATTCTGTTAAGGATCTCTTCCTTCAGGATACAATAAGTTGTTACGTTTTCTTCAGGCAAAAACACATATGCTTTTTCAGCTTCTCCACATAGATGGGGACCCAGGACTGTGGCCCAGTGCTGTTTAGACCAACCTTCCCTAGTGGCAATCTTATAAAACTTCGGGAGGTATGCTTCTACATCATCCTTACTGGTCATCTTCTTTAGGAAGAGGTTCGGATTTATAATCCTGCTTGATTTTGAAGCCACAGTGTTCTTTTCAGACCTCATTTGCTGCAGCTTAGCTTTCTGTGCTTCCAAAGATTCTCTCATGTGGACTCTGTCCTTTTCCACTTGTCTCCGCCATTTCTCTGTGGCTTGCAATAAGGCTTTCAAAGCCTACTCCATGCTGAAAACGTGGGCTGTCTTTAACTTCAAGACCTGCGACCGCACCTCTGGCCCCAGTTGTGACAATGTGGCCTTTGGCTACTGGTTTCTTCTGTGACTTCATATAAACAAATCGAGTCCCAAAGTGTTTTTTATCTCTTTTAATAAAAAGTTTTCAAACATAATCAAAAATAGTTTATTTTCAGCATGAAATAAATATCTACTTAAACGCACTGGCTTAACATCAGGAACACCCTCGCTAGCCCTGAAGCCGCTCTGGGCATTCAGGTGAAAACATAGAGTCTTTGAATAGTCCATATTCAATAGTTTAAAGTGTCCTTTCTCTGCAGACAGTCGTCCATCAATTTTATACCATAGGGTGGGGGTCTGGCCCACCCTACTCTCTAGATACCCCAACCTCCAGGGACCCTTAACACCCTCTTTTGGTGAAGGCTACAAATCTGTTAACTTCACAGACTTCTCCCTGGGGTTATCAGACTCTGTAATTGTACCTTGACATCCAGTCTCTCTCTCAGCTGTAATGGATCCTCTGCTCCAATCGCTGGGATAGCACCAATCAGTCTTCTTGGTAAATACTGCTGTGGCCAAATCCTTGCAGCAGCTCCTCTGCAAATCCATTTTTCCTCTGCAGCAAACAGTCTCCTCTGTGAACTTTGAGTCTCAATGTCTGCTTTCAGCAGACAAAAACACTTCCTTCCCTCTCACTGGCAGATGCATACAAGCGTCCTTCTTAGCTTGTAGTGAGGCCCTGGCCTCACTCTGCTAGGCCAAACAGAGGCTAATTGCAGGGGCACCTCACCATGTCTCTCTGTGTGTGCCTTTAACAGGCTTACAACACCTGCAGGTTCAATTAGTCGCTTAGCACTGCTCCAGTAAGTTAACTCTCTCTTTCCTGGAGAAAACTCTTCATTACTTGTCTTGCTCTCACCTCTGGGGGCATTGTTACAATATTTATTGGATTATTCCAACCCATGCATGCTGTACTGCTCAAAAGAAGTATTTTTATTTTTTTTATATTTTTTTTTTTTTCAGTTTCTACAAATAACAAACAGATATTACAAAATTATACGAAACACAAATATACAAATACAAGATATATTATAGTAATACAAAAACTAAAGAAAAAAAAAAAAGAGTTATGTCTTATGAGTTTTAAGAATGGTAATATTTATCCCAAATCAGCCAACTGTTAAACCTGGATAAAACAATGCCCATGTCATATAAATACCTTTCTAATTCTCTGTTCTTTTTCAGAATTGTTAATACTTCATTCAGTGATGGATTAAGTTCTGATTTCCAGCGTTTGGCAATAAGCCATTTGACTACTGAGACTACCTGTATAATTAAAGCTTGTTCTTCCATCTTAAGCCTATTGTTCATGATGTGAAGAATAGCCATTTCACATGTCGGCTTAACGATTTTACCGCAAATTTTAGAAATATATTCAAAAATCAAACTCCAAAGTTTCTTAATGGGGTCACAGTCCCACCAAATATGTTTGTGCGTCCCCTGCTGATTACAAAACCTCCAACAAAGCCCCTTATAGGATTATTGTTAATAATTGCTATCTTTACTGGGACAAAGTACCACCTCTGGATCACTTTAAAATTGACTTCTCTATATGCTTGATATTTAATAATTTTCTGTGAGAACGCAAACTCTCTTGACCAATTTTCCAGGTTAATTAAGTTATTACATTATTTTTCCCACTTAAGCATACCTGGAGATTTTTCCATCTTATCCTGTTTTCTTAATATTTCATAGCATTTGCAAATTATATGTTTCCTGTCATTATTAAGTACTAACTTTTCAAAATTGGTTAAGGATCTGTTTGAGGTAATTAAATATTTCGAATTTAAAATAACTTTTTTAACTCTCTCATATTCCAACTATTTAGACGATGGAAAACTAAAATCAGCACATAATTTGGAAAAAGACTTAATTTCACCTTTATCGAACAAATCTCCCAATGTCTGTATATTCCAATTACTCCAATTACGAAGACAGGCCAAGTTAAGAACATTACTTACACCTAACAGTGACATTTCCGAACACGGAATTGTTGAAAGGTTTAGTTTTTTCTTCCATTTAAACCAAAATGTAAACCCTGATTTAATTATTATTGACTTAATATTATTATTGGGAAATTTATCATACCAAAGCCAATCACTTAATGATAAGCCCTTAGCTAAACATTGTTCTATAGTTATCCACTTATTTTGTTTTGTTTTAGTGGACCAGGGTATAAAATGAGATAGCATTGCAGCCATATAATATTCTTCAAAACAAGGGGACCCAATGCCTCCTTTTATAAAGCTCTTCCTAACGATCCTTGAATTATTTCTAGATTTTTTCCCATTATATATAAACGAATCGATCAAGGTTTGGTATTTTTTAATTAGAGTTTCGGGAACGGATAAAGGCAAACATCTAAATAAATAATTTATTTGCGGTAATATGGACATTTTTACGGCTGCTATTCTACCGAACCAGGATAATCTATTTGATTTCCAATTTATTAGTTGGTTTTTAATTTTGTCATATAATTTTGAGAAATTAATTTTAGTTAGATTTTCCAATTTTTCAGAGAATTCTATTCCCAAATAATTGATTTTATTTAACTCCCAATCAATTTCCCAAATATTTTTCAGAGAAGTTATTTCATCTTCGTCTATATTTATCGTTAATACCTCTGTCTTTGACCAATTTATTTTATAGTAAGAAATTAAACCAAATTTGTTTATTAAATCCTGAATCTGAAGTAAAGACTTTCTAGGTTCGGCTATAGTTAATATCACATCATCAGCATAAAGCATAATTTTATGCTCAGAATCACCAATTCTAATTCCATAAATTTTCTTATTCATTCTAATGGCTTCTGCCAAAGGTTCCATCATTAAAATAGAAATTAAAGGAGATAGTGGACAACCCTGACGGGTCCCATTGGTAATAGAGAAAGTGTTTGTTTTTAGGCCATTTCCTACAACACAGGCAGTGGGGTTTGAATATAAAGCCCCTATAGATTTCACTCCAAAATCTTCAAAACCGAATTTTAGTAATACTTGATTCATAAAATCCCATTTTAGCCTGTCAAAGGCCTTTTCTGCATCTAATTTGATAACTATCGAAGGTTTATGATTATCTTTACAAATAGAAACTACGTCAATTAATCTCCTTGTATTATCTGCTCCCTGCCTATCTTTTAAAAAAACCTGATTGATCCATATTTATTAATTTACCAAGGCACAAGCTCAATCTTTTAGCTAAAACTTTTGTATATAATTTTATATCTGTGTTCATTAAAGATATCAGTCTATAATTCTTACACCACCTTAAATCTTTATTTTGCTTTGGAATATTAATTATAACTGTCTCTAACATTTCTTTGGGTTCACTCCCCTTTCTTTTAATTTCATTGAACACTTCAGCTAGATGTTTCATAAGTACAGTTTTAAAGGTTTTGTAATAATAATTTACAAAGCCATCTGGACCAGGGGCTGAATTTAACTTTAAGTTATCAATTACTTCTTCAATTTCTAATGTTTTTATTTTACTGTTTAGATAATCTAGATCCTCCTTAGTGATTTGGGGAAGCGAAAGTCTATCCAAAAATGTAATAATATCTTCTGTTTTTGGTTTTATAACTGCATCGTTACTTTCTAAATTGTAACGATTTTCATAAAAGTCAAAAAAGGCCTTTTCAATATCACTAGGATTTGTTAATGTAATTAAGTCCTTTTTGTTTTCAATTATTAATTCATCTATTCTATTAATTAGTTTATTATTTTTTAATTTCCGAGCTAACAGTTTGCCAACTTTATTATCCAAAAAATATTTTCTCTGTTGAAGTTTCCACAGGCTGTTATCAATATTTTTTTGGACAATTTTATTTATTCAGTTTTTTACTTTTCTAATCTCTATACTCTTATCAGCTGAAAGGTATAATTTATTTTGTCTTTCAAGTATTGCTAATTGCGCATATAAGTCTCAGAGTGATAGACCACTCTGTTTCCTTCTATGTGCACCCCATGAGAGTAAAATTCCTCTTATATATGCTTTATGGGCATTCCAAATCGTTGAGGGCTCAGGAACTGAATTCTCATTAACTTGGAAAAAGTTTTCTATTTCTTCCTGTAATAATATTTGTTTATCTGAATTATTAAATAATGAAATATCCATTCTATTTCTAGAATACTTCTTTTGAGTCAAATGATCCTTAATCTGGAGTTCTATCATAGCATGATCTGACCATTTAATTATATTAATCTTGGTAGAGTCAACCAAAAAGTAGTCTATTCTAGAATAAGATTTATGGCAGTGAGAATAAAACGTATAGTCTCTTACATTACCATATCTTAACCGCCAAACATCATATAACTCAAATCTCACTAAAGATTCATAGAACAGATCAGCTTTCCTTTTTGTATGCCCATGTAAATATTCTTGATTATTACTTTTCCTATCTAAAGATACATTCAGTACCATATTAAAATCGCCGCAAACAATTAGTTTGCCTACTTTAATATTTTTAACCCGTTTAAGTAATTTGTTTAAGAACCCATTTTGTCTCTCATTGGGTGCATAAATATTTACTATAGTAATGAGACGAAAGAGAACGATACAAGGGGGAGGAGAAGGGGATGTAGGGGAGGCAGAAGGGTCCAACTCCAAAAGAGCAAAAAATTACAAGATGGAACGGTAAAAATATTCAATCTCTCTAAAAGGATTTTGAGTATACATGAGACCAATGTTCTTAAGAAGGGTCTGTCTTTTGCTCCTGACTCGGAGCCAGATACATTCGATCTATTTGTGGATTTGAATCCATTCATTAGAATTCTTACCCTGAAACTGCATTTTTTTTTAAATTGCTAAAAATAATGAGACATATGGACCAAAAGGTGACAAGTATGGATTCTGTAGGGAACCGGGTAGTGCTGACTTAGATGCTCTGATATCTCTTGCCGATCTGGCGATTGAGGGTGGAATAACAGATGATTAAGCGGGCCTGGACTCTGCTCTCATTGACTGGATTGTTACAAGAGAGATAGAGGACATTGCTCTAGATTATGAAAACTCTAGCTATAAGCACACAAATTGCAGACCTAAATCTGTATTCTACCCAATTCAACAGCAGGGTAACTTTATCCCTGTGTTTAAACAGTTAGTACAGGGAAAATTTGACCTTATGGCTAAGAAAAAATTTGTTAAACATTGGTCCAATTTATCCCACAAAGAAATTGAAGCTTTGGCTACTCTAAAAAATGACCAGTCCATCATTATCAGGCAGGCAGATAAGGGAGGAGGGTTGGTATTACAAGATAGGGATGTGTATCTCAGGGAGGCCTTTAACATCATTAATGATGGTTCCACGTATATTCAATTAGAAGGGGACCCCTCCTTGGCTTTTCAGGCTGCCTATGACTTGCTCATTAGGGGAGCAAAGGATAAGGGCATTTTGAATAAAAAGGAATTAGTTTTTTTGACCATCACACATCCAAAGACTGCTATCTTTTACCACCTTCCCAAGGATCACAAGAATCTGTCTAACCCTGCGGGAAGGCCTATTATCTCGGGTATTGGGTCTCTGACTGAGAGACTCTCTTCGTATATAGATGAGTATTTAAAGCCCATGGTTCCCAATCTAAGGTCCTATATCAGAGACACTCCACACCTTTTGGAACTATTGTCACATCAGGTGTGGAGTGACGATCTCTGCTGGATTAGCCTAGATGTCTCGGCGCTCTATTCATCTATCCCCCAGGATTTGGGGATCGAATCAACTAGATACCATTTGGACCTCTACAACAATGTGGAACACTCTCAGGTGAATTTTATCTTGGAGGCCATGGGATTTATCCTTCACCATAATTTTTTTCTATTTGAGCAGAAATTCTATCTACAAACTACCGGTACAGCTATAGGGACCAAATTTGCCCCTAGTTTTGCGAATTTGTTTATGGGGCAATGGGAAGATACGTACATCTGGAAAGACAATACATTTGTTGATAACATGGTTTTTTACAGAAGGTATATTGACGATATTGTCATTTTTTGGGACGAATCCATACAGGGTTTTAAAGAGCAATTTTTTGAATTTGTTAACTCAAATACTATGAACCTTGAGTTTACCATGGTGACAGCAAAACAGGAGATACCGTTCTTGGATGTCCTACTCAGATGGGGAGAGGGCAGGGTCACTAGGAGTTTATATACCAAACCTACAGATACTAATGGTTATTTAGATGCGACCAGTGGCCATGATCCAAAGTGGATCAGAAACATACCCTATGGCCAATTCCAAAGGGTGAGGAGATATTTGTGTTAGATCTTATTGCTTGAGCTAATGGCTCAATAGTCAGAGCAAATAATAGTGGTGTGAGGGGACATCCCTGTCTGGTACCTCTTTGGATCTCAATTTGAGCTGGCATATTCCCTGGCAATTTCACGATGGCCCTGTCAGATTTATAATATGTCTCAATCAAGTTCATAAATTTTCCCCCGAAACCACATTTTAATAACACTGCTTTGAGATAGGGTCATTCTAAAGTGTCAAATGCTTTCTCTATGTCAAGTGCCAATAAACACATTAAAATTTTATTTTGAGATGCCCATGAAATCGAATTTAGTGTGCGCCAGACATTGTCCCCTGTTTGCCTGTATGTAATGAACCCTGTTTGATCCTTATGTATTATTCTAGGCAGGAAACTATATATTCTATCAAGAGTTTGTTTAGGTGAACAACAATAATAGGAATCTCCTTATGTAGGGCTGGATTTGCTATATCATAGCTTCAATACCCACACATAAACATACATAAGGAATAACTTATGTGATCAGCAGTGTATAATATATCAGAAATAATATGTAGAGGAAAGAACAGACACCTTTAAATTCCAATCACAAGTTATAGACCCCCACAGCCATATATATTAGCATGTTCTGAAAAAAAGAAACCAGTGTACAGCCGTTCCTCAGACGTCATCAACGGGCGACCCGCAAAAACAGCTGATCGACGCGCACGTTTCGCGCCTTTCCGCTTCCTCCAGGATCAGTAACAATGAAGAAATGGGTTGGGTCTTTTATAGCTCACAGACAGGTTCCTATAGGCAGATGGAGAATCGTTCTATTGTTTCTCAACCCTAATAAGTCCTGCAAGGACAATAAATCATTGGAGCCATATTATATCTCAGGTAAAGCGAATATAAATACAAATAGTATATACACAGTAACATACATCTACAATATCCAATTTAAATCCATTATAGACAGAACAACAGTTAATCGTACTATATTAGATATAATACAGATTCATGTAGGCAGATGGAGAATCATTGTAATTGTATCTCCACTATAATAGGTCCTGCAAGGACGATAAATCAAAGAACAAAAAACATATTATATCTTAAGTAAAGCAAATATAAATAACATTAGTATGTGCACAGTAACAAACTTGCATAATACCCTCTAAATATTTAATTTGTGTCCATTATAGACAGAGCAGCAGTTGATTATAGTACATTTGACAAGGGAAATATATATACACCTTTTAATAATTAAAATATACTGGATCTAATATTATATACATTTAAAGAAAAATATGTATTATATTTGAGAGGTAAGAAGGTGGATGAATAAAATCAATATTTCAAATATACGTCTTAGTGTAAAAAGAATTCCAAATGTATACCACATACGAGACATGACCCTCAATACAAATTATAGAAGATTCCATTATTGGGTCCTATTCTGTAATTATATCCTGGCTATATAATTTTCTAGGGATTAGTTGTTAATCAAGTGTCATAATTCTACAGGTATACCCCAAAGTTATTATATTCATTTAGACCATTTGGTGACACTGTATCAAGTATTGAAATCCATTTGGTTTCCGCGTTAAGAAGTTCCTGTTCCAAATCTCCTCTTCTAATACCTAATGATATTTTTTCGAGTACCCAGCATTGTAATTTGGGTTTGGACATATGAACTTCATTAAAATGTCTGGCTACTGATGTCAATTTCTTTCCAATTTCAATGTCCCTAGGACTGTTACAGATGTTGTGTATATGCTTGCCCACTCTTTTTTTTAAAGCACGTGATGTGATCCCAACGTATCTGTAAGGGCATGGGCATTCCAAGCAGTAGACCACCCCTTGTGATCCACAGTTAAAAAGCCCTTTTAAGGATACATTTCTACCCATTCTATCGGTCACATTGCTTCTCTTGCTCATATAGGGGCAGAACATACATCGGCCACATCCAAAGGTCCCACTAGGTAAATGTGTGGGTCGTTTCTTCTTTTTCACAAAATGACTGCGTACCACTGTATCTTTAATGTTTTTTGATCTCCTCCATCCCATCTGTATTTCATCACCTATACATTTATTAATGACTGTATCAGTCTGTAGAATGTTGATGTGTTTATTCAAAATTCGAGTGATGTTAGTTGAATCTTCACTATAAGTCCCAATGAATCTTATAGGACCTTCTTTCTTAATTTTAAGTTTCGGACATAATACATTTTCCCTTGTCGTATGAAGCACTCTTTGATATGCCTTTTTCAATGACAGATTACTATATCCCCTATCTTTTAATCTTTCTTTGAGTTCCAAAGCTCTTCTCTTGAAGATCAATACATCCGAGCAATTTCGTCTCAACCGTAGAAATTCGCCTACAGGTATGGCTCTCAATGTAGAAGAGAAATGGGAGCTTTCAAAGTGTAAAGTGCTGTTGGCGGTTGGTTTCCTATATGGGTCGTTTCTTCTTTTTCACAAAATGACTGCATACCACTGTATCTTTAATGTTTTTTGATCTCCTCCATCCCATCTGTATTTCATTACCTATACATTTATTAATGACTGTATCAGTCTGTAGAATGTTGATGTGTTTATTCAAAATTCGAGTGATGTTAGTTGAATCTTCACTATAAGTCCCAATGAATCTTATAGGACCTTCTTTCTTAATTTTAAGTTTCGGACATAATAATTTTCCCTTGTCGTATGAAGCGCTCTTTGATATGCCTTTTTCAATGACAGATTACTATATCCCCTATCTTTTAATCTTTCTTTGAGTTCCAAAGCTCTTCTCTTGAAGATCAATACATCCGAGCAATTTCGTCTCAACCGTAGAAATTCGCCTACAGGTATGGCTCTCAATGTAGAAGAGAAATGGGAGCTTTCAAAGTGTAAAGTGCTGTTGGCGGTTGGTTTCCTATATAGGTCCATAGTTATGTACCCCTCATCATTTTTGATGATGGTGATATCTAGAAAATCTATCCTGTTTGAATCAATTGTATGTGTCAATCTTAGATTGAGAGTATTATTATTCAAGGTTTGAATGAACTTTTCAAAGTCCTGGACAGTATCATTCCATATAATGAATATGTCATCAATATACCTAATCCATAATGATATATGTTCAGTGAACATTATGTTGTTGTCATGGAAAACAATTTCACTTTCCCACCATCCAAGATAAAGATTAACGTAAGTGGGTGCTACTGCGGACCCCATGGCTGTGCCACGTTTCTGTAGATAAAACTTATCATTGAAAACATCATAATTATGATGCAAAATAATCTTGAGCATCCTAATTAGAAAAGTATTTTTACTTTGATTGATGATCGTATACATATCAAGATAATATTTAATAGGGATTATCAGAGATGGGAACCAAGGGGGGGGGGATACGCATACCTTGACAAGACAATGGTCAAGGAGACAGAGATAAAGAAAGACGACAATATGCATATTATCAATTTATCAGATAAAACCCTCACACCGTCACAGATATCTCTTTTACATAAAGGACTTACATTCTCACCAAGTGATAAATTTGACTTCTTTGGAATCTTTAAGGATTTACATCTTTATGCCCGCAAGATTTTGATAAAAAAAAAAATCTATAAAAGTGATGACATTCCTAAAGTCCCCATATCTGATTTTGAAATTAATGAGACAGTACTATCTGGGGATGATCTAACAATACAGACAGATAAATTAAAGGTGAAATCAAAATTCAATCCGATACTTTCAAGCTGTCCGGCAGTAGATATCTTTGTGAAAACGGTTACCAAAGTTTTTGAAAAACTCATATCGAGTAATAAGAGTTATATCACGCCAAATGAAAGGAAGGCTCTCAAATAAATAAATGACTGGGAAGATGTGATACTTAAACCTTTGGATAAAGGCGGTAACACAGTTATCTGGCCTGTCAGTATGTACATAGATGAAGCAGAAAGACAATTAAATAACAAGCACTGCTATGAACGCCTATTTGGCGACCCAACGGATATATGATAATATGATCAATAAAGGTAAAGATGATAATGTCATAAGTGCTAAAGAATTTGCCTTTTTATCAATGAAGAATCCCAGAATAGCAACATTTTATATGTTGCCCAAAGTGCACAAGGATCAGAGTAAACCTCCAGGTAGACCAATTATATCTGGAAATGGTAGTTTGGGAGAGAAAGCTAGTCAATTTTTGGATTCTAAATTGAGGGCATTTGTACTCAATTTACCTAGTTATGTCAGAGACACTATGGATGTCTTGAATAAACGTGGTGGCATCCTATTAGCTGCATCCACGTTATTAATAACATGTGATGTAGAGAGTCTCTACACCTCAATAGATCACAAAGCGGGATGTGAAGCTATTAAATATTATCTTGATATGGATACAATCATCAATCAAAGTAAAAATACTTTTCTAATTAGGATGCTCAAGTTTATTTTGCATCATAATTATTTTGTTTTCAATGATAAGTTTTATCTACAGAAACGTGGCACAGCCATGGGGTCCGCAGTAGCACCCACTTACGCTAATCTTTATCTTGGATAGTGGGAAAGTGAAATTGTTTTCAATGACAACAACATAATGTTCACTGAACATATATAATTATGGATTAGGTATATTGATGACATATTCATTATATGGAATGATACTGTCCAGAACTTTGAAAAGTTCATTCAAACCTTGAATAATAATACTCTCAATCTAAGGAGTACATAACTACGGACCTATATAGGAAACCAACCGCCACCAACAGCACTTTACACTTTGAAAGCTCCCATTTCTCTCCTACCTTGAGAGCCATACCTGTAGGCGAATTTCTACGGTTGAGACGAAATTGCTCGGATGTATTGATCTTCAAGAGAAGAGCTTTGGAACTCAAAGAAAGATTAAAAGATAGGGGATATAGTAATCTGTCATTGAAAAAGGTATATCAAAGAGCGCTTCATACGACAAGGGAAAATGTATTATGTCCGAAACCTAAAATTAAGAAAGAAGGTCCTATAAGATTCATTGGGACTTATAGTGAAGATTCAACTAACATCACTCGAATTTTGAATAAACACATCAACATTCTACAGACTGATATAGACATTAATACATTTATAGGTGATGAAATACAGATGGGATGGAGGAGATCAAAAAACATTAAAGATACAGTGGTACGCAGTCATTTTGTGAAAAAGAAGAAACATCCCACACATTTACCTAGTGAGACCTTTGGATGCGGCCGATGTATGTTCTGCCCCTATATTAGCAAGAGAAGCAATGTGACCGATAGAATGGGTAGAAATGTATCCTTAAAAGGGCTTTTTAACTGTGGATCACAAGGGGTGGTCTACTGCTTGGAATGCCCATGCCCTTACAGATACGTTGGGATCACATCACGTGCTTTTAAAAAAAAAGTGGGCGAGCATATACACAACATCTGTAACAGTCCTAGGGACATTGAAATTGGAAAGAAATTGACAAGAAATTGAAATTGACAGTAGCCAGACATTTTAATGAAGTTCATATGTCCAAACCCAAATTACAATGCTGGGTACTCGAAAAAATATCATTAGGTATTAGAAGAGGAGATTTGGAACAGGAACTTCTTAAAGCGGAAACCAAATGGATTTCAATACTTGATACAGTGTCACCAAATGGTCTAAATGAATATAATAACTTTGGGGTATACCTATAGAATTATGACACTTGATTAACAACTAATCCCTAGAAAATTATATAGCCAGGATATAATTACAGAATAGGACCCAATAATGGAATCTTCTATAATTTGTATTGAGGGTCATGTCTCGTATGTGGTATACATTTGGAATTCTTTTTACACTAAGACGTATATTTGAAATATTGATTTTATTCATCTACCTTCTTACCTCTCAAATATAATATATATTTTTCTTTAAATGTATATAATATTAGATTATAGTATATTTTAATTATTAAAAGGTGTATATATATATTTCCCTTGTCAAATGTACTATAATCAACTGCTGCTCTGTCTATAATGGACACAAATTAAATATTCAGAGGGTATTATGCAAGTTTGTTACTGTGCACATACTAATGTTATTTATATTTGCTTTACTTAAGATATAATATGTTTTTTGTTCTTTGATTTATCTTCCTTGCAGGACCTATTATAGTAGCGATACAATTACAATGATTCTCCATCTGCCTACATGAATCTGTATTATATCTAATATAGTACTATGAACTGTTGTTCTGTCTATAATGGATTTAAATTGGATATTGTAGATGTATGTTACTGTGTATATACTATTTGTATTTACCTGAGATATAATATGGCTCCAATTATTTATTGTCCTTGCAGGACCTATTAGGGTTGAGAAACAATAGAACGATTCTCCATCTGCCTATAGGAACCTGTCTGTGAGCTATAAAAGACCCAGCCCATTTCTTCATTGTTACTGATCCTGGAGGAAGCGGAAAGACGCGAAACGTGCACGTCGATCAGCTGTTTTTGCGGGTCGCCCATTGATGACGTCAGTGGAACGGCTGTACGCTGCCGTGGACACAGCACTGTTTGTGCAGGGAATAGGAAGTCTGAAAGTGGGACTGACAGGTAAGTGGAGCAGAGGGGACTAGTCTCAGTCATTGCAGTATAGGGATTTGACTCTGTACAGGGATAGGGGATAAATAGTGGGTCCACATTGATTTAATGACAGTGTCCCCTCTGTCTCCACTTAAGTCCTTTATTGTATATATATATAGATTCTCTGCACTTTTTCGATTGACCATTATACTATTTTGTATTCACTTATAATTATTTCAACTGGGGCGACCTTTATCCAATGGTATATATCAATAGCAGTGGGTAGTAGACTATAAGATATTTTATCCAGATATACTCATAATTTTGGTTTATCCATTAATTGATGCTATTACCAGTTTGATATACCATTTGGACACTATTCTTTTAATTTATATTGTATATACATATTTTTTATCTTTGTAAATATAATAAAAGTTATATTTTAACATATACAGTATGGGTTTCTTTTTTTCAGAACATGCTAATATATATGGCTGTGGGGGTCTATAACTTGTGATTGGAATTTAAAGGTGTCTGTTCTTTCCTCTACATATTATTTAGGAAACTATATATTCTGTCAGCTATTAGCTTTGCCAGAATTTTTATATTCCCATTCAAAAGTGAAATGGGTCCCTGTCTTCCTTCAGAAAGAATCCTATATTTGCCTAATTCAGTTCTGGTGGCATTGGATGACCATCTAAAATTTTATTGAAGATATTTGTTAATGTGCATATATATTTTAATGTACTGCACTACATGTTCAGGCTACCTGCTGCACTCTTAAAATGTGATGTCGTGGGGCATGTGGGTGCCTAAGTGAGTATGTGAAAGTCTCATATGAAGGCATATCAGTATTTGTTTATATATATATTTCAGTTCCTGTGATATTCCTTCTAGACTCTTTTTTAAATAGTGCTTCTTATTGTGCAACTTTGTATAGTGTAAGTAAATATTTAAGCCAAGAACTAAAAGTAGTATTCATTTTCTGGATTAGTACATGCAAGCAATTTTATTTTTGTCCCACCTCTTTCATTTAGTACAGGAATACATTGTTTGCCTCTATATATTTACTCTATCAGTTAAGAAGTCCTGTTCCCTAAATCCAAAATGGGGAAGGCATTGTATTGTTACTGTGAAATAATACAGGAAATTTAAATTACTTTAAATACTTAGCTTACTAAATCTTTCTTTATTAGTGAGGGGAAAAAATGAATTTTCAAGACTCTTCTAGTTCATGATTTTTCTAATTGATGTTACATCTTGAAAGTTAACCACCAGTCAGAAGTATTTTCTAATTGTATAAAAGGAGGCATAGTCAACGTTTTTGTGGTATTTTCTCCATGACTGCCTTCATGAAACAAATTATCAGATATTCATGAGCTCTTATCCCCCATCATGTGAAGCCCATTGAGTATACGACAGAGCGGAGACAGAAGATACACACACTTCCGAAATATTACAGCTGAGACAAAGATGTATGCCTTTTTTGAAAAATGAAAGAACATGATTTAAGGGTTTAGAATATCCCCTTATGGGAAGTATATTAAGCATTCGGCAAACCTCTCCCATTTCCTGTGGTAGACATAGGACATGGACATCTTTCTTGCTTTAAATACAGTATCAATAACTTATGGTAAAATACTTTTGATTCTTGTCAATACTTGTTTCTTGTACTTTGAAGCTGAGTGTTGCTTGAAGATGCATTATATCTATGACAGGTTGACACATACTTGAATGACTGATCTGTAGACTTCTGTATTCAGCTGCCATTCTCCCGGATGTAGAAGGGTACAACTTAATAAATCTCAAGATCTGTTCCTGGTACATAAATAGCTGATGTTCTGGTAGGAGCTTTTTCCTCCTTGAGCTTGATTTTTGCTTACATAAGAGACAACAGTATTCTTGTCTACTCACACCATCCTTTGAAGATAGAAGAAAATGTATTTAATTCATATGCCACAACTTCGCTCTCTAACACATTTAAATATGTATTGTTGTTTTTTTGCCAATGTCCCTTAGGATCCTTGGAAAGAGTTTAAAGACTCAATTCTGCTTTCATGATATTGAAATTTGCATGTAAAAAATAATAATTCTTGAGATGAGTTTAGACTGTTCTCCTAGTTTATCAGCCATCCATGTTGATCTAGAAACAGAAAAGGTTTGTCTCTTTGATAGAGAAGTGATTAGCGCTGCAGAGTTCTGCAATCAAGGAAATAAAAAGTAGATCTTTAGCTAGACCAAAAGGTAGACAATGGAATTGGCAGTGCTATTTGCTCAAAATAAATTTAATGTACCAGATTCCATTGGCATATGATGATAGGCATTTTTTATACCAAAATTGCTAATTGCCTGGAAGAATGTTGGAATCCCTAGCTTCATTAATCTCCATTTTGAAGGTTCTTATGTTGAGTTGTCTGTTCCCAAGATTTTAATGAATAGTACACCTCTATTCTCCATTTGATTTATGAGTTAGAAATAGATTTATAAAAAATGTAAACCTGCCATCTAGACCTCTGTATCCAACTGAAGAACAATTGCTGGCAAAAGGCTTTATATTTGCCCCAGACGCAGAACCCAATTCATTGAACTCTTTATTGATATGAACAAGTTTATTAGAAAACTCACGCTACGGCGGCATTACCAAACGATGGTTAAGGACGAAAACTCATCTAAGGATATTGTGTTGAATATATCACTCAACGAGGCAGATCAAGAGACTCTACACATCTTGGAGGATCTAGTACGACAGAGCTACCCAGTGGATAGGGGCAATCAAGATTTCCAGATGGAGGTGGATGACACAAGTTCGGATCAGACTAAACGATTCCCCTCTCAAACCTACCTCTATAATTTTCCTGTACAGTCTCAAGGCATCCCCATTCCTGTTTTTAAGAAACTACTCATGAAAGAATTCAACAAGATCTGCTCCAAGAAGCATGTTAAAAGATCGAATCTCACCAAACTTGAGAAACTGTCCCTGGATAGATTAAGAAAAGACACTTCTGTGATTATAAGACAAGCCGACAAAGGAGGAGGGATTGTATTACAGAATAGAGGACTACTTATAAAAGATATATACATACTGTCCGCTCCCTTTTGACCCTACGGATCAATATCTCGATATGTATCTTAGGTTGATCACTAAAGCTCACAAGGAAGTAATACTCACTGAAATTTGGGCTACTATTATCTCTTTCAATAATATTATGTTATAATTATTTAGCCTTGTATTGGTGGATACGGAAAGGATAATGTTTTATTCATTTTTTAATACCCCCCAACTCCCCATTTTAAGAGATTAGTCACACCTTTATCATCCATTTTATATGTACTTACATTGTATCCATTCTTTAGTTAATATGTACCATTTAACCACACTAGTTATGGTGGCCATTTTAAGTAAGGGCAATGTTGCCAGCATAAGTGGCTTCTGTTTCTATGGGAAATACGTTGACCTGCTGACCATGATGTCACGTGTGATGTCATATGGGGCGGGAGCAGAGCGCACCTGAAACCAATTTCATTTTCACTACACCTCTTAGAAACATACGCTGAGGCTAAGCACACACCAGACAACACACTGTTTGTGTCTGTGAAGCAACTGAACATACCAATGGTAAATCATGGTTAAATTATGCCTCAAAGGCACAGGCAGGAGGCTGCAGCACTTCAATATGATGCCATACTTGTCTTGAGAGGCACAGAATAGGAGGCTACTAAAATGCAAGATGTCATCTCTAGTCTCTGTGTTTTCCCATCTACAGGAAGGTTTTGCAGCTCCAGATGCATAGCCCCCATATAGGTGCAAGTGCACATGATGCCAACACTGCTTGCTATTTTTACTCCAAAGCTTGGGGACTGCAGCGTTACGCATGCTTTAACAAGGTAGCACTGGCTCTCAAGGAGATTCCCGGGCTTAGCAGGAGGGACAGAAGACATATTTTCTCAGGGCAATATTGATGACCTAGGTCCAAGGTGAGTGGACTTTATTTATAGTCCGTAGTAAAAACTTACTATGAGCCTTGCAGGAAGATGTTACAAGGAGTTTGTCTTATATATATATTCACAGTAAAGTTAAACTTTTGACTGTAGATGACAGTAATGTTGTTACCTGTTTGCTTATAAGCTTGACAGTGTAATCTACAGCATAAGACCACTAGGTAATGGCTATTTTTATTGTTTACAGATGCCATAACCACATAGGGAGTCTTTGAGGAAGGATGCAACAGGTGCCAAGATGTGCTATTTGTGAAACTGCTTGAAGAAACAAGTAGGAAGCCCTACCACAAGGGAGGTAAAACACTGGGATTACAAACAATTCATGGGCTGCTTCTAGAGTGCTATACAAGAGACACAGTCATAACTGCACCCACAGTTGGATTGAGCCACGTGTAATACACAGAGTCACTATCTCTGTAAGGGAAGACATGGGAAGTCTCAAGATACACGAATGGAGGATTCCCTGAGTTAGTTTCATATGTTTTTACTTCTGAAGAAGAGCAGGAGGAACATTTATCTATCTCTTTGGATTCTGAGGAAGAAATTCAGATACCTAGGAAAGAGTGTTTTTTTTAATGGAAGTAAATGTCAACTATTTGATTCTGAAGTCAGATTGGCATTGCTTTTAAAGGAGGAAATAGAGAAACAATTCATGCATGATATGGCCTTTTTAGGAAGGAAAAAACACTTCCCAGTCCATGCAGCTATTGTGGAGAAATAGATTATAATCCCACGGGAGGGAATACATTGTTAGCTTTGGATCAAGATAGAATAATTAAGTGGGGTCTCCCCCAGAAGGTGTATTTTCCAGTGGCATGTCTGTCTAGGCACTCTACAATCCCACTGGAAAATGCATCAGCTCTTAGAGACTCCATGGAGTAGCGGGCAGAATATACATAAGGAAAAGTTTAAACTAGTGTAGCAAGAACGTGTATCACTGGCTATTGAGGTTTGAAGAGACACTATTGGAGGGAGTGGTTAGG